>CM076582.1:622301294-623000284 GCA_034641835.2 Pinus albicaulis
AATTCAGGTGGTTTTTGTCTCGGAGAGGGTTTCCACCTTAA
Source organism: Pinus albicaulis (assembly GCA_034641835.2). NCBI lineage: Eukaryota > Viridiplantae > Streptophyta > Pinopsida > Pinales > Pinaceae > Pinus > Pinus albicaulis. The sequence continues at coordinate 622,301,336 of CM076582.1, forward strand.
AAACTATGTGCATTTGTGTTCCTTTTGTTTACTGCTATCATTGTACAAACACTAATAATAATTGAATATTAACTAATGCTCTAATTGAAAGGAATATTGATTCACCCCCCCTCTTAGTATTTCCAACAATTGGTATCAGAGCTTGGTTCCTTCAATATTAGTTTAACAACTGGAAGGAGGTCATGGAGCATACAAAAAACGGTGTACCTCTGGTCAATGAAAATAATTATGTAATTTGGAAAGGAATAATGGAGGTATATCTCTTCGCGCAAGGTTACAAAGTATGGGACACTGTTCAAAATAGATTTACATCAACCGCGGATGATCAAGGTAAGAAGAATTTGGTAGATGATGCAAAAGCAAAGAATATTATTACTTAAATTATTCTGCCTATTGAATCTACTTATCATAAGGTGTTGGGTTGTAAAACCGCCAAAAATGTATGGGACAATAGATTATATATGCTTCAAATTTATAGAAAGCAAAATTTTTTTGTGTAACCCTAATGAAAGAAGATGGAAACATTGCATCATACTTCCAACAGGTTGATGAAATAACCAACACTCTAGAAGGATTGGGAGAACCAGTTGAAGAGAAGACTATTATAAGAAAGATTCTTAGAATTTTACCAGGGAGATTCAACCCAAAGGTATCGATCTTAGAATATAGTGAAGATCTGGAAAAACTCAGCAAAGAGGAATTACATGGAGTTTTCATAGAATATGAAATGAGACTTTGTTGGGTATGTGTTATATTCTTTCCACAACTAGCCCCACGTGTTGTACGTTGTGTCGAGCGCAGCAAGGGGGTCACGAGGGGCGAGGCAGCCCCCCACTGTTGGGGTCCGGGGCAGCGCCCCAGCGAAAATTTGTTTGGTGTGCAGACCCACTCATAGGCATATCCACACATTTTTTGTGCATGAGTTTGCACATGGTTTAGGGGTATGATGGTTTTTGGCCCCTGGTATTTTGTAGATCCGGTCAAGGTAACTACGGTTATGTTCTAATCCAGGGTTAATGGATTGGGTTTTATTGATGCTTCTGTGATGTATATATATGTGTTGTAACACTAAAAGGAATATAATGAAAAATCGTCGGTCGTCCCGATTTGGGATCCAGGGGAAAATATTTGTGTTTATCTGTTTTATGTTTTATGCTCTCGCTACAGTTTATTTTCTATCTTTAAGATTTGTTTGTAGATAATTTCTATACAGGGTTAAAACCTACATTTGCACGTAGTTGTTTCCTGCTTCAAGGACGTTCGCCGCCGAGGGTTTTTTCTCGGCCTCGGTGGCATCTTTGTTCGGGGAGATCTGCGGGATCGATTCTTGCAGTGAAAGAAGATGGCGAGTGGCGGAAAGATAGAGATTGAGAAATTCAATGGTCAGAGTTTTGAGTTGTGGAAACTCAAGATGGAGGATCTACTGGTGGAGAAAGATCAGTGGATCGTGGTAGATCCAGGTACTAAACCAACGGCAATGTCAGATGAAGACTAGAAGAAACTGGATTGGAAGGTTAAGAGCAAAATAAGGTTGCGTGTCTCAGATTCAGTATTGTTGAATGTATCTGGGGAAGCTACGACAAAGATTTTTCGGGAAAAACTTGGGACTTTGTACCAATCTAAGTCTCTAGTGAATAAGTTTTTCCTGCGGAAAAAGCTGTATAACCTGAGGATGAAGGATGGAGACTCGGTGACAGAGCATCTGAACGCCTTCAATACTGTGGTAAGTCAGCTGTCATCTGTTGATATTAAAATCTCAGATGAAGATAAGTGCATCAGTTTTTTGTCTTCTCTACCAGACTCGTGGGATAGTCTGGTTATTGCAATAGGTAGCAATACAACTACCATGAATTTTGATGACATTGTCTCAGCCTTGCTGTCGGAGGAAATGAGACGGAGAAATATGGAAGGCCAGAATGGAGATGCCTTATCTGTACGAGGAAGGTCCCAAAACAGAAACAAGAATAAGGTTTCGAGTGGGAGATCCAAATCTAAAGGGAGATCTAAATCTCCTGGAAATTTTGTAAAGGTATGCTGGAAATGCAGAAAGAAGGGGCACTACAAAAAGGAGTGTAGATCTAAAGCTCCTGAGAAAGGAAAGGGATCTGATGATGCTCCTTCTACAGAGGCAAAAACCACCTCGGATGAAGGTGGGGATGTGTATTTGGCTTCTTCTTAAAATACACATTTAGATCATGAGTCATGGTTGATTGACTCAGGTGCATCCTTTCACTTTACTCCCCATCGAGAGTGGTTCTATGAGTATGAGAAATTTGATGGTGGTGATGTCTTCCTAGGAGATGATAGGAAGGCCAGAATCATCGAACGTGGAAAGGTCAAGCTGAAGCTGCAAGGTGGAAGGATTAGAACACTTCCTGGTGTTCTACATATTCCTGCATTGGCCATAAATCTGATTTATGTAAGCAATATGGATGACACAGGTGTAAAAACAGTGTTCGAGAAAGATGCCTGCAAGATGGTTCGGGGAGCACTGGTATTAATGCGGGGAGTTTGGATTGGAACTCTATACAAGCTACAAGGTAGCATTTTTATTTATGGGTGTAACAGTTCTGTGGTTCCTGAAAGTGGAGTGGAAAGCCTAGCTGTCTCTGGAGAAAAGACCATGCTATGGCATCAAAGGCTTGGACATATTGGAGAGAAGGACCTTCGGATACTACATAGAAATGGTATGGTAGAAGGTATGTGTAATTTCTCTCTGGATTTCGATTTCTGTGAACATTGTGTATATGGGAAGCAGAATCAGGTGAGTTTTCCTTCTGGTGCTAAGAGGGCGAACAAGATATTAGAACTTGTGCACAGTGATCTGTTTGGACCTGTGTCAGTTCCTTCACTGGGAAAGTCTGTGTACTATGTTTCATTCATAGATGACTTCTCAAGGAATACATGGATATATTTCTTGAAGAATAAATCAACAGTCTTTGACAGATTTAAAGAATTTAAGGCTTTGGTGGAAAACCAGACAGAGAAGAAGATAAAGGCGCTGAGGACAGATAATGGTGGGGAGTTCTGCAAGAAGGAATTTGAAGAGTTCTGTAAGAAGTGTGGTATAGCACGGCAGAAGACTACTCCATACACACCTCAACAAAACGGAGTTGCAGAAAGAATGAACAGAACACTGATGGAAAAGGCAAGAAGCATGCTCAGTGGTACCGGGTTAGGACAAGAATTCTGGGCAGAGGCAGTGGAGACTGCATGCTATCTGGTTAACAGATCACCTTCATCAGTGTTGGAGGATAAGACTCCACATGAGGTATGGACCGGTAAGAAACCCTCTCTTTCACATCTAAGGGTATTTGGATGTGATGCATATGTACATGTTCCAAAGGAGAAAAGGACCAAGTTGGATAATAAATCTGAAAGGTGCATCTTTATTGGGTATAAGGATGGTTTAAAAGGTTACAAGATTTGGAACCCAGAAACAAGGAAGGTTGTGTACAGCCGAGATGTGGTGTTTAGAGAGGTGAAAGATGTTGTTAAACATGAAATCATACCAAAGGAACTTGAGAAGATAGAGTTTGAGCTAAAGGAGGATGAATCAGACTCTACAACAGAAGAAGACTCAGAAGATGAAGAGCCACAAACTCCATCTTTGAGAAGATCAGTTCGGGAAAGAAGGCAACCAGAAAGGTATAGTCCATCTACTTTCTGTTCAGGTTTTGCCTTAACTATAACTGATGATGATCCCAGAACTATCAGGGAGGCAGTAGATTCAGAGGATGGAAAACTCTGGAAGGAGGCCATGGTTGATGAGATGGCATCCTTGCACAAAAATGAGGCATGGGATCTGGTAGAGTTGCCGGCGGGAAGGAAGCCCATCGGGAGCAAATGGGTGTTTAAGAAGAAGATGAATGTAGAAGGCAAGGTGGAAAAATACAAAGCTCGGTTGGTAGCAAAAGGTTATTCCCAGGTGCCGGTAATTGATTTTGGTGATATTTTTTCTCCTGTTGCCAAAGTTACTTCTATTAGATTACTTTTATCTGTTGCTGCTGCATTTGATTTTGAGATAGAACAGATGGATGTGAAGACAACATTTCTTCACGGGGATCTAGAAGAGGAGATCTACATGAAGCAACCCGAAGGCTTTATGGTGAAGGGTAAGAAAGAACTAGTATGCAGGTTGAAGAAGTCTCTGTATGGGTTAAAACAGTCACCAAGGATGTGGTATCAGAAATTTGATACCTATATACGGGGACTTGGCTTCACCAGAAGCAAGGAGGATCACCGTGTTTATTTTAAATTAATTGGTGACCGTGTTATTTATTTGGTATTGTATGTGGATGATATGTTGTTGATTGGAAATGACAAAGAAATTATCCAAGATTTGAAGACCCAACTGTTCTCCAAATTCGACATGAAGGATCTTGGTGCTACAAACTATATTTTGGGCATGAAAATTAAAAGAGATCGGGCAAAGAGGACGCTCTGTTTAAACCATAGGAAGTATGTCGAGACTATATTTCAAAGGTTCAATATGCAGGATAGTAAACCGGTGAATGTTCCTATTCCTGTAGGTGTAAAGCTATCTGTTGAACAGTGTCCCAAGACACAAGAAGAAGAGGAGGATATGTCCTGTGTTCCATATGCAAGTGCAGTGGGTAGCCTGATGTATGAAATGGTCTGTACTAGACCATACATTGCACATGCAGTGGGAGTATTAAGCAGGTTTATGTCAAACCCAGGGAAGGAGCATTAGACAGCAGTGAAGCGGGTTTTCAGATATTTACGTGGCACTAGTGATTATGGCTTGTGCTACCAGGGAAGACCAGGATTGGAAAGAATGTTTGAAATTCGTGGTTTTGTTGATGCAGACTAGGCTGGAGATCTGGACCAAATAATATCTACAAGTGGGTATGTGTTTAACCTATTTGGAGGCGCAGTCAGTTGGATGAGTAAAAGACAGTTTGTAGTGGCTCTTTCAACTACAGAGGCAGAATACATAGCAGCCACTCATGCAAGCAAGGAAGCAGTCTGGTTGCAGAGATTGTGTTCAAGTATGGGGTTGGTACAACAAGCTATAAGGATAGACTGTGATAGCTAAAGTGCAATTTTCTTGGCTAAGAACCCTGCTTACCATTCAAAGACAAAGCACATTGATGTTCAATATCACTTTGTTAGAGATATGGTTGAGGCTAAAAGGGTGTTGCTGGTAAAGGTGGACACTTTGAAGAATGTTGCAGATGCATTGACTAAGTCTGTGAGCACTCAGAAGTTCTCTTGGTGTAGAGAAACAATGGGTGTTGAAGAATTGGCCCAATGACTAAGCTCTCATGTGGCCCCCTATAAAAAGAAAACAACAAGTGGGAGAATGTTTGGTATGTGTTATATTCTTTCCACGACTAGCCCCACGCGCTGTACGTTGCGCCAGGTGCAGTAGGGGGGTCACGAGGGGCGAGGCAGCCCCCACTGTTGGGGTCCGGGGCAGCGCCCTGGAAAAAATTTGTTTGGTGTGCGGACCCACTCATAGGCAGATCCACACATGTTTTGTGCATGAGTTTGCACATGGTTTTGGGGTACGATGGTTTTCGGCCCCTGGTATTTTGTAGATCCGGTCAAGGGAACTACGGTTATGTTCTAATCCAGGGTTAATGGATTAGGGTTTGTGTATGCTTCGGAATGTATATATATGTGTTGTAACACTAAAAGGAATATAATGAAAAATCAAGCTAGTCGTCCTGATTTGGGATCCAGGGGAAAATCTCTGTGTTTATCTATTTTATGTTTTATGCTCTCGCTATTTTTTATTTTCTGTTGTAAGATTTGTGTGTAGATAATTTATGTTCAGGGTTAAAACCTACAGACTTGATGAATAAGAGGGCGCTTTGCATCTAGAAACTGCGTTCGTTTCATCTAAGAAAACCAGTAAGGACAAACAACCTTCAATTGAAATACATGCACCTACAAGTGTGAAGAAAAGGGATATGATGAAGAAGGTCTTTCAGATGAAGAATATGCTTACTTTACAAGAAAACTAAAAATTGGTAAGGGAAAATTCAAAGGTAAACTTCCATTGATATGTTTCGGTTGTGGGGAGGTTGGGAAATTCGCAGCAAAATGTCTGAACAGAAGCGATGGAAACTCAAAAGGAAAGAAAGGCTTTAAGAAATTCAACAAGAGGGGATCCAAAAAGAAATTTCTCTCTAAAGAAGATATCTCATCATCCAATGAAGACAATGACAACAAAGAAGAAGCCAATGAGAGAATATTATTTATGGCCAAGCACATTAAACAAGAGGTCTCAAACAACAAAGAAGAAGGATTGACCATAGAAGAATTTTCTAATGAGGCAATCAAGCTTATAAAAGAGCTCAAGGTTGAGAAGATTCATTCCAATACTCTTGAAGAACAAGTTCAAGGTCTCAAAATTGAAGTTGAAGAACACAATGTATTGAAGAGTCACTTCAAAAGAAGTTGGAAGAAAGCAACCAAGAAATGGAAGCATTAGAAGCCGAAGTAGTCTCGTTGTGTAAGGAAGTGAAGAAGGGAAAAATTGTCCAAAACTATGCAAGGGAATTGGAAGGACTCATCAACAATCAACGATCTTACAACGACAAAACTGGCCTCGGTTACAAAGAAGAAGAAGCAGGACCTTCTACAACAAAATACAATGAACCTATGAGATCTGACATGCATGTAGAATTCATTGGACAAGATTCGCAAGAACAACATTAGAAGATAATTCCTTGATGAAGATTTCCATCTGGGTACCAACATATTTTTTATGGCTATTGTTATTCATGTGGAAAATTTGGTCATAAAGTTGTAGAATGTCGCATGTACTCTAGGAACCAATACAATTCCAAGAGATCTATCAAATATGAACCTCCCAGGGGTCAACAAAACATCAATAGATTTGAACATTTAATAAATAATATTGAATGTTAAAAATTTCGAAACTTTGGACACATACCCAGAGAATGTAGACTTGAAAATCCTCCAGAAGAATCTTCGAAGCCATGGAATGAACGAACATGGAAGAAGAAGAAGACTGATAATTGTGCTCCTTCTCTCAAGGCTCAAAACAAAAAATATGTGTGGTATGTTGATAGTGGTTGCTCAATGCATATGACTGGATATAGAAAGAAATTTGTATCTCTAAAAGAGAAGAAGGATGGAACCGTGTCCTTTGGAAATGATGGATCTTCAAATGTTATAGGATCAAGTACCTTCACTCTCAGAAGAAAATATGCTCTAGCCAAGAATGTTCTATTGGTTGAAAACATGAATCACAATCTACTCAGTGTTGGACAAATGTGTGATCAAGGACACACAATACTATTCAACTCCACAAAATGTGAAATCAGGAAAGGCAGGTATGGTGAAATTTTGGCTACAACAAGTCGAGCTCCAAATGACATATATGTTCTAGATGAAGCAACTAAAGCACGTCTTCTAGCTAAAGAGGATGATATAATATTTGGTAGAAATGATGATGAAATAAGTAAGAACTTTGCTACAAATATGCAAAGTGAGTTTGAGATGTCTTTACTTGGTGAGCTTACATACTTCTTAGGGCTTCAAATATCTCAGCAAGAGAAAGGAATAGTTATAGGTCAAGCCAAGTACATCAAGGAAATTCTTAAGAAATTCAAAATGGAAGATTGCAAACCTATCCTTCCTCTGATGGTAACTGGTTGCAAATTGAGCATAAAAGACTCATCTAAGGATGTGGATTAGAGGTTGTGCAGATCTATGATTGGTATTCTTCTATATGTAACAGCCTCCCAGCCAGATGTTATGCAAGCAGTTGGACAAGTAGCAAGATTCCAAGCAGCAACAAAAGAATCACATATTATTGTCGTCAAAATAATTCTTCGATATTTAAAGAGAATAACATAATATGTCTTATGGTATCCCAAGGGTAACAATCTCATTATTCAAGACTTTACAGATGTATATTGGGAAGGAAGCGTTGATGATCGTAATAGTACTCGTGAAGCATTTGAATATCTTCGCCAAAATCTTGGGATTCTCCCAAGTTCTCATTATATTTTCCTTATTCAAAATATAAAGGGGGAATGGAAGTGTGTATAGGTCTGCATGATGGTTTTGTTTCAGGGGGAGTTACCCTTTGCTACTGATGTCAAATGGGGAGAGAATGTTGTAGGAAGAAGTGTCATGATCGCAGGGGGAGTATTTGTGTTGCCATCAATGCCAAAGGGGGAGATTGTTGATCAGTGGTTGTCATTGATGTCAACCCAAGTAGCACCAAGGGCTACCCCGATCTTGCATTGGAATTTTGACATACTAAATTACTATATTCTAGGTCAAGAATTTTTTTCGTGGCTTCTACTTGTCGAGATGTTTTCGTTGATATATGGCACACCATGTAATTCTTCACGGTTTAAGAGATATTCATGTTTGAAGTTTGTAACCCCGGTTAGTGGGCTAAAACCCCATGGGGTTGTGGCATGGGTCATTGAAAATTCAATAATTTATAATTTATAAGCTCCTAAAATCCCTCCCACATTCACTTGTTGAAGACCCTCTCAACCTAGGCATTTATAAAAATTGTGATCCTCATATCCTCGTCATGTAGGGATTTCGCTACCTGAAATAGGTCATCATGGCATTTGCGCTATAAATTTTTTTCTACGAAGGCTCAGAAGTTGAAAGTTTTATGAGGAGAAGCCGAAATCCTGAGGAAGTTCCTTTAAAAATTCCAAATTAGGGTTCGCAATATTTTCGGAGATATGATCTGTGTAAGTGAATGTTTTTGCATGCTTTTGAACTTCATCTCAAAGAAGTGACCTTGGGAAAATTGTCATAACTATCTCTCTGAGTATCAAATTGGAATTATGTAAAAATTAGAAGATAGCGCACAAAATGAAGTTTTCACTGTATCGATTTCAAAGCCAAACAGTGACACATGGAATGTCTTACAATTTCACTCTACCAAAAGAGTCCATAATTAAGTCATTGTGAGAGATTGGGCATAACTCTCTCTTGAAGAATCCAAATTGGATCAGACCTATGGAATTGGAAATAAGACTTAGAGTACTACTATAGAACCAAAAACAACATATTGGGGAGCTTAAATAACATAGATACACCAGATTCAATATCGAGATCCTAGAAGCCAAGAAAAGCTAGATCATGTGTTGTCAAGGGCTGCAAAGGACCATAATTTCTAGGGCAGCAGAGAAAAGGAAGGTGCAGCAGAGGGTAGCATGACAAGAGTAGAAATCAAGGTACAGAACAGCAGCAAGAATTTCAGCACATGAAGTCTTCAAGTGGGTAGCACTGCATACAGTCATTATAAAGGTATCATTGTAATAAGTCATTGTAAATGCATCATTGTAAAAACTGTATAAGTGTCTATCTACCAAGAGTTGAAGAGGTGGTGTCGGGAGGTCTAGTATCATAATTAGGTGGTTGTGTCATAGTTGGGGTTATGGTCTACTATGTCTTCTTCTTCTACATCATTCTATATCATTATAAAGTGGACCATTTTCCCTGGTACGGGAGTCCATTCTTGTTTTATTATTCTATAGGGTGGTAGGTTGGTGCTAGGCTGGTGCATGAAGTCACCAACAGGTTCAATCCTGTGAAAACTTTAGGGTGGTAGGGTGGAGCTAGGGTGAGTTGTAGCTCATTTGGCGTTGGGGCATCCATTCATTTGACTACTGAAGAATTTCGGGCGTTGGAGCATCCATCCAGTGGGAGCTGGAGAAGAATGCTTTTCTAGATTCTAGGAAGTTGGAGCTTTATTTTCAATTGGAGTTTAATATTGAAGAATTATTAGAAAATCATTCAGGTGGTTTTTGTCTCGGAGAGGGTTTCCACCTTAAAAATTGTGTGCATTTGTGTTCCTTTTGTTTACTGTTATCATTGTACAAACACTGATAATAATTGAATATTAACTAATGCTCTAATTGAAAGTAATACTGATTCACCCCCCCTCTCAGTATTTCCAACACGAAGGTTAAATCTTTCACGGGAAAGAACGACAAATATTAGCTCTAATTGTTGATGGTGAACAGTGGCCAAGCACAAGAAGGTTATGCATCTTTCACATGGTGACTCCAATGTCGACGAATCCAAAATTTTATAGTTTTCATGGTGACTCCATTATTCAAACCAGTAGTTTGAATAACTTTTTGGTAACTTCATTGTTTTCAAGATGGATTCAACTGCTAGAAGGTAGGCCCCTATGAATCGTGCTCATGTTCTGAATTTTCCAAATCGAATTCCTTGTGTAGATTGAAAACTTATCTTCCCAAATTCATAGATGGAAACGGGGATGAGGCTATTATGCATCTAATAAAATTTCATTGGCATACATAAGTTTTGGATTAGGTTTCATGAGGATTGTTTGATGAAAATGTTTATGGATACCCTGGAAGGGAAAGCAAGATCATGGTATGAAGGGTTGAAGCCATGTAGCTTATTCTCTATTAAATATTTCCACACAACATTCTTTGTGTTTTATGGAAAGTATCACCATTCATTTTTGTTGTTCAAATATTTTTGTGAATCCTGTGAAGATTTCATTCAATACCTTGAAGAGGCTTTTGGTGATGAAGAGTTTATGGATTATGAGATCATAGAGGCCTTCATTTATTTTCTTCTCAATAGAAAATAACAAATATTAGCTTCTGTGATACAAAGGATCATTCACAGCACACATCAACTCCTTATTTGCTTGAAGATGAAATAGATCTGCATCCTAACAGTCAATTTATATCCCATTAAGTTAACAAATTTTAGCAGAATTGTCTGTATTTCATGATCAGGATTATGAGAACTCTTTCAAACAAGAAAAAGAAATAGAAATTTCATTGGTTTATTCATCTTCTGGGTCAATGATCAAGGAAAAGCATATTACAAATACTTTTGAAATTTCTTATTTTCAGCAGCATGAGAATGCAGCCCAAGATGATGGGATTAAATGGGTATGTGACATAGAATTGCATCTTGATGTGCATTATGAATCCATTTTCTGAAAGAGAGATACTTGTAGTTTCATATTTTGAAGATGTTAGGCTTCAAATAAGTTGTAGGAAAGTAGTGAAAATGAAGAGGTTGTTTTAGAGCCTTTTTCAGATGATGATCTTCCTCCAGGTTCAAAAAATGAATAGTATGCTAAAGAAGAGGAGTTTGTCCTAGATCCTATGAAAGTGCACATTTTTGCTGCCTCAAATGCATATTTTCAAGAACAAACTTCACTTTCTCCTGATATTATTGAAGACCTTATTTCCAATTTTTTGCAGCCATCTGGGAAGATGAATCTTCTTGTATTTATGGATCATGAGCACATGTTCAATAGAAACTTTGAGTTGCCTATCTTTTATTTCTTTTGCTTACTTAAGGAAAGTGCGAGCATGATTCAAGTAATTAGACATTTTTTAGATTGGTTATGCTGGAGGGATCATATCGCATGATTGTATATATACATTCAGTAGGTGGGTGGTTATCATTGGGATTTGAATCCTAAGGAGAAGGCCCTAAGATCCTGATGGTCTGTTGCCATAAGTAAGTTTAGTCAATAGTCAAGTTTTTGATTCAAAGTCAATTTTTGTTTTAGCTAGTCATTTGAGTGTCTACTATTTTAGTTTGACTCCATTTCCCAATGGATGAGGCTACCTAGTCTACATTGTTCTTGACACCTCCTAAAAGGAGTTTCCATCCCCAGCTAGAGCCAATGTTAGTGGCTATCATTCACCAGTGATAAAATGCACACTTTCAAGGTTAGTTGATAAGGTCATAGGTCAAATTTTATAGTTTCAAATAATTTTTCAAAACAAATTTTATCATTTTAGTTGTTTTCTGGGTCATGCTACTCCCTCCACTTGCTCATGGTTATCAACACTCATCATGGTCATGTCATCATTCAGGTGTCCTGGGTCATCCAATAATTAACATGTCATCATTTAGGTCATGGTTTAGGGTTTCACTTGAATTTTCATTATATTGTCATAAAAAGAAAAAAAGAGTCATGTCCATCACTTGATTCACTATTAAAAGGAATTAGAAATTTAGAAAAAAATTTAAAAAAAATTAATGGTAAAGGTAATAATTTTATTTCAAAAATATTATGTTTATTATGTTGCAGTCCCATCATTCAGTTTGCCTAAAATATCAATGATTTCACCTCCATGAATAAAGCAAAAATTTACCTAAAACTTATAAAATACAATTCAAAGCATTCAAATTGTTCATTTAACTTTCATTGAGCACCACTCCATCATTGAGTATCATCCCAGCCACCAGAGCATCAAAATTCATCCTCAAAGCACAAGCTTACCTCCTACGTTGTGCTTCCATCTCACTTGTTGCACATTTGAAATTGGAGGCCAATCAAGAATCAGAAGGGTCATTCTCAACATTTCACAAGTTTTGAATGCTTCCAATCCAGTAAGTAAACATTCCTCACCTCTCATTCAATCTAGTTTCTTCAGTAAAAGGTGGATTCCCTCTTCAAGGGTTCTCAACTACGTTTTTGGTTTCGTTGATGTTTGGCTTGCTTCAGAAATAAAACCCTTAGTTTCATCACTTAATAAAATTCACATATAACTCATACACCTTACCAAATCATTCCATGTCATTCATACCTCTCATTACTCCCATTTTCACTCAAACCCTAATTCTCACTATGTTTTTGCAGAGATATTAGGTTAACTCTATGTTTAGACCCTTTTGCCCGCTTTCCCTCACCCATTTCCAAAAATTTCACCTACACTGTGTTTCTAACTTACCACCCTATATCCCAAAATTTTTAGGGATTTTTACCTAACTCCAATCCATCTCATCATTGTCCCTAAACTCACTACATCATTCTCCACTATTTTCCTAAGTTTCACTCTTCCTTTCCTTCACATCAAGCTAGGGTTTATTTTTGCAAACAAAAATCATGGAATGTGAGAATATAAAGTAAAACAAGGGAGGTCATCATTCCAGATATTAGCCAACTCATATGCAGGAGATCAATGCTTCACAATTCATCAAAAGGTCATTTTCTAGAGTTTATAATGCACACAAGGACAATCCTACTTCAGATTTACTTTATGAAGTAATTAAGATGAATTTGAAAAAATTGAAAGATTTTTTTTGTAAATCATAGACCAAAGTACAAAAACCTCCTTCATTTTATGCACAAGTGTTATGATTTGAGAGAAATTCCCAAAATACAGTTACACCGGGTCATTTTCTGCACTTTTCAAGAAGTTGTCTTCAAGTCAATTTTTCAATGATTTGGAGCAGGGATTTGTAATGCTTGATGACTCCATTGTGTAGCATACATCCTAATATTTCAAAACATACCACTTGCATCCCAAAATTCCTCTGGGAAGGCTTCCAAACTCCCTCTCAAATACCACGCTACACTTCTGTTGAGAGCACGCTATGCTTCTACAATTTTTAGTGACCAACTTCAAACTTGGATTATGAACGAATGGGAAAGTATTTTTTAAGAATGGAGTTTTTTTTGTTCATAACATACCAAAGAACAAAAACCTCTCTTAGTTTTTCAAAAAAAATTATAGTTAGAGAGATATTTCTCCACCTTGGAGCCCTATTTTTGTAGAAAGTTTTGGCAAATTTTGAAGTTTTTGGCAATTTTGACAAATTTTGGATGTACAAAAGCATAGCTTGGCCATGCTACAATTTTTTATCAGAGGTTCCAATTGGGGTCCGCTTTACATGTTTGGATTGATTTTGATTAGTACATTCCAAATATGCCTTTTTTTTTGCATGACACTTCCTAAATTTGGAGAAAAACTCAAAAAACGCCTCAATTTTCATGTTTATGCCACTGTTTTTCAGCCCACGCTACGTTTCTGGAGTAGCCTTGGGAAAATCAAGTTTTCAGGGTTTTACAGGTGGTGTTTTGCAAGTTTCAAGGTCGGTTTGGATATAGGACATCCAGGGATACCTTATCCAACCTTCATATCAGCAAAAAGATGCCTAAAAGTCACCTCAAAATGCCCTCCTAGTGCACAATACATTTCCATCAAAAAATGCTACATTTATGTCAGGCACGCTACGCTTCTGTGTAGGAGGCTTTCTGGACAAATGTCAATAAAAAATGGTCAAATATTCAAGGTAACAGTTGTCTCATGAGTTTTTTTATGGATAATGAAGTCTATTTATGCTCCTCATTGTTGAGGGATCTTGTAATTAATCAAGAAGACAAAGACTCCTAGTTGTTAGCTAAATTAGGGGGGCATTGTTTTTAACTTACCTAAAATATAAGTAATGACTCATTAGGTGCATTTATTAAGTATTTTGGATCATATTTCAATTCATTGAGGTGGCATCTCCTCTATTTTCTATATTTCCTCAACCTCAACTCATTTTATAGGTTGGATAGTTGATATTGCAGTGTGGAGCGTATGTACATATTTTTACAGTGAAATCAAAGACATGTTGCAACTATAATTTTGGGAATCCAGTTGTATGCTTATTGGCATTTTTTTTTCTCTGTGTTACAATAAAATTGAATTTTTATGATTTCTTGCAATCAAATGTATGCTTTCATATGATGATCTTGTGAGTCTTTAAACATAATTCTTACTTTTGTGTTTTGTTTAATGAGATTTGCATTAAAAAATGCTACTTATTCTAATGAATGAAGTGATATGTTATATGCTCATTCTGATTCTCCCTTTTTCAAACCCTATACCACAATGACTGTAATATTCCCAAATGAAGAAGGCAGAAATATAGCACATAAAAGTGGAAATAACAGAAAATGTTAACACATTACCTGTGAGCCAAAGATAGATCCATGTTATTAAGTATAACAAAAACAAATATATATAATATTTTAGAGAACAAGCCCCTCAAGCTAGGCAAGAGAAACCTTCATCAACCAAAAGCATTTATACGTAAGATGCAACTGCTACACAAAATGTCTGAAGCAAGTACGACGCAGTTTTAGTGACTAATCATTGCAGCTAGGAAATGTAAATATATGGATCTTTTATTACAATGCTCAAAAAGGGCCAAAATTGGAGATCTATGCTCCCATACACATTCCCTAGATAACCCAAGAAGGGTTTATGGAAATACACCCAATACAAATGGTGAAACTAAAGCCCTAGGGCTGAAGAATCATTGCATCTGAAGCACAAGAGGAGGTGGTTGAAATTGATGTAGATCTGAATGGAACTCCTCCAATATAATCTCTAAATGAAGGGTTGATCCCTTCAATGGAAAGTAAACACTCCAAATGGAGCACTGAACTCACCCCTACAACATATCTCTAAAATAACGCATTCATGGACTGGAATTGCACTGTAGGTGATGATGAAGACTTGTCCTGATGCCAAAATGTGAAATGAAGCTCAAGGACCTTCCTTATTGATCCTCCAATGGAAAGAAACCTTCCTCCACTAAAATATAGCTCAGAAATGATCCAAAGAAACCCTCCACTGCTGCACCCTACAACTCAGCACATATCTAAACAGAATCTGCGTTGTAGAAGAAAGTTGTATCTTGGCCAAATTCCAAAATGTGGAAATAATTCTCAATGTACTTCTCCTATGTAGGCACTTAAAGTCCCCCGAGGATGAAGTTGGGATTCCCGCTCGAGAACACCCTTGTGCTAAACAACACTGTAATCTTAGCTAAATAACTGAAGAGAGCCTCAAGTCTTAATAGATGATCAACAAAATAATAATCCAATAATGCTCATAATGGTTGCCATCCCTTTCCTTATATTCTTGGTGAGCTTCCTCACCCTTGGCCCCACTCATTAAAGGCACTATTTCCATGCAAAGGATGTCCCTCCAAAACTGCAATGTCCTTCATTGAATGTCCACTACTTGCATACCAGCGCTGTTGATTTGGTCAAAGTTGACCCAATCCACATGCTTCATCCCTTGTTCACACATATGGGAGCTTTATACAACTCTTTTAATGCCCTCCATTCACATTTGGAGTGGTTTTATTCCTACTAAGGTGATTTATGGGTCTCCCTACCTTCTATTCTTTTAGCTAAGAATAAAAATAAAAAATTAATATTCCAATTAGTTACATGCTAATTTAGGAATATTACAACCCTCCCCTCCCAAATGTTGCTTGTCCTCAAGCAACTACAAGGATAGATCTGAAAATGTAGGGAACCTTCATTCCCATGTGAAGCTCCAATCTCCAAGCTATCATCCATATAAAATGAATCACCCTCCAGAATGGTAAGTCATAGAAAAACTCCTCCCACATGCTCATGAGAGGCTCTCCAAAAGACTCAATTCAATCATATGTCTCACTTCATAAGGAAATAAGTGATATACTGTAGCAGCCATATAATTTTCCATGCTCCTCCTGAAGCATTAAGAATTTTGGGAAGTTTCATTCCCCATGGACACATCCAACCAATGTGTCATCCCTCCAATCATGTTCCCAATAATAATAAGAACATCATCAACATATTGGATCAAAATCAAAGTCATGCTAGCTTCCATGTGTAGTAATGGAGAAGGAAAATGGTCCCTCAAGTGCAACCAGCGTAGTTTTACTCCTAACTGCATCAGAATATGGCATGATGAGTGGTTTCCCAACCACTTGTTTTCTACCCCAATATTCTCACATGCTTGGAGAAGGTGTATGATGTATGGCGCAAATTGAACACACCCTACATAAGATATCATCTCCCCAAGATCTCCTAGGGAGTGGCCATCATCAATACTACTTATGGCCTCAAGTAGACCTTGAAGTCTAGAAGAAAGAGTGCCCCCTCTTGGAACAATGCCCTGCACATGAATGGTAAGGAAATACAAATACATAGTAAATGAATCATGATGTACAGAAATACAATATTTACCTTCTACTTGGTTCAAGCTAGTAAGGTGGCTCATATATGGGCCTTCCCTCACTTCCAATGAGAAAGGAAGTGGTTGTGATAACTCTAACAAAGACTTATGTCTCTCCTCGTCCTCCAAACAATCCATGCATATTCTCATATGGTGACACATCTCCTCTTTGAAGCCTTGCCAAATGAATCCCTCTAAGATAGTACGGTATGCTATTATAAAACCTATGGGGTGTGAGAGAAAAGCCTCATATGCTGCATGTAGTAGCTTCTCCTTGAGCTTAGAGGCTCTAGTCAAGAAGATCCTACTTTGAAAATAGATGACCCCTTCTCTCACTGTATACCTCCCATCTGATAACTGGCCATCAAGTACTCTGCATGAAAAGAGATCCTTGGAGTATTCCATCAATAGCGGGGATCTCCAATAAGGGTCAATACTCAATAATCACAGTGTTGTTGATCTATCATGTGAAGCATTTGTCATGTTTTTTCCTTATTCTTTGACATCTCCTATGCCAAATTCATAAACCGGGATGCTGCAATCTTGCCTCTACTACTCCTCCTGCAGCTGCTCATGCTCTAGCAAAGGTGGAAGTTTTTGGAGGTTAGCCTTCCATGGGAAGTTATCACCTATCAAAAACTTTCTGAGTTTGGCTAATGCAAGCATGAGTGGCCACCAACCTCTACCATATGTGGAATATTCCTCCCAATGTGGAAGTATCTTCTGATTCTCCAAGCCATGGAGTGGTCTCCTTGCACCATGATGGTGCCATCCATCCCTGAAACATCTTCTCTCAGCACAATTTGTTTGGTGAGAGTGGGTAATACTAATATTGGGAGAATGTCTCCCTCCTCCTTGAGCCTACCCCAGACTCTACACTGTGTCAATTCCTCCCAAGGTTCTCACCCCTCCGGAATCTATGAGTGGTGCAACCAGATGTGATGCATCTCTCATCATCTCCTGATCTAGTGGTCTCCCAGGTGGAATGCCTCCATGTAATGAGACATCAATGTCAAGAGTAGACTACATATATGAGTGGATTGCTTTGTCCTTTCTCTCACTGCGCAAATGATTCTGCCTCTTTTGTGCATCAACCTTCTAAAATAGATAGGGGTGTGTGCTCCTAATCATATGATGTTGGCCATCCTCTCTACCTTCTTTTTTCATCTGCAAGGTCTCACAATCTATCAATAATGGCACATGTTGCTCATGGATTGTGCCTTGATCTCCATATATGAGATTCTTTGGAACTTCTTGCAAGGATACAAGAACTCCTCTCATTGGAGCAATTGCTCCATCTTCCTCTCCATGAGGTAAGTCTAGATCTTCTTCTGATGTGATAGCATTTTTACCTCTAACCTTCTCTTCCCCTTCATCATGAATGGAGGTTACCTCATCATCATTAAGAGGCCCTTTGTCATGATCCTCTTTTGAAAAAGAGATATCCATGTCTTCCTTTTGAGAAGAGAGCTCTTCTTGAAGTGGGGATCTTGCCTCTAGTATGTTATTCTACAAGTTCTTAACCCCCTCAATAGCATTCTGGAATGGATTTGGGTTTATGGATCCTTCCAACTCCTGAAAAGGTTTTTTTTGCTTAGGCTTGGCTAGCTCAACCAAGGATGTTTCAGAATATTTTAAATCAAATATTTTCACTAACCTCCTAGTGAACTTTGCATAAGTAGGTACATTTACATGATTCAAGGAACAAGTTTCATAAAATCACCAAGCATAAGCCTTACCTTCAAGATGCGGTGCTGCTACTCTAATGGCTTCATCTTCTGGAACTTGGTGCTGCTACAAATAGGTGTCTAGCTCCTTCACCCAAGCCCTAGCTGTACATTTAGGTGACCCATCAAAATTAGATATAAATAATCTACCCAAATCATGCTTCTTGCAGCTCTTTCTTCTATTGTGATTGTTGGGTCTTATATTCTCCTTGATCTTGCAAAACCCTTGGAAATTTAGATGATCTTTGAACCTCTGAGCTTGAGATTCATACTCTTGAAGATAGTCACCAAGAGTCTCCTCCTTTGGTATATATCCTTCCTCCATCTCTCTTGCTATGAATATAGGCATGGTAGAATGTTGTAGATCTGATTGTGTGGCTGAATTCTCACACCCATAATATGAAGAACTGGATCTTTCTTCATGTGCAAATATTTTTGAGGGATCTTCGTGTCTTTCCCTCCTCATTCCCTTGATTTCACTATCAAGCTCAAACATGGGTTGGAGAGGTGTTGAAAACTTCTTTCCCTCCATTTCTCCAAATAATAGAGACTTGCCTTTGCCTCTTCTGTAAGCTTTCTATTTTCTATGAGAAGATTCTTCTTCTTCTTATAACATAGATGTAATGTCCTCACAGGATAAGCCAAGATTATGCTCTGATACCATTGTAATATTCCCAAATGGGGAAAGCAGCAATATAGCACATAAAGTGGAAATAGTAGCAAATGTTAACACATTACATGTGAGCCAAAGATATATCCATGTTATTAAGTATAACAACAACAAATGTATACAATATCTTGGAGAACAAACCCCTCAAGCTAGGCAAGAGAAGCCTCTGTCAACCAAAATCACCAATACAAGAGATGCGACTGCTACACAAAATGTCTAAAGCAAGTACAGCGCAGTTTTAGTGACTAATTTTGCAGCTGGGAAATGTAAATATATGGATCTGTTATTACAATGCTCAAAAAAGGCCAAAAATGGAGATCTATTCTCCCATACACATTCCCTAGATAATCCAGGAAGGGTTTCTGGAAATATATCCAATAAAAATGGTGAAACTAAAGCCCTAGGGCTGAAGAATCACTGCAAATGAACCACAAGAGGAGGTGGCTGAAGCTAATGTAGATCTAAATGGAACTCCTCCAATAGAATCTCTCAATGAAGATTTGATCCCTTCAATGGAAAGTAAACAGTCCAAATGGAGCACTGAACTCACCCCTACAACATATCTCTAAAATAACACAGTCATGGATTGGAACTACACTATAGGTGATGATGAAGACTTGGCCTGGTGCCAAAATGTGAAATTAAGCTCAAGGACCTTCCTTACTGATCCTCCAATGGAAAGAAACCTTCCTCCACTGAAATCTAGCTCAAAAATGATCCAAATAAACCCTTCATTGCTGCACCCTACAACTCAGCACATATCTAAATTGAATCTACGTTGTAGAAGAAAGTTGTAGCTTGGCCAAATGCCATAATGTGGAAATAACACTCAATGTACTTTTACTAAGTAGGCACTCAAAGTCCCCCGAGGATTAAGGTGGGATTCCTACTCAGGAACACCCTTGTGCTAAACAGCACTCCAATCTTAGCTAAACAGCTATAGAGAGCCCCAAGTCTTAATAGAACATCAACAAAATAATAATCCAATCATGCTCACAATGGCTGCCATCCCCTTCCTTATATTCCTGGTGAGCTTCCTCACCCTTGGCCCCACTCATTAAAGGCACTACTTCCATACCAACATTGTTGATTTGGTCAAAGTTGACCCAGTCTACATGCTTCATCCCTTGTTCACACATAGGGGGGCTTTATCCAACTCTTTTTATGCCCTCCATTCACATTTGGAGTGGTTTTATTCCTACTAAGGAGATTTATGGGTCTCCCTACGCTCTTATTCTTCTAGCTAAGAAGCAAAATCAAAATTTAATATTCCAATTAGTTGCATGCTAATTTAGGAATATTACAATGACAATTTAAATGTGTTTCTAAGTATACCTACCTGGTCTCATCTTTATCTCTACAACTGTTAATTTGAAATCTGACCTTGAAACCTAGACTTAGTTCCTAAACTGACACTTCCTATCCAGCAAAATTCAAAACAAAACCCTAATCAAAATCACTGAGCTTATATCTAGCCTAAGATCGTTTCCTTTCTAGTCACCTCATTTACTGTGAAATTGACATTGAGAGAGCCCTATCTAGTTTGGTAGGGCTAGCTACCAAATCTAAAGATTTTTTTGAGGTTACCTCCTTCAGTCACCTTTCCCAGCCTTGAGAAACTGAGGGAGTGATAACACTATCCCAACAAGGAATCAGAGTTGACCCCCTCAAGGTCTAGGCAATAAAATAAGTACCACCACCCAAAAATCTCAAGCAACTTCAAAGCCTACAGGGGAAATCCATCTTCTTACAACGCTTTGTCCCTGACTATGCCACTTACGCGCAAGGCTTCTATGCCTACTATGTCAATACATTCCATTCAAATGGAATGATCAGGCTCAAAATTCATTTGCGGCACTAAAGGACACCTTGTCTTCAGCCCCCTTGATCAACCCACCCAATTATGACAAAGACTATACCTTATATATATCTTCATCAAACACAGCCATAGCTGGGGTGTTAGTCCAAGATGGACCAGATAATAAAGAGCACATAATCTATTACATCAGCAAGAACCTATCTAGACCTTCTTTAAGGTACGATCCAGAAGAAAAAACTGCCCTAGCCCTAGTACACCCAGTACAAAAGCTTCGGCATTACATCATCCTAAGGATGTAATATTCCTAAATTAGCATGCAGTTAATAGGAATATTAATTTTTCTTTTAAAATCTAGATAGATGAATAAATGGGCAAGGAGGCTCATAAGTTACTTAAGTAGGAATAAAATCCCTCATAATGTGAAAAGGGATCATGTTAATAACCAGATCAAGCATCCACATGTGTCAACAGGATCTAAAATGTGTGGAAAAATTCAAGTTTGACCAAGTCAACAACATTAATATTTGAAGAGTGGATCCTAAATAAAGACAGCTCAATGTGAATAAAGATCAATCTAGCTAGTCAAAATGAAGACACCTTGAGTGTGAAAAGAGACAATGCATGAAGATCCAGTCAAGGTTGATCCGGTCAAGATTGATCAAGTCAAGTTTGACTAAATCAAACAGCGCTGTAAAAATATGAGCAAGACTAATGGAGACAGCGTAATTTTGGTGGAGGAGTCTTAGCATGGAAGCAACCTCATAATTGGGTGGGACCCTTGGTGAGGAAGCTCATAAACTATATAATGAAGGGAATGGCAACCATATGGGGCATGATTGAGGAATATATTTTGTATGTGGTCTATTTATACTTCTTTAGCTAAATTTGCTGCACTGTTTAGTGAAAGGGTTTTCTCATGCGAGAATTCCCCACTCTTGCTTGGAGATCTTCTTTAAGAAATCTGAGGAGAGGATTTTGTGCTACATTTTCCACTATATCGTGTTAGGCCAAGAAGTTACCTTCAACAACAGTGTAGTCCCTTTCAGAAACTGTGTTATTTCTTAAGGTATTGCAGTGGAGGGGTTTAATCCCTTCTTTTTAGAGCTAGTTTCCCAAGAGGAGGACCAACCTTCTTCCGGAAAATCTAGAAAAAGGAGGTACAGCCATTTCTTTGCATGATAAGCCATATTTATGTAGTGCTTCAGCTATACAATGTGATTCAGCCATAGATATGCATCAAATATTTCATGTATATTATTCTCGTCAAGAAACCCTTGTTGGGTCATCTTGGATCTATGTAAAAGAGACTAGATCTTTGTTTGAGATTATTTCATTATACATGAGCAGATCTATTTTGTCTCCATAATTATGAATATAAAGCCTTAAATAACTGTGTTGTCTCTTTCTGAAGTAATTTATGTTTGTAGCAGTCTTGGGGTTTCAGTGTTTTTGAACTATTTTGAGCATGGGAGGCCTGTTTAAGTAGGCAAAAGTCATTTTTTTTCTGATCCCCTCTTAGATCTAAGTTAATAATATTAGATCTAATGGATTCATGGGCTGCATTTTTCTTTTTAAACTTATATTTCTAAAAAATTCGTTTTTCATGCATGTATTGTTGAGTTTTCCCATTTGGGAATATTACAGTGGTATCAAAGCTCTAATCTTGGCTCAGCCTATCTTCTTCAACCATTATGGATTCTTCTCATGGGAAGGAGAAGATATGCAAGAGAGATCAAAGAAAACACTTATTGTCTAGAGGAAAGAGGTTCTCAAAACTTATCTTTCAAACTTTGTAGGGTAGAAGCAAAGACATCAAAGAAATGAGGAGGGAAAGACATAGAAGTCCCTCAACAAGATCTGCAAGATCTATACATGAGGAAATCTCTAATTCCTCATCTTATGGGTGTGATAATTTAGCCACTTCATCATATTTACAATGCTCTATCAGCCACTTGTTCATGAAAAAAAAAAAGAAGAAAGGAGATGTGCCAAAGGAGGAGACTCTTGGTGATTATTTACAAGAGTATGAAGCTCAATCTAAGGGGTTCAAAGATCACTTGAACTTCCAAGGGTTTTGCAAGATCAAGGAGAAAATAAGCACAAGGAGCAAGCAACATGGTGTGGGTAGATTTTTTCTATATACTTTTGATGGGTCACCTAAATGTCTAGCTAGGGCTTGGGTGAAGGAGCTAGACACCTATGTGTAACAACATTAAGTTTCAGAAAAGGAAGCCATCAAAGTAGCAGCGATGCATCTTGAGGTTAAGTCTTATGCTTGGTGGTTGTTTGAATCTTTTTCCTTAAATAATGCAAATACATCTACTTATGCAAATTTCATTAGAATAATAGTGGAAAGGTTTGATGAAAAATCCTATGAAACATCTTCTATGGAACCTATCAAACCAAATCAAACAAAAATTTTGCATGGGTTGGAAGGGTCCATAAACTCAACTTCATTTCAGAAAACCATTGAAGGGGATGAAAACTTGTATGATATCTTGCCTAGGGCAAAGTCCCCATTGCATGAAGAGCTTTCTTCTCAAGAGGAAGACATGGAGATTCCTCCTTCAAAAGAAGACCAAGATCTAAGGTCTCTTATTGATGATGAGGCATTCTCAACTATTGAAGAGAAGGAAGAGAAGGCTAATGCAGTCATGACAAGAGCACATCCAGTACCTCATGAAGAGGAAGATGGATCACTTGCTCCAAGGAGAGAAACTCTTGCACTCTTGCAAGGAGTTCCAAATAATCTCACATATGGAGATCATGGCACAATCCATGTGCATCATGTGCCATCATTATCAAATGGTCAGATCTTGAAGATAGAAGAAGATAAAGGGGAGGGAAAACATCACATGATGAGGAAAATACACCCCTCCTTATTTCAAAAGGTTTATACACAAAGAAGGCAAGAGGATCTATGCAAGGAAGGCAAGGACAAATCTGTCCACACACATACACATTCTGCTCTATTCCTTGATGTCTCTTTGCATGGAGGCATTCCACCAGGGAGGCCTCCTGATTGGAGGAAAACTAAAGTGTTCTCTCAAATATGTGTAGCAGTGACATATTTGGCTAATCAAGGAGCCTTGAGGGGAGCTACCACAATGTTGAGAACTAATGATGGATTCCAAGAAGAGCTGAGCAATTTTCTGAAATTGACTTTGCTATCTTCCACTCATCTATTTGCGATGGAAAAGAAGAATTCAGAAATCTGTGTTGACATTATCATGGTATCAAAAGGCCACTGCATAGCCTTGGAGCAGAAAAATATACTTCTATACATAATTAAGATTTCTGAATATGACAAGAGGGTACTACCACTCTTGTATGCATGGGAAAAACTATGGAAGTTTTGGAAAGGAACCTTTCAAAATAAGGTTGACTTCCATTAACTTCAACCTTGTCTTGAACAAGGTCAGCTGCAAGAGAGGCAGCAAATTAAAGTTGAAAGTACTCCAACATGTGACTTTGGCATCAAGCATGTCAAAGAGGAAATCCATGTCATGACAAGGGCTGCATTTCATATTTCTACAGCGTTGTCAATGTTGGGGAGCTTAGATCCTTATTGGGAGTCCCAACTCTTGATGGAATATTCCAAGGAGCTCTTCACATGTAAGGTTCTTGATGAGCAAGTGATGGATGGGAGGTATAAGGTAGTTGATGGAATCATTTATGTTCATGATCAGACCTACTTAACTAAAGATTCCAAGCTCAAGTATAAACTACTTAATGCAGCCTATGAGATCTTGCTTTCTAAACCCACTAGATTTATTAAAGCATGTCGTACCATCTTGGAAGGATTCATGTGGGAAGATTTCAAAGAGGAGATGCACTCTCATATGAGAAAGTGCATAGATCATTTGTTGGTTGAGGCGGAACATAGCTCTTGGGAAGAGTTATCATTATCACCTCCTTATTCATTGAGTGTAAGAAGGAGCTCATCCATGAGTTACCTCACTGATTTGAATCAAGTATATCGTGAAACTTTTATTTCTGAACATCATAATGTATCTACTATATGATTGTATTTTCTTAACACTCATGTGCAGGGCTTTGCTCCAAGAGGGGGCACTTTTTATGGGCTTCATAGGCCACTTTGGGCCATAAACAATGGTGATGTGGATCATTCCTTGGAAGATCTTGGAGAGATGATGTACTCTTCATGGTGTGATTCATTAACACCAACCATTATACACCTTCTCCAAGCATGCAATAAGGATGGGGCAGCAAACAATTGTTGGGAGAAGCACTTGTCATATCATATTCTATGGAAATTGGGAGTAAAACTGCACTGGTTGCACATGAGGGACCATTTTCCTTCTCCTTTACTACATATGGCAGCTAGCATGACTCTAATTATGATTCAATATGCTGAAAATGTTCTTATCTTTGTTTTGGACATGGTTGGAGGAGAGATACATTGGTTGGATGTTTCCTTGGGGGAAGAAACTTCCCACACTTTTTGCACCACATGTTTCAAGGGGAGCATGAGAAAAGATATGGCTACCATAGTAGATCACTTGTTTCTTTATGAGGTATGCCATATGATTGTTTGGATCACTTGGGACATACCTCTCATGAGAATTTGGGAGGAGATTTTCTATGAATTACCAAGCTGGGAGGTGACTCATTTCATTTGGATGATAGCATGGAGATAGGATTCCTTCATTGATGATGGAATTCCCCATGATTGTCATCACTTCTATCTTGAAGAGGCCATGGATAGGCAAGAATATTTCCACATAGACATTTCATTCTTTCATGATAAGAGCCATTTGGTTTATTTACCAAAGGCCAACTTTCACACTTGGGAGGAACCATTGGGAGACAGAATTATTGCAGAATATTTGAAGCAATAGTAGAGACTGTTGGATGAGGAGGCCCCAAGAGGAGGAAAGGAGATTTTTCAGCACCCTTGCAGTTGCTTGAGGAAAAGAAACATTTGGGAGGGGAAGAAATTAGCATGCAGCTAATAGGAATATTAATTTTCCTTTTAAAATCTAGATAGACGAATAAATGGGCAAGGAGGCTCATAAGTTGCTTAAGTAGGAATAAAATCCCTCATAATGTGAAAAGGGATCATGTTAATAACCAGATCAAGCATCCACATGTGTCAACAGGGTCTAAAATGTGTGGACAAAGTCAAGTTTGACCAAGTCAACAGCATTAATATTTGAAGAGTGGATCCTAGATAAAGACAGCTCAATGTGAATAAAGATCAATATAGCTAGTCAAAATGAATACACCTTAAGTGTGAAAAGAGACAATGCATGAAGATCCAGTTGTTAGTCATCCATAATTTTGATCCTATCCAAAGATGACTAAGTTGACAATCCCAAATTTCTAGAAACAATATTGCGGAAACATTGTGAGTTCTAGAAATCCCATGGCCTTCTTTATTCTAAGTCTATTATTTCACTAAAACCTTCATTTATGCCTTCTAAAAAATCACCTTTTGTTTCAAAAGAAAACTTGTTTCAGGTTATTTCCACCATTTTTACTTACATTTTATTCCCTCATCTTATCACTCCTACCCCTATTTTCTATCAGTCCCTTTCCCCTCTATAAAACTCATTTTCCCTTCATTAATTCCTTCATTTTCCCTAAAAAGCCTCTAAACCTTATAAACTCCTTATATGGTTTAAAAACCCTCTTTTTAAGCCTGTTGGAACTTCAAAAAAGACTAAAAAACTTTGGTTTTAGGCTTATTTTTCCGCTCTTTTACAAAAATTGGGCCTTAAGCCCTTGAGGGCTTAAAGTCCTCCGCCCCTCTGTTCATATAACCTCACCCTGTGACCATGGACTAGGACTAAACCCCTTTTCCTTAGCCCTTGTCCCTTTCCCCCCCACATGATCATTCTCTGCCTTTTAACGCCCCTTTCCCTTCTTATTTTCAAACCTCTTCCTTCCATTCTCATTCCCCCTGCGATGAAATCATGACCATTGATCCCTCAGATCCGACGGCCATCGCATCATCGCACTTTGGCTTCTCCTCGCTCCCCTATCTCCTCTCCCGCCGATGGCCGATTCCCCGATGGATTCCTAACCGTCGATCTCTCCCAGATCAGATTGCCATCGCATTGGCCATCGCACATCGTATCAGCCAGCGCACATCACTTCGGCCATCACACATCGCATTGGCACTTCGCTGCTCGGCACATCGCATTGGTGCTATCGCAATTTTCCTCATTCCACTTTCCCTTTCCTTCGTCGATGATTCAACCACCGATATGATCTGCACCATTGATCTACCAAGATCAATGGTTTTTGGCACTCCCCTCCTTCATCCTTTCTCCCGAACATACCCTGCTCCATATCCTTTCTCCGAGCTCGATCCACCATTGATCTATAAGATCTAATGGCCACCGTTATTCCTGACATTCAACCCCGCTAATCAAATAAGCCTGCTCCATGACAAAACATATGTCGCATCCGTCAGGCCCCACCTCCCACTACTCTACCGTGCATCCACTCTCCATTCAACACCTATCCTCCACCATCCCCTTCTGCCAATCATCTTCCCCCCATCGCGCTCCTCCTCCACCATTGATCTGGCCTCCCCAGATCCAACGGTTCACATCGCAAATCACGCGAAATCTCCCGCCAAGGTTTAACACCTCATTTTCACATGAAATAGGTGGTTTCGTTGCGGACACGTGTCATCACCTGTATGGAATCGTGTTCGATTTTCGCAAAACCACTTACTGCTCATTCATTGCACGAAAACCACCCGGTTTCCTACAAAACCGCCATCCTCCATTTCCGTACCAAATTCAAATTTGCATTTTTTTCTCCCGTTTCCGCCTATGGAATCCCTTTTCGCCCTACTCATCCTCTGCCTCTACAAATGCCCAAAACCCTCATAAACCCCTGAAACGCAGTCTTAAATCCACAAAAGCGCAGGTTTTAAAATTAATTGTTTTTGTTTAAATGTGCAGGTTTAAACGGTGGCTCAAGCTTAAAAGCCATCTCACGGCCATTTCAAGCAGCAAAGGCTTTTGAATCACGATCCAAAAGGCCGGAAACACGAATAAAAGGGAATCAAGGTTCTGATATGAAGGATAGAGTGACGAATCATGATCATCGTTCATTCACAGGAACCCTCCAGTGCACCAAGGAAGCCTCCTGCATACAGAAACAGAGAAATATATGAAGTCTGAAGAACAGAAGACCAAAGGAAAAAGACTAAGATTAAAGGTGAAAGCATAGTTAAAGACAGAAGCTCTGAAGTCAAAGGAATAACGAATGAATAGTTGTTTAAAGAGGGCCAAGGATAAAACACAGAAAAAGGATCAATTAAAGGCAAATCAGAGTTAAAGGCCGATTACCAAGTTTGATGATGAAGTAAAGGAAAGATAAGCTTAAGAAGGCCTCGAATGAATCAAACAGAAGCAGTTATTCATCCAAAATATCTAACTGCCACCTATGACCTACTTTCTATCCATAAAGGCAAATTGGCAGTTATTACACAGATAAAAGATATTTTAATATGTCAGGTAGTTATTATAATATTTAAGAATAGGCCTAAAAGTCTAACTTTTCACCTGTTTTCTCTTATAAGTTAAGGCAGAGTTATTAAAACAGGGAAGTAGCTGCAGATATTCCTACCTTATGCCTTGCATGGTTTTCAAGTTCAGGAATGCATTTACTCTGTAATTAATAACATTTTGAACCTTGAAAAGAGTTCCACCTCCTCATTCTTCTATAAATACTCTATGAGAAGCTCTTTGTTAGGGGTTGGTTGCTGGCATTCGAACTCTTTGAAGTTGTACATATTCTGGCTGAAGATTAAGAAGCAATTGAAGTATTGGAAGATTGATGATGTTTTGACATGTTTTTTTAATGAGAAGGCTCTATCATTGGATCCCTGAACATGCTTGTTGGTGAGGTACTTTAATCTGTTAATTGTTATTTCCTATTTTCCATTTTGTTCCATCATTCTATACTTGCAGTAGAGTAAAAATTTTAAGCTAAGAAATGTCTCCTAGAAGCACCTTAGACCTGTTTGTTCTTCAATGTCATTATGTTTTCATCTGATGAAGGTTTTATTGAGTAGTTTGACTTCTTTTCAACCCTTAAGCTTGTTTATTTCATAAATAGTTCAAACAGTTGGTCTCAAGAATGATTTATGGTTTTCCCTACTTACTTGCTGCCACTTGAAAATTGTTTCTGAAGTCTCCCTTTAAAGTACCATTGTTTACAGTCTACCAAAGAGGTATGTTTTGATCATACCCTGTGTTCTTGATGAGATGATTGTTTTGAAGGTCTTTATAGTTGTAATCTAAGATTTTTAGGAGTTCCCTTTTCTATGAATGCAGTTATTTGTGAATCTTGAATGTTTTCTTATCCTTGAAGGTGAAATCTTTGGATAAAATAGTGCTCCTCGACTCCTAGATTTCATTTGAAAAGTCTGTCTTGGAATTATTATTTCTTGAAGTGCGGTTTCTAGAATTTATGGTTAGCCATGTCTATGGAAGGACTCTTCGTGTTTTGATAATGTTTTAAGTCCCTTTGTTGAGGAGTACATATAATTAAGGATTCCTAATTGCCCTTAGTTCTACTTCTCCTTCTAAATCCTTAATGTCCATTTCATTTTATCCACCAAACCCAAGATCCACTGGCCAAGTTAGATTTTCCCTTTGATATCCCATATCCATTGGTTGAGCTTGTTATAACTTCTTCTTGACTCCCTTTCCCAATGGCTCTGATATTTCCCCTTTCTATCTATGTTTCCTAGATCATTCATGTCCAACCAACCAAACCCAAACAAACAAACTTGTACTTAATAACTAGCTTAAAATCAACCCCTTTAAAGCAAACAAGCTTACATCTTTGCAAAAAATTGAGAGAGCCCTCTCTGAGACTAGGAGGGCTAGATCCTAGAGCTCTAAATCTTGGTTTATATGTTTCCTTGTCATTTGGTTTTCCAATCAGCCAAATCACAGGACCCCAACATTTTGGCGATCACGGTGGGACTTCTAAGTTCATAGTTGCCTAGCAAGCTCTTATAGACTCATTAGTCCTTCAACAACCATAGAAACTCAGAAAACCCCAAAAAAAATTCAGATTGGCCTTCATAATAAACATTGGTGGTGGACCATAGAATATTTTACCTCCAAAAGAGCTAAAAATTTCCACTTGGCAACTCCACTGGTCTCCAGTAGGAATATTACTTCACTAGTCCCTGTAGACTCCCTTGGGAATGCATTTAGCAAACCCAATCATATTGTTGGTGGAAATAAAAGTTCAAATCTTCCACCTGGCGACTCCACAACCTCTAAAAGACCTAATGAGTCCACTGGAAGAAGACTCTGAACTGGTTGAAAATATACAGTGACCTCTTTTTACAAACATGGATCCAAGTATAGA
This sequence comes from Pinus albicaulis, assembly GCA_034641835.2. Classification (NCBI taxonomy): domain Eukaryota; kingdom Viridiplantae; phylum Streptophyta; class Pinopsida; order Pinales; family Pinaceae; genus Pinus; species Pinus albicaulis. The sequence goes on from CM076582.1 coordinate 622,331,696, forward strand.
CATAGAAGCTAAACTAGATACATTATTGGACATAATGGAAAAAAATATGTACATACTTGATAAAAGATTGGATAGGCATGAGGCTGATACAGATATTGATTATCCATAACAACCCATGCTTTCTCCTAATCGAACACAAACTCGACCACTACAAGACATTACAACAAGAAAAATATGTATGATGAGAAAGATTACAAAGAAAACAATGAAGAAGGTTGTCAAGAAAGTCCTGATAGCTTACCTTTATCTTGTATTGTGCTGTTAAGAGAACTTTACAATCAAGCTACAAACATAAATAAGGAACAGTGCCCTGAGGAAACAATAAGCCATCTTGAACTCACAAAATCTGAAATAGGAGAAGAGACGACACAACTAGAGTCTCTGCCTTTATGTTATAACTCATTTCAGATTATTAAAGAAGAATGGCATTCTGACAATCTATTAGAAACAACTCATGAATCCCATGTTCAAATTGACCATCACAAAGATCAAGAAGAGTTGTTTGAGAGCGAAAAAGATCAGGAAAAAGAAGAAAGTCCTCAAGGTATTCCTACACACATAAGTAAAGATTCACTAGGAGAGGCTCAAGAAGATATCCAGCCTCAAATTTAGTCAACACAAGAGAAAGAGGATTGTTGTACGTCTGTCCAAAGAAAAATAAAAATTCCTCCTCTTTTGACAGAAGAAGAAATTGATCAAATATTAAACAAATAGCCAACCCTCAAAACTTTATTTGAACAAAACACTTCTGCTCATCTACCTACTGAACCTTGTTGTCTTGAACCAGAAAATAAACTTGTAGAACAACTTAAAGAAAAACAAACTGATAACCCAATATGTTTGATTGGTGAGATTGTTTATACTAATGATTTTCCAATATTTGATCAGTCTGATGATGATGAGCTTCAAGCAGAAACTAATCATGCAGGGAAACCAGCAGTTGATTGGTGTCATGAATTTCATTATCATCATCTTGAAAGCAGTAATCAAACAATCCAATCCATCAAAAATAGCTTTCACATAATTGGGAGTCAACAATCTATCAGTTGTGATGTTGAGGTTGAGAAGAAAGAGGAATTCCTTGAGCAGTTGAAGATAAGGAGCCTTCTCCTAAAAGGGTTAAGGTAATAAAAGATACCCCTACTCAAGAATATGATGATCTCTTCACAAATTATAGTCCACTGAATCAGAGCATACCAGGACTACAAGAGGACAGCATTGCCAAATATGATGAGTCCTCTAGTTCAGATCACAATGAAGATGAGGAAGATTTTATTTCTAAAAAGAATCTTGATCTTGATCCAGTGGTGGAAAAAGTAAGCTTGGTTGAAACCTATCTTCCAAATATTCATAACCAGGCATTATTTCAAGATCCCTATGCTCATTTCTTGAATACATTTAAAGAATGGATAAATGTTGTAAGGAGCAGTTTATTGCCAAGAGCAAGAAAAAATTTTAGCACTGCTGCTAAAAAACAAGTGAGATGGGAGTGGCTCTTTGGTTTATCTGGTATGTTAAAGGAGATGAGCAAAGAGCAATCATGGAATCATCTGATTGATTGAATGAATTGGAAAAGAGAATTTACTAGCTAAATATGTAATTTCCAAATTAGATTAGGTTAGATAGGAATGCAAATAAGCTCACCCTTTGACCATTTAGCTAGTTTTTAATGATTTTGAAAGAAATATGAAACATACAAAAAAAAATAGAAAAAGAGAAAAGAGGGCAGATATAAAAGAAGAAAGGTATAGCCCCATACCAAAAAAGAAAAGAAAAATCTGAAAGTATGCAAGCCTAAATGCCACTACTTGAAAGAGCACTACTATTTAGTCATATAGCCTAATCATGACTAGATAGATTTCAATTTACTGCTGATAAGTTAGTGAAGAAGATTTTCCAAACTGTTTAATCTTGGCTTATCAGTAGAATATATTAGGATAGAAGGAAGAACGGTTCAAACATGCTCAAAATCTGAACCAAATAAAAGAAAGAAAAAGATGGCTCTAAATAGATCAAAACTTGAGCCAAGAAGAAAGAAGGATGTCTTTTATTTCAGATCTTAAGCCTTCGCAATTTTGTTTTAATTTTTTGCAAATAAAGTCTATGTGCAACTTGTACATAAAACCATAGACACCATAGCAAATCAGACAGTCTAATCCTGGTTTCTCTGTGATTAAATTTCTGTTTTAGAATGTAGAGAATGTAGATCTGTCAAACAGCTTAATATTGACATATAGTAGATTAGGTAGAGAAGCTTTAGAGTCCAACTGTTTAATCTGGACTCTTGGAAGAAATAAGGGTAGCATTAGATAGTTTTATCTTTCTGTTTTCAAAAATAATATGTCAAAGAGTTTGCTAGTTCAAATGCACTCAAAGAAGAGAAAATTCTAGGACAAGTAGGATTGGATAGGAAGAGGTACTGTTTGAAGAAATTACATGTTGTAGATTGATAAAAGTTGTCTTTTTCAGAGAAAGATCATAAAGAAAGAAAAGAGATTATGCTCAATGGATAAGGCACTGGTCTGCTGAAACTTAAAGATTTGTTTTCTGAGGTTCTGGACACCTTAAAATGAAATTTTCCCTCCCCAAGTGGAGCCACTGTTAGTCATCCATAATTTTTATCCTATCCAAAGATGACTAAGTTGACAATCCCATATTTCTAAAAAAAATATTGCAGAAACATTGTGATTTCTAGAAATATCACGGCCTTCATTATTCTAAGTCTATTAGTTCACTAAAACCTTCATTTATGCCTTCTAAAAAATCACCTTCTGTTTCAAAAGAAAACTTGTTTCAGGCTATTTCCACCATTTCTTTCCTACACTTTATTCCCTCATCTTATCACTCCTACCCCTATTTTCTATCAGTCCATTTTCCCTCTATAAAACTCATTTTCCCTTCATTAATTCCTTCATTTTCCCTAAAAATCCTCTAAACCTTATAAACTCATTATATGGTTTAAAAACCCTCTTTTTAAGCCTATCGGAACTTCAAAAAAGACTAAAAAACTTTGGTTTTAGGCATATTTTCCGCACTTTTACAAAAATTGGGCCTTAAGCCCTAGAGGAATTAAATTCCCCTGCCCCTCTGTTCATATAACCTCACCCTGCGACCATGGACTAGGACTAAACCCCTTTTCCTTAGCCCTTGTCCCTTTCCCCCCCCACATGACCATTCTCTGCCTTTTAACGCCCCTTTCCCTTCTTATTTTCAAACCTCTGCCTTCCATTCTCGTTCCCCCTGCGATGAAATCCTGACCGTCGATCCCTTAGATCCGATGGCCATCGTATCATCGCACTTCGACTTCTCCTCGCTCCCCTGTCTCCTCTTCCACCGATGGCTGATTCCCCGAAGGATTCCTAACCATCGATCTCCCCCATATCAAACGGCCATCGCATCACACATCACATCGGCCATCACACATCGTATCGGCCATCGCACATCGCTTTGGCCATCACACATCGCATTGACACTTCGCTGCTCGGCACATCGCATCAGTGCTATCGCGATTTTCCTCATTCCACTTTCCCTTTCCTCCGCCAATGATTCGACTGTTGATATGATCTGCACTGTTGATCTACCAAGATCAATGGCTCTCAGCACTCCCCTCCTTCATCCTTTCTCCTGAACATACCCCGCTCCATAACCTTTCTCTGAGCTCAATCCACCGTTGATCTATAAGATCTAATGGCCACCGTTATTCCCGACATTCAACCCCGCTAATCAAATAAGCCTGCTCCACGACAAAATAGCTGACGCATCCGTCAGGCCCCACCTCCCACTACTCTTTCGCACATCCACTCTCCATTTGACACCTGTCCTCCACCATCCCCTTATGTCGATCATCTTCCCCCCATTGCACTCCTCCTCCACCGTTGATTTGGCCTCTCCAGATCCAACGGTTCACATTGCAAATCGCGTGAAATCTCCCACCGGGGTTTAACACCTCATTTTGATGCGAAACAGGTGGTTTCGTTGCAAACATGTGTCCTCACCTATATGGAATCGCGTTCGATTTGCGCAAAACCACTTACCACTCATTGACTGCGTGAAAACCACCCAATTTCCCACAAAACCGCCATCCTTCATTTCCGTACCAAATTCAAATTTACGTTGTTTTCTCCCGTTTCCGCCTATGGAATCCCTTTTCCCCTGCTCATCATCTGCCTCTACAAATGCCAAAAACCCTCCATAAAACCCTGAAACGCAGTCTCAAATCCATAAAAGTGCAGGTTTTAAAATTAATTGTTTTTGTTTAAATGTGCAGGTTTAAACGATGGCTCGGGCTTAGAATCCATCTCACGGCCATTTCAAGCGGCAAATGCTTTTGGATCACGATCCAAAAGGCCGGAAACACGAATAAAACAGAATCAAGGGTCTGATCTAAAGGATAGAGTGATGAATCATGATCATCGTTCGATCATTGGAACCCTCCAACGCACCAAGGAAGCCTCCTGCACACATAAACAAAGAAATCTATGAAGTCTGAAGAACAGAAGACCAAAGGACAAAGACTGAGATTAAAGGCTTAAATGGAGATTAAAGGTGAAAGCATAGTTAAAGACAGAAGCTCTGAAGTCAAAGGAATAACAAATGAATAATTTTTTAAAGAGGGCCAAGTATTAAACACATAAAAAGGATCAATTAAAGGAAAATCGGAGTTAAAGGCCCATTACCAAGTTTGATGATGAAGTAAAGGAAAGATAAGCTTAAGAAGGCCTCGAATGAATCAAACAGAAGTAGTTATTCATCCAAAAGATATAACTGCCACCTATGACCTACTTTTTGTCCATAAAGGCAAATTGGCAGTTATTACACAAATAGAAGATATTTTAAGCTGTCAGGTAGTTATTGTAATATTTAAGAATAGGCCTAAAAGTCAAAATTTTCACCTGTTTTCTCTTATTAGTTAAGGTAGAGTTATTACAACGGCAAAGTAGCTGCAGATATTCCTACCTTATGCCTTGCATGGTTTTCAAGGTTAGGAATGCATTTACTTTGTAATTAATAACATTTTGAACCCTGAAAAGAGTTCCACCTCCTCATTCTTCTATAAATACTCTATGAGGAGCTCTTTGTTAGGGGTTGGTTGCTGGCATTCGAACTCTTTGAAGTTGTACATATTCTAGCTGAAGATTAAGAAGATATTGAAGTCTTGGAAGATTGATGATGTTTTGATATGTTTTGTTAATGAGAAGTCTCTATCATTGGATCCCTGAACATGGTTGTTGGTGATGCATTCTAATATGTTAATTGTTATTTCTTGTTTTCCATTTTTTTCCATCATTCTATACTTGCAGTAGAGTAAAAATTTTAGGCTAAGAAATGTCTCCTAGAAACACTGTAGACCTGTTTGCTCTTCACTGTCTTTATGTTTTCATCTGCTGAAGGTTTTATTGAGTAGTTTGACTACTTTTCAACCCTTAAGCTTGTTTATTTCATAAATAGTTCAAACAATTGGTCTCAAGAATGATTTATGGTTTTCCCTGCTTACTTGTTGCCACTTGAAAATTGTTTCTGAAGTCTCCCTTTAAAGTACCATTGTTTACAGTCTGCCAAAGAGGTCTGTTTTGATCATACCCTTTGTTCTTGATGAGATGATTGTTTTGAAGGTCTTTATATCTATAATCTAAGATGTTTAGGAGTTCCCTCTTCTATGAATGCAGTTATTTGTGAATCTTGAATGTTTTTTTATCCTTGAAGGTGAAATCTTTGGATGAAATAGAGCGTTCCTCGACTCCTAGATTTCATTTGGAAAGTCTGTCTTGGAATTATTATTTATTGAAGTGTGGTTTCTATAATTTATGGTTATCCCTGTCTATGGAATGCCTCTTCATGTTTTGATAATTTTTTAAGTCCCTTTGTTGAGGATTACATATAATTAAGGATTCTTAATTGCCCTTATTTCTACTTCTCCTTCTAAATCTTTAATGTCCATTTCATTTTATCCACCAAACCCAAGATCCACTGGCCAAGTTAGATTTTCCCTTTGATATCCCATATCCATTGGTTGAGATTTTTATAACTTCTTCTTGATTCCTTTGCCTAATGGCTCTGATATTTCCCCTTTCTATCTATGTTTCCTAGATCATTCATGTCCAACCAACCAAACCCAAACAAACAAACTTGTACCTAATAACTAGCCTAAAATCAACCCCTTTAAAGCAAACAAGCTTACATCTTTGCAAAAAATTGAGAGATCCCTCTCTGAGACTAGGAGAGCAAGAACCTAGAGCTTTAAAGCTTGGTTTATATGTTGCCCTGTCATTTGGTTTTCCAATCAGCCAAATCACAGGACCCCAACACCAGTCAAGGTTGTTCCGATCAATATTGATCCAGTCAAGTTTGACTAAATCAAACAGAACTGTAAAAATATGAGCAAGACTAATGGAGATAACGTAATTTTGGTGGAGGAGCCTTAGCATGGAAGCAACCTCATAATTGGGTTGGACCCTTGGTGAGGAAGCTCATCAACTATATAATGAAGGGAATGGAAACCATAAGGGGCATGATTGAGGAATATATTTTGTATGTGGTTCGTTTAGACTTATTTCATACTTTGGATGTTTAGCTAAGTTTGCTGCAATGTTTAGTGCAAGGGTTTTCTCATGCGAGAATTACCCACTCTTGCTTGGAGATCTTGTTTAAGAAATCTGAGGAGAGAATTTTGTGTTGCATTTTCCGCTATCTGCTGTTAGGCCAAGCAGTTTCCTTCAAAAACAGCGCATTCCCTTTCAGAAATTGTGTTATTTCTTAAGGTATTGCAATGGAGGGGTTTAATCCCTTCTTTTGAGAGCTAGTTTCCCAAGAGGAGGATCAACCTTCTTCCGGAAAAGCTAGAAAAATGAGGTATAGCCATTTCTTTGCATGATCAGCCATATTTATGTAGTGCTTCAACAAAATAGCATGATTCAGCCATAAATCTGCAGCAGATATTTCATGTATATCATTTCTGTCAAGAAACCCTTGCTGGGTCATCTTGGATCTATGTAAAAGAGACTAGATCTATATTTGAGCTTATTTGATTAATACATGAGCAGATCTATTTTGTCTCCATAATTCTAAATATAAAGCATCAAATAACTGTGTTGTCTCTTTCTGCAGTAATTTATGTTTGTAGCAGTCTGGGGGTTTCAATGTTTTTAAGCTATTTTGAGCATGGGAGGCCTGTTTAACTAGGCAAAAGTCATTTGTTTTTTATCTCCTCTTAGATACAAGTGTAATAATATCAAATCTAATGGATTCATGGACTGTGTTTTTCTGTTTAAACTTATATTTCTGAAAATTGTGTTTTTCATGCATGTATTGCTGAATTTTCCCATTTGGGAATATTACAAAGGACTACAAAAATCATAGCAACTATCAACCCCATGTGATATTTTTCATCCTGCTGTATGATAAATCATAGTTACGCTCGATGAGTAGCTATACTGCAAGAATTCGACCTACATTTCAGCTCCCCAAGGAGAAAAAAACATTAATCCTAGCTAAGTTCATCACTGATATCCCAAGTATGACGCAAGGATCCTGAGTTAATGATTCACTACCAGATGAACACTTATTCTTAATGATGACCGAGGACCCTTGATACAGTGACATCCTTCTATTCTTGCAAACCCAAAAGTTCAAACCACAGCTCACCTGTGATGACCGAAGGCATATACACCATTAGCCCCCCCCCGCACCTTCTCATGGGGGACCTCCTTTATCGAAGAGGCATTGACATTATTTTACGTCAATGCTTCACACACGAACAAGCTGAGCAAGCCCTAAATGACCACAGTGGGGCTTACGGCAGCCACCTCTCAGGGATGGCCACCACCCAAAAAGTATTGTGAGCTGGTTATTTTTGGCCCATCCTATTCCACAATTACATTCAAGTAGTCAAAAGGTGCAAGCGATGACAATGCTTTGCCCACAAGGCAATATCGTCCCCTGCTCCTCTACACCCTGTCATTGTAGCATGTCCCTTTTTTAAATGGGAGATCGACTTTATGACTTGCAACCCCGCATTTTCTGCAAACCACAAATACATCATAGTGGTCATCCACTATTTCACCAAATGTGTAGAAACCATACCCACATATGACAACACGGTAGACACCGCAGCTCGGTTTCTCTTCAACCATGTCATCGCACAATTCGGTGTGCCTAAGGAGTTAGTCCCTGACCATGGAAATAATTTAGAGAATCTAGGGTTTATGCACGAGTTTGCGTCACCATACTACCCCCAGTCCAATGGCCAGGTAGAAGCTATTAACAAAGTACTCAAAACAATGTTACAACATATGGTAAACAACCATAAAACTAACTGGCACCATATGGTATTTTAATCCTTATGGGCATATAGCATAGCTTTCAAATCCTCAACAGGGTTCACACCACTCCAATTGGTATACGGAGTGGAGGTCGTGCTTCCCATTGAATGTGAAATCCCAAACTTACACGCAGCTATCAAACTCTTCACTGATACCCAGCCTTTAGAGCAACGGTTGGTACAATTAGAGCTCATTGAAAAAATTTTATGAGAGTCTCTCCAAAATAATGAGGCTCACAATAAAAGAGTAAAAGCAGCATTCGACCGCTCACAAGAAAATATTAAAAGCATCATTCGACCGCAACATCACCTCTCACTCATTTTCACAGGGGGAGCTAGTCCTCTGCTACGACATTGCAAGAGAAGCCTTAGGACCCGAGAAGTTCAAAACATTATGGAAGGTTCCTTACATCATCAAACATTGTCTCCTCAAAGGATCATGCATTTTTTCTGAGCCCGATGGTACATGCCTAGCTAATCCCTTCAACAGGCTCTACCTCAAAATATTCCACCCATAGGGCAGCAAGTCTCAGCCTTAGAGATAAAGTGAATGTAACATAAATTTTTATGATGACCACAATCATCGTGGGCTTGTTCTAAAAACATTCTCTTTTGTCACAGATGGATCGTCCCCCCATCCACTATTTTGGATTTGTTGATGGAGCCTCTCGATTTTCACAAAATCTAGTAGCATTCACGTGGGCCATATACTCTCTTGACTGGTCACCATTCCTCACCAATCGAGTATGTATCGGATTAGCTACAAATAATCAAGCACAATGTGATGCAGTCATCGGGTTGTCGAGCGATGCCTCCATATAGGGAATTAGCCATCTACATGTCTTTCTTGATTCCTAGTTAGCGGTATCATACTTAAACCAATATTTTCATGTACGGGTTTCGCACCTATTCAGGAAATATTTGCATGCATGACGATTAAGCCATCACTTTGATCACATTACATTTACACACATACCAAGAAATAAAAATCAAGCAGTTGATTGCATAGCTAACCATATCCTAGACTGGAATGCATCTTGTATAAACCATCATCCATGAAACACCAAATCATAAAGCATGACATTCATCATAGGTACATAAAATCCATCATAAACATATACAAACATAAAAAATTAATAACAGCCATAGACACATCATAAGAGCCAAAAAAAATACATCTTGCATATATACATCAAAAAATATGTGTCCCAGTATACAAAATAGGTCACTGACCATCATGTCAATAAAAAATATACATATCTTCAACACAGGGAAGCATCCTCATAATGGGTGCTTTCCCTGACCATACAAAATATCTAGGGTTGAACCCCACCTGGTGGGTCCTCTGGGCCCACGTGAGTACTCGATGCCAGTATAGGAGAAGTAGTCACATGAGCAAGTGCTACCCTACGCAAATTCGAGCCATTGGACCTCTCCCGAGCCATCACTGTCTCCAGCCATATGTCGTCCAAGTCGTCAAAACCCCTGGTCGGCAAGCCTCAGGTCTACCTCTCCAACCAACTCCACAAATTTGCTAAACCTGCAACACAACCATCAGTCGCCTCAACTCGAGCCTCTACTGCCAACACTCATATATCAGCAACAGCCAACAACTCCTTGATCACTGCCACCCGTGCCTCGGGCGACTCAGCGTGCGCAAGAAGAGAAGCATCCCCACCGGCAGCTGCAACGCTACTACCCTCGCCTGAGGGACCCCCTACACCAAGCTATCCCCCAAGCTGGGCCTAACCCGCCCCAAGCGGGTCCCTCCTCCTCGACTGGTGGCCTACCAAACGAGCGGTAGGATGCCCTGCCAAACCCACATCTACAAGAGAAACCAAAAAATAGTATCAGTGTCATCATCAAAAACACACACACACACACACACATATATATATATATATATATATAATAAGAATCCTCAACATGCAAAAAACAACAAATTTCATACCTGTCGGACCCCATGCATAGCCAGTAGGGAGACCCATATCTGGATCCCCTCAGAAATCCATCCCTAAATATGAGAACTCAAGGAACACCTGCGGGTTCGACTCGAACCATGCCTCAATCTCCACATCCCAGTAACGACCTGCCTCTCCCCCATACCATGGAGCATCACAAGCGCCCATCGGCGCATCCAAGGATCCCTCAGAGGACCTAATGGCACCACCAAAAAGGGTCGGAGCATCACAACCCTCTCATACAGAATGATCTAGAGGATGCTCGCATAAGAAAAGGTCTTAATGGCACCCCTCTGGGCCTTGGCCAGCTGAGTGACATGCCCTTATAGACATAGTGGGCCTAATCAAAAAAGTGACCAGCCTGAAGTCGGCGCAAAACTGCAATCTACAGACTCGACACTCAATGGGTCGTCATCGACACAAATAGGCAAACTATCATCACCAGAGTAGCCCTCTCAGCTAGGTCCGTGATAGAACTCACACAGATATAGCCCCAGGTGATCGGATTAGGATCACAGTGCTCCTCCTTCTCAACCCAGTGATGGATGTCACTCCCCCAGGGGGGAGTGGATAAGGAAGGGCCTCCCCCTGAAGCAAGAGACATGTCACAAAATAAACTTCGGTCTATGGCTAGATCATGACATCTCTGTGACGCAGGACCATAATGTGTCATCTCATGTTCCAGCATCGAACCAGGTAGCGTAGAAACCCATCCTAGAACCTTTGTATGTTGTTCTCTAAAAACTTCAGTAAACCGTACCGAGATAGGATCTCCCGAGCATGAGGGTTTTGGGCATTGTCACACAGAGATCAGGCTAGTCCCTCTCCCGCCACAACATCCTGCCATCAGAAAAAGCACCAAAAATCATTTTTTGATCTAAAAATGATTAAAAAAAATTAAAATTGGGCCTCCCCGCGCCTGTAAAAAACATAGGCACACTGGCCGCATGTTTGTAGAAGATATAGATGTGCAGCTCAACGTGCATAAATTTCCCCAACTGCGAGGGCCTCGCGCAAAAAACACCTTTTGCGTGAGGACTGCGCAGACCATCCTTGTTTTCCCATGTAGTCCTACCCAAAAATGGGCATAAAATCCATACAAATTAACATTTGTACAGACCACCCACTTCAGAAAATGACAGAAATAAAAATCGGGATATTTAAGGTCCTACTTGACAGTGAGAGCACAAAACTTGGGTACTTAGGCTGACCAAAATGGCAAGAGAAGCTCGGGACGGCAGCTTAGCTCTGACCTTAGACCCTCAAAAGGCACAAATGATTTGAAAATTAACCATATTGGCCTATATATCTCCCTTTTTTCATTTTTCAACAGATCATAACTGGAGCTCACAGTACCTAATCAGAAAACCATGAGAAATAGAGTGATCAACACCTCATCATGTTCAAACCAGGCCCCATAGATCCACGCTTCAGGAAAAGTCATATTCAGGCACAACGCCCACCATACTTCAGTTCAGGCATGCCCTCTTTTATTGCTTTAAATTCAAGTTATTTCAAATATATTTTTATGAAAAAGATGCTTTTACTTGGGGTATTGGATGTAGGTATTGCAGGCACAACAAATCACTATATGCCCCAGAAAATAAAGGTACAAGAGCAGGTATAATTCTACCCTCAGCATGATAGGCTTCCCTAAAAATATTTGCATATCCTGACATTATTTATTTAGAAAAATAAAACCATAGCCATGTTTATCATCACCCCACCTTGCACATGATAAACACCCTTGCAGGTCGATAGAGCCTCACCCTCCATGGCATCCATCACTCACGTAGACCATAGACCAAAAATTTGGAGCCATGGCCATAAAACCCCAGGCCCGGGAACCACTTCATGTTTGTCCACCCATCATCAAACATCAAGTCAAGTTCTACCCATTATATGTTAAAACCCCTTTCCTGAGCCACCATTCTCCATAAGAGGATCAACAAAAATGCACCACCATGTCTCACATTTGGTCTATCACACCCCCATTAACATAGCCCATCAGCGACATTTTCATCCACCTCATCAACGTTGCACCAAGACAACCAATGGGGCCCCCACCCTCAGAAAAACACACTCCTCACACCATAGTGAAGGATTATCCATGTTTATGGGGCACCTGTCTTCATGCTCATACATCCAAACCACTTTCATATTCTTTTGGAAAGTGTACAAATATTTTTTTTAGGAGATAACTCCCACCCATCCATTTACATTTCTTACCTGGCAACAGAAACACCCTTTGTTGGAGTTGCACATTCTTTACCACACCCAACCATGACAATCATAGCAGCCATACACCCACCCTGGATGTCCTACTAACTCCAAGGATTTCCTCATCAGAAATTGTTATGACTATCGCCACTTGCATTTACAGCTCCGACCTCAGGCCACTTAACTACTATCATCAATTATAGCCATTTCTCGTCACCATGCCTATTTAACCCATCACATTATGCCCTGCTATATCAAAAACCCTGTTCCCTTGCATCAGTACTCATTTCGATCAGTTGAGACTTCATTCTTGTCGACTTCAAACAACCCTTTTCCAAGAAGGAGGTAGTACCTTGGATGACTTCTCACCTCAATAGGGGCATCCTTGGATGGCACTATGGGAACCATCATTGACTATTGACATCATCAATCCTCTTGACATTTGACTTCAACATAAGCTTTAATGTCCAAGATGGTGTCATACTGCATAACTGTTGTGCTCTGTCAAAATTCGTCGAAGACCCGTGACTCAATAAGCGTCTCTTTCGACAATGCTTAAACGAGAAGGTCCCCAACAATTAAAAACCCATGCATACAATGAGCACTTTTTTCAAAAAATGTGTCATACCAAGATTATGCATGTGGGTGCCATATTCAACCTTCTTTCAAAGAAAAATGCCCCCGAGGGCGTCAGCAACTGTCATCATCAACCAACAATAGGTCACTACCAAAAAGTGACATAAACAACACCACTATCTGTCATAGTAGCTTAACTAGTCAAACATCACGAGCATGGGACATACCCGCCTCATGGAAATATTTTATTCATTCTATCTATTGCAGGTTTCCTATAGAGCATGGTGTCTTTTTACTTAAGATAAGGGGTCTCCCAACTCATTTCCGAACCATGTCACTCTCTCTCTCTCAAAAGGATCACATAGAAAAAAGAAACTATAATGCATTTCGGCTATACAGTTCTTCCTAGCCTCGTACATTAGGGGGCGACCGTTAACACTGGAAAATCATACGGTCAAAATACATTAAAAATGTCAAGCAGAAGGTACAAATAAATATTTTCAAAGAAGGAATACATTATGGAAAGCCAAAAATTTAATTCTTCCTAAGGTTCAGGCTGAAATTTATGGATAATGCACAAGCAACAATGGAATTTTGCACACAGCGTGGCTATTCCTTCGATAGTCGTGTGGTCTTGAAGATTGCGAAATGTCACCATCGGGGACTATAACACTGAAATTTTTCACCATGACATTTTAGTGTCTATATGGGTTCATCGTTACTCATATACTACTCCCTTAGAAGTCTAGAACATCAAAGTTTCTAAAATCAAGCCTTGAAATTGAGAGAAAAGCCCATAAAAGTCTTAAAAACACTTGTACCGCACTTTCTCTTAACATTACCTGTGGTGCCACACCTTTTTGTTCTAAAGCATGCGGAGCTAAACGCACTTTTTCTTCATTAAGGGTGTAGACCCCTGTTAAAGGTAAAATGAAGGAGAAAAGTAACATTTAGAAGCCCAGCAGTCAAATCTGGAAGCTTCTAGAAGCAATTATCTGGTCGAAGGTTTGCTCCTATCATGTATGTTCATTCCTCCATTATGGGAACCTACCCCTTGATTTATGGAGCTCAATCCCTTCAAAAGAGCATTCTATCCCTTCTTATGTGGAACCGTAACCTCCTCTCTTTTCCTATAAATTGAAGCCATAGTGCAGCTTCAAAGGAGGTTAGGGAGTGAGTTAGTGAGTTAGACTTTCAGAATTTTTGAGGAGAAATGTTGTATAGACTCAGACTCTCTTAACTGATCATTATGTGGAAATGATTACACACCCATGTGTATTTTATCTGAGAGAGTGCAAAGCTTGTTAGAGTAAAGGAAACGCCTGTTCTGGACCCCAGGAAGGCCTGTACGACATCAAGGTGGACACAGTTGTAAGGCTCCTCTTTATCAAAGATAATACGAATGAATATCGTTTTCTCAATGAGTTATTTAATTAAGTAGCTTGTTTATCATGTTTTATCAATGAGTTATTTAATTAATTAGACTATTTCTTGAATTCCTTGATCATCTTGATAGATATATAATTCATGAATTAGTTTATCCTATGCAGGTGCTATTGATTTTTTCCATGTTTTTTATTGCAGATCTTTGAAAACGACTCTTTCAAGCAACTGGAAAGAAGATCATTACACATAGCATTGGACTACAGGTAGGTCTTCAAAACCCCTGTTGTAGCTAATTAATGAATTGAATATTATCTAGAGAAAATAGTTTTTTTTTGTCTGTTTGTTGCTAGCTGTCCATAGGACACTTGGGAGGTTTGTCTTGTCCGCAAGAATGACTTATCCGTCCAACAGGGACCACTTTGCACGCTTGGTTAAGATGATTCTCTGCTCAGTATTGTCAAGGACATCTGGATTTGAGCCACCTTAAGGAGTAAATGCAGCCAACAAAGGAATCCCTCCTCCACTCTTGTGTCACTATATATCTTGGGCCAAGAGAAGAGGATGGAATTCAAAAAAATGTCTATATAAACCAGCCTTTGGAAGAATAATTGGAGACACATTGTTAGTTGGCCAAATTTATTCATAGAAAACTAGCTTGCATAATCCAACAATAGAGGGATTGGAAGGACTCATATGTTGGCCAACTAACATCCGAGTCCAAGAGAGAGAGGTTCACCACTCGATCTTGATCTACCATCCTTTGAGAGAGGGAAGAGATGCTTTCAGGAACTCGAGGGAAGGATACCTCCTTGTTTTGGGTATTTGAGCTCCACTGCTCAAAGGACCCTCTTCAAGTGTTTAGCATTGTATCTTTTTTACCACCAGCACCTAATAAAGGGAGAACCCTCCATTTGTGTTATTAGGTTGTTTGCTCTGTCGAGCTTTTGTATTTTGTATCTTGTGTTTTGATTTGTTCTTAGTTTTGTATGCTTATTTTTCCCTCAAACTTAGTTTACATTGTGTCGAATTTGTTCCACTAACAATAGGCAATCATTTTTCTGTGTGACCTTGTGCAGGTAGCAACCAGCTTTCTAAAGAAGTGTATTCCGTCCACCCTCGTGCCAAATACACTATCACATGGAGGACGATGTTCTAATTAGCAGTTTCAAAAGAAATAATATGCAAACATTCGGTGTTTCCATTGTGAGAAGAAAGGATTTGGTTTACAGGTTTCGGAGGACATTCCATGTGGGCCTTTTATCATACAGTACATTGGTATGGTCTTCGATATGAAGGATCACTAGAAATTGTTCAAGTACTACCATTATGACATCAATTTCAACATCGACAAATTTAGATGGGATTTGCTTGATAACTCACATGTTTTGAATGAAGTGGCAAGTGCAATAGTTGATAATTATTTTACACAATGCTTCAAGTCAATTCCTCTAGAGCCATGGAACTAGAACCTTTATTTATTTCATTTATGGTGATTTGAACCATTGATTTTATATTTGCTCCTTTTCCCTGTGTGGATCATGTTCTTGGTAGTTGGATGGGTGATCTTTCTTTCTCTTTTTATTATTGTACAATTTGTTTTGATCAATCAAGATAAAATTTAGCAACAAGTAGAAAAGGTTTTGGTAAAGTTCATATGCAGTTTATTTATTGCTTCATGGGCTAGGATAGTTAATTACCATGGACCATGACTTGTTGTCCATCCAAATTATTCAAGTGTTTGTAGCCAACTACAATTCCATGATTGACTTCATAATTTTGGAACAAATGATAGCATTTGTTGTACTTATGTAGAAGCATCTTAAATATGAATAGAGATTGAAGGAGGATCTCTAATCAATCCAATATCTATGTAGATAAAGATAATATTATGGAGTGGAACCTACTACTTTTCCTTCAACCCTCGCGTTTTCAAAATATCGGTCGCAATTAGAATTTATTTATTTATTTTGGAATGATTTATTTTAGTCATATCGAGAGGATTCCAAATTGATAGTGATATCATGCCTATTATAGAGAACAATTCTCATGCTAAATGTGTTTGTTGTAAGTTAATGATTTGGTTTTGGAAAAATAATCTAGAATCCATTCGAGGACAAAATTATTAAACAGAGTGAAATATAGGAAAGGACATATTAAATCATTTGTCAACTCTTTTAAAAATAAATATTTATTATTTATTTTCTTAAGTTCGGTGTTGCATTTAATTTATTTCATTATATTTTCTTTAAATGAGTCTTAGACTTAGATTTTCTTTTCTTAATACTTATTATATTTGTTTTACTATACACGTGTACGTGTAATATTTATCCATATTTTGAAGATAAGATAGAGTTTTAATTGAAAAAAGGTAAGTGAGGGAGATATGAGGTAGAGAATTTATTTAGTTTAGGTTTTCTTCTTTAAATATATTTTATTTTTTTAATAAATATAAGTAATTGTAATTGGAGGAAAAATTAACAAATGATAAAACTATTCCTTGCGTTTAAAAAGGGCTATTATTAGAGAGGAGAGAAGAAATCAAGTACTGAGGCTTGTATTTTTCTAACAAGCCAAGAATACAAATAGAAGATTTGGATAGAAATTTATTGTATAAAAGATAGATTTTTTTTGCTTAGGAAGAGGAGTTATTTTCTATTTAGTTGGAAGGATGATGAGAAAACGACTATTTTTATTAAATTTTAATTGTGTTTTAAAGTAAACATCTTTGAAAGTAATATACTATGATTGAAAATTGGATTATTTCTTATATTTCTATGAGTAATTGTCTATTAATTCGATTATGTCTTCATGTATAATATTTTATCTTGAACAAGGTCGTGGAGGCGGCGTAGTGGTAAATTCAGCCTCGTAATGACGGACCGGTCTTGTGTTCGATCCCGAGCAAGGTGGTAGCTCGTTGTGCGAGCAGTTAGTCTAAAACGGGCCAAGCCCACTACTTAAGGTCGTGGAGGCGGCGTAGTGGTAAAGTCGGCCTCGTAATGATGGACCGGTCTTGTGTTCGATCCCAAGCAAGGTCGTAGCTCGTTGTGCGAGTAGTTAGTCTAAACCGAGCCAAGCCCACTACTTTTCAGGTTTTGGTTTGACAGCACAGGAGGCGATGAAAGGATCCGAGAGCTGAGATTGAAGCATGGCCCTGAAGCCCTAGGGCTTTCCTTGCGCTTCTCTACAGGTGCCACCACTGCTTATGGATCCTCCACATCGTCATCCGTATAGCCTACACTGCTTGACTCCAGCATGCCGGATTCCATAGGGGGGGCCCTATAACCCCCCCCCCAACCCTGGGGATCCAAGTAGATCTGGCATCCCTAGTTCCACGCTCAACACTGATACACCTGCCCACTCGACGCCAGCAACAAATCCATCAGATCCGACCACCGCACAATCACCGCATCGCCCCAGCAATGGGATCGGGTCCAAGGATGCGCAATCTGTGAGATCTACGACCTACATTCCAATTCAAATGAAAATACCCGAGATACACCTCCCAGCGAAATGAATCAGTTGACGCATTCAATACATGCATGATCATGCTTTGATCAGTAATTTTATTGGCCTATGGCCAACTGAGAAAGCCCTTTATGGTTGGATCAAAGCGAAATGGAAACCAAAAGGGCAGGTGGACCTTCAGTTGTACCCCAAAGGCTTCTTCAATATTATCTTCACCTGCATCGAAGATAAAAACAGATTCATGAATGGAGGCCCTTATTTTTTCAACGCCGCAGGGCTTTATCTAAGGGATTGGGTGGAACGTTTCGATCCTCATAAGGAGGACTTCAACTAGGCTCCAGTCTGGATCCATTTATACTCCCTGTCGCAGGAGTATTGGGAAGAGATCACCCTCAAGGAGATCGAAAACTACCTTGGAACATTCATCAAAACTACTGAAGAGACCAAACACAATCGATATACTACATACGTTCGGATCTGTGTCTATATGCATCTAGAAAAAGCCCTCCCTGATTCGGTAAGTCTCTGGCATGAATATTTCCAGTGGATCCAATCTATAGATTATGAACATGTTCCTTTTAGGTGTAGAAAATGTCATATGCATGGACACTTGTTCAAGGATTGTCCTCAAAATCGCCCTCCCGCCCCCTTTGGTCCTCTCAATGCCTCAGATCCAAATGGCTTCACCTAGATTTCCCACAGAAAAAGACACTCCAAGAAGCCCCTCGCTCCTTCAGACCCCTCCCCCCCAACTCGTTCCCTCTTCGAAAGGCCCCTCTTCCATCAACAACTTCCAAATCTTAGCCAATATTGGTTTGGATCAAGAGGCTGAGGAGCCCTGCCCTGACCCCTCTTCCTCTACAATGCCCTCCTTTTTCTCCATCCCCCCCCCCCCTTAAGGGTTTGGACACTCCAATGGTTAATATTGCGATGACCACCAATCCTCAAAAGGCCCCCCCTGCTCCCGCATTCTGAACCTGCCCAAAGTAGTCGCCCTAAAGAGACTTTTGACATGGATCTTGACTCCCATGCTCCCATAGATCAACCCAGAAACCCCAATGTCAAATCAGACTCTACAGTTGTCACCTACATGATTGAAGAACCAAAATATATTGATTTTGGGGTTCTAGATCTAACAGGGCTGGAAAAAGCGTGTGATTCTAAAGCGTATCATACCATTTCGCCTAGACAAATTGATAGTTTGGAGGAAGAACTTCTAAAGGCTCAGCTACTAAAGGGTAGTGTTCATCTTGGAATTCAAGGGGAGCTCATACTTAGGGAAACAACCAACATTATCAGAGAATCAAGGAAGCAGGGTCGACCTACGGATCTACAACAATTAATCACGCTAGGGGATCAACTTGTCGAATCTGGGAGATATCCCAAGTTGACGAAATTCTTCAAAGCCCCAAAATCTCTAAGTTTATGATGAAGATTACATCCTAGAATATTTGAGGGATCAATAGTCCCTCAAAGTGCCAAATGATAAAAAATAGTCTCACTCGCAACAAACCTGCCATTCTTTTCATGCAGGAAACCAAATGCACCAGCTCCACTTTCCATTCAATTCTATCCCGCCTCTGGCTAGGTTGTGACACCACCACTATTGATTCTGTAGGGGCCTCTAGGGGCATTGCCATTGCTTGGAATCCCACCATCATTTCCCTTTCTCACATCAATGCTTCCCATCATTTTATTCAAGCCTCCTTTCACCTCATTAGCACCAGCCTCAAAGGCCTACTTACTAATGTTTATTTCCCTCAAACCACTGCTAGTAAAATTTGAGTCTTGGATGATCTCACTGCTTTGCACAATTTGAACTCCCATCACTACTGGATCCTGGGAGGGGATTTTAACATGATTACTAGCCTTCAAGAAAAACGAGGTGGGTGCAATATTCTTGAAGATGACTCCCTGCACTTCAAAAAATTCATCAACCAAAACCGCCTCATCGACATCCCTACTGCTAATGGCCTTCATACTTGGAACAATCGATGATCTGGAAATCACTTCATCGCTTCTCGCCTAGATCGTTTCCTTGTTTCTGATCCCATCATTCAAGCAAGAGGGGACATATTCTCCACCATACTATTGGTGGTAGGATCGGACCATTGGCCCATCCATTTACAGTGGGAAATACCGACTATGGGAAGGCCTAAACCCTTCCAGTTCGAGCAATTCTGGCTTCCCCATCCAGGATTCTGAGACATGGGGATGCACTGGTGGCACACCATTCCCCCACAGAATGGATCCATTATGTATAATATACAGCAGAAGCATAAAATCATTAAAGCTAGACTGAAGCACTGGAACCAAAGTACCTTTGGCAACATCTTTCAAGGACACCGCGATCTACGGCTTCAAATGGAAAATCTTCAGCAAGAACTTATCATCTCGGGAAGGACCGAGGCCCTTGACGCACAGGAGAAGGATCTCAAATCCCGAATCAAGGAAAAGGAGCTTCAGGAAGAAATTATTTGGAAATAAAAATCCAGAATTTGTTGGCTTAAAGAGGGAGAGAAGAACACTTCCTTCTTCCACCACTCCACCATTCAAAGATGAATGGCCAATTGCATCTCCATTATTCACAATGACCAAGGAGTAAACTTGGAAACGCATGAAGAAATTGAACAGGAGCTTCTGAACCATTTTAAGGACACTCTCATGGAGCCTCCCTTGGATTGCCAGGAGGCCATTGAGAGTATCACCAGACACATACTGGCCTTGATCACGGAGGAACACAACTAGATGCTACTTTGACCCATCCAATTAGAGGAGGTGGATCAGGCCATGGCTCAACTCAAGGTAGGTAAAGCTCCTGGCCCTGATGGGTTTACTTCCAACTTCTTTCACTTCTTTTGGCCAGATCTAAGACAGGAGATCTCAGAGATGGTTGAAGGATCTCGAGCTATGCATTGGATGCTCCCCGCTCTAAATGCTACCTTCATCTCCCTCATTCCTAAAGAGGATCAAGCCTCTTCCCACAGTAAATTCCACCCCATTGCCCTTTGCAACATCCTCTATAAGCTTTCTCCAAAGTAGTTTCAAATCACCTCAAAACCCTTCTGCCTCTCTTCATTTCTCCTGAGAAAACTGGCTATGTAGAAGGCAGACATATCTTGGATGGAATTATCCTCATGCATGAGGTGGCTCACTCCTTACGCTCCCATAAGATCCCTGGAATGCTGCTTAATATAGATCTCTCGAAAGCTTTTGACAAACTCAGTTGGCAATATATCCAGCAAATGCTCAAGGCCTTTGGTTTCAGTCAAACTTGGATTAGATGGATCCTTAACCTCATCTCCTCCCCTCTCTACTCCATCCTTATCAATGGCATTCCCTCTCCCCCTTTCCACCCCTCTCGAGGCATTCAGCAAGGGGACCCTCTCTCCCCTTTCCTCTTCGTGATCATGGCGAAAGGCTTAGGCAGGTTACTCAAAGCCCACATTCAAGATCTCTCTCTTCGAGGCCTCAGTCTCCACCAGCGCTCGCCCCTCTCGCACCAACAATTCGTTGATGACAACATTCTCTTTGGCCACCCCTTTGTTCAAGAAGCCTCCACCCTCAAATCCATCTTGGACTGCTTCTCTCTAGCTGCTAGCCCCTCAGTCAACAACTCTAAATCCCAAGTTTTCTTTTTTAACACTCCCATGATCACTCAACGCAATATTTCTCGAATTCTTGGATTCACCACGGCGGTGCTGCCCTCTAAATGTCTAGGTGCACTGCTCACTGACTCGGTCCTCAAGCACTCATCTTAGAAAGAGTTGTTAGATAAGTTGGAAAACTGGCTATCCCTATGGACCCATCGAGCTTTGAATCTGGCGAGTTGTCTCATCTTAGTCAAATTGGTCCTTCAAGCAATGCCTCTGTAACTTTTTTCCATGCCGAAGGCACCAAAATGGGTTCTCAAGGCCATTCGGAACCTTCAACACAACTTTCTATGGGGAGGGGCCAAAGCAAGATGAAAATGGGCCTTAGTGAATTGGTAGGAAGTCTGCACCCCCAAGAAAGCTGGTGGTTTGGGGCTCCGCGACCCTTGTCTAAGCAACAAAGTCATGGGAACAAAAATTTGGTGGCACTGGGTCTCTAATGCAAGCAGTCTGTGGGCGCAGATGTGGGCTGCCAAATATGCTCGAAACTGGCCAATGGAGGATCTCATTCGTTTTTATAATGATCACGCAGGTTCCCTTATCTGTAAGGCAGCTAGTCAACATAGAGCACTCGTTCGAGACCACAGCTTCTGGGAAGTCAGGTCAGGGATATCAGCCAACTTCTGGCACGATTCATGGCAACAAATGCTGAGGTTAGCAGACCTCTTTCCAAACTCTGATTGGTAAGGCACGCTGGAGCATCTCCCTCATCAAAATTTTGGTACCTTTTGGACTCACCTCGCCTCTCCCACAAGACATTTTCGATAATGGCTCGCGGCTGACCAATTGCACTCTCACCTTGGTCTAACTCTCATTGAGGAAATAGCCGAAGAACTACACAAGAGACAAGTTCGTATCTCCAAAGAGCCCGATAATCTCTGTTGGGGCTATTCTACTGCTGGAACTTTCACCACCAAGGAAGCCTATAGCCTATCCCTCCTAGCCTCTCAACCTGATGGTATCTGGGAGAAAGTTTGGCACTCGAAAAACTGGCCCAAAATTTCTACTTTTCTCTAGCTCCTCAGTAAACGTCGCCTCCTCACTTGGGACAATCTCCGCAAGAAAGGCTTCATCGATCCTTCCCAATGTCCCAACTGCGGTATTAAGGAGGAAACCTTTGAGCACCTTTTTAATGAATGCGAAGTGGACATGGCACTATGGGATCAAGTGGTCCTTCTCTGCAGAAAATTGAATAGAATCATGGGGAGCATCATCAACACCATTCACAACTGGCCTTCCACTCCATTTCAGTGCACCATTGTCAATGATCTTTGGATTATGATACCAGGGCACATACTCTGGGTGGTATGGAAAGAGCGCAATCTCATAATCTTCAAGGATCAGTGCACTCCCACGGACATTCTTTGGAATGTGGTCTATAGTCATATTCAAGAGACTCTAGCCCTTCATCATTGAAGGGAAGAGGACCTGCCCTCCCTTCAGAGTGAGCAAATTATTTGGGCCAATTGGAACTTACGGTTACATTCGGCCACCATCCCTGAGCCCCCCTCAAACCAAAATTTTCCCTCTCCTCGACGATGGACCCCTCCGCCTCCAGGCCACTACAAGCTCAACTTTGACGGAGCCTCTAAAGGGAATCTGGGGAAAGCAAGCTATGGAGGTATTTTCAAAACTTCCCTTGGCTAGGTGCATTTACTCTTCCTTGGTTGCCTTGGTTGGGATACCAAAAATTCGGCAGAGCTTGAAGGTCTGCTCCAGGGGCTCATACTTGCCAGGGAGCACCACTTGTTTCCCCTTATCATTGAAGGTGATTCACAGATTCTAATCAATATGGCAAAGCAACTCCAAGTTGGCTCCTCCGCCTCCAATCTCATCAAAAGTTGGTGTCTAGCCACCAGGATCAAAACGCTCGAGCAACAGATGCGCATTGACACTGTTATAGACTACCACCATGTTCGATGCTCTGCCAAAAAAGTAGCGGATCTCCTGGCCAACAAGGGTTTCCATCACTGCGACCCCATCTAGGTTGGACCTCTTACCTATATTAATGATGAAGCTCTCCTTCAAGATTGCACTCTTTTGGTGCACAATGACAACCATCCCCCAGATGCGGGTGGTATTTAGTCACACATATTTCCACGAGGCGGCCATGTGGCTCACCAAATGGCGTGCTCATGTGCCCCATCCGTGGGATGCACAACGCCATCAAAACTCCCATGGGTTGGGCCTTAAATTCCCATGCGCCACGTTAAACTCTACATACTCTGTGAGCTGGTTAATTACTCCTTCTCTAGGCATGTTGCTCTATCTTCTTGCTCCGCCTCTGGCTTTCTAGCCCACCCTGACTTTCATCCCGTCACTCCTTCTGCTTCGGCCCTCATCTGCTCTGGTGTGAAGTCTTTGGGCTCTCGCCTCTACAGCGATTCCTTCGTCTTATCGAGCCCTATACACGCTAGCCAGAATTCCGCGTTGCCATCGATAGCCTAGCAGAAGAGCGGGGGGAAGGGGCCTCCCTTCGCGACCTCCCCTGCCCATGGCCTCCCCTCCGGACTTGAATTTCTCGATCTCATGGGACCCTGCAGACTTGCATCCTCTTGCCCTTGCGCCTGCTATGCTCTTTGACCCCTTGGCCCCTCTTGCTCCGCCCTTAGCTCCTCCTGCTAGACCCTCCTCCTCCCGCGGCAAGAAGCTTGCCCGCAAATCGACAATCTCAGAGGAGCCTCCCTTCCTTCCCCGTAATCTCAAGGCACTCCCGGTGCAGCCTGCCTCCAGCCCCTCTTCGGACGATAGTGACTTCAAGACAGCCAAGGAGTTGCAGCTGCTAGGTCTCAGTCTTTTAGGTTCTATGAAGGGCAAGGAAGTGCTCCATGTGACTCGTGCCATGAACATTTCAACTTCTTTGCAGGATAATGCTCCTCAAGACACTCCAGCGGAGCGACTTGGACTTCCGCCCTCCCCTTGCGAGTCACATAAAGACAATGAACCACTAGATTACGGCTACATCTATCGTATCCTAGAGGAGGACCCTCCAGCCAGCATCGAGCATGAAAGCTCTCCTTAGCATGTCCTCATTGAGTTCCTTAGTTTGCAGGTTTTGGACACCTCTCTTGTTTGTTCTTTCAGTTTCTTTTTGCACTATGTTAAAGGTTGGTTTCCCGCCAAGGGTAGCCTGGTATATTTGGACTATTTTGGCCAGTTTCCCCACCAGGGGCGGTCTAGTTTTTACCAAAAACATTTTGTACAATCCCTCAATTATGGATGTCTCCATTTCTAAGGATGTGCCATGTAAACTTTGCTTGACGACTTAATAGAAATAGTATTACTTAGAAAAAAAGAAAAAAAATATCTTGAACACTTTTATTTTTAAATAGATGTATCGAATGCAAGTAAATGATATTAGGATTTTTTAGAATAACTTCTTATCAGAGGCATAATAACTAGTTGCCAAGCTTAAATTATTACTTAACTAAAGAACTCCTTCTTTTGTCTTTGCAATCAATTTGTAAAACATGTGCTTGATTTACTTTATTTTTAAACCTTGTTATATCTAGGATATATATAAACTAGATACATTAATTAGTTTTATTTCAATTTAGTAGATTAGAACTGCATTTAGGGTTTAAGAGATCTTTAATAAAAGTCTCATCATTAAGAGAAATATTTTCAACTAGCAACTAGGCCCACATGCAGGTGGACATCAACACATAAAACAAGTATAAGCCTAATTGGATCCTTGATTATATGATGATATGATGTTGGAGGAGAAATTTTTCTTCCTATCAACAATTAGAACTAGAAGGAGGAAGAGGAAAAAGTAACACTGTAGAGTAATTTTGGTTTAATTTTTCTTTACTTTTTACTTATATAGTGTCTCATTCCCAAAACCCTATTTGGAGATGTGTTTCTAGACAAGTATCATGTACTACTCATTCAAATATAGTCAATCACTTGTCAAAAATTAAATTCTATGATGAGTGTTAAATATTTGCATCTAAGCATGCCCTTTAATTTATTAAAAAATATGTTACTTACAATATGGTTCATGAGGGTGTCATGTTTAGGTTGTTAAAATAGAAATAAAGGAAGACAAATTGAATGTGAAAAATACTAGCAATCCTCAGGTGAGGAGACCCTCAAGATGCCTGCAACGCTGGCTAATTCATTGAATCACAAAATAAATGAATACAATTGTATACAGTGGCATTTAGTTAGGTAGATCTAACAACCTACTACAAAATAGGAACTACTTCATAATTACAATCACAATCTTAACAATTAAATTTTCTCCATTGTTTTCAAAGTTCCCCCCTTAATGGAGAAAGGGTTGATTTCCAAACCTAGCGTCTCCCTATACAATTCAAATTTCACCTTCCCAAGGGGATTTATGAAAATATCAGCAGCATTTTCACAAGTATTACAATATTCAATTAAAAAATACTTAGATTGTGTCTTTCTCTAATAAAATGAAATTGGGCATCAACATGCTTTGTCCTTGCATGAAATATTGGATTATTTTCCTACTTGATTGAGCTCTGGTTGTCACACTAGAGCATTGTAGCCTTCCTTTGTTCTTCTCCAACATCATGAATAATTTGCCTCAACCAAAAAGCTTCACAAGTTGTTGCACACAAAGCTTTATATCCTATATGACAAAGATACAATTGGTTACTTCTTGCTGCTCCATGAAATGATCTTGGATCCAATACTGAATGCATAACATGTAGTAGATCTTCTATCATCTAGATTACCAACCAAATATGAATCTGAGTAACCTGTCAGCTCAACATCAAATGAATCAGTATATTTAAGACCAAAATCAATTGTACCTTTAAGATACTCGAGTACTTCTTCCATTGCTCTATAATGGCTTTCTAGAGGTCTTGTCGTAAACCAAATCAACACACTAACTGCATATGCAATGTATGGTCTAGTTGTGGTAAGATAGTTCTGACTTCCAACTAGTTTTTTGTATAATATACCATCAACCTCTTTTGAACCATCATCAAGATGAAGCTTCACATTCTGTTTCATAGGAACAAAATCAGCTCTGCACTAATCCATCTTGAACTTTTTAGGCACTTCTCTGACATACTTACCCTAAGAAACAAAAGTTTGACTAACATCCCGCCAAACTTCAAGACCTAAACAATAATGCAACTCACCAAGATCTTTCATCTCGAATACTTGTGACATCTGCATATTAATTTCATTAATTAACTTCACTGGATTTATTATAATGATTAAGTCATCAACATACAAATAAATCAGCACCACATACCCCTTTGCATCAAATATGGTAGACATATTCAAATCAATTTGACTTCTCATAAAACCATGTTGGAAAAAGAAAGAATTTATCTTTTCATACCATGACCTAGGTGCCTATTTCATCCCATACAAAGATTTCTTTAATCTACAAACTAAATTTTCTTACCCTTTTTCACAAACCCTTCACGTTTTGTCAAATACACCTCCTCCTTTAAGTCACCATTCAGAAAATTAGATTTTACATCTAGTTGGTGCACATTCCAATGATACTTAGTAGCTAATGCAATTAACAATCTAGTGGTGTTCAATTTATCTATAGGTGCAAATGTTTCTTCATAATCAATAGCCTCTTTCTAAGAGTACCCTTTTGTGACCAATCTAGCTTTATATTTATCTATGTTTCCATCTGCTTTAAACTTGGGTTTGTGTAGCCATTTGCATCCTGTGGGCTCTTTTCCATTATGAAATTTAGTCAATTCCCAGATTTTTATTTTCAATTATAGATTCATATTCTTCCTCCATGGTTTTTCTCCACTCTTCATATTCAATACCTTCATTAAAATTCATGGGTTCTATGACATTCAAAACACTAATCATGAGAGCATATTCCTTGTACATCTCAGGTATTCGAATATGTCGAGTATATTTTCTTACTACAAGGAAAAGACCCTCTAGCAGATTTTTTTGAGGAAGACCTTATAAAAATAGCCTAGATACCCATTTGTAGCGGAGGTCACTAGAGGAGGTTGGCAGGTGGAGGTTTTTGCAGATGTTTTTTTTTTCCCGGTGCATTTCTCATCATAAAATGCACTAGTGTGTTTTATGAAAAATGCATCGGTGCGTACTATAAATTGGCTCACCGAGACACCGTGCTATCCATACAAACCTGCCCAGTGCGTCTAAGTACTCTAGCACACCAGTTCTCTATGTATAAACCAGCCTGGTGCGTCTCCGTAATCCAGCGCACCGCAACGATGTGCGGTGCGCCATTGATAAAACCGCCTGGTGCATATGAAAATTGAGTGCACCAAAAAGGGCTAATTAAAAAAAAAATATCGATTGTAAAAACCTCATTTTTACTTTTTCAGTTCTCTAGACCTCTCAAGCACCAATGTGAGTTTGTCTTCTATGAGGCATCATGTCATTAGTGCTCCCATTGTACGCATTGTTGTCATCCATTGTGCACTGTGTGGAAATCAAATTTCGAAAACGGTGGGAAAATTTTGTTTTTTCAATTCCTCAGCAAAGATGCCTCCTCGACGTGCAAATTTATAGGTAATCTACTTGTTTCTCAATAACTAAACCTTTTATCCAATTAAAATTTGAAATTAACTTAAAATTAACCATTTAAAAAAAATAAAACTGTGTGGTGTGTTCGAGCCGCTCAGCTCGCACCGTTCGCGGTGCTGCTTGTAAATTTATAGGGCGCACCACAAACGGTGTTAACGGAAACCGCATCGGGTTCCAGTGCGGTATCGAGAAAATGCACACTGATAGAATTTAAAAAATAACACAGTGGTGTGGTCATTTAAACAACCACACCGTTGACTATGTAATACTATCGGGAGGGCGGTGTGTTAACCAAACTAACCACTCTGGGGCGGATAGTTAGGTCAACGCACCGCCCGCCCAATAGCATTACATATTCAATGGTGCAGTTGTTTACAGAACCGCACCATTGACCATGTACTGTTGTTGGGTGGTGCGTTGACCAAACTATCCGCCCCGGGGCAAATAGTTTGGTCAACGCACTACACAAAAATATTCACTAGTTGGGTGGTGCGTGAACATTTTCCATGGGCACTGAGCACAGTGCACGATAAATAAGTACACACGGGTAACGGTGTGTTACTATTTTTTTGGGCGCTCCAAGTGTTTTTTTTCAATAAAAATTATATATATATGTAAATACATTTCTCATTTAATAAAAAAAATGTATTTAATATGTGAATCATTCAGCGACCAACGGAGAGAGAAAAGAGAACAACAAGAGCATATGGAGGACAGTTATAACGTGATTCAGTTGTGGGAGGCATGGGAGAGGGATAGACTTTTGTACCCTCACCCTATTACAGTAGCCACCCAGTTGCTCCTAAGGGAGGTAGGCCTCCTCAAGTTCTACGAGGAGGCTACATCCCTAAAGGGCAACAGTGGATTATTGGGACAGCTGATCTACAGGTGGGATGCCCACCAACTAGCTTTTCGGGTCGGTCCTTGCCAATGGTACGAGCCCACTGAGGAGGACACATTTTTTATTACTGGCCTATCTAGGATAGGGCAGGATTTTCCCCAGTTCCCAGATGTCCCCGTCGGTTATGCAGCAGCGAGTCAATCAACGTACTCCCAGAGATACATTAGGGACGATATAGTTTCTCCTGCAGATTTTCAGGTGTCCGGTGGTCAGTCATGCATTGCTTCATTTGGTCCAAAGGAGGTGAGGTGCCTCTCACTACTACTGATGATCATTGCACACTATACTAGTGATGGGCAGCGCATTAGTTGCCTACTTTTATTTTATGTTGATTTTTTATTCTAGACACCATGACTTGTTGGATGGTCTGCAATTTTTTTGCGACAGTTTTGTAAAGAATTAGGTAGATTTCGTTCTCAGCCACGTGGGGGGTTGACCTTCCCTTTTGAGTCAAGGTTATTTTTTTATTTTTTGAGAGGTTTCCAGAGACGAGGCCTACTTTTGTTCGGTAGCCTCGTAGGTCAATGTTGCATGTATGGATGCAGATGTGGGGCCAGATGATGCCCAAGAGGGGCATGTTTGACTTTCCATCTAGGATATCTACTAATGCACTAGAGTTGCTAGCTAGTGCTGATGATCACTTGTTCATGATGGTGTCATGTTCATATGCCAGTTTGGATTGGTGAGGGATTACTAACATCTTATTCACACAGGATGAGCCACCGGATGCGAGAGGTAATATTAGTATTTTCTTACATTAATATAGTTTCATTTTATTGTCTTAATTAATTAATTAGAACAAAATTTATTCTAACACGTTATTTTACTTGTTTTATTAAATTTTTTAATGAAATTGTCTAATTATTGTTGTGTACTATATATTTTGTAGATATTGGGACATTCATTGGGGACATGATTCCACCCCCACCGAATGATCCGAGTGTAGATGTTTACGAAGAGATAGCGGAGGCACCGGATCAGGGTGACAGACCTCATCCTCGAGTGCAGATATCCGCGGGGGTGCGATGTAGGGTGAACACCCGATTCGGGATGGAGTTGGGTGACCGACTCTGTCGACTCCTGGTTGATGAGGGAGTTAGCCCTGCTATGATCAGACAGATCCAAGCTGATCGTAGGATCACAGAGCTCTATAGAGACATGCCCCATGATATTATGACCCTCATGCATCATATCATTGGAGCTTCCAGAGTACTGGCGGCTAGGAGGGATAGGCATCACGGAGGTGCATGACAGAGAAGCTCATCTGATGATCATGATCACGAGGGGTGTGATCATCAATCTAGTACTCCATCTTCTCCTCCTTCACCCCGTGTCGAAGATCATGAGCAGCCAGCATCCAGTCCTGATCATCAGGAAGCTTCTGAGAAGTCTGCACCATCTCAGTAGACACTTAGTCCTGAGCAGACACGGCCATTGACTGAGCAGGCAGGTCCATCTAAGAAGGCCGCACCATCCACTGAGCAGGTTGCACCATCAACGACTCATCAGCAGTAAGTTCCTGAGCAAGCCTCGACTAGTACTAGTATCGATGTAATACCACTAGATATTTGACATTTATATGCAATTATATTAAAATTGTATATTTATATATATGGTCCATGTATTTTGTGTTCATGTTGATGTACTTAATTTACATGCTGGTGTTCATCATGATGTGTACATTGTTAGGTCATGTTAGATATGTTCATTTAATGTGCTTGCAGATAGATGTGTATGTGATACCAGTTATTTGGCATGAGATGTATATTTGATGTTTGCATTGTGATGATGTTATACAATGCTTGTATTTTGTTATATGATCATGATCATGATGATTAGATGATGTTAGCGAATTTGAATGTGTATTTTATAATATGATGTTTGTACGATGGTTATCATGATCATGATGATTATTTATAATATTAAATCATGATATTTATTAAATATTATGTCGTGATTGTAATTGTAATTTTAATTGTAATTGTATCTGAAATTATAAAATTGTAATTGTAATTGTACGTAATTGTATTGTGAAATTGTAAAATTGTAATTGTAATTGTACGTATTGTCATGATTCAATTTTATTAAAATTGTAAAATTTGAAAATTTGTAAATTTGTAAAATTGTAAAATTCTAATTCTAATTTTAAATGTAATTGTATGTAAAATATTTGTAAAATTGTAATTGTATTGTGAAATTGTAAAATTGTAATTGTACTATGAAATTGTAAAATTGTAATTGTAATTGTATGTATTGTCATCATTCCATTTTATTAAAATTTGTAAATTTTTAAAATTGTAAAATTGTAAATTAATTGTGAATTTTGAACCATAACTACCATAAGTAAAATGTATACCGTAAATATTGTTAAATTACAATAATTGTAAATTTGTAAATTTGTAAATTTATATGAATATAAATAATTGTAAAATAATAAATCTAGAATAATATGAAATTTTGTAACATAATAAAATTTAGAAAATAACGCAAATAAATTCATGTTTAGAATTATCATTATTTTATTATGATTGAAGATATCATTCACAAACATTTAAAGCAATCAAGTAGTATTATTCTAGGAATTAACATAAAAAAAAAGAACTTGATAGAGTGCATTGTTTTCGAGATCAACATAATTGCAAATTATCAAATGAAATGATTTTAATATTAACACAATGCAAACCAATTAATTCAAAATACATATTATAATGTTTCGAAAAAAAGAGGTTAAGTCCTCTTCTTTATAAAAACCCATCTTAAATAGTATAAATGATGAAATAACACATGTACCATATCACTCTTTATTCTCATGATCACCCTCATTATCTTCTATCTCACTTGGCATGATAACACTATTGTTCTCAAAAACATGTTTTAATCTAGGATCATGTCTCAATACGAGCCACAAATCCCTATCCAACACATCTGGAAAAAAAACACATGGTTGTAGTGTTTGGGGAAAGCATAAGGCTCCTTAGCTTCATCCCACGTATTTCTAGAGTTAATACATATCAGCCTACTATCGCGATCTTCCTTTACATTATTTCGATCAAAGGTGTCCCACCACTTGCAGCTAAAAATAACACATTGGAATGAAGAGAAGTCCACTTCAATGATCTCTTGTATATTTCTGACGTAACCTAATGTCCCTTGTACTAGGTTTTGATCACGGTGGCTAGCTCGACTAGATTGATCAAACTCGACTTCCACTCCACAGTCTTGTGTCATGTGTCAATCATCGGCATTTTCTATGTGAAAATGGTGTCCATGTGCTCACATAGATGGGAACAAATTAACCTATAAAAAAGTTTAAAAAATCATAGTTTCATGTGCCTTATAATAACCCAACCGTTAAAATATGAAATATAGATGTTACATTTCAAAGGTGCATTATTAAGTTTAAAATGTACATAAATAGATTATTACCGATTTGCTGCACCCGATCCCTACGTTTAGCGCGTCCTCTTCAACACGCGGGTAATGATTGGTTGCACTGTATTTCTCTCTAACTTGGTTAACAACCCAACTGTTGGGGCATATAATTGGCATATTTTCTTTTAAATGATTGGGATAAGGCACACTTCTACCATTCAACCGTATAAATTATTTCATGTCGCTATCCCATTTCATCCTCTTTTGTTCATACAATGTGACCCACGGTTGTGTTAATTCAGAATTGTAAAGAACGAATTTATTGATTGCTTCAATTTATGCATTCGTTGATGAAATCAAACCGACATATACTACATATGAGATCAAAATATAAATTATATCAACAAAGTTCAATGTGAATATTTACTTTGTGTAAATTTGAAAAATTATAAGTCTCTTACTCTTTATCAAGTGCCTTTTTCCATTCGTTTGGAGAAGCTCCCCTTCTCTTTTGTCTTCATCCCTTTCATTGTCCCAAATCACCGCACCTGGTCTATTGTCGATCTTCTTGATGTACTCACTGGCATAATAGAAATACCCATACAATATGTACCCCTATGCCATAGACCCCTCGTTTTTTTCCCTTTTTCTAACAAAACCTTTCAATTTCTTCATGTACCTCTCTAATAAGAACATCCAACGACAAGAAACCGCCCCAACTAATTCAACCTCATCTACCTGGTGGATTAGAAGATGAACCTACAAGTCCATGAAACTCGTCGGCAGTTCCTTCTAAAACATACAAACAATCTCAACTATCTCTTGATGCCAACGTGGAATGCTAACCACATGAATCTCGTTTGACATGATCCAACATACAAATGTAGATAATTTAGATATGGCACGTCCTAGGTCTTGGGGGAAGTCAAAGTTTCACACACCCACACACGAACAAAGGATAATGACACCGCAAAGTTATAAACACATGCAATAATATACAAAATTAGTTATGTTTTATGATCCCTGCATGGGATAAAATTTATTAATATAGAAAATAATAAAATCATGCTTTTGACATTATACGTATTCTTATAATGTTCAAATTTTCATGTGATTTCAACCTCGAAAAATGGTCATCCATGGTGAAGCAGCCATAGTGAAGACCCATATGAATATGGCACCCTCACACCCATTATAACTTCATTTTCCAAAGAAATATCATCTCTTTTTAAAATCCATAAAATCCATGGGACATCACCTTCTGTGAAATACCAATTAGAGGGACCAACTACCTTTGATCATCCTGTACTTTCTAATTGTCTAGGATAATGTTTATTTTTAGTTTTTGAAGTAATAATATCTTTCATAACATCTACTGTGTCACTTTGTTTCGATTATATATGCCTCCATAAAGAAGATGAAACATTTTTAAATATATGCATGGGATCTAATAAGTGAGTAATATTAATATGCTCCCAATATGGGAGGTTATAAAAGATAGTTTTCCTTTTCATCCCAATGGGAAATTTCTCAACATAGGTGTCGAATACTTCTAGATCATTGAACATAGGCTCCCCATTTGAATCGAACATTTCTATGAACTCTTCTCCTTCTCTCTCTCATATGCTCTAAGCCATTCAGCTCGTGTTGTTATTGCAGGTCTTTTGTTTCTCTCTCGTTTACCATTGAAAGAGGATGTTGCTCTTCTGTAAGAGTGTTCTTCTGGGAGGAATACCTTGGAGTAGTCATACACTGGCTTTCATAGGTCGTTTGACCATCTAGATTTCAGAGAAGGTCCACAACATTTACATCCATAATACCCTTTTGTTACAAGACCTGTGAAATTATTGTATACAATATGTATGGCATGTTAAAGAACATCATGAATATCAGAGCAATTACAATGAATTAAATAACTAATATGCGAAATAATTTTGTTGCGTATATAAACAAATCAATAAACATGTAATTTACTAGAGAAAACTCTTAAGCCTGGATAATCATGTGTCATGTAAGAACATGTGCCATACAACGTAAAATGTTAGAAAATTATATATATTACAGAGCAATGAAACACATAAAATATGCGGAAAACACAAGCACACAAAACATATAAAACCAGAGAGACACAGATATACGTGGTTCACCCAGTTTGGGCTACATCCACCCCGAATAGCCAATCCTTCCTTTCTATTATCTAGCAAAATGAAGATAGACAACCTACAGCAGATCTGTTGTAATATCCTCTGTACTCTCTCACAGTCTCCCTATATGTTTCTCGCTCCGAGAATACACATACAATACACAGCCGCAATACAATACCCTCATTAAAGAGAGGGGTTGCCTTCTAGGGAAAAAAACCCTAAACTAAACATAACTTCTACCGTCATATCATCCGCCTAATGAATGGCTCAGATTGACTAGAAATTACTATACTTTTACAAGACAATTTTACATCTGTTTTTAGCTTTGGGGGCGCTACCCACAAAACCCCCCACCAGGGGGGGCTCCATAAAGTCGCTGTCACCCCCCTGGACCCCCCAGGCAGCGTTTAATTTTAGGCGGTGTTGCCACCCCATTAAGGTAGAAGGGTCCAATGTTGTGATACAAAATAAACAAGATAATCAAGCTCCACACCCAATAATCTTCCACTTTGAGACTGATTGTAGCAACTCCACCGCTGCTTCATTTGCTGGACAATGACTCCTCTTTAGACTTGGTTGTTTCTCATCTTCATCATCATCCTTGAAGACCAATTTAAACTGAGCACGTTCTCAGTTTCTCCCTGGTTACAACTTTTGTTAGCATATTTGCAGGATTCTGGCTAGTGTGTATCTTTTCCAACTTCAATTGTCCATCTTCCAATACCGACCGTATGAAATGGTACTTGAGCTGTATGTGTTTAGTCCTAGAATGAAATGTTGAGTTATTTGCAAGATGAATGGCACTTTGGCTATCACTGTATAACATGCCCATATCATGCTTCTTACCCAATTCATCCATAAACCTTTGTAACCAAATCATTTCTTTACTAGCCTCTGTAGCAGCAACATACTCTACTTCTGTTGTTGAAAGTGCAACAACACTTTAGATTTTTGAAACCCAACTAACAGTTGTTCCACCTACAGTAAATAAATATCCTGTAGTGCTCCTCCTGTTATCTCTGTCACTTGCCATATCTGCATCAACATATCCCTGTAGAGCAATGTTTGAACCACCAAAGAATAATTCTTGATTTGTGGTACCTCTCAAATATCTGAGAATCCATTTTACTGCCATCTAATGTTCTTTTCCTGGATTGTTCATGTACCTGCTTACAACTCCCACTTCATGTGCAATATCAGGCCTTGTGCAGACCATTGCATATATTAAGCTTCCAACTACTGATGCATTTGGAACTTTAGACATATAGTCCATTTCTTCTTGGGTCTTGGGGCACATCTCCTTACTAAGTTTGAAATGGCTAGAAAAAAGGTGTACTAACTGGTTTTGCATTCTACATATTAAATATTTTCAACACCTTTTGTATGTACTCATTCTGGGACAGTGTTAATTTGCGATTTTTCCTGTCTCTACTTATTCTCATACCAAGGATTTGTTTTGTAGCTCCCAAATCCTTCATTTCAAATGAATTTGCCAATTTTATTTTGAGCACATTTATTTCCTGCATGTTAGAACCTGCAACAAGCATGTCATCTACATACAATAACAATATAATATAACTGCCATCATTTTTCTCTTTCATATAAACATAATGATCAGAGTGACATCTAGTATAACCTTGTTCAGACATAAACCTGTCAAATTTTAGATACCACTACCTTCGAGCCTGTTTTAAGCCATACAAGCTCTTCTTTAACCTGCACACTAATTTTTCCTTCCCTTTGACCTCATATCCTTCTGGTTGCTCCATATAGATCTCTTCCTCCAAATCTCCATGGAGAAATGTTGTCTTTACATCTAACTGTTCAAGATGTAAATCTTCCGCTACTACAAGACTTAAAATAGTTCTGATTGAAGTCATCTTAACAAAAGGAGAAAATATTTCATCAAAATCAATACCTTTCTTCTGTGCAAACCCCTTCACCACAAGTCTAGCTTTTTACCTTTGTTTTCCTCCATCTTCTTCCTCCAGCCTGTAAACCCATTTATTCTGCAATGTAGTTTTACCTGCAGGCAACCTGATTAAGTCCCACGTCTGGTTATGCATTAAGGAGTCCATCTCTTCTTCCATGGTTGGATCCCACTTCTTCCTGATTTAAACCTGCATTGATTCTTCATAACATTCAGGTTCACCAAAATCAGTCAACAATAAATAATATAATGAAGGAGAGTATTTTTCAGGGGGTCTACTTATCATGGTAGATCTTCTAACACCACTTTCAGGTGTTTGAGGTGCATGTTGCTGTTGTGGTGGTTATTGTTGTTGTGGCTCTTGATTATTATTATTTTTAGCCACCTTTACCTTTTCTATGATCTCATCAAGAACTGTGTATTCTTTATTTTCTTTTTCCTGTGTCTTTTCCTGCAACTGATTCTTATACAACACATTTTCATTGAATATTACATCTCTACTCCTAATGATTTTGTGATTTTCATAATCATATAAGCGATAACCAAAATCATTAACACCATATCCAATAAAGGTACATTTCTTTGATTTTGCCTCAAGATTTGTTCTATTTTCTTTATTAATATGGACAGAGGCCTCATAGCCAAAAGGCTTTAAAAAAGAGTAGTTTACCTTTTTACCTGTTCGTGCTTCCTCTAGAATACCACCATCCAAGGAACTTGAAGGCCCTCTGTTTATTAGATAAACAGCAGTATCTACAGCATCTGCCCAAAATTGTAAAGGCAATCCTACATGCAATCTCATGCACCTTGCACACTCCATGATTGTTCTATTCATCCTTTCTGACACACCATTTTCTTGTGGTGTTCTTGGAACTGTCCTCTCTCTGCGTATTCCATTTTCTAAACAGTACCTATCAAACTCTTTGCTGCAATATTCACCTCCATTTTCTGATCTAAGACACTTCAATTTCTTTCCTATCTCAATCTCAACCAAAGCTTTCCATTTCTTGAAAGTATCAAATACATCAAATTTATTTTGAATACAATAAATCCAAGTTTTTCTAGTTGCATCATCAATAAAAGTAACATAATAGCAAGAGCCGCCAAGAGATGATACCTGAGCAGGTCCCCATACATCTATATGCACAAGCTCTAATTTTTTGCTCTTCTTTTATTTCCCAACCCTGAGAAATCTGACTCTCTTCTGTTTTCCATAAATGCAATTCTCACATAAATCCAAATCAACATTCTTCAAACCTGGCAAAAAATTTATTGAGTGAAGAATCTTCATCCCCTTCTCACTCATGTGTCCGAGCCTATGATGCCATAATGCTGCATCTGCTCCTTTGGAAGTTAAAGCATTAACAGAGTTAGAAATACCATTGCATAAATACAATGTACCAACCTTTTTGCCTTTTTCTATTACCGGGGCTCCTTTGGTGACCTTCCAAGTTTTATCTGTGAAATTTGTCACATAACCTTCACCGCGTAACTGCCCTTTTGAAATCATATTTTTCTTCAGACCTGGAACATGCCTTACCTCCTTTAATTTTCCATTATGTTGTTTTACAAGAACTTTACCCATTCCAAAAATTTTACAGAGTTTATCATCACCCAAACGAACTTGTCCAAAATCTCCTTGAACATAGTCATGAAAATATTTCTTATCAGGTGTGGCATGGAAAGAGGCCCCTGAATCTACTACCCAGGAATCAGTAACATTTTCGAAAGAAAGGATCAAAGCATCTTGTAACACATCACCTATCACGTTTGCTTCATGATTTTTTTCTTGTTGTGCGTCTCCTTCTTTTCCCTTCCGAGATCTACAACCTTTCTTCATGTGTCATTTCTTTCCGCATTTCCAACACACTATCCTCGATCTAGACTTGGATCTGTCTTTCCTTGATTTACTGCGATATCCTAAGCTCTTTCCCCTTTCCATTCTTCTTCCCCTAGAATTTGCACTCAAATCATTACCCGATGTCTCACCAGAGCTTTTCCGTCGCATTTCCTTGCTAAGGATAGCACCGACAACATCATCAAACTTTAAAGTACTAGATCCAGAGACAGAGTTACTAATGGCCATAACTAAACCATTCCAGCTTTCTGGAAATAAGAAAAGAAATAAAAGAGCCCTAAATTCATCATCAAATTTTACCCCTACAGAACTTAATTGACTGGTAACTGTATTAAAATCATTTAAATGGTCTGCAACAGATCCACCTTTTGACATCTTCATATTAAATAAACATTTCATAAGAAATAACTTGTTTGAGGCCGAGGGTTTTTCATATAATTTCGCCAATGCCTTAATCAAACCCTATGTTGTTGTTTCCTTTGAAATATTGAAGGCTACCGACGCTACAAGGAACAACCGTACTGTTCTAAGTTCCTTTCTATCAAGAATCTCCCATTTTGCATCTGTCATAGCTGTCGGCTTCTTTGTTTTTCCGATCAATGGTGGGTATAGATATTTCTTATACAAATAATCTTCCATCTGCATCTTCAACAGTGGGAATTTTTGGCCGTTAAATTTCTCGACCCTAAACTTACCATCTTCCGCCATTGCTCGCACTCGAACCAAGAACCCTTCTTTCCTAAGAGTTTATTAGCCAAATAGACCTTCGTCTTTGATACCAGTTGTTAGAAAATTATATATATTACAAAGCAATGAAACACATAAAATATGTGGAAAACACAAGCACACAAAACACATAAAACCATAGAGACATATATATACGTGGTTCACCCAGTTTGGGCTACGTCCACCCCAAATAGCCAGTCCTTCCTTTCTATTATCCAACAAAATGAAGAGACAACCTACAGCAAACCCATTGTAATATCCTTTGTTCTCTCTCACAGTCTCCCTATCTGTTTCTCACTCTGAGAATACACATACAATACACAGCCGCAATATAATACCCTCATTAAAGAGAGGGGTTGCCTTCTAGGGCAGAAAACCCTAAAATAAACATAACTTCTACCGTTTGATCATCCGCCTAATGAATGGCTCAGATTGACTAGAAATTACTATACTTTTACAAGACAATTTTACATCTTTTTTTAGCTTCGGGGGCACTGCCCCTGAAATCCCCCGCCGGGGGGTGCTCCATAAAGTCGTAACCGCCCCCCTTGGACCCCCCAGGCAGCATTTAATTTCAGGCGGCGTTGCTGCCCCATTAAGGTACAAGGGTCCAATGTTGTGATACAAAATCAACAAGATAATCAGGCTCCACACCCAATATAAAACTCCTCTCTACTGTTATGGGTCTTGATACATCATATACATGTATCCCATCCTAGAATTCCTTCAATTCATCTACTAGTGGTTGTAAGTAGACATCCATATTATTCACTTGTATTCTACAAGGGACTATGAGAGCCAACATAATATGTTCATTCTTCACGGACAATCATGGGGGGATATTGTTATTGATCACTACTACATGAAAAACAGAATAGTTGGTGCTCTAGAGGGAATATGGGTTGACGCCATCCATGGCTATGCTAATTCGTAGAATTCGTACTTCATCCTTGAATTATTCGGGCCATGTATCCTCTATATGCTTCATGGCTATTGAATCTATTGGGATTATCATAAATCCCAACTCACTTTTGTGTGAGGCATGTCATCACTGAAACATAGCTAATTCTTTGCAACGAAAGAGCCTTTGAATCCTTGGGATTATAGGCATGTGCCTCAATATCTTAAAAGGAGGACCACTTTATTTACCCTTCTTCTTTTATTTATCATACCTGTCATGCCCACATTTCGGACATATCTCTTTGTCTGCATATTCTCATCTATATAGAATAAAATCATTTGGACATGCATGATATGATATGTACTCAATGCCCAACATTTTCAACAATTTCTTTGCCTCTTCATAGTTACAGGGCAAGGCATTATCACTCGGAAGAACCTTATCTTTTAATAACCTGTAGTTGGTCATGGACAATATTAAATGTACATTAGTGCTGATAATTATTAACGTTCATAAAATTGACCATTTGTAATGTTCATTGTGTGATTATATTTCTCAAAATATAAGGGACCTGATGGTCAATTACCTCAAAATTTCCGATAAACATGCATTCGACAATTCAAACGTTTCTTTCAAGTTGCACAGTAACATTGTTGTCCCGAACTGGGTAGACTTTGACAGATCGCCAAGTCCAAAGAGAGGGGTGGTAGAAGCAAATTTAAG
Organism: Pinus albicaulis; assembly: GCA_034641835.2. Classification (NCBI taxonomy): domain Eukaryota; kingdom Viridiplantae; phylum Streptophyta; class Pinopsida; order Pinales; family Pinaceae; genus Pinus; species Pinus albicaulis. Next base: position 622,372,351 of record CM076582.1, read on the forward strand.
GCTTTCGAAAAAGGTATCAGCGATATGAGCATCATCCCCTAGCTGATCATTGTTCTGGAATGCATCTAACAAAATTGTCTCCATGGTAGTCATATCCCTTAGGTAATCATCCATACCAACCTCTATTTGATTGCCTCCATTGCCAGCTTGTGAAGAACTAGTCATTCTTGGTATCGTTCCTCTCCAATAATTTCTCTTAATTCATCCTTCTCTCGATTTTACATTATTGTGGGGTGCAACAGAAGATGGTAGGTAGGTCGCTCATCATCACTAGAATCCTAATAATTTCAAAAAAAAAAAATTGAACATGATTAGTACAAAATTGATGATATCAATTAGTAAGCAAATTGACAATGCATGATTAATTGGTTTGAGGTTTAATTAATTACATTAATATACCAAACAATTATAATTACCATCATTTTCCTAGGATTGTGGCTATAATATGGAATGTTAAAATTGGCAGGGTGAAGCGGTTGTCCATTTTCATCTACCAATTGCGCCTTGTAGTATGTTGCTCCTCATAATAGCTTCTGACATTTTGGAGCTATTTGAATATTTTTGTGCATCTGAACTCGATTTTGAATCTACATGAACCTGAAAATTTGTATACATTAATTTTATTTAGTTGATTGACATGGATAAAAAAATAAATTCAATTAGATAATGAAAATATAAATAAAATTTGAATTAATTACGTCTGGAGATGGATAGGGAGAACTCTGCAATGGACTTTGAGAAATATTATGGAACGAGCTGGATTTTGAAGAATTTTCCATTTGATATAATTGTGATATTTTCTCCCTGCATTTGAGTAAAATCAACAATAAATTTAGGTGTACGTACCTAAATGTAATTTTGGTGCCTTAAAAATGGACTTATTGTTATCAATGCTAATGTACTATTGTTAACCGCATCAGTGCATTTTAGTTATTGCGCACCGGTGCAGTTTCATTAAAATGACGCACTAGTTATGTTAGTTAACAAATGCATTGAACATCTGGATAATTTTATTAAAAAAAAAACAACATTATTTTTTTGAAGTGAAAAAAAACAATAAATTGAAAAATGGGCGGAAAATTATTTTCGAAAATCTAATTTCACAAAAAAGTTATTTAAATAGTAAAATTTATTCATTATTTCATTATTTTTGCAAAAAAAATCAGGGAAGGATTTGCAAAAGAGACATACCTTGAGCAAGAGAGCAAAAGAGCATTGTGGAGCAACAAAATACTTAGATACATTCGTTCCAATGGATCCGTCAAAGTTGATCCCTCAAAGTTTTGTAAAAGTTTTTCCCCCCTTCGTTAACCTCCAACACCACTCCAGATGAGCTAAGGAGCAATTCATTTTCATTTGCATGTTCTATTTTTCTTTTCTTTTCTTAAAACAACATTCCTTTTATTCACTGTTGATCCGTGTAGAAAATTAAACATATGTGAATTAATAGATTGTTTGAAACATGTTATATAATATTTTAAAGTATATTATTAATGAAAATTCGAAAAATAAACTCATATTGGATCAATAGTATTTTTTCATTCACCTGATTCATCCTTCTGCAATTTTTCCTTCAAGATTGTACACTCTTCTGGTCTTATATTAGTAATAATCTTATTGATATTCATCATTTTGTGGCTCCGCATGATACACACTAAACAATACATATTAGTTAAACTTACATATAGTTCAAAAATAATAATTTTTGTAAATAATTTACAAATAACTTTCGTTTTTTACTTTTCTCGATGTGCTATCAGTATTTTTGTTACTTAAACTCTTGTCAGCCATTTTTTTATCAATATGAAACTTATACCATACCATTCATTAATATATTTTATAAATAAATCACATACTTTTCAGGTAAAATAAAATAAAAAATCAAGAAAACGGTTCGGCTTTCCTAAAGTATGCACCGAACGAGGTTCTTATAAACGCACCACCAATACAATAGAAACATCGTACGGTGCTTTTTGTCAACAAGGAGAGCCGATGCGTTATATGTTAACCGATGTTTCGATTAACACAACAATAAATGAATAAAAAACAATTTTTATCAAACTGTGTTTTTTTGTCAATACGCGCCCAGTGTGATATACTACAATAGCGCACTGGTGTGCTATTTTAAACAATGCGCACCGATTAAAAAAAATATGTTTTTAAAAAAATCATGCAAGAGCCAACATGGATTGGAATCCGACTCTACAAGTGGTCCCACGGGTTAGATGTCATACACCTATATATATAGTAATACAAACTTTATAAATTTAATTAAAAGCCCTAATTGTGAAGTCACATAAACAAGAAGAAGCAAGGGTTTAACGTAAGAATGGATTTTTTTTTGTTTCTCTGAAAATGCACGGTAAAATTTAAATTTTTTACTATGCATGTATTAAATCCAACATAAACTGTAAAAAAAACAAGTATTACAGTAAAATTTAACAATTTTACTATACTACAAGCTTTTTGTGCGAATCACCAGATGTTTCAAATTCTGATTCTCTTATTAGTGCTACTGTTCAAGGGTAAAAATGTGAAGCTGGGTTACACTTTTTGCCCTTTTTTGAGAAAAAATTTTCATTTTTTTCGGTTCTTCAACTTTCTACAAACTATAACAATTTTTCTGTGTAGAATTTCATTTTGCGATAAAAATAAAAGTTGTGAGAAATTTTGTTAGCTTTCTATTACTTATTTTTTGAAATTTTTTATGCAGATTTGATATGTCAACTTAGTGTTTCTTTGAGTGTGTGTTTCTTAACAATCAAAGGATTCATAAGAAGTCATGTTATGTCGCAATGTTGTATTCATTGAAAATTTGTGTTTTTGAAATAACAAAATGTATTACAACAATCTAGACAGAGTCTACTTTGTTTTCGTCATATTTACAAAGCCAATGGATGCATATCATAATTACTAGAATTTTTTGAAGTGGTCCAATACGAAAAACTGCGTATTTTGGATATGTTTCACGTGGCAAGAAATTTCTTAACATATAAGTTATAAACTAAAAATATAAAAGCTATCCATTAGAGTCGACGGACCAATGTAATGCCCCATAATTTTTTCAATTTTTTTTACAATGTATTTTGGGAGATACAAAATTTTGATTTCACTGAATCACAATGACCCTCAGAAATTGTTTGCACCCATTTTATTAGAAAAATAATTAAAATTAATAAACGTTTACGAAATTCCATAAAAGTTTTATTTCCTGGAAGTAGATTCAATTATGAAAATGCTTGTCTTAGTTCCGACAGTTAATTAACAACCTTTCATGGAGTTTAATCAGTCCAAAGTTGCAGAACCATTTTCAGAGCCTGGTTTTTGCGTAATTGGTGACGCGTTAGTTCGGCTGAACTTTTAGTCCAAGTTCAGCCGAAATATGTTTTCCGTTTATGAGTCGCTAAATCTAACGTCTTAATAGTTCGGCCGAACTTCTTCTGAAAAGTTCGGCCGAACTATTGTGTAACTCTCCGTCGGCCGGAAAGTTTTGTGGAGCCCCCTACAAAAAACACATTTCGCATCAATATAAATTGCCGCGTAATGATTCACAATTTTCGCACATTTCGCACTTCATCTCATTTTACAAAGACTTGGTTTGGGTTCAAAAACTTTTCTTCAAAGTTTGGGTTTAAAGAACTTTTTTGGAAGACATTTTTTGGAGGCGGCGTGATTTTTCTTGGAGGTATGTATGTGTTTTGTGTTGAAATAAATATTTTGAGCTTCTTTGTTCTAAAACTTTTCTTCAAAGTTTGGGTTTAAAGAATTGGGTTTAAGAGCATTTCTTGGAAGCAAATTGATTTTACAATTTTGGATTTAAAGAATTTTTTTGGAAGACATTTCTTGGAGGTGGCATGAATTTTCTTGGAGGTATGTATGTGTTTTGTGTTTTTTAAAGTGTGTTTTGGATTGGATTACGTATTTTTTACAAAAAATTTACACTGAATTTTTTTTTAAATTTTTTTAAATTAAATCTTTTGTGATATTTTTTGTAATTGAGTTATTGTCTAATTTTTTGAAGGAAATTTTTTGAACTTCAAACCCTATTATCATGGGAAATCGAAGAACTTGTGCGAGAAAATATGATCGAAAAAGAGACCCTGAGGCACGTAGAGAAGAGACGAGACAATATCGCAAAAGAAAGTTAGAAGCCCTCTCAAATATTGAAGAGGAAAATCAACCTCAAGCAGAAATTGAAGCAGGTATGTAAATGTAAATATTATGATCTATTGATATATTTTTAAAATTTTCCCAATGTAAAATGTGAAGCTTAATTTTTATTTGATAAACTAGTTTGAAAAATATTTTGTTTAATGTAAACAAACAGAGATACTCCTCAAAATATTGAAGAAGAAAATCAACCTCAAGCAGAAATTGAAGCAGGTATGTAAATGTAAATATTATGATCTATTAATATATTTTTAAAGTTTTCCCAATGTAAAATGTGAAGCTTAATTTTTATTTGATGGACTAGTTTGAAAAATATTTTGTTTAATGTAAACAAACAGAGATACTCCTCAAAATATTGAAGAAGAAAATCAACCTCAAGCAGAAATTGAATCGGGTATGTAAATGTAAATATTATGATCTATTGATATATTTAAAATTTTCCTAATATTTATTGACATATTTATTAATTTTGTTATTTATTGAATATGTACTATTTTTTCGAATATGTACAGATGAAATCACTATCGATAATGAGATGTTAGAAAATGTCGACACTCACACATATGGAGATAAAAAACCTGACCATGTTATACGATATCATGTCGATAGAATTTTTGAAAATTATTTCAAAAATGAGCAAGTGACAGTTCAAGCTCAAATGTTGAAAGGTCTCCTATCATCAAGGAAATTAAAAGAAGCGACGACACTATTGGGTATTCGAAAATCAACCAAAGATAAAAAAAATGAAAGAAGAGGTGATAAAAAATATGAGTAGTGCTATAGAGTCAATTAAGAGATCTAGAGATAAATATGTTTTAAATATACGTAGAGGAATACAGATGGTAATGGTTTCACCAAGTACTCAAGAGAATCGTTTGATAACATCTATGGCACGAGCACTGGGAACCTCGCAAAAAACTCTGCACAAACATCGAAAATTTTGACTGCAAATAGATGTAAATGATGAACTCGCTTGTTGGAGAGCTATTTGTAGGCAACCATACAAAGATAGACTTGGAGAAGATGTTAAAAAAATAATATGTGAATATTGGAAGAACAATTCGCGTGTTTCACCGACTGCAAGACATGTGATGCGAAGAAGAATAGCACGAAATCAATACGAAGAACATGAAAAACATCTCTTGGAAACCACACAAATAGAGTTATTCAACAAGTTCAAAGAAGAGAATCATCAAATTCATGTTTCACTTAGTGCTTTTGTTCAACAAAAACCATGGTATGTAAAACCTATCACCGTACGCGACACTTTTTGTTGTCGTTATCATGTGGAATTTGAGTTATATTATGACACATTCCTTGATTTCGGTAGAACATTATGGAAGGATTCACCTCCTCCTTCCACTATCCGTTAATTCATATCTCAAATTCTATGTGAAAGAGAAAGCGATGAACTATTTTACAAAAAGAAATGTGTTGGTGGTAAAAAATGCGATGATTGTGAAAATTTGACTAAATTTCAAAACAAATATCGTATTGATATAAATGATCAATCATTGTCCAACATGAAAGTGAAATGGAAGAGATATGAATATATTGGTACATCGATTCAAGGTGAAAATAGTGTTAAAAGGATCGAATTACGAGAAGACGAAATTTTTCTGATAGACTTTTTGAGAAAGTTTGAGGCAGAAATTTACAAATACACCAAGCATTCCCATAGAGCTTGATGGCAAGACTTGCAATTCAAAAAATCTTGTGAAGTTTTTCCACTAGGGACCATTTTGTCAGTGATTGATTTTGCGGAAAACTACACATTTGTTCCACAAAAAGAAATTCAGAGTGAATACTATCATTCTGACCAAGTCTCCATGCTCGTCCATATTCTATATAGACATGCTAAACAAAATGTCGATCATATAGAAAGCACGAGTGAAAATCGACATATCATTAAAGAATATCACTTTTATATCAGTGACGATTGTACACATGATACATGTTTTGTACAACATTGTTTTGGAAAAATTTATGATTCCTTGAAAAATCGTGGAATAACATTCAATGAACATTGGATATGGTCAGACGGATGCGCAGGTCAATTCAAATCTGCACGATCATTATTTTGGTTGTGTTGTCTTCATAAGAAAACCTGCATTAAACATTGTTGGAATTTCTTTGAGACTGGCCATGGAAAAGGAGAACATGATGGTGTAGGAGCATGCATAAAACGAGTACTTCAAAGATATCAAATGAACCACTCTGCACGCCAACTTGTGAACGTTGAAGAAGTTGTTCAATGGTGAAAAACTGCTCTAAGCCATGAGATTAACCCATCAAGAGAAGTGCGAAGGTACATTCAATTTAATTTATATTGGAAATCTAATTTTAAACATTGTACATTTATCATGCAATGATTATTTTTAATTGTATTTTGATATCATATTTACAAATTATTTTTCTAATTTTCCATATAAAGGTTTTTATGGCATATTGGAATCGAAGACGTAGATAGATCAATTGGAAATGACATTGAAACAATAAAAGGGACTCGAAAATTGCATTCAATTCAAACAAAGTTGTCGAGAAATGTGTTTGCATTGGATAAAAGAAAATATTCTTGTTTTTGTGATGTTTGCATAGACAACACAAAATCCAATGACGTTTGTGAAAACAAAATGTATGTGAACGATTGGAAACATACAGAGCTAAATACAAAGGGAAAAATCTCTATTGCAATGTTTGAAGAAATGCAATCAGAGGAAACTACAATATCATCCGATGGTGATCGAGTTTATGATCTTGTTAGAGAAGGTAACATTTGAATTACTTTCTAATGATTTAAAGATCTACAAATAAATTTAAATATGCATAATTAAATGTTAAATTTATTTTATTGTGTAGGAGATGTTTTTGTTGTAATTGCACCTATTGACAACGATGAAAATGTGAAGTATTATTTGATGCGTTGCACTGAACAAAAAATGAAATTATTACAAGACTATAATGATCACGGATTTCAGTATGACAAAGGGTCTATTATATTGAAAGGTTATTTTTTCAAACAAACTCGTCAAAGTGGAGACTTTGTTTACTTTGAAGACTATGAACCTGATTCCATAAGTTGTCAATATAGTCACTTGGTGTGTGCGGCACGCATCAAGTTGATAGAAGTTCAATCAAAGAAAAAATCGAAAATTAAGAAATGGAAAATGTCAAAATCCGATCATGAACGGATTATTGAGGATGGAATTGCATTAGAATTTTTTTGAGTGAAGTGTCCAACAATTTATTATCTTTGGATTAAATATGTTTTAGAACTTCCAGTACTCAACTAAAAATTGAGTTGCTTATGTTATTTGTGGTTTTCACATGTTACAAATTGTTTGGGTACAAGCACGTGCTCTAGTATCAACTGAAAGTAGTTTTTCTATACATGTGCATTGATGAAAAATGTTATATGTATTGGATATATATATTCTAGAATGAAATTAATTGCTCTTGTATATTAATTTTTCTTGTATATGTTTTCCGACCGTATGGTACAAATTATTTCACTTTATTTTGTAAGGTCGGATTCGGTCCCCATATGGCCTAGCCTCCAAGGGACGAGATAACAAGTGGTTGTCCCCACTTGCCCGAATCTCAACTTTTAAGTACAATTTTACTGTTTATGTCAGGCATCTTACATGATGTCCTAGCCAAAGATAGATTCTCTTTGTTTCAAGTTTCCAGTAAAAGTTGTCACCGAATGACCTGCTCGAACTCTTGTAGTAAACACCATACCTTATCTCTCTTTCTCTCCAATATTATTAGGTTTAATTATAACACAAAAATCGTTCTACATTGTCAATAATTTTTTTGCGCTTACACTAAAATCAATGAACACTATTAATCCAACGTCTTTACAAGTAATGTACCATCATACATGCAATTATATCAAATTAGAAATCAACATATACAATGAAATCAATGGGGATTGTCTTGTTACAAGTAACATTTCAATTTACCACATGTGCAAATGTGGGTTGAAACCATCCAAAACTTTAAGTTGTAGATTGAAACCATCCAAAACTTTAAGTTTTAAAACCCTTTTGATTATATATTGTGCAACATTAAAACATTAAACATTTAAAGTTCATTAAATATCACATGCAAAATGTAGATTGAAACCATCCAAAACTCGAGTTTTAAAAACTTCACATGCCATGCCAATTATAATTCAACTATCCAACAAAAACATTTAACAAATTAAATATCAAATGCCAAATTTGTTTCAAGTTTCTGGTAAAATTTGTCACCGAATGACCTACTAGGATATTATAAATACTAACTTTGTAAGATCATTTGGCATTCGGAAAAATTCGAAAGTCTTAGACTGTCAATCAATTTAAAGTATCATTCACCCTAGGGAGTGTAAAATATTCAATGTAGGTTGGTGATGATGCTCATTCCTAGCTTGAAGCAGCTCCAATGACCAATTCTTTAATGAATTCCAATGCACTAGACCAAAGTTGGTTCAACCTACTTGGTTTTTCACCCAAGAAATTCCAAGGATGGACTATCTGGACAAACTGCTGAAATTGAAAAGCTTGACATGGAGATACGAAAAGGTGAACAAAGACTTCAAGAACTCTTTATGGAAAGGGCTCACTTGAAGGAAAGAAGCACCACGTTACAGGCTAAAGTCAAGAACATGGAAGATAAGATCAAGAGGGACTTTCTTGATCCGAAACCTATTGGTTTGAAGAAATAAAATGCATGTGTTGGCACACTTGGGAAAGAAGAAGACCACACTATGAGGATTAGTGCACTTCGTTTGGAAGGAGTCAATATATGTCGTATTGGAGCAATTAGACAGAATTAGAAAAGGAAAGAGCTTGAACCAATTCAAGCAGACCCAGGATCGGATTGTTCTATGGAGCTTCATGAGAAGAGATATGTGAAAAGGACTGTTAATCCAAGGGCTAGTTTGAAAGACATATTGGAAGAGGAAATGTTGAAGAAGATTGCGGAAGTAAGGCGCAAGACAAGGAGGAGGAATGATGATGAAAGTTCCTTGGACTTGAGATTCGTGTCTACAACCGTACATGGGAAAAAGTTCTCTTCTTTGATAGACACGAGGGCTACCCAGAGCTTCCTAAGTCGAAAGGCAGCTTCATCTCTTAGAAAGAGGAAGGCTAGCATGGAGAAAGAGTTGAGTGCTTTCAAGGCAGTCAATTCGAGGATGAAAGCAGTGACTGGTGTCATGAAAGGCACACATGTGAGAGTAGGGTCATGGTTTGGAAAGATAGACTTAAGAGTCATTGACATGGATGATCATTCTATGGTGTTGGGATGAGACTTCATGGTTGCAGCACAAGCCATACCAATGATGGACCGAGACATTCTCTTAATTCTTGATGATGGAAAGACCGTGATGGTTCCTATGACAAGGAAAAGCCGTTTGGGATATCAACCGAGAATGGCTTCATTGATCCTATATGAGAAGGACCCAGATATGGACCATACTAATATGGAGCAAAGGGAACTTGGATCTATGACTCAAACAACAAAGGAACAACGCATGTTTGATTTTGTTGAGAGAGACTTAAAGGAAAGAAGGAAAGGAGCTGATATAGCTTCATTTCTTGAGCATGTAGCAGAGAAATCTACTCAAGATCTTCACCAGGATGATGTGAAGAAGGACACTTCTTCAGACATGGGACCGGGGAAAGATTATGCAGGTAGAGATCCAGCTGGCATTGTTGAATTTTGCAGATATGCTATGGGCATATACGACTTTCAACTAACAAGGGACAAGCTTGGGACACTTGGATGCACTCAAGAGGAGGTTGATGCTGTTCACGAGTACCTTAAAACTCGACATCAATCTGATACATGGGTGGATGAAAGTCAGGGAGGTAGCTTCCTGGCCCTTGCTTTGAAATAAACCTTTGGAGAAAGGGGGTGTGGTAACTTAGTGCATGGAGGACCACACCACCCTCAAACAAAGGGGCTTTGTACAAAGGCCCACATGCATGGATAGATGCTTAGGTGAATGTGGCTACCTTGATAGCACATTGGAGCAGCATCATAGACCGCATATTGCAGATGGAATGAAGGGAAACTTCATGGACCTGAATATGGCGCATAGATTGGTGAGAGGAAATCTCTTACTTTGATGTTGGAGGATGTGAAACTTAGTGGCACATGGATTAACATCATGGAAAACATGTTGAGATGGAGATGAAGAACACTTCATGGACCGAAAACATGGCACTTGGACTTTGGACAGATTCTTGGTTGAATTGATGAATGTGACAAGAGCTAGAGAAAGACTAACGGATGGCATGAGGATGTACATTCTTATGAGGAGGACGCATAGTTGGACTGATCACCTAACTTGTTCGAATCATGAGGGCTAGCAATGCTACAGAGGTGTGCTAGATGTTACAAACATATGGATGCTACAAGCATATAGATGTTTGACGAAAATATATGGTTATCAATATCTTCTTGGGTCCCTTGACGGATGACGTTGTCAAGGGACGACAACGCTTTGAAGTGGAGGAGGATGTAAGGCCCCACGACTTCATGGGCGCGTTTGGTGGAACGGGCATGCTCGTTGGGCGTTTGGACGAGTTCGGGTGCACCTCGAGAGATTTGATCCCTCTCGGCGCTTGATAGATCCGTAGTTAAGATGGATCTAAGTTGGTTTCAATCGTGTGCAACCAAGGAAAAACTATCGATAATATGAGAAATATATGATTAATTTTATCAATAATATGTAAATACATATAGTATTAATATAACCATTTTAAATATGCTAAATATGTTTGAGATTTATCAGTCATTTTAATTTTAAATTTTCTTAGTTACCTCAATTTGTTGAGATGATAAATATTGTAGAATAACTTTAATAATGGAAAATGATCAAATAAAATTTTGAATGCAAAGTGACAATGTAATAATATTGAATGATAGAATGTGAATAATTAGAATGTAATCAATTACAAATAGCATTTATTGTGATCAATCTTAAACTATTCTCTTCTTCTATTCTTATTGTCACCCTTATTAGTTTTGTCATCTTTCCGTATCGATTTTATTAAAAAGAAAGTAAAAATCATAAATCGTAAACCATTTAAATATTTAACTCGAACTCTTGTAGTAAACTCCATACCTCAAGTCTCTCTTGCTCTCCAATATTATTAGGTTTAATTATTATAACACAAAAATCGTTCTACATTGTCAATAATTTTTTTCACTTACACTAAAATCAATGAACACTATTAATCCAATGACTTTACAAGTAATGTACCATCATACATGCAATTATATCAAATCAGAAATCAACATATACAATGAAATCAATGGGGATTGTCTTGTTACAAGTAACATTTCTATTTACCACATGTGCAAATGTAGGTTGAAACCATCCAAAACTTTAAGTTGTAGATTGAAACCATCCAAAACTTTAAGTTTTAAAACCCTTTTGATTATATATTGTGCAACATTAAAACATTAAACATTTAAAGTTCATTAAATATCACATGACATGCCAATTATAATTCAACTATCCAACAAAAACATTTAACATTAAATATCACATTTAACATTAAAACCATCCAAAAAGTAAATAAAACAAATTATATAATAACATTGTAATAAAATATGTCCAAAAATTGTAAATCTCACTTGAGTATCAAACTGTATCAAGTTTAACAAATTTTAAAACCATCTAAATTTTGAAATCAAATCTATTGTAAATCATGTCCATCAAAAGGAGGATCTAGCGTCTGGGTCTCTGTCTGCGCCCTATCCTGTGAATAGGAAACCTACATACACAATGCACATGTACTTGAACATTAAAATTTGAATTTTTAAAAATGAATGAGAATATATATATCTAGAACTTCATGTAAAAAACAAAATATAACAAAAAAATCATGCAATACCTCGTAAGGTTCCCTCTCCATTTGATGAACAGGTTCTCCCATACGAACATCTGCAGTGGTAAACTGTACAATATACATGTACAGTTAAATATATATATATATATATATATATAATTTATATAAATTAAAAACTTTCAAATGAAAATGCACATGTACATATATAAACTTATTTTCAATAATATTAAAAAAAGGAACTAAAGACAACTTGTTCAAATGCTGTGGATGTTCCTATCTCCATCGCTAGAGTCCCCGGATTAAAAGAATCTTCTATAGGAACCTAAATTCCAAAAAAATTTAAATAACTCAAAATATAGATCTCTCTCTCTCTCTATATATATATATATATATCTCAATTTTTAATGGAACTTTTTGAGGTAGAATATATATATATATATATATAACTTTTAAACATAAATTTTAAACTTGTGAAAAATTTTCCATACTTGTGGCTCATCTCCCAATGAAGTAGAAGGTATATCTCCTAAGGAAGAAGAAGGTACCGCCATCCCAAAAACATCAGACGGAATCGGTACCTGTTAAAACATTTTATCAAATTATATATATACATACATGTACATGTGTGCCAACAATTATTTATTTTAGAGTCACTTAAAAAAAACTAACATACATGTTCCAACATATCATGATGGTTAGACCCATCTGTATCGTTTGAACCGGAGGTCCCGAACGTAATATTAACATTTTCATCGCGCATCATGCCTGAGAACTGCAAATGGTGTTTTAACATATAATCATACATTTTTGTTAGATTAATGTACACATACAAATAAATGTATACATGTACATACACATGTATTTATTACAAATTATACACATGTATATGTAAAAATAATTTCAAACCCTAAGGTCACTAACACATACCGTTCCGGTGCCCTCTTCCTCATGAAAAATTAGGTCTTGCAGACCATTGTGACAATTTATTGCATATGTTCGGAGATCTTCAACATTCATGTTGTAAATCTCCTCATCTGTACGATAAACAAAATTGGCACGTGCATTTTCACGTACTCTTTGTCGATTTAAACAAATATTGACTCCACTCAATCCGCTATGAACATTGTCGATCATAACATCTCTTGCTTCTCGACTTATTTGAGAAGTCACATCCATCTCTGATCACAGGGTTTCGACTCGAAACGGTCGACTCACCAATGGCGGCTCAGGGCGAGGCAACTCCACATCTCGCTTAGCGCCCTTACGTTGATATAATCGACCTCTCCCAAGGCCAAAAAATTCAGAAGGAAGGTCATTGTAGTCGGGTTTCATACCCAAAAAAAATTATGCATAAAACATTTGTGCAAAATAAACAGGAACCTCATCGTTCCATGGAAGCCTTCCAAAGGCTGCAAGATGTCGATCATACAAATAAGCAGCTTTGTCTGGGTGCTTGAAATACTGCACCTTCAACATTTTTCTTTTTGGCCCTTAATTATAATTAAACATTGACTTGGCATCTGCTCTTGTAACTCTTTGTTTTATGTCCTGCCATTTATCGGGACCTATCACTGTTTCTTTTCTCTTTCTCATCAGTTCTACAAACGAATCAGTCGTTGGCTCCAAATTTTTGTACACATTTACCATTTTACTCAATGAATGTGTAACTATTTCGAGGCTTTTTCTACTCTCAGCAGGTAGAGACAAAGCCTCGAGATCTCTTTGCAATTTTGCATGAAGGCTTTGACACCTTTGTAAGGTGCATTCTGCCATGTTCGTTTCCCATGGTATATCAGTAATCTCAGCTGGATAAGTTGTGCTGGGTTGACAGCCTTCTTCTTGAATGTAGCGCGCTGCCTTGCATCTATTTTGACCACTGGCTCGAACATTTTCAGCCTCTGCATCAATATATATATAATTTCGTATATTAGAAAAAACACGTGTAAAAAAAGTTGTACAAATTTAATGAAAAAATATTGAAATTGATGGCAACCTTGATGTTGTTGGTTAACATCATATCCAATATGACCTTGCTGAGAACCAACCCCAGAATGACGCTGCTGAGAACCAGACCCACAGTGACCCTGTTGAGAACCAGCAGTCGTTGATTGGCCTTCGGGGGAATAAATATCACCCGCTTCCCGCAACCTGCTACCACTCATACCTCGACCAGTTGAACCTTGGCCACGCTCCATGGATGGAGTAGAAACCCTTCTCCTCTTGCCTCCTAAAAATTAAAATATGAAACTTATTAACAACTAATTTCACTCACAAAGTTAATAAAAAAATAAATTCCATATGTACACACATGTATGGAGATTTAAGATTATATTTAAATACCGTGAACATCCTCCGATCCCTGAACCTCCATATGGGATTCGGCCGATCTTCGTCTTTCATCCTCCATGATATATATCTATTGGTCGACATTCACAAAATAGATTTCAAAAAATCAATTTGTAATTTAGTGTACACAAATTATGTAGAACACAACTTTCAAAGCAATAATTGATCATGTGTGAAACTAAATTTAATCGAAAAAAGATATTATAAAAATGATAAGTTCACCAAATTGCGCTTTACATGGTGGGAGCACACTTGGTATAAAATTTACTACTTATACACTTTAGTTTGTGGAAGAAATGACACATGTACATAGTTTACCTTAAATTTGTTGTGTTTTACGGATATTAAAATGAAGAACTTCAATTTATATCCATTCCAGAGATTGACTATAGGGGCATTTACTAGATATGTCACCTTTCATAAAAGATGAGATCCAGAGGCTACCTAGCCCTTTACAGACTCTGCCTATAGAACTTGTAGAAGTAAACACTAGAGGCATTAACAATATCAAAGAACGTTTTCATGCTCATACATGGGAATGTGTCTCTTCCCCTACGCAAAAAAATAGTTCAAGGTAGTTAATCTTCATAGACATGTCATCAAGCAAGTCAATGTGATCATCCCCAACTTACTTTTTATGAAATTAGGCTTGGAATCCTCTACAACCTGGTGGATTGAGTTGAATGGGAACTAGGTTGAAAGGCCTTTACAAAATACATGCTAGTGAATAACACTTACTAGGTTATGCCAACAAATAAAGTGGGAGAAATTTTTTCTCCTCGAGGTTGTCCAATTGGGTTTGTAATACCAACTTCACACATTTCCTCACAGGTTTCTCTCTTAGGTTACAAATGTCTTCCACCTTATTAACTTTATATATTTTTCAATTTCCCGAGGATTAACCAGATTGCTTGCTTAAGTGGCTCTTACTTGGACTATACCCTAAGATGAGTTTGACATGATGGTCATATGAGGTTGGAAGATACTTGGTGTAATTTTCCTTAAATCTTCAAAAAAACAGAGCAAAAATGTCATTTTCGATCATTTTTTATTAGCTTCTGCATACAGCAAATGTTATCACAATTGCAACACAATCATGTTCCTTGAGCATGAATTATTAATGTCACAAGCCAAATGGCAAGGAAATTTGCATTCATTTAGGCAAAAGAAGGCTATGACATTAAGGTCCATGCTAGAAAAAATTTTGCAAATAAAGTTGCTAAGTCTTGATACTTACCATGTGTTTCAAAGCCATAACGAAGGTTGGCTTTGAGAGTGTCCTCTCAAAGCCCTGTCTTGAGATGAAATTTAATTCAATTTCTGTCTTAGAGTCCTCTCAAAGCCCCATTTACTCATGCATGGCAAGCTAGCTACATGTGGAATTCATATTTTCTTTCATAAAATTCTAGGAATATTAGAAGAATCAGTAAAAAGTGAGATAACCATCTCAATATGCCCCCCATAATTCATTTTATAAAAGATAAATTTGTAAAATCCCTTTCGGTAATAATGGTCGTTATTAATTAATTAAAAAACATAATTTATATAATAAAAAATTGACATATAAATTTTTTGATGAAAATGTGCTATGAAAGTAAAGGTTTAAAGGAAAACATGTACAAGGCATAGTTGAGCCAAATTATTATCTATTTATTGAAATAGAAAGGACATATAATTATTACACATGTTTAATTTACATTCAAATTCTTCTTTGATTTATCTCCTATAGCTTAATGTAATGCTAGATATATAATTTAAGTTGAAGGCCCATGAGATAAATATGACTTCTATGTGACATTTGTATTGAATCATCTATTTGTTGTGTTATATGAACATAATTGGTGCGCATATCTAAAGAGTCAATATGCTCATTCAAGACCATATGTAATCCTCATCTAACTTAGCCAGGGATTTGCAATACTATATTTGAGTTGGCTAGCTCCATTTCAAGATATTATGGTTATCCAAGAGGGGATATAAAAAATGAAAAGAAGGATGTTGTAGGCTATCCAAGTTGGACATAGAACCAGTGCAGAAACCCCTTCCCAATTGGCTAACTTAAAATGATCCTAAACACATTTTTGTTTAACTAATGAGGGAGATAGCCCAATAAAACTAGTTTGTCCATATTCAAATCAAGTTGGTATCGAAGTACAATTTAGCTCATTTTAGTCAAGGTTAGTTAGAAGAATTAGCTATTGGTTTTTGTCTTCAATTTCCTCTCAAAATGAATGTGTACGTGCTTTTGAGAGACACACTAGACCTGAATAAGGTCCAAATTTTTGATGAAAATGTGCTATGAAAGTAAAGGGTTAAAGGCAAACATGTACAAGGCATAATTGAGCCAAATTTTGTTAAAAGATGCGCCATTGAAATGGTTTGCTAACAGATGGTTAGATTTCTTATCTAATTAAGGCCTTGCATGTATTTTGATGTTTCATGAATTTATTTGCAAATTCAAAGTATGGTGCATGTTGCATGAAGCAATATGTTGAAATTAGAGTTACGTTGACACACTTAAATGCAACAAATATGAAAATTTGTACCTGAGCTCTATTATTTGACTTGAGTCGATTGTTTGAAGAGGCATGTTTTTTCGATTTATGTTTGGTTGATGGTTTTGTACACCAATATGTAAGAGTACATGGAGATATTCACATGATGTGAATTTTTTTTCTTTGAAGGAGAAAAATGATATGTCAGCGAACTATGTTTCTTGCATGATGTGTTTTCAGTTTGATGGTTTTGTTTGTGACAAGACGTCACAAGATTTTGGGAAGGTCCACTCTTGAGTGAGAGCCTCATGATTACAACATAATCATGAGAATAAAATGGGAGTGCATCCTTATTTTGAAAACAAATAGGATTCTGAGCTACCTAGGACTCGAACCATTATTTTTAAATTTGAAATATCATGGTGTGTTGTTTCAATCCCTGAATCCACAATCCTAACATAAATTGTTTTATTCCTTTTTTGCAAGATTTAGTTGGTTATATTAAAATTCAGTTGAATTTAAAATTCTTGGCTTAGTGGCAAGAAATCTTGACCATTATTCTACACTTAAAGACATATCCAATGGTGCAAGAAAAACATCAAACGAAGTTCATTCAAAATTTATGCCTTTAGTAAGTTGACCTATCATGTTGACCACCATGGTATGAGATAATGACATTTTAGCCCCATTACTCATGCATGGCAAGCTAGCTACATGTGGAATTTTAACAATACTCTAAAATGTCTAAAATCACAAAGGTCGTTAATGGTTGACATAGTCAAATCTTACACCTAGTTGGCTATCACGCTAGGTTAAATACATGGCCACTAGGAGGAATAAGATTTCCATTTTTTGTTATTGTATTTTGTTCCATAGTTGAAAATACAACTAGGAGTGTGAAGTTAGAGAGAAAAATGTATGAAGTTAATTTTTTATACCAACCTTACACGCTAAAAGTCTTAGCTAACTCTAGAGAGATTACCTCTTTCTTTGTACTCACATATTTTCCATACCAGAAAAGAGAGAGTAGAGAATGTTTACATTTTAGTGTTGTTTTTCTCCCATAAGGATTTCCTAGGGAAAAAAAAGTCTAGAGCATCATTACTTTTTAGGGTTGCTCGTCTCCCATAAGGATTTCCTAGGAAAATAATTGTGTTGATTGTCTAGAGATATGTATGTGTGTGTTTCATTATGTTCTCTATTTCTTACGCTATGTTTCATTATGTTTTATATTTCTTACATTTCTACCCTCCTATTTTTCTTTCCAATCAAGGTTTATAAAATAACATGAGAAGCAACATGAGACTTGGAACAATCATTTTCATTATCTATATGGAAGGCAAGAAGGATTATATACCCTTAAGCTTAAACTTAGTTTGTCAATTTTTATCATATATTTTTTGGTAAGGGTAAATGTTTTTTATCTATAGTACAAGTCATGAGTTCCCCAATTTTACCTTATATGTAAAGCATGATTCTAGGATTAGTACAATTTTTACTTGGATTTTTATTGTGATGATGCCCTGTCTCAATCTAGACATAAGTGATGATGGTCTTCTCCAAATCAACTCATGTATCCTCATTAAATTTATACAAACATTTCAAGTTCATATTTTCTTTCATAAAATTCTAGGAATATTAGAAGAATCAGTAAAAGGTGAGATAACCATCTCAATATTCCCCCCATAATTCATTTTATAAAAGATAAATTTGCAAAATCCCTTTCGGTAATAATGGTTGTTATTAATTAATTAAAAAACATAATATATAATAAAAAATTGACAAATAAAATTTTTGATGAAAATGTGCTATGAAAGTAAAGGTCTAAAGGAAAACATGTACAAGGCATAGTTGAGTACAAGGCATAGTTGAGCCAAATTATTATCTATTTATTGAACTAGAAAGGACATATAATTATTACACATGTTTAATTTACATTCAAATGCTTATTTGATTTATCTCCTATAGCTTAATGTATTATGCTAGATATATAATTTAAGTTGGAAGGCCCATGAGATAAATATGACTTCTATGTGACATTTGTATTGAATCATCTATTTGTTGTGTTATATGAACATAATTGGTACGCATATCTAAAGATTCCAAATGCTCATTCAAGACCATATGCAATTTCCTCATCTAACTTAGCCAGGGATTTGCAATACTATATTTGAGTTGGCTAGCTCCATTTCAAGATATTATGGTTATCCAAGAGGGGATATAAAAAATTAAAAGAAGGATATTGAACTGTAGGTTATCCAAGTTGGACATAGAACCAGTGGAGAAACCTAAGGAAAAACTATGTTTCCAGGTCAAACCTTTGTAGAGGTTCCAGTACCTGAGAGTAAAATCCAGTTTGGGGCTGTTAAATTCTAACTGTACTGGTAATTGTGCTAGGGGGAGAAATAGGATGTAATTTCCTCTTCTCACGGTTGGGAGTCTTGTTTTTCATGTGGATTCAACCAAACATATTGTACATATTAAATGAGGACATAATTATTACAGATGTATAATTTACATGAACAAATGCTTCTTTGATTTATCTCCTATAGCTTAATGTATTATGCTAGATATATAATTTAAGTTGAAGGCCCATGAGATAAATGACTTCTATGTGACATTTGTATTGAATCATCTATTTGTTGTGTTATATGAACATAATTGGTACACATATATAATTTACATTACTAATATGTCATGCTTCTTTAATTTATCTTTTATAGATGACCGGAGCATCCCTTTTTAATCTATCCCTTTTGACTTCGGATATGTGGGCAATATTCATCTGCATATTTTTCTATCATAAAGCAGTGAGTAAAATTGTATTCCATTTGTGTCAATGTTAAGGTTAAGCACATGGATTAAAGTTTTATATATATTAGATGAGGAGGCTATGTATTACATATGGTCTTGAATGAGTTTTTAGACTCTTTAGATATATATCTAAAGAGTCCAAATGCTCATTCAAGACCATATGTAATCTTCATCTAAATTCACCAGGGATTTGCAATACTATATTTGAGTTGGCTAGCTCCATTTCAAGATATTATGGTTATCCAAGAGGGGATATAAAAAATGAAAAGAAGGATGTTGTTGTAGGTTATCTAAGTTGGACATAGAACTTGTGGAGAAACCTAAGGAAAAACTATGTTTCCAGGTCGAACCTTTGTAGAGGTTCCAGTACCTGAGAGTAAAATCCAATTTGGGGCTATTAAATTCTAACTGTGCTGGTAATTGTGCTAGGGGGGAGAAATAGGATGTAATTTCCTCTTCTCACAGTTGGGAGTCTTGTTTTTCATGTGGATTCAACCAAACATATTGTACATATTAAATGACGAATTTCGCTCTCCCAATCATTTCTAAATCACCTATATCACCAAGAAAACATGTTTTAAAAGAACATACTTTAGTATGGGAAAGACCTTAGGTTTCAAATATTACAAGAAGGTTTTTGATATCGTTGAGAGAATGTGGAAAATAGAATCCATAAACAAATTATTTTTCAAAACGTATTACTTTCAAAGTATCACCAAGGAATGTACAAGGGTGTTCAATGAATTAACGCTATTTATTTAAATTCCATGATGTATATCTTACTCATAATTTTAACAAATTATTAAATAACGATCTATATTGGATAATTATATTATTTGTCATATATTTTGATGCTTATAGAGTGAAAAAACTGAAAGAATCAACTTGTAGGGTCATTTTAATGGGGGGTGGAGAATTCGGGTCTAAAATATTTTGGAGTCATTTTGAGGTATTAAATGACATTTCTGGGGATCAAACGATTATCCTTTGTGCCGAAATCTTGACCATTATTCTACACTTAAAGACATATATCCAATGCTACAAGAAAAACATCAAATGAAGTTCATTCAAAATTTATGCCTTTAGTAATTTGACCTATCATGTTGACCACCATGGTACGAGAGAATGACATTTTAGCCCCATTACTCATGCATGGAAAGCTAGCTACATGTGGAATTTTAACAAGACTCTAAAAGGTCTAAAATCATAAACCTCGTTAATGGTTAACGAAGTCAAATCTTACACCTAGTTGGCTATCACGCTATGTTAAATACTTGGCCACTAGGGGTAAATGTTTTTTTATCTATAGTACAAGTCATGAGTTCCCCAATTTTACCTCATGTAAAGCATGATTCTAGGATTACTACAATTTGTACTTGGTTTTTTTATTGTGATGATGCCCTGTCTCAATCACTTGGCCATCTCTTGATGGGTAGTTAAATCTTTATAACAATACTTAATTAAAATTTATATCTATTTGTATTATGTGAAATTATGTATAAAATGGTATACTACTTTTCATAAAATTGGGTTGAGTTTATCATATATTTCAATGAAAGTTGATTAAATATGTTTTCTTTAAAAGGATCTAACAATTTTGGTAAGGTATGAATTTGCAATTTTGTGTGGCTCTCTATCAACCTTCACTTTCTCATTTCTAGAAAAAAATCTACTTGATTGAATTCGTATACCCACTTTCTATTCAAATGCATGAGTTTTGAACTCTCAGTAACTATGTTTTTCCACGCAGGAAAATTATGTCACATTTTATACCAACTCTAAATATTATTTTGAAGTTTAAATCACTGTTATTCTTTTATATAATTTAACATTAGATATAAGTTTAAATTGAAAGCTACTTAGATGAAATATAGCTTACATATGGCATTTGCAAATTATTATCTATTTATTGAACTAAAGGACATTTAATTATTACACATGTTTAATTTACATTCAAATGCTTCTTTGATTTATCTCCTATAGCTTAATGTAATGCTAGATATATAATTTAAGTTTAAGGCCCATGAGATAAATATTACTTCTATGTGACATTTTATTGAATCATCTATTTGTTGTGTTATATGAACATAATTGGCACACATATCTAATTTGTATTACTAATATGTCATGTCATGCTTCTTTAATTTATCTTCTATATATGACCATAGCATCCCTTTTTAATCTATCCCTTTTGACTTCGGATATGTGGGTAATACTCATCCGAATATTTTTCTATCATAAAGCAATGAGTAAAATTGTATTCCATTTGTGTCAATGTTAAGGTTAAGCACATGGATTAAAGTTTTATATAAGATACATTGCCATGGTGTACATTTATATCTAAAGAGTCCAAACCTCATTCAAGACCATATGTTTTGTTGGTGTAGTTTGATTGGTTATATTGCATTGCTTTTGCAGTTTTTGCTATGGGCCTCACCATCTAGTGATTTTAGGTAAAAAAGTTATTTACATGGAATTTTTATGTATCCTAGAATGTTTATTATTTATCACTACTAGCCTTGGTGATTTAGTTGTTTGTTTTCATGCTACTTGGTTACCCATATTTAATAGTTGTTCATGTTTAATTCATTGTTAAGGCTTTTTATTGGCCTATCGGGATGTATTTTTCTCAAATCCATAATGGCTAAAAGAATGAAATTTATCTATGAAAAAGAGAGGTCATATGGAAAACAAATTGTTTGCAAGTGTTCTTTTGAACCCATAGAACTTGCAACCCCAATATGGATACAATACTAAGTAATACATAGCCTCCTCATCTAACTTAACCAGGGATTTGCAATACTATATTTGAGTTGGCTAGCTCCATTTCAAGATATTATAATGTTAGATTATTATTTCTGTAGATTTTGATTATGGTAGTAAAATGTTACAAAAAATCGGAAACTACAAATAATATTATTCTAGATATATGTAAAAAGGACATGGTAGAGAAAATCAAACAATATTAAACTTTTCATAAATAGTTTAGATATAAATACATTTTCTAATCTTAAAGCAATATTTTTTCTAATAATTTTTTTTTTAATCAATAAATAAAAAAGAAGCATTTTCAATCAAAATCACATCCAACATATAATAAAAATAATAAAAACAATTTAAAACTTCATACACTACGACATTACTATGGCAAAGAGCATAAAAATATACAAGCAAAAAATCCTTTTATATAATAATGGAGAGCTTCAAATATACAAGAAAAAAAATCTTTCAGCCTTCTTGTATCCCAGAGAAAAGAGTTACTAAACAATCATATTTTAAACAATTTTAAAACTTGGAGAAAATCATTTGTGAGTGCATTCAATGTCTACGTGTGTAAGGGGGTTAGACTCCTTGCAACATTGTTTTTAGACCCTCCTTGCATTCCTTGCAACATTGTTTTAGACCCTCTAGCAAAATTTTAATGCAGCACTCTCCAGAGAGCCATGGCGACAGAAGTGGAGGTGCTTTATTTTCAGCAGTGCGCAAGAAGTTGGAACAGATGAATATATTTTGCACATAATATATTCCTAGACAATATTATCGGCTTGTGTGCCCAGAGTGTCAAGGAGGACAGGCAAAAGAGCTGTCTCTTTCAGTTAATATCGGCAATGATGGGGTTTCCGCGAAGTGGACATGCTTCAGAGCTAAATGTGGTTGGACCAGCGGTTTTAAGATTGCAGGGATGTCTGTAGGTTCATCAGCACATGAATTGGAAAACTTAACATTTCAGAATGCTATATCAAATGATGAAGCTGTAGATGTGACATCAGATGTTGATGTTATGGCTTTAAAATATTTCACAGAGGAAAATCTGCGATTGGAGCAATTTCTGATCAGGATCTCTGTGATTACTTTGCTAGCCGGAAAATTTCTAGAGAAACCCTGCAAAGAAACGGGGTGATGCAGACCAGAAGAAATAATAAGATGGCAATTGCATTTACATATCGAAAGGATGGCAAGATTGTTAATTGCAAATACCGTGATGCACAAAAGCATTTTTGGAAGGAAAAGCATGGTCAAAAGATTCCTTATGGGCTGGATGATATCAAGGAAGCAAGAGACATTATAATTTTTGAAGGGGAATTTGACAAACTTTCCTTGGAATAAGATGGCTACAGAAACTGCATTAGTGTACCTGATGGTGCTCCTCCAAAGGTTTCAACAAAAGAGTTACCACCTGTAGAACAGAAATATGAATTTCTATGGAATGCAAAAGAATACTATCAGCAGGCTAGTCGTTTTATCTAGCTACAGATGCAGATAAGCCTGGACAAGCTCTTGCAGAAGAGCTTGCTCGGCGTATTGGGCGTGAGAGGTGCTGGCGAGTTACATGGCCTAGGAGAAGTGAATCAACAA
Source organism: Pinus albicaulis (assembly GCA_034641835.2). Lineage (NCBI taxonomy): Eukaryota > Viridiplantae > Streptophyta > Pinopsida > Pinales > Pinaceae > Pinus > Pinus albicaulis. The sequence goes on from CM076582.1 coordinate 622,396,382, forward strand.
ATGAGTTATGCAAAGATGCAAATGAGGTATTGATTTGTTTTGGAAAGCAGGCTCTGAAGGAAGCAATTGAAGGTGTTGAACTGTATCCAATACAGGGGTTATTTAGATTCAAAAGCATGCGAGAAAACTGCTAGAAAAGCATATAAAAAAGCCTTTCTTCCATGCTAAACTTGGAGACTCCATACCACGAATCAGTGCGGAAGAACTAGAGCAGGGAAAGAAGTGGCTAAATAACAATTTTTTTTCTAATAAGGTGTGAAAATGAAGCACTTCCTTATATAACATAGGAAACTACTATGGAAACTTAACATAGGAAGCACATAGTTATCAATAACATAGGAAGCACATTTTATCAATATATAACATAGGAAACTACTATTTATTTTAATTATTATACTGAAATAACTATAAAAAAATGGCTTAACCTTAGAATCTATTTATCGCTTATCAAAATTTCAAACATGGAAATGGCATAGTTTTCATACCCGTAGTCGACGCGCGCGGACAGCAGGAGCACCAGCACGGCTGAGAGCAGCAGCAGCGCCAACAGAGAGAAAACAAACAACGCGTGAACAACAAAAATTGTAAACTGTTACATTTCGCAGGCGATTTATTTATAGAAAATAGTTTGGCTGAACTATTTTAAAACTAAAAGTTCGGCCGAACTGTGAGTTCGGCCGAACTTTTGTTGCCGGTTTTCCAATCTCCGGCAAAAATTCTGTTTGCCCGCGCTGTCAGTGTGCCGTTAATTCAAACGGAATTACGAGTTCGGCCGAACTTTATAAAAAATTTCGGCCGAACTATTACAAAGTTCGGCTGAACTTTGTAAAATGTTCGGCCGAACTATTGTTGAAAAAAAAATTCGGCCTCCGATTCTCACAAAAGTGTAACCCACCTTCACGTTTCCACCCATAGATGTTCTTTCCACTTATAATACAAAAATCAATCCAATGATTCCAATAACCAAATTTTATTTAAACTACAGGATGATTTTCCAGAGAATTGGTCAATGAGACATGTCAGACTTTTAATAGCAAAAACATACAACAACAAAAAAGAAGGAATGAAAAATTATTATTCCTTTAAATGTTTTTTATAGAATTATATGTATATATTACTACAAGCAATAATTTATAAATATCACTTTTGTTATATTTATTTTTCATATATCCATATTTTCACGAAGATTATGAAAATCTCAAAGGATGAACGAGCTGATATCATAAATATGCCAGTAGGAATGTCCAAAAAGGTGTACAAGGAGATGGACAAAGAAATGGAAATAATTGCATCGCACAAGGAACCATCTCAACACCAATGTGCTTCAAATGTAATATGTAATCATCGAATTTTTCGATTAGGTACAATAAATAAACAATTTAGTATTCAATATTAATTTTCAAGTATTTTCTTGAAGAAAAGAAAAGAAAATGGAACCCATTCAGCAAATAAAACAGGATGACAAGGAAGAAAAGGGTTGATATCTATGTTTGTGAGTAATTCTTACTTCCTTATAACAACTTAACTAGATTTCATTTTTGTATATTTTAAGTTGTTTTACAGAAATCATCATTGAATGTCTTCAAATAGGTGTTAACATACAAAGAAGAACCATCAGAAGAATTGATTGACATTGGGTTAAATATGGGTTGTTAGTATATGTTGGCATATCAGAAATTAATTATGGGATTTGTAAGCATCTATCTTGTTTTACGTAGTTCCTTCTATAATTAATAGAACAAAAAAATCTTTTATATTAAATCTATGTTTTGTTATGGGGTATAAAAATTATAGGAAACAAAGTATGGAACTACGCCAACAAATGAATTGTTGAGAGATGGCATGAAATTTGGTTTTGAGAGAATGTGTATAGTTCATGAGTCAATTCTTGCTATGGTACATTTCTTTTCGATTTACATTAATGTATATGATTTAATATTGCAATTTTCATTATTCTCACCAATGTATATACACTCATTACACTTTATTTTTATGTTTGTAGATGGGACTTGAAGAAGAAGAAAACAATCAACACAATGAACAAAAAATTCCTCCAAATAACCCAAGTCATGGAAGTAGCTCGAGTAGTGACAGCAATTCCAGCGAAGAATGATGATCAATATGTTTGGATATCAAAGCAAGGCGTTGTATTTTTTGAAATATTTGTTTGTGAAATCAAACATTTTGTTTAATGTAATGGACATAGTGTCCCAATTGAAAGACAAAGGGATACCAATAATTGTCCCATTTTGTTTTAAAAAGAGTGTCTTATTCATATATATATAATAAAATACGTTTTAATTTATTCTACTGTGTTCTCCATTGTCCCTGTGAAATGTTACACCACTGATCAAATATATGGATAATTAAATATCATAATGAAGAGATGAAAAATCTGATGATATGATATAACAAATTAATCCAAATATCAAATTCAAATGCACTAATAAAAATTTAATTGATATGAATAATGTTATAAGATATGTTTCGACTTTTGATGAATAATGAATTTTTAAAATCACAATAATTGCACTCTCTGGGGTCGATGTTTCTAAAAAATACAAAATGAACACCGAAGCATGTTAGTTATTGTGCACTGGTGTGTTTTTATGATATTGCGCACCTGTGCGTTTCTACGACCTATGGGCACCGCACAAATACCAATACCAATTAGAACGCCCGGTGCACTTTATCGATGACTACCACTCAGGCGGTCTGATAGGTGTTGCATTCATCGATACAGTTTTCCTTTAATGGTCGATGCATTTTTATAACTTAACATCACTGTGTGTTTTAAAACCTAAATTACCCCGTGTGTTTTTACACCTTAATAGCCTGGTGCATGCACCTTCCATCGGCCCAGTGCATCTTGTTGGGTGACACGCGCTGGGATGTTGCTAAACGCCCCAGGGTGTCTGAAATTTGTTTTCCATCCCCGTGCTTGGTATTTTTATAGTATCAATGCGTACATGGTAAAATGCATCGGTGCGTTCACACATGATGTGCACATCGATGAGAAAAACATCCGTAAAAACCTCCAACCGCCTAGTTTTTTTTAGTTGTGTTGAAGTTCCGTTAGAAGCTCTGCCAAAACCTCCGTTACCTAAAATAGATGTTGTAGCAAATGTTTTTTGACAATTTTGGCCAACTTTATAACACTAAAACCTCCTTTATAACCTTCATTAGAGGGTCTTTTCCTTGTAGTGCCTGCGTGCTTCACTGCTTTCACCTATGTTCTCTTAAAGTACTTCTCCATTTCTGATTGGGTTCTGACTGTTGATGATGTCCACACCGTTGGATTCTTTCCCATGCTTATGTTGCTCACTATTTTCTACTTTTTCTTTTGCTTCTACTTTTTTGTCTTCAACTTCAGGAAGAATGTGCCATATTACATAACTGTTATCCTTATTGCCTTCATTTTCTTGTTCATGGAAAATTACATCTCTACTCGCAAATACTCTATGAGTAGATGGATCAAAAAATTTATATGCTTTAAATTCTTAATATTGTCCTACAAAAATACATTTGATACCTTTAGCAACAAGTTTATTTATGTTCTCCTTCGGAATATAGGCAAAGGCATTACACCCAAATATCTTCAAATGATGAACTGCTAGTTTAAAACCATACAAGGCTTCAAATGGAGTCTTGAAATCAAGATACCTTGTTGGACTTCTATTCTTTAAAGAAACAGTAGTACTAATGGCTTATGCCCAAAAATCATTTGAAAGATTCTTACTTTTGATCATATTCTGTGCACACTCCACCAATGTCATGTTTCTTTTTTTTTCTGCAACATTGTTCTATTATAAAGTGTAGGGTACTGTGAATTGTTGTATTATTCCATGATCTTTGCAGTACATGACGAAGTTCCCAAATTTGTATTTTCCCCCTTGATCTAAACGAAGAATCTTTATAAACTTCCCTGTCTACTTTTCTGCCATGTTTTTGAATTATTTGAAGTACTCAAAAACATCACTCTTTTTTTCTGAGGAAGTACACCCAAGTGTACCTTGTCCAATCATCAATAAAAAATAGAAAATAATAGGCTCCTCCTAAATATATGGTCTGCATAGGTCCACAAACATCAGAATGCACAATTTCTAGCACATCTCTTCTTCTCCTATCAGAATTAGAGGGGAATTCATCTCTATGAATTTTACCTAGTGCACAGCCTTCACGGGTAGCATATTCATTTTTTAAGATAGGGAGACCTTCGACCATACTTCATTTCTGTAGCAAAAATGAATCATGATAATTGATGTGGCCATACCTCTGATGCCAAAGACTCTCTGTTGACATGGTTGTAGAAGTCAGTGCTTGATGATTTTTGTTAGTAACATCAAGCTTGTACAAGCCTCCAACTCTGAATCCTGAAGCAACAAGTTTACAGTGGTCCAGCAAATATTTCACTATACAATGTGATTTGTATAATTCAACCTTCAGGTTCTAATCTGTAATTGTAGACATGGAGATCATTTTTTCTTGATCCTAGGCACCTGATACTACTATTCAATAAAGTCACATGTATATCACCATATCCCATGATCTTATACGCTCGATCATATCCAAGGTAGACGTTTCTGTCGTTGTTGGTTTCCTTGAAGTTTTTGTACCAATCCTTATTACATGTCATGTGAATCGACGCTCCAGAGTCCACAAACCATGTATTATCATCATCCATTTCAGCAGACAACACAGCATTAGACACAAATAGCTTGAGATTTTTAAAATCAAAATGCAGGGCTTCTCCTGCAAAATTTCTTGATTGTCTTTTATGCTTATGTATAGATTCATCATTCTTCTTCTTATAACAGTCTTTGGCCAAATTTCCACTTATACCACGATAAAATAATTTCATTTCAAATGACATACCTTGATTTGATTTCGGAAATGGCATTTTCCGGAATCAGCTTCTTCATTTGTTTGCTCCTCCTTGTTTCCTTTGAAGAATTTCTTCTTCGCAACAAGTTCCAAATATATATTCTAAGGCTTCAAGTTCTTGAGCCTCTCTTCTTCCTGCAATAATACACCTATCAATTAATCAAATTTTGGCACTTTCTCCCTTGCTGCGAGCCCTGTAATAAACATCTGGTAACCTTTTGACATTTCATTCAACATGATTGTTACTAAATCAATACTGGGTACTGACGCCCCAATGTATCCCAACTTGTCTTTCAGTTCTTTAATTTTGTAAATAAAAGCATTAACATATCCATTGTCTTCCATTTCAATGTACAGGAGCTTACTTTTCAAGAAGAGAACTCGATTTTTGTTTTTAGTCTCATATAATTCCTTCAATGTATTACAGGTTTCAATAAAAATATTACAATCACAAATATGAGGAATTATACTATCTTTGACAGACATTCTAAGCATTACCTTTGCTTTATTTCTCGCTACTCCCAGACTTGAATGGTCCCAGTTGTCATGCCTACAACAGGTTTTGCTTCATCCCCTTTGTAACGGTCCAGTCGCCATTGCCTTCTAGCAATGTCTGTAACTTGAATTTCCAGTTGACACAGTTTGTGCCATCTAACTTGTTGGCTTCATTCATGTATATCTCTACAAGTGGATTTTCCATTTCTCCCCCATGGATTTTGAGAACACTTTCACCAAAATAGAGGCTAAAAATAATAGGGATTAAAAAAACAAGGCCCTTTTTCTCAAATAAATGCTCTTAAAAAACGTTTTTAAAATAATACTTAAAAACAACACCCCTTTCCACTTTTAAAAAACTCAAGACCCTTTTGTAAATATTCCAAAAAACATATATGTATATAAACCTTTTAAAATGGGCACTCCCTTCTTCCTTTTTTAAATATAATAAAAAACGATATTTTTTTTCGAAAGAGACAGCCCTTCACATGGGGTTCAATGAACTTGAAGACTGGTGGGCGTTCATACTAGTGGGAGCCACTCCACGTTTTTACTGCACCACTCCAGGTGCTAGGTTATCCTCGACCTTAGACTAGTGTGACCAGTGGCTTTGACCCAATGCACTGCTTCCCTTGTAAGTACATGCAAGCATTGCACCTCCAAATTTTTCAATTTCACAACTTTGTCGTCATCAACGCACGACATTCTCAGCTGGTGGGAGAAGTGGTCAACCAAAAACCAAAACATCGTTCAGCATTGCACACTATGCTTTCTCGATCCATAGAAGCATTAACAGGTACATTTCTCAGGCTTACCATGTTGGAAATTAATTCCAACTACTGAAGTCAATCAGCAATAATTGCAGAAGTGAAAGATCCACGGCACATTGAAGCCAAGGCTAAGGCGGTTGCCGTTTAAATCTTGAACCAATTGCAAAAGGATTGGAAAGCGCACAGGTGCAGTAAAGAGTAGATGGGATTTTAATCCCTTTGATATTTTATCAAGGCGGTAGCCGTTTTATATTAACAGCAGAGTTAATGGCCAAGACTCAAAGTCATGCCAGCGGACAGAGCTTTGATCACAGGGTCGAATCAGGCTTTAAAGCCTTACCAACAAAACGGCGGAGTAAATGGCAGAGGCGGTGAAGAACTTTTATAACAAAGTGTCTTTTTGATGTGTCGAGTTCCGCGAACGGAACGAATATATATATAAACAATCGCCCTCCCATAAAGCGTGAGGCCCGTGGGTCCCATAGACCACATGGCATTATGCAACATATTTACGATGCGATCGTAGATCGTGCAGATTGCAATATCACATTTTCATTATTTGTGTTCCGCCATGTGTCATCGCAAAAGTTGAATTTGCGATGTGCGATCACAGCATCAACGCAACAGCACAAAAGCGCAAAAGCACAAATCCATTGTTTTTTTCAAATTTGTTGATTGCAAATGTTGAATTTGCGATGTGCGCCCGGCGCACCATCGCAAGATCGCAATTTTTCACTTTTTCCGTTCCGCCATAGCGCATATCGCAATTTCTGAAATTGCGATGGCCGGCTACGTTGTGGTACCACTCGTACGTCGCGCCGTATTGAATTTTTTTATTTTATTTTATATTGTTATATATGTTTTAATATGTGCGGCGGCATATATAAACCAAATGCCCGTGAGGAAAATGTAACGTAATGTTTTTGTATTGTACACAGAACAGTGTCATTTTGTAAGCACAGTAGTGCAGAATTGGAAAATACACGGCAACGTATTTTTCAGAGAGAGAGAGACAGAGATTTGTTTTTTTGTGAAGCACTGCGTCTGTAGCAGTCAATCATATTTTGTAAATCCCTCTGTTATGAGGAAGAATTTGTAACAACATTTTTTTATGAAATAAAAGTTTGTTTTATAAGTTGAAACTCTGTTTCAGTGAGAAATATTTTAATTTCTCTGTGTTAGAAGAAGGGATTTTATTCTCTTCATTGTTATTCTGGAATTTTTCTATATTCCAACATGGTATCGGAGCTAGTCCAGGCTATTTGAAGGTCAAATAAGCTGAAGGAAAGGAGTTCTTTGTTGCAGCAGCTTCTCCAGCAGTGTGAAGGTTCAGACAAGAAGAATCCAAAGGTATTTCTCTATATAGTTTTTTGTTACTGCTGCAGTACAGTTGGTTAATTTTAAACACACAATCAAGTGTTTTTGCTTCATAGTTAAGAGTGCAGAATGGCTGGCTCTAGCACTGGTATGGGTATGGGAAATATCCATCTCCCACAATTTAATGGGAAAAATTATGACTACTGGTCAATAACTATGAAGGCTTTATTTGTCTCCCAAGACTTATGGGAATTTGTTGAAGATGGCTTTGAAGAGCCAGCAAGTGAAGCAGAGTTATTTGTTTTAACTCAGGAAGAAAAGGAGTCATTGAAGAGCTATAAGAAGAAAGATGCCAAGGCTCTTTTCTTATTATATCAAGCAGTGCATGAGAGTGTGTTTCCAAGGATAGCAGGAGCCAATAGATCCAAAGAAGCATGGGAAACTCTCAAAACAGCTTATCAAGGAATGGAGAAAGTGAAGACAGCAAAACTTCAGTTGCTGAGGAGAGACTTTGAGACTCTCTGTATGAAAGAGTCAGATACTATTGACTCATTCTTCACTCATGTGATTGGAATGGTCACACAAATAAGATCACATGGAGAGACTCTTGAAGACAAGAGGATTGTGGAAAAACTCTTGAGAAGTTTACCCTCAAGATTTGATGTGATTGTCACCACCATAGAGGAGACTAAGGATCTCACAAAGTTTTCAGTGGATGAACTTAATGCAACACTGATGACCCATGAACATAGATTGGGTAGGAGTGAAAACTCATCTCTTGAACATGCTTTTAAGACCCAGATGTCTTTCGGAAGAGGAAGAGGGCAAGGCAAAGGAAGAGGAAGAGGCAGAAGCCAAAACAGAGGTGGAAGGAACAGCCCTTCACATACACATGGAAGGTGCAACAATGAAAATCACAGCCACGGCCAAGGCAGCAGCCAGCAGAGTGGTCAGCAAAATTCTCAAGGACAGAGGTACGACAAATCCAATGTCCAATGTCATTATTGTAAAAAATATGGTCATTATGCTAATGAATGTAGAAAGAAGCAGCAAAATATGGCAAGTAGAACTAGTGCAAATTTCACTAAAGAAAAGAGTAGCCAAAGTAATTTGTTTTTAGCTTGTAATATGGCTGAAGAAAAGAATGAAGATTTATGGTTTCTAGACTCCGGTTGTAGTAACCATATGACAGGAAACATAGCAATGTTTTCCATGTTAGATGAAAGTGTGCAGTCACAAGTCACACTAGGAACTGATAGCAAAGTTTCTGTTATGGGAAAAGGAGATGTAAATGTTTTAACAAGATTAGGTGCAAAGAAAACCATAGCGGATGTTTATTATGTTCCAGGAATGAAGTGTAACCTCTTAAGTGTTGGACAGCTTGTCCATAAGGGGTATAATGTTTTCTTTGATAATGATGTTTGTACCATCATGGATAAACCACCCAGCAAAGTATGTATTGCTGAAGTGAAGATGACAAGGAACAGGATGTTCCCTCTCAGAATGAGAGCAGATTTGAAGAATGGTGAAGAGAAAGCAGCAGTTGCACAGGAAACTTTCCAAAGCGAACCAAAGGATGACAATTGGTTATGGCACTTGAGATTTGGACATCTCAACTTTGGAGGTCTTAATCTGTTGAACAGAAAAGGAATGGTAAGTGGTTTACCATTGATAGAGAAACCGGACAGCCTTTGTGAAGGTTGTATTCTTGGGAAACAACACAGAGACAGTTTTCCTTCCGGGAAAAGCATAAGGGAAAAAGCACCCTTAGAAATTGTCCACTCAGATGTATGTGGACCGATGCAAACTCCATCACTTGCAAGCAGCCACTATGTGTTAACATTTATAGATTATTTTACAAGAAAAACTTGGGTTTACTTTTTGAAAAACAAAAGTGAAGTGTTTGAAAAATTTTGCAATTTCAAAGCACTTGTTGAGAACCAGAGTGGGCTGCATATCAAAGTCTTAAGGACTGATAGAGGAGGTGAGTATATATATAAATATTTTCTACGTTTTTGTAGAGAAAATGGTATTCAAAAGCAGTTTACAACTAGATATACTCCGCAGCAAAATGGAGTAGCCAAAAGGAAGAACCGAACCATAATGGACATGGCGAGGAGTATGTTGAAGGCAAAGCATTTGCCTAATGATTATTGGGCTGAAGCTGTACATTGTGCAGCGTACATTCTAAATAGGTGCCCTACAAAAGCAGTTATGAACAAAGTGCCGAAAGAGGCATGGAGTGGCACAAAGCAGGATGTCACACACATGAAGGTTTTCGGATGTGTGGCTTATGCACACATTCCGGATCAGCTAAGGAAGAAGTTGGACAGCAAGGGGGAGAAATGTATTTTCATTGGATATAGTGAGGAATCCAAGGCATACAGGTTATATAACCCATCCAGCAAGAAGTTTATTGTGAGCAGGGACGCTCAGTTCATTGAAGAGGAAACTTGGGATGGAAGCATAGAGAAAACAGTGAATGTTAAACACTGTTTATCTCATGATGAAAATGATGATGATTTTGTTGATATACATCCCCAAACAGCAACACCAACACCGCAAAGCACACCCTTGAGGAGAAATGAAAGTGCTTCTCCAAGCACACCACAAGGAGGAAATTCAAGTGCTTCTTCAAGTACTTGTACACCTACTGAAAGAGGTAAGAAATTCAGAAGTTTGAAATATATTTATGAACAAGATTTAGCTAATGAAGGTATCAATTCTTTGTTTGCTTTATATTGTCATGTTGATGATCCTGTTCATTTCGAAGAAGCCATCAAGGATGAGAAATGGATAGAAGCTATGGATGAGGAACTAAATGCCATAGAGAGGAACAAAACTTGGGATTTGGTTGAACTCCCAAAAGGTAAAGATGTCATTGGTGTTAAATGGGTCTACAAGACCAAGAGTAATGCTGAAGGAAAAATAGAAAGACACAAGGCAAGGCTTGTTGTCAAAGGCTATAAGCAGAAGCATGGGATAGATTATGAGGAAACTTTCGCACCGGTTGCCAGAATGGAAACCGTGAGAGCAGTGTTGTCCATAGCAGCACAAAACAAGTGGAAAGTTTACCAAATGGACGTGAAGTCAACATTTCTGAATGGAGTGTTAATGGAAGAGGTTTACATTGAACAACCTCTCGGCTATGAAAAGAAAGGCCAAGAAAACAAAGTATGCAAGTTGAAGAAAGCTCTTTATGGGCTGAAGCAAGTGCCAAGAGCGTGGTACAGTAGGATAGATTCATATCTACTGGAAAATGGTTTTGAAAAGTGTGAGGGAGAACCCACCCTCTACATCAAAGAAAAAGACTGTAAAATCTTGATTGTAGTCTTATATGTTGATGATGTTATTTTTACAGGTAATGATGATTGCCTTATTGATCATTTCAAAACAGTCATGAAGGAAGAATTTGAAATGACTGATATGGGTTTGCTGAGATACTTCTTGCGAATAGAAGTAGAACAAGATGAAAATAGGATTTTTATCTCACAGGCAAAGTATGTTAATGAGGTATTTGAAAGATTTAACATGTAGGAATGCAAAGCAACATTCACTCCCACAGTGATGGGATTAAAACTCAGCAGAGAGGACAGCAGCAAGGATTTTGATCCTAGTCTATACAAGAGCATAGTTGGTAGCCTTATGTATTTGACTGCAACTAGGCCGGACATAATGCATGCTGTTAGTTTGATTTCCAGATTCATGGAAAAGCCAAAGGATGCACATTGGCAGGCAACAAAAAGAATTCTGAGGTATGTTAAAGGTACTAAAAGGTTTGGTATTTTTATACGCAAGAATGTTCGATTTAGTTGGATACACGGATAGTGATTGGGGTGGAAGTGTAGATGATCGGAAGAGCACTTCCGGTTATGTTTTTCACATGGGTTGGGGCCATTTCATGGGCTACCAGAAACAACCCATTGTAGCATTGTCCTACGACGAGCGGGAATATGTGGCAGCTACAGCAGCAGCGTGTCAAGCAGTTTGGATGAGAAAAATGTTGAGAAGCTTATGTCAAGAACAGATAAAAGGGACAGTGATTTTTTGTGACAATAGCTCAGCTATTGCATTGTCTAAAAATTCTATTTTTCATAAAAGGACTAAACACATTGACACCAAGTTTCACTTCATACGTGAATTGGTTAAAAATGGTGAGATAGTTTTGTAGCATTGCAGAACAGAGGATCAATTTGCTGATATCCTCACAAAGCCACTAGCACAGAAAAGCTTTGAACATTTCAGGAAATGTCTGGGTATGCAGAAAAATCCAGCAGCAGTTGAAATTAAGGGGGAGTGTTGAAAATTAATTCCAACTACTGAAGTCAATCAGCAGTAATTGCAGAAGTGAAAGATCCACGGCACATTGAAGCCAAGGTTAAGGCAGTTGTCGTTTAAATCTTGAACCAATTGCAAAAGGATTGGAAAGTGCACAGGTGCAGTAAAGAGTAGATGGGATTTTAATCCCTTTGATATTTTATCAAGGCGGTAGCCGTTTTATATTAACAGCAGAGTTAATGGCCAAGACTCAAAGTCATGCCAGCAGACAGAGCTTTGATCACAGGGTCGAATCAGGCTTTAAAGCCTTACCAACAAAACGGCGGAGTAAATGGCAGAGGCGGTGAAGAACTTTTATAACAAAGTGTCTTGTTGATGTGTCGAGTTCCGCGAACGGAACAGATATATATATATATATATATATATATATATATATATATATAACATATATATATATATAATAGGTTAAAAAAATAATATATATATATATATATATATATATATATATATATAAAAACAATCGCCCTCCCATAAAGCGTGAGGCCCGTGGGTCCCATAGACCACGTGGCATTATGCAACATATTTGCGATGCGATCGTAGATCGCGCAGATTGCAATATCGCATTTTCATTATTTGTGTTCCGCCATGTGTCATCGCAAAAGTTGAATTTGCGATGTGCGATCACAGCATCAACGCAACAGCACAAAAGCGCAAAAGCGCAAATCCATTGTTTGTTTCAAATGTGTTGATCGCAAATGTTGAATTTGCGATGTGCGCCCGGCGCACCATCGCAAGATCGCAATTTTTCACTTTGTCCGTTCCGCCATAGCGCATATCGCAATTTCTGAAATTGCGATGGCCGACTACATTGTGGTACCACTCGTACGTCGCGCCGTATTGAATTGTTTTATTTTATTTTATATTGTTATATATGTTTTAATATGTGCGGCGGCATATATAAAGCAAAGGCCCGTGAGGCAAATGTAACGTAATGTTTTTGTATTGTACACAGAACAGTGTCGTTTTGTAAGCACAGTAGTGCAGAATTGGAAAATACACGGCAACGTATTTTTCAGAGAGAGAGAGACAGAGATTTGTTTTTTTGTGAAGCACTGCGTCTGTAGCAGTCAATCATATTTTGTAAATCCCTCTGTTATGAGGAAGAATTTGTAACAACATTTTTTTATGAAATAAAAGTTTGTTTTATAAGTTGAAACTCTGTTTCAGTGAGAAATATTTTAATTTCTCTGTGTTAGAAGAAGGGATTTTATTCTCTTCATTGTTATTCTGGAATTTTTCTATATTCCAACATACCACTTGACACCTCCATGAACGGCTCACCAGAACTCTTCACCAGAAACTTTGTGGGAGGAGAAACGCTCCAAAAACCATGCTCCAGAAACATTGCATGTAGAAACGTTGATCCACACTGCTCTCCCTGACTCACACTACCTTCCAAACTCTTGATCCAAGTTTCCACGCCAACACTAACAGAGGCACGTTGTTTGAACAGAGGCACGTTGTTAATTTGCATAGGCACGTTGTTGTCATGAAGGCACCACCATGAATAGACCACCCCAAACGCATGCAACTCCAAACTCCATACTTTATCACTGCATAATTCACACAGATCCAGTACTTGTTGCTTCACAACATCCAACATTGTGGGTGGATCCACCTCCTTCGTTGTAGGAAGACCCCAGTTCACTGTCTCACAAATTTTGGAGGGGCACGAATAGGCACTCAACTCTTTTGCTTCTCAGCTCACCACAGGTAGACTCACGCAGGCCGAGGCCATTGTCCACGATACAAGGTCAGAGAATGATCCCCAATCTCTGCACTGCTTAAAATTCCTCACGCGGTCAGATCTACAAACTGCTCCAATAGGCCACTCCACAGACCGATTGTCTCAAAACATAGAATGTTGTGCAGATCCACCTCCTCACAACACACAGGAACGCCCGGTTGCTCTCACGTCTTCCACAGGTTCAAATCCTGCTCTGATACCAACTAGAAATAAAGGAAGACAAATTGAAATTGAAAAATATTGGAAGTCCTCTCGAAGTCCTCGGGTAAGGAGACCTTGAGGATGCCCACAACGCTAGCTAATTCATTGAATCAAAAATCAATCATACAATATTATACGGTGGTTTAGTTAGGCAGATCTAACAACCTACTATTTTTTCTAATTCCTAATTAGACTCACAATCTTAACAATTACAGTTTCTCCATTATTTTCTAAGCAATCAATATTACATTCAAAAACTATGTAAAATGATGGTGTGGTACCTTATTGATCACCTCTAATCACACATTGGAACTTTTTTACATGAATTCTTGCATGCTTTTCAAGTTTATGAATACAATGAACAGCGTTTGAAATTGGAAAGTTTACATAAATATTAAGGTGGACTTGTGGAATATTTTCTTCTTAAATTTAGGTTAATATGTTCCAAATTTCATTTTGATGATGAACCTTCTACTACAAACTTAAAGAAATGTTTTCTTTACCTTTTTTTTTCTTATTTGTATTATGAGACATGAAAATTATGATGAACATAAAGATCATTTTTTCCATAATTTGCATGTTGCAAAATATATGAAGGTTGATTCCCTTGAATTTAATGATAACCTTGTTTAGTCATATAGACTACAACATTTTGATACATAATTTCAGAAATGTAAGTATTTTTCTAAAGATATTGATGTTACCCATGAAATTATTTCAAATGGCATTGAGCTTTATATTATAATTGTATGTGTTGAAATGAAATTGATGAAGTGAACCTTGATAGTGATGATCATTTAACCAACATAAAAATATTTAATAATTTATGCTCAAAATTTATTTTACTCTTTCCATTTAGAATCTCCTTCATATACAAATTCATATTCAAAAGATAAGGAATATTATAAATTAGAGTAATTGTGAATTTACCATTAGCCTCATTCAGGATTATTAAATAATGAATTATCATTCTATGAATAACTTCAAAAAATTACATGCATATGATTTGTCTTGTATAGAGGAAGAGAGAGAAATCATTTGTGATGAACCAATGGAAATCGATGACACTGAGGCACTTCACCCCATGGTGTTGATTATGTCAAGTTCTCATGTCATCGATTCCAAGGGGGGCTTTATAGTATAATATGAGATGTGTCCTAGTATAAAAAATGTTATAATGAATTATATTTTTCTTACTTCTCAAATTCAAGGTGATCTCCATTATTTAGAGAAAACATCCATTCCCAAATATGATTTTGCATTTAAAATTCAAGATCCTAATGAGGTATGTGATGTGATTGAAAATTATTCACAAGTATATAATAATGCTCAATTTATTTTCAATATCTCAATTAATGCTTATTTGGAAGAATCTTTTATCAATAATTCTCCATTTACTTATCATGATAAGGTACTACTTGTACACAAAAAGTTAGATATAACAATATGATATATGATAATTGTATTGATAGTATACCTTATGTATTGGTGGAAGATTATACATTATATGATCCATTTAATTATCTACAAAATGTTGGTGAAAATAAACATTAGAGGACTTACCAAGGAAATAAGGAATCACATTTTTAACTAATACGTAAATTGGTACGCGAACTTGTTCCACATACTCTCACCAACTATTTTATTCATCCATAAACTCTTTGCAATACTTGAAAGACTTCCAACTTAATTTTGATGGCCTAATGGAAATATGGTTGGGAAAACATTCTTAAGGAATTTATTATTGTGTAATAATGTTAATACTCTACTTGATGTAAATAGAATTATAAATACCACAGTATTAGCATTCTTCTATGGGATATAGTGTTTGGGTATCCTTACATGATTCATAATAGGTTGTTTATCTATTTATGTTTTTCCCCAATAAATTTGTATTTATCAAAATAGATTTTTTTGATAGAATAGAAGTATATTTGGAGCAATCCTTTTACCAAAAATTTCATGTAAATAATAATATTTTTATCTTGCATATCATGGATAAAGGTTTGAATCTTTTTAATTTTTCTACATTTAATATATTGTTACTCCAATATTTGTTGGTGTTTTTTGATGTACATGTGATTACAGGCTTATAATTTCTTGGATGGATGCATTAGTAGTATGATTTCATGTAGTGTTTTGATAATCAATGTAGCGTAGAAAAGTTTTAGAAGTAGATTAATTAGTTTTGTTTATTTTATCTTCTTTTATGAGTAAATTACCTCTCTTTTATTCATTTAGATAATGTATTTATGAAGCGATATATTCACGATGAGATGAAAATAAATCATCCTGAGAATACATTCAGGGAAGTTTTTCCTCATCCTTCCTCTCTCTTGGTTACTAATTGTCTTTCTTATAAGTACATTAGTTAAATATTTCTTTTCTAGTCCTACCTATAACCTTTGATTATTATATAACAATTATCATGATTTATTTTTGATATGTTTAAAGTATGCCATTAGTCTTTTACCAAGGTTGCAAAGAAAGAATAATTTAAGAGATTAAAATGAAATAAAACTAATGTAACCCAATTGATGTTGTTCTTATAAAATTGATGTCATAACTATGTGATTAACTTGGGTTTCATTTTTTGTTTCCAATGATGTTTAATATTTGTTATTTTTCCCTTTGTGTCTCAATAAAAGGCATGATAAATCGCACATATCATATTCTGCTTTCAAGGCATGTTTCTTTGGTATCTTCTTTGACATGATTAGTATGCCTTGGGCCTAATTTCGGTTAAAGAATGTGAGGTGCACTTTATCTTGATTTCTTTTGACTGTTTGACTTTATATAGTCCTTTAGATTATTTTTCCACATTTTGTTATATTTTGTTTTTTATTTGATTCTTTAATTTGAAAATTTAAGTTTAGTTTCCCCAAGTTTTTATATGGGGAAACTTTGAAAGGATACAAAATTGAGTTTTTCTCTTTGTTACTATAACAAATGGGGTTGCTTTATCTAAAAACATAAACATCAAGTATTTATCATTTTTGCATTGATTAGTTATTATGGAGAAAAACTAATAATTATTTTAAATTATAATGGTACTCTTTAAGTAGAGAAAATGTCTATATTTACCTGTTCCTTGAATCTAATCCTTGTCCCACGCATTAAAGTATCCTCTACATTGACAGTTTAATGGAAACATTTGGAGTAAATTTTTTAAAGTGTCACATCTATTCTTTAAAATAAATTTATCGGTTGTACCACCCCACATCGTTCACCCCATTGCATAGTCAATTTTTACAAATCAAATATAAAGGGTGAAATTGGTAAGGAAGTTGAAAACATTGCAGAGAGTGAGAAGTACAAGTAAGCATGTTGATGCTATGGATGTTTGTTGGAAGAAAGTCCATGATTTTATGGCACCAAGACAACCTCGTCATATAGAAAATCCTTGAAACGTTGCAACTGCTAATGACATCAAACTGATCACAAAAGACACGAGATTTATCTACCAAAATTTTATGGAAAGAAAACAATGAATAGAAACATAATCACACATCAAAATTTATCTCGGTAACCCAATTGGGAAAAGCCCCTATTTCTTGCATTATCAACTAAGCAATCTAATCTATTATAAATAATCTACTTCAAACCTGAAGTTCCCCGCAATACTAATCAACTCTAAACAATAATTGCCCAACACTTAGAAAAATAAGGCATGTTAGGAGCTCTTATATCCTAGCGCAATTTTGCCCCTAAAAAATAGGAATTTCTCTTATTTCCTTGTGAAATTCCCAAGAGATTGTTCTGCTTCATCCTCAGGCCTTTCTACAAAAAAAAAATTGTACAATGAATAAATAGATATGTGCCCTCATTCAATCTCAATAGGAAATTCGAATTACATGACCTAATAGGACTAATTTTAGCAGTTGCAACTAATTAACTAAGAGTAAGTTGACTTAATAAAAATTCAACTACTCAAATAATATCATAACTCTCTTTATTCTAGAACTAGAGATCACGTAACTGACAGACACTAGTGTTAACTCCACTAGATATCTAATTTTAGCCATTAACTAGTCCATAACGCACTAAAATCCATCTAACTCAAATTAACTGACAATAACTCGATGATAGGCCACATCACACATGTTAACTGACTGAGAATGAATTCGAATTAACATATTTTACTAAGGAATAAATCAAATAATCCATTCCTTGCTACATTTTCAACACTCCCTCTTATCGAGGAATGGCCTCTTGGAAGAAACTCGTCCCCATGGATTTGTCTTTGACTCTACCAAGTTATATGTTGCTGCAGTTGCTCCCTTTGAACTAGAAAGAGTCATGTACCTTGTGTATCTAGGTGTCTACTTCCTGGTGTTGGGAGACTCAACTCCCTTCTAAGCTCCCTTAACCAAATCCTCTGCCCACTTGGATTGAAATTTCCTATATTGTTCAGTATTTTGACCCATGGCCATGACCACCCTAGGATATGTTCCTTAGCATCATCATGTTGGTCATCCAAACTGCCAAATAGTTTAGCATCAAAATGATATACGGGTTGAGGCTCCATCTTTAGAGCTCTATCTTATTCTCACTCAACCACAACATGTCTACTCTGGGAACTCTCTATATTGCTACTCAAGGTTTCACATCTATCAACTTCCAGTTTGTAAAGGCTCTCAATCCTTACCCTAATCTACTTGACTTGTCCTATATGCAAATGATATGCTAAACAAAGATATTCTCTGCTAAATACAACATCATACCCTTTGTCTTCAATGGAGCAATAGACATGCTTTTCTTCAATCCCAGAATAGTACATCACATCTTTGATGCAGAAGGAACCAGATCTCCTCTTAAATCTCATCAATTTTGGTCATGCATTTCCATCATCTCTAAGCTTGATAAGGAATTTTGTGTCTTTCTCCTCCAAATTGCTAAAGAATTCCTTATCCTCTGTCATGTGTAATGAAGCCTCATAGTCAATATACCACACATTACCTAGTACTAAGCTTGGCATGCAAGATATCAAGGAGAAATTCAATTCAAACTAAGAAAAGAGTGCTTCTCCTATTGTTGTTGTTAAAAATACAAGCCATGATTCTTTAACATTTTGGTAAGTATAATTTCCAAACTCATGACAATGAAAACACTTGATATTTCTAAGATCGTTCTTTTCCTTGCCTCCATTCTAACTAGACTTAGTTTTTCCTTGGGCCTTCTCACCCTTGGCTTTCTTCCCTTTTCCAACTAAAGAAAATCTCTCCTCATATTCTATCCTAGTTGAGACTCCATCCCTTGTGTTCCTCCTTATCTCCCCGCATACAAGATCCTACCCATAGTCTCCTAATCAAAAAGAGCGATTTCATATTCAAAGCATCCTCCTCAATTATTCCAAAATTTTCGGTCTACCAAGAGAAATTATCACAAGATCTGATGATGGAACTTTCTCTCCAACACCTCCAAGTTCATCCCTCACTTTAGCTAACCTAGATATATATGTAACAATGGGAAAATCCTTTCCCATTCGAATGTTCCTCAATTTTTTCTTCAAATCAAGTTTTATGAAATCAATACTACTTTCAAAAATATCAGTAAGGTACTTCCACATTTGGAATAGAGTTTCCTTCCCTTGCAAATTTGGAACATTATCGTCTCTAACTCCTTCTAGGATCATCCTCCTAGTTTTGGTAGTGTCCTTCCTCAATTGATTATGTTTAGATTGCAACAAGATGATGAGCTTAGTGGAAAGGAGTCGCCTTCACTAAGTGGGCCCGCAGGCTATTTTTGGCACAAATTCTATTTTTAGACTATGTCTATTTTTAGACATGTCGATCATATTATATGAGTTGCAGGATGCTATTTGTGGATGGTTGGTCAAATTGGAAAAATAGAAGGACTTCTATTTTTAGACATATTAGGCAGAATCTATTTTTAGATTTCCAGTCTAAAAATAGATATGTCGAATATTATTAGCTCTTAATAATATTTGGACTCTAAACATTATCTTTATTCTCTTGGAGCACTTCAGTTAAGTGCACAGATGTGGCACAGCAGCTGACAAAAGGAATTACACTATTCTTGAGGGTTTACTGGAGCTAATGCATGGAGACTTCAGTTAGAACTCATGTGACAGAGTTTGGTGGAGTTGGAGAAGTAGTTGGTGGAGTTGTATTCATTTAACTCAGTTAAACATAGTTGAGCTAGTTGTATCTAGTCTAACTGATTGATACACTAGTGAGAGTGGTGTGAATTAATTATTAATTAATTCACTAATTATAAACTCATTAATCAACTAAAGAATACATCACTTAACTTCAGTGCATGGACAGTTTCAGTGGAGACCAGTGCAGAGATAGGTGAAAGAGCAGGTTAACTATCAGTTGTGACTATACTATTGCTATTTGCAACACACAGATAGGTGGAGTAGCCCATGAGGATTTCGCAGTTCAATCCAGGTTGTTTATCTATTTAATGAAGCCATCCCATAGCATTAATTACGCAATAGAGGCTCGCTATCAAGTGGAAAAATATTGGAGCATGTGTTTTTCTAGATCTAGCTTGATAGTGTGTAGCAATTGAGGGTGTGCATGAGAGCTTGTGAGGAGCTTTTGTACTATTATTTTTACATGATCTCCATGACATATAATATACAGATAGTTGGGGGTTTTCAGCTTTAAGCTTCCCATTAAATATTGTGTTCATATGTGTGATTGTTTGTGGTTTTAATGTGTGCATGCAATTGATTTTATTTCCGCATGTGATGATCAATGGTAGAAGAGATTTTGTATTATGCATGAAGCTAAAATAGTGTGTGATCAGGAGAATCTCGGTGAATAATATATCAGTTATTCAAATTTCTACAGATTCAGACATTGTGGATATGATGCGGGAAGTTTAGGAATATCAGTCTTCATGTATTCCAAAACCTCATTATAATCTAACACAACCTCCATTTTTTCCTTACATGTACAGAAATTTGAAGTCCCTTCCATGGAATGCATTGTCCTCAAACGATAGAAAGACATGATTCTTGCACTTGTAGAATTCCTACACTAACTGTTCTCTTCTTCATTGTACTTCGAATATTATCAAGAAACTTGGCCTTTATCTTGGTTTTAACTATGATACCATGTAGAAAAACCTTGAAACTGATAATGAGATCAAACTGATCACAAAATACACAAGATTTCTCTACCAAAATTCTACGAAAAGAAAACAATAAATAGAAACACAATCACATATAGAAATTTATCTAGGGAACCCAACTGGGAAAAGCCCCTCTTCCTTGTATTATCAACTTAGTAATATGATGTATTACAAATAATTTTATTTAAGCCTGAAGCTCCCTGTAATATTGATCAACTCTACACAAGACTTTCCCAACACTTAGGCAAATAAGGCCTATTAGGACCTCTTTTTCCTAACGCAATTCTAGCCCTAAAAAATAGGAATTTCTCCTATTTCCTTGTGCAATTCCAAAAATAATTTTCTTTTATTGATACTCAAGCCTCTCTACACAAAAACATATGTACAATGAATAAATATATTTGTGCTTTCATTCAATCTCAATAGGAAATTTGAATTGCGTGACCTACTAGGACTAATTTTAGTAGCTGAAACTAGTTAATTGAGAGTAATTTGATTTAATAGAAATTCAACTACTCAACTAAAGTCATAACTATATCCATTTTATAAATAGAGATTAGTTAACTAACAGACACTAGTGTTAACTCCACTAGATAGCTAATTTTAGACATCAACTAGTCTACAACTCACTGAAAGTCATCTAACTCAAATTAGTTGGCAATAACTCAGTGATAGGCCACATCACACATGCTAATTGAAAGCTAACTCAAGCAACTATGAGACTGAATTTGAATTGAAATCTTTGACTAAGGCACAAGTCAAAGAATCCATTCCTTTCTATGAATGCTCATGGGTAGCAAAGAAATGCCAGGAAGAAGAGATAGGTTATATGCTTATATATGTCTACTTGTCATAAGTATCCATAATTAGACCTTTTCTACTCAAGAATATGAGGATAGCATTAGATTAAATTTTCCATGTTTTGGATTCATTGTATAAAATATAAATTAGGTTTAGAGTACTATTTTGGATTTGCTCTATTAAATTTTCTTTTGTGGGGCCCACAAGATCTTTCATTGTTAAAAAACAATTGAAATTTATCATCCATGTTTTTATAAATGAAATCCTCATTACATTAATAAAAAAGATAATTTCTTCGCCCAATGCATCAACATATGTTGAGCCCTCAATAAATCCCCTTAATTTTAAGAAAAAATTAAGGGCTCCCCTATTAAAATTACAACTAATGCCAATTTTTATCATAATTTTTATATTTTGTTCAGGTTTTTGCATGCATCATCTTCCTCTTTTTTAGTGATGGTATTATTTTGGTCAATATTGAAAGCAATATATCATTTCACTTTGTTTTATTCACAATTTTCTATTGCTTGATGACAATCCAATTTGCTATTTGAATCCATTTACTTTTTCTCCTTTAAGGTATCTTACATACTTACTAAGCTTAATAAAATATTCTCATAGCCCTCGTTGGCTTAAAAGTTAAAATTTGCAAGATTTTGGCATTTTCATTAGTGATTGGTTTCTTAACATTGTTGTAATAAGAATGAGAAATTTTGTTAGAATATTTAGAGACTTGGGAGTTAGTTAATTTAAACTTGGTTTAATGTATCTGATAGGTAAAAATGTATGTATTTAGTATGCATTAGTTTCATTGTAATTGAATGGTCATGATATGTTCTAGACATAGAGTGATCTGATTGCTCATATTCTCCTCGATACTAACAACTATAGATTCATGGCTTAACACCCAATTGGTCCATGATCTATATTTAAAGGGAATGGAGGGTCATGGTTGATGATTGATTTTGAGAACTGTCTTATGTAAAATATTTTCTTTGCATTGATAAAATAATCTCAAGTGGCTGCATTAGCTAGGGTCATGGATTGTTTTCCTCTTAGAGAGTTTTAACCATGTAAAGATACTAGTGTTGTCATCTTTAATCTTGGTGTGTGAGTGGTTACTGAAGGTGTTCATCTTGTGTTTAATACCATATTTACTTGATCATGGTATCAAATCCCATTTGAAGAACTACGCATGTTGGGGATAGATATCTTAAACATGTGTTGTTGCATTTCCAATATATGTCATTTATATACCATTCCAACCTAGAAAAACCTATTCCATTGCATCTAGAACATTATTTTCAAATAAGAACACCTTCTGTTTTATCTGAAAAGGTGTATCTTTTCCCGAGATACATTTTTCATCATATCTAAAGGTACACAATCCAATACGACCTTTTAATTTATTTTTTAATAAAGTTAATATTTTAGTTTTATGTTTATATTGTCGAATTTCTACTCATTTTGGTCGGTGTGTGGTTTTTTTCCCATGCTCTATGTGATCTCAACAAATTGGAAACAAAGCATAAAGTGTTTTCTTAATTGTGTATGCTCTTTTCCATGTGCTTTTTGCAATCTCAACAAATAAAAAACAATAAAAAAAAAACTTGCATTTTTTGGATAAGTTAACCCAGATCTAACCCTATTGTTGTTGAGTTTTGTAATTTCTTTTCGAACTGTTGTTTTTTTTGCATGAGAACATATTTTTTAGAAAGCACATATTTTAAGGTAGAGCTCCAGCATCAACAAAAACACCCTCCTGTCACTACTATTGTTATGTCTCTTGCACTAGCTCACTTGGTTAAAATTTACTTTATGTAGTAAGAGGTTTTGAGTTCAAATCTCTTTTTTAAGGTTACTATAAGTTCATGAAAACTTAAGTTATTTCATAACTTCATTGTAAAGTGTATTTCACTTGTCATATGAAAGTGAATTGATATAAAATAAATTTAATCCTTGTTAAGTTATTTTTTTGCACGCGATTTTTATTTATAAATTAACTTCATTGTAAAAGTGACTCTCACTTGTTTTATAAAACTGGGTCGCTTTATAAAGTAATTTATTTGTAAAAGTGAGATAATAGGAAAATTTAGTGAAGGAAAATATTATTTTATTGACATACATCAACACATGAACTAACTTCTACCTAATGCATTTTTTTTAAAGGGTGTAACTTTCACATTTGAAATCCATTTTCATTGTTGTTATTTTTTGACAGCATATTTTTTCAAGATATTTCCATCGAGATAGTCATTTTCAAATTTTGAAACCATATTATCAACATATTTTAATATGGTCACTCCAAATGAAGTTTTTGTTACTAGTACCAACTACTTCTCATGGAAATCCTACATGGCGGATGTACTAGGAAATAAAGGATTGTACCATATTATATTGGGACAAGAAAAAGCACCCACTTATGCTAATAAAAGATCCAAATGGAATAAAATGGAATGATGAAGCATGTGGATTAATTGGAATTTCCATTTCTCCTTATTTTCAATTTCATCTTCAAGGAACCAATGCTCTGAATGAAGCCCGAAAAAATTTGAAAGAAAAATTGATGAACTTAATATTATTAGATCTCATCGGCTTGAAAATTAGATCGTGACTTTAAGTCCTAATGGTGTCTCTTGCAATGAATATTAATTATCTTAGTTCAAAACAATTAGGCATTTGCTTAAAAATTATCAGGTTAATTTAGATAAGGAACTTTTCATATATATTATTCTTTCAAAGCTTGGTTCTACATGTTCTATTTTTGTGTCTATACTTTATGCCACTACAAAAGCTTTTAGGGCTACCTATAAAAAATCTTATGTTGAATATTTTTGTGAATATATAATTAGAGAAAAATACAAGATCTTGCATATTTGAGCAATTAGCACTGTAGGTACATCTAACAAGGCCTTAGTGGCCCAACATAAAGTTAAAACCAAGAAAACAAAGAAGCAACATCCTCGCAAAAACATGAAAAATAAGGGTCCCAGACCCTCTCAGCCAACCCCTACTCCTAATGGTAACAAAGGACAAAAATAAAAGAGTAATAATATTGACATACATCTAGAGTGTCAATGTTTTAAAAATATGGAGTCCTTGGAAGCAATAATGACGAAGCACCACGTCAATCTTGATTCTCTTTCTAACACTTATCCTCATGGACATCCACTTTATGCTTCTAGTTTTTCCTTTAATGCAACCTCTATGTCTTCTTCTAATGAGTGTCTTATTAATTCTAGAGCATGTTTTCATATGGTTAAGGATAAATCCTTTTTTCTTATCTTAATGATTATAACACCAAACAAATATTTGTCGATGATGACAGATCTCTTAATGTTGTAGGGTTTGGACCAATTTAAGTAGATAATGGTCATTTTAATGATGTATTATGTGTTCCAAGTATTTCTTACGACCTTCTAGTAGTATATCAAATCACTCATTCAGTTGAAGGAAGAAAACAATAGAGTTTACAACTCACCAAGTTAAAATTAAGGATTTAAAAAATCATAAGCATTTCCTTGCCACTAGAATAGTTGATGATATTACCCAATTGTACAAGTTTGACAACTTTGGGTCATCGTCTTTTCCCCTGTGTTTTATTTCTCATAGTGATAACTTGAGAAAAAATTGGCATGAGCGATATCATCATATAAACTATCACTCACTACAACAATTATGTAATTAAAATATGATGACGAGTATTCCTCTCAATTCTTATAGAGATGGTGTTTATGTTGGTTGTATTCTTGGAAAACA
Source organism: Pinus albicaulis (assembly GCA_034641835.2). NCBI lineage: Eukaryota > Viridiplantae > Streptophyta > Pinopsida > Pinales > Pinaceae > Pinus > Pinus albicaulis. The sequence goes on from CM076582.1 coordinate 622,421,801, forward strand.
TCATTGGGACAATTTTGAAAAATGTGCCTCTCAGAACACCTCATCCCCTTTATAGCTTGTAGATCTACCTGAAATGATCTCTTCTTGTGGGCTCAACCATGAAGCCTAACCCCAAGGGTGTTGAGAGAATTGAACATGTGACATCTTGATAGTAGAGGTGCTTTAATGATGTGGACTCGACCAAATGAGATAACCCTCATGACTTAAATTATTATTATTAATATTATTATTATTATATCTAGAGGAATTTGTAGTTGGTTTGGTCTCGTACTTGCATGACACGAGGTTGATTCCAACCATTACCACTATAACCCTAGGTGCCTATGTATGCCTCTTCCACAGGCACAAGTGAATTAAGGGGACTTGAAACTCGAACCTCCTTGCACATAACACTTCCTTTTCACAACCATCACCAATTGAGCTACACCCGGGGGATTAAATTATTATTATTATTATCAATTATAAAAATAATTAATATAATGTTAAACATATATGTGAAGAATGAAACACAAATCGGGAGCAGATCTAAGGAAGTAGGCAGATGTTTTGATGGATGTTGGATAGGGCTTGAAGCATTGGAGGACTGGTCAACTCGCACATAGTAAGCCTGATGCGGAGTTGATGGTTTTTACTCTATGTGGTGGTGCTTCTTTAGGGAGGTGATAGTTCTTCGTGACGGTTTATCTTGTTCTCTAATGTGTTTTAATAAGGGTTTACACACTCTAGTCAGCTTTATTTTTTTAGGTACTTTTTAGGGGAGGTTTGCAGTGGTCCATTAATCTGGCACTCTTGGTGTGGTGGAATTATGGAGGACCTAGAGGTTGTAGACTATGACTCAGTGAGTCCACTTAAGGGGCCTATTTTTGTCTCTTCTAGTGGTGTTGGCTCTTTCGGTGAGGTATATAGTTATTTCCTTATAAATGCTAAATGGGGCTTGTTACCTTCTGGTGGGATTTCTTGGATCGAGAACCAAATGTATCCTAAATATTCCCTTCTCTCGGTCGCCATGTATTCGGGGATTTTTTCACTGAATTCACAGTAAATATTTTCACCCCATATGTTGATTTTTGACAAGAAGTAAATGTGCGAAGTTTTTCCCCATCAAACCCACCCATATATGACGATGGTTTGTTAGGGTTTTAGGAGTCTCTTTCAGTGGGTTTCCTAAATTTGAGCTTTCCTTTTCCCTCAAGTGTTGGTGGGGTCTTGTTATTTTTATTCTCCTTGTCCTTAGGTGTTTTTATAGCCATTTCAAAGCCTTTATCTGAGGCCCCCTTATAAATTGCAGATATCCCCTCCATTTAATGCATTCCTCCATAGGTTTTAACGATACAAGAGGCTACAGTGCCTAGTATGAATAATATGTCTAGACCAGCAAATCTTGTGGGGGAGGTTAGAAACCCTCATATCTATGATTTTTTTGGTAGGGGGACTCCTTCAAAAAGGAATAAGAATAGGGTTTTGAAAACTGTAATATTCCTTTTTCGGGAATTTCTGCTAAATGGTCCTCAAGGACGATGTATAAGAGAGGCAGTGTAAAAAAATTTGAAAGGGGGTTGTGATCCCCTTGTTAACTCATTAAAAACTTCTCTTCCAGAAGTGGAGCCCAAAGAAATGAATCTAGCTGGGTTATTCAAATCTCCCCAAACTAGATCTCGTAAAGAATGCTCAAAGAGAGAGCTTACAGAAATATATGAACATAAACATTAAATTCTGTAAGTTTGAATGCAACATAAGATTAAATATAATACAGCCAATAATTATATCATTATATCAGCTGCTTTACTATTCCTCCTTTCACACAAGGAGTGTTATTTCTCCATCAAAAGGGGTTAAGGGGTCTCCTTACCCATTTTATTCAACAAAATAAAAATATGCTAACTATAATGTTCCATTTAGCTTGAGGCTAAAATTTGGGAACATTACAGTCCTCCCCTCCCACATGTTGCTTGTCCTCAAGCAACTGCATAGAGAGAAAAAAATTCCTCCCCCTTCTTCTCTTATGGCCTCCTCATCAACAATCTCCACCACTACTCAAGATATGCTACAATAAATCTATCCTCCCATGCTTCCTCCCAAATATGCAAACTGGAATGGTGCTCATCATGGAAAAATAGAAGGTGTAGGTGGAAACCTTCTTGATGTGCTATGGCCTCCTCAAGGTAGGAGTGATGACATGCATGGGAAAATGTATCCCCAATGATGATCCTCTCATCCATGCTATCATCCAGATAAAAGTCTCAACCCCCGGTATATGCAATGTGTTGGGACTGAATGGAGAGTTGAAATTTTGATTCCCAAGGTGTTTCTCCCTCCATTTGTGGTACATATGGGGCTGCCTCTTTCCTTGGGCTGAAATGGTATGGCCTTCAAGAATGGCCCAGGCTTCCCCATCAAGAAAATCAGCCATGATATGCCCCCTCAAATTCTCCAAGTGGTTTTTCCCACAAGAAGAGGAAAGTAACAATGTGGCAATCATGGATTGCCCATGGTGTCTCCTGCAATATAAAACATATACAATGGGGAGAATCATGCTCCCAATGGGTTGTAAATACCATACTCTCCAAACAATGCTCCTCATAAGTGTACAAATATCAGAAATACAAGGGAGAAATATGCAATAAAAACAAGTTGTCATAGGACAACCGGAGAGTGGTTCACAGTTCCACTCATGGAACCAGCGCAGTGCACCCTTGGCCTACATCAAAACAGAAGTCAAAAATTACTTTTCCAGCCAATTTTTTGCTTCCACAAACATCTCATAAGATGAAAATATGAAAGCACAAATTGGTGCCAATGGTGCACACCAAGAATCATGTGGCTTCCCCCACAACCCATCATGAAAATAGCCACTCCCATTTCTGCAATGGGCCATAAATACATCATAATAAGGAGCATAAGGAGATGTGATCATCCTTAGCTCATCAGGCTGCTCATATAAAGTAAACAAAGGTAAACCAAAATGAAAACATATACCTTTTTTACCATGTACTCCGGTCCTTGAGCTGAAATGGCTCATCTGAATGCTCTCCCTCACCTCCAATGAGTAGGGAAATGGTTGTGCCAACCTCTCCAAAATCATCTGGGCTATGCATCTATCCATATGCTGATATAGATCATGTTGAATGCCCTCCCAAATGAACTCCTCTAGCCAAGAAAAATATGCATCCAAGTGCATAGCTAGAAAGTCCTCATGTGTTGCATGCAATAGTTTCTCCTTGAGACTAGAAACTCTAGTCAAGAGGATTCTGCCATAACAATAGATGACCATATCATCCACCATGTATCTATCATCTCCCTCCGGGTCATCAAGAATCATGCATGCACCAAGATCCTAGGAATACTCTACAAAAATTTGAGTCCTCCAATATGGATCCATCCTCCTCATAAACAGCGATGGTAATCTGCAATGTGATAATCCCCTCATGTTGCTACCTACTACTTTAACATTTCCCATGCCAAAGTCATCCTCCAAGATGCTGCCATGCCTATCATGCAGCTACTCATGCTCAAATAGTAATGGTGATCCTGGGAGGTTGGCCTCCCATGAGAAGTTGTCACCCCAAAGGAATCTCCCAATCCTAGTCAGTGTAAGCATGAGTAACCTCCATCTACTCCCATGAGTGAAAGAGTCCTTCCTCAAAGGAATTTTCCTCTCCCTCTCCAAATCTGTGGAGAAATCATCCTACTGTTAGAAAATTATATATTATGGAGCAATGCAACACATAAAATATGCAAAAAATACAAGCACACAAAACACATAAAACCAGAGAGACACAGATATACGTGGTTCACCCAGTTTGCGCTACGTCCACCCCGAACAGCCAGTCCTTCCTTTCTATTATCCATCAAAAATGAAGAGACAAAACCTACAGCAGATCCGCTGTAATATCCTCTGTTCTCTCTCACATTCTCCCTATCTGTTTCTCGCTCTGAGAATACACACATAATACACTGCTGCAATACAATACCCTCATATATACAAGGGGGTTGCCTTCTAGGGAAAAAAACCCTAAACTAAACATAACTTCTACTGTTAGATCATCCGCCTATGAACGGCCCAGATTGACTAGAAATTACTATACTTTTATAAGGCAATTTTACATCTATTTTTTTAGCTTCAGGGGTGCTGCCCCCGAAACCCCCCACCAGCGGGGGGCTCCAAAAAGCGCTGCCACCCCCCCTTGGACCCCCCATGGCAGCGATTAATTACGGGTGGCGTTGCCGCCCCTTTTAAGGTACAGGGGTCCAATGCTATGATACAAAGTAAACAAGATAATCAGGCTCCACACCCAACACTTGCATCATGAATATGCCATCCTCCATCCCTGCAGCAAACTCTATCAGCATAGTATAACTGATGAGAGTGGGTGATGTTGAAAATTAGAGAGTGTCTCCCTCCTCCTTGGGTTTATCCCAAACTCTCTGCGATGTGCTGGACTCCTCCAATGTCTCCACCTCTCCGAAATCCAAGAGTGGTGAACTGAATGACAAGATGCCTCTAATCAACTCTAGATTAGGTGGCCTCCCAGGTGGAATGCCTCCATGTAAAAGTGATACATCAAGCTCGGAAGTGGACTGTATGTATAAGAGGACTGATATGTCCCTTTCTTCACTGCGTTGTATAGTCTTCTTCTCTTGTGCAAAGACTTTTCAGAATGGATAAGGGTGTATCAACCCTTGATGTTGATCCTTATCTTCCTCCTCCATCTCACAATCCCCAATATCTGCCTACATATGACTCTGGAATTGTGCCATGGTTTCCACATGCTAAAACATTTGGATCTTCTTGCAAAGGTGTAAGGACTCCTCTAATGGAAGCAAAGGCTCCCCTTTCACCTCCATGTGGTAATGGATCTCCTCCCAATGGGACAGCGCTGTTAGATCTCATATGCACATTCTCTTCACCAATCAATGGGAATACCTCATCATCCAAGACAGACCCTAGATCTTGGTCATCTCTTGAAAGAAGTACCTCCATGACTTCACAAACGAAAGATATCCCTTCATATAAGAGGGATCTCGCCCTTGGCAAGCCATTATACATGTTTTCATCCCTTTCGAAAGTAAGATATGGAGTTGGTTTTATGGTTCCACCCAAAGCATGCAAAGTGTTTGAAGTTATGTTATAGGATGATTCAAATTGACTTCCATCAAAATTCTCCATCAAACCCTTAGTGAACTCATCATATATATTTGCATGAAAATATGAAACAGAATTTTCAAACCAACAATCATGAGCCATACCTTTGAGTTGCAGCGTTGTTGCTCCAATGGCCTCATCTTCTTCCTCCGTTCTTTCGGCAGTGAAAGTGGGAAATGAACTGCACTGTATATCTGCATGTGTGGCTGAATGCTCACATCCATCATAATAATAACTAGGGATTTCTTCATCTTCAAACCCTCTCAGAAAATCTTTCCAATTTTCCCTTTCTATCTCTTCAAGATCTTCAATGATACCCTCCAGGGTCTGGAAAAGAAGAAGGCAGAACTCCTCTTTTGTCATTCCTCTTTTTCTATTTTCTTTGTACATCTCCTCTTCTAGATGAGGATATTTTCCTTCTAATGGAATTTTATCTTGGGCTTCACAGCTGTAAAGTTCCCTTCTCAAGAATATCAAAATTCAATTCCAGAGATTGACTACAGGGGCATTTACTGGATATGTCACCTTTGAAAAAAGGATTAGATCCAAAGGCTACCTGGCCATCTGCAAACTCTGTCTATAGAGCTTGAAATATTCTTCCTTCATGGATTCAACACTTTTTCTTGAAGCCATAGGTTGAGCCAAAGATCATGCTCTGATACCACTGTAATATTCCTTTTTCGGGAATTTCTGCTAAATGGTCCTCAAGGATGCTGTATAAGAGAGGAAGTGTAAAAATAAGCTGAAAGGGGGTTGGGATCCCCTTTTTAACTCATTAAAAACTTCTCTTCCAAAAGTGGAGCCCAAATAAATGACTCTAGCTGGGTTATTCAGATCTCCCCAAACTAGATCCCGTAAAGAATTCTCAAAGAGAGAGCTTACAGCAATATATAAACATAACCATTAAAATCTGCAAGTCTGAATGCAACATAAGATGAAATATAATACAGCCAATCATTATATCATTATATCAGCAATAATATACAGGAAAATCATGAGGGACAAGCCACTCAAGCTATGAGAACCAATCTCCAATGATCAAGCAATGAAATACAGGAGTTGCTACAATTGCACAGAATGCCGGAAAGCAGTGGTTGCGTTGTCTCTATGAGAGTAGCAGCTTCTGAATGTATAAAAAATGATAATATGGCTGACACATATAAATAAATTCCTAGGAATAGAAGAATGGTCTCTAATACAAGAATTCTAGCCAATCTAGGAGAGATTGCTAGAAATGTCGGAGAAAGTACAAATGTGATAAATAGCTTGTCACTGCAACTGAATCAAAATGAAAATGAGGCTATGGAAGATCTAAAATACTCATGCCCTCCTCTGATAATGTTCTCAAGAAAATGGTGGATCCCTTTCACTCAAAAACAATCCTTCTAATAAGCTCCAATGGCTCTCCTAGCAACTGCCTCTGGAAATAACGCAGTTTCTAGCCTAGACTGGATTTGAGAGATGGTGAGTGTTTGGCCTGGTGCCAAATGTCTTAAATAAAGCCTGGGAGTCTCGTCTACTACTCCTCCAAAGAATATACAGGATCTCCACTGAATAACAAGCCAAAGAATGACTCTATGAGTTCCTCTCTTGCTGCACCCAGCAACACAACGTTAATCTGCTGCAGAAATAACATTGTAGTTGCAGAGATAAGCTTGGCCAAATGCCAGAATGAGGAAATGAATTCCAAACCCTCTCCTTCCTTGAGGATGAGGTAGGGATTCCCGACCAGGAACACCCATGGGTTCAAGAACGCTACAACCCTGCTAAACAGCCCGTGGATGCAAGTCTTTGCAGACCCTATGAAAATAATAAGCCAATGCATAATCAAAATGGGCTGCCATCTCCTCCTTATAAATCAATTGAACTCATCTCACCATGGGTCCCATTCACACTTGCCTCTAGCTCATGCAAGTGGAGCCTCCACTAAAACTGCGCTATCCAAGTAGGTTCAATGTTTCTAGACAGTTTTAGTTGACTTGGTCAAAATGACTAGATCAAGCATGATCCAATCCTGTTCACACCATGTGGTGCTCAATTCAGCTGCTTTATTATTCCTCCTTTCACACAAGGAGTGTTATTTCTCCATCAAAAGGGGTTATGGGGTCTCGTTACCCATTTTATTCAACAAAATAAAAATATGCTAACTATAATGTTCCATTTAGCTTGAGGCTAAAAATTGGGAACATTACAAAAACTGAAAAATCCTCGGCTTCTTACAAAATCTCATTAGAGAAATTTTAAGGTAAAAAATGGGCCTCAAAAAAAAATGTACAACAAAAACAAACTTTATAATAACCAATAGGATTCAATATGATGATCTCAACCATGGGGGATGATTCACCATTTTTGGAGAGAAAGGAAAAAAATTAAAAATTAAAAATTAAAAAAACTACTTATTCAACTTGTATTTTCAACTTATCTACCTACGATTTTACTCAAATTTCAAGCAAGAGCACTCGTTGCATGCGGAATTTAATTTTGCATCCAAGGAGTACCATGATGCATTCTTTCGATGGACCCTATTACAATAAAAATGTGAAATACACTAAAAATTTTATTGTAATCATGTTTTTTCATTATTCCACATTTTTTGCATAGTAGGGTTTATTAAAAGTATGCAAATGGGTACTCCTTGGATGTCAAACTGAATTCTGCTAGGATTTATAAACTTTTAATTTTTTTTCTTTCAAAACACACAATCATTAGTAACTCATCATCTAATTGCACATATAACATGTAAAAACCAACATACAAACAACATATAAACACCATGGAAAATATCGAGAAAGATATGCACACATAAGGACACAAGTGTTTCTAGTGGAAAACCTTCCAGGAGAAAAACCACCTTGTTGGTGTTGCATTTTTCAATTCTTCTATTCATTTTTCAAAAAATTGTACATAGAGTAGCTGACATCCAATAGTTGGAAGACTTGACTTTTGTAACAGTGTGTCGACACCTATCAGTTGGGAAATATATTTCTCTTACGAATCTACGGATACCCATCTGTTGGAAGCCACAATGACCAATGATTCTCACCCAACACCTATTGGACTATTCAACCACCACTAGATAGAGAAAATAATTTCTTATGTTGAATTTTTCGAAGTCACCCAAATCATCTACACATTGACTACTATAAATACTCTACGCCTTCAACTCCTCCATGTGAACCATGTTTCACAATACTTCATACTGGGTTCTCAACTTGCTCAACATGAGCAACCCAAAACCTGAATCAAAAAATCTGACCCAGAGGAGGTTATTTCTTCTCTTTTATCCACACATCTAGCTCCTACAATACAACAACCTCAATATAAAATAATCTTATCCATATGCTCCATTTTCTGTTACTACTTTAATCTCAACAATTTGTTATCAATGAACAATCTATCTTTGAGTTCTCTGCACCATAAACTTTGATTTGTTGTTGATCTCTGATCTTTGTTTCCTACATACAACAGTCTGAAATATTTCTGCAATTATGTGTGAGCAGCTTCAGCTATAGAATTTCTCTCTCAACCCCTCTCAAAGGCATGTTCTCACACTCTCAAAAGAACTAACCAAATAGACTCACAGCTTTATCCTATTTGTAGTTTTATGTGATGATTAACTTAGTAAATGCTACAAGTGATAGAGCACTCAATAATTCTCTTCAAGCCTTTGAATTTTCCTAGATCCAACTCCTTGACTTGATCAAGCCACTTGATCCTCTTAATGATGGATATTTTCAAGTTTAACCACTTTCTTGAATCTCCCTAGTATTTTCCGACCTTTACATGAAATATTTTGATCACAAGGATTCTAATATTCCAAATTGAAATTTACATCTAATAATAGACACATGAACTAGGCTATAGAAAATAAAATAGACTCAAAGTCTCACACCTTTCTCCTATTTGTAATTTTATGTGATGATTAACTTATTAAATGCTACAAGTGATGGAGCGCTAAATATTTCTTTTCACCTTGGAAGTTTCCTACATTGAGCTCTTTGACTTGATCAAGCCATTTAATCCTCTTAATCATCGATATTTTCAAGTTTAGCCACTTTCTTGAAGCTCCTTGGCCTTTTCTGACCTTTACATGAAATATTTTTATCACAAGCATTCTAATATTACAAATTGAAATTTACAGCTAATAACAGATGCGTGAACTAGGCTAAGCAAATAAAAATCACAAATATGCATGCACCATCAAAAATGTCTAGAAATTGGGCAAATAAGTTGAGCCATTTTATTAATTTATGAACTGTAAGGAGTACATATAGCAAGGAAATAGTGCACCTAGGCTTGCATAAGAAATATGGAGCAAACCTAGGTGGAAGAGATGACCCCCACGAGCTAGGAAACTTTGGCCCAATATTTTTTTGCACAGACCCGGAAACTAACAACTACTATTGCACTAGAAATGTTGAGAATGACTCTCTGTAGTGCCCAGAATAACCTTAAAATGTAGCTATAGCTTCTCCCAAAAATACTCAACCAAACCCAGAAAGGAATCTGCCTCTGACTAACCACCCAGAAAACCCACAAAATGGTGCAAATTACCAGTTAAGTAATAAAATTCATTGCTGAACAAAAAGGGGATTTATGGCCTAAATACTACTCAGAAAATTCTGAAAATTTAACTAGGACCTCTCCTTCAAATACCCATAAAAACCCAAAAGGGGTTTAGTCTAGTTCCAACCCTCCAAATTCACCCCCAATTCTTGTGAGCTCCTGCACTAACTGGGTAATTCAGGCTACAAGAACTCATCCATTAAATCCCCTCCAAAATTCTACGAAAACTCCCTAAACGCTCCTCATTATACCTCCTAGTAATTCGAGCTCCAAACTCTTGGTCAATTCACTCCATAATTAACTCCCCTCTATGAACTATGCAGTCCAGAAGCTCCTCTACATAGACCCAACATAGGAAAACTTGGTATAATATATATCCCTAAGTCAACCCCACGATTTATCTGAAATCTCCAGAAAATACCAAGGGATACCAACCCACAAAATATCAGAACCAATCCCAGCACAAGATGGCTCTCCCAAGAAATGTGTACTCTTGTTTTACGTCCCTACTACTCCACGTGATGACTGGTTGTGCCTGCAAACTCCTCCTAGAACATCTATCAAGTGTGAATATGTCTCCCCTAGAGTGGAACTTGAAATCCACTTAAGGTAGAGTGTAGATATCTGCTTGGAATACCCTAGTGTTGAATAACACTTAGTTGTCTTGGCTCAACAACTCAAAAGAACTTGGTTCTATAGTCAAATTATCAAAAGCCCCCAAAATGAGAGTCTCACCTCCAATTTATAGCTAGCCATCCATCATGCTCCTTGTGGGCTCCACCCATCAAATTCCCTCTCTTGCCCAATTCGAATTCCTCCAAGGGGTTTGTATTCCATTGGAGTGGCCCCCACTCCCCACTTCCCATCGAATTTCTTGGATTTTCTAATGTTTAGGGGTGGCACCTTTATAAATTTTCATTTCTCACCCACTTTTCCTAAGTTTATATGCCAAATATTTATTGACTACCAAAAATTTCAAAATTGAGAAATCCTTTAGCAAAATTATTAATTGGGGACATGAAAATCCTCCCCACCAAAAATTGATTGTCCTCAAGCAATGCCTGAACGAACACCCTCTCTATCATCTTACCCAAAAGGCTACTACAAAAAATACTGAGGTACCAAATGTGCCACTGAGTCATCTCCATCCTTAACACCATCCTGCCATGAAGGAGTCCCTTGATACTAAGACCTCAAGCCACTTTGATCATCGTGAAGCACATGTTGTTCCACTCACTGTCCAACCTAGTATAGGCACTCGAAGCCCTCTGCATACCATTAAGAAATAGAGCAGCATGATAATATAAATTCATGTTTGTCTCCACATATAAATGCTCTACTAAGTCATCCATATCATGTAATCCAATGGTGGGCACTTGAAGATAAAATCTGACTCCTTGCTTGCATGAGCTTCCCCTGAACTGCCCCTACTGATCATCCCTCCATGTGAGTGAATTCTCCCATGCCAGCAAAGAATCACTAAAACCCAATGGAAGGTCGGAATGATCTCCCCTTATCGAACCCAGTTCACCCCTAATGGTAGCTTAATTGTCAAGTATTGTGATGCAAGGGTCCCATGCCCATCATAGGAAGGCACTGTCCTGTGGATCCTATGACACTCTGGTCACAAAAAAATGTCTAACATGCTCGTACCAAAGCCTCATTTCATGTAACTCTCGGTCATAGTATACATAATGATCGAGGTTATGCCCAACCTACCAAGAGAATTCAGCAATTCCTGTGCCTATCAGTCCATGGTTGGCCCCAATCCTGAACAAACACCAACCTCGCCATATGATGAAGGTCTCAGGGAATCCCCATGTGTCATCCTAGGAAAGAATTGGATCACCCTCCATCGTAACCCTGCCCATCGATAATTGGAGTGATCCACAAACCATTCGGATCCATGAATCCCCCAACCACACTATGAGCTCAGAAATCCCACTCCTCATGTGTTGCCGCTGCGTATCACTGCTACCAGCTAGAACCCATCCGTCCCTCATCTCTGAGTCATGTATGTTCCCAAAGGTGGACCTCGAACATCAAGAATCTCTACCACTCATGCCAATTTTCCCTACTCCTTCCAGTGAAAACTGTTATCCCAACACCTTATGATACACTCGAACACTACTAGGAGTCTAGATGCCCTCCTATAGATGAAATCTACCATCCATTGTCCCTCATGCTCATGTGGCACCACAGACTGCCTCGCCAAAATTTTATCATGTAGCTTCATAGTGATCACCTACCCAAGTGTGAGCCCAAGGGTGGAACATATGCTCCCTCGGTCGTATACCGTGTCATCCCTAAGCTTGTATATGTCAACTCGTGCACCCACCAAACACCTCCACTAGAGGTTCTCTCACCTGCCCATGACACATTGTGTCTCATCCAATTGTCTAAGGTGAGCCTCCCATGTCCTGATGCCTTAATTGAGGGCATCATGGGATAGAAACCCAACCCTCAACAACTATAAGCCATGCTAGATATAAATAAGTATGTAATTTCCCATGGGTATAACCAAGAGTCCACATGGACACCGAAAGGTAATCCCAGATATTCTCCCTCTCTATCCTGGTCATGTTGATAACTGCATCGAAGGACTATCTCTACCGAACATGATGTCCCCATATGCTCACGAGCGCCCCCATCCATACAAAGTGAGCTACACCCAATGGTATGCCTCCTCCCACTCCATGGTGTAAATCCACACACCACATCACACTGCCATGCATCTACGAGCTCACCTGCAGCCTATTGCGAAGCGTTGCATGCTCCTACATGCCACTGGATGTTAGGATCTAAAACCGAAATAGTACACATCAACTCACACCCTATTGGTATCGCCACCACCATTTTCGTATCGGTGTACCTATTGATGCATGGGCCTCACCTCCAAATCCCCCTAAGACACATAAGAGGAGAATCCCAGTATGTACCAAAGGCATTGCCACTACTATGTTGCTCCTCGGTGATCGATCTGTCCCAAATAACTGCAAAGAGTCACTATCCCCAATCAAGGTACTATCTGGTGGCCTGCTAATGCCACCTCTTCCAACAAACTCCTGCTAAAGTATGTTGATCATCTTGTGATCGCATGTACAACCATAATAACAAAGCAACCTAAGGAGTCCCCTCACAAACCGACTAGCCACTGGCACTGACTGAGACTCCCCCAACGAAATCATGTGCTCGACCACTGGATCAAATGCACCACCAAGGTTGTAGTCAAATTGCATACTTGGTAATTTGTAGTTAGTCCCATCGGGACCCCAATGCTAAATTTGGCCTCCAGTATCTGTGATTCCTAGAAGTGCCTGACTCTCACCCCGACCTATGACCAACTCCATCGAGCACCAACTCATAATATCTCATCATCCAACCCCAAGGGAAGGATCAAGAGAAAGAACTCTCATACACAGGACTATCCCTCCATTCTGCGAATGCTTCCCCTGCATAACTCATGTTGCCTAATCTCACTAATCCAGTTGTCACATGAAACTAGTCGAGGTAATTACTCTTCTCTCTCTCCACTATGTAGAGGTAGCATAGCTATGTTGCAAGCCCAATCTATATAGTCTTGAGGAGAGATGTTTTCTGAAGGTACTATAACTCTGCTGATAGTATGTGCATTTGTCTACTCTAAATCAGTGTCTAGCCCAAAATATGATAACTCATCCTCCTCCAATATGGGCTCAACATCAGTCACAGACTTCCCCTCCATGACTAGCTCACATCCCCCTGTGTGTTCTCTATGTTTTTTAAGGTGGCTACTATCAGGGAAATCAGTCATGGTTATGGGTACCATTATACCTCCTAACACCTCATCTAGGGATGGTAACTCATCAACATATGGATATATGGGTGTAGGAGCCACTTTCTTCGCCAAAGTGTCAATTGGTGCTATCCAAGTGGTCTCTAGCAATGGTGACTCCCATGGCACACTGGGTATATCGGTGTACTCCTCACCACCTTGGATGTCCTCATGCTCAATGTCCTCCTCAGGCTCCTGACATTTGAGGCCTGGTCTCCACCAACAGTAATGCCTCATGGCTCCATCCTCTAACTATCCTCCTTTATTCTCCTCCAAGGAGAAAGACCTCCCCTTCTCTAGTTCATCCATAAAATGAGGCATAATAGGTTGGATAGGTTGGCCATCAGTATTGTTCTGTTGGGTTGTGCATGGATTCTCTGCTGGGTATGTCTCAACGTCCCCATAATTTGTTGCATCATCTCTAGGACATGTTGGTTTTGCCTCCTCAATTGTTGGTTATGTCTCATCAACTCCTCCATGATGCCCTGTGTACTCTCCCCTTTCTGTTTCATTGAAGTGCTCACAAATCCACCAATCATCATGCATGCATGGCTAAAATCTCCATGATCTTGTTAACTTCCCCACAGATAGCCAAGATTAGGCTCTGATACCACTGTAACATTCCAAATTTAAATTTACAACTAGTAACAAACACATGAACTGGGATATAGGAAAGAAAAATCACAAATACACATGCACCATCAAAAACACTAAGAAACTAGGCAAATAAGCTTAGCCATTTTATTAATTTATGAATTGTAATGAGCACATATAACAAGGAAAAAGTGCACATGAGCTTGCATAAGAAAGTTGGAGCAAAACCAGGTGGAAGAGATGACCCCCACGATATAGGAAAATTCAGCCCAATATTTTCTGGCGCAGACCCAGAAATTCGCAACTGTTATTACTGGAAATGATGAGAATGACCCTCTGTAATGCCTGGAATCACCTAAAAATGTAGCTATATCTTCTCCAAAAAATACGCAACCAAACCCATAAAGGAATCTGCCTCAAACTAACCACCTGGAAAACCCACAAAATGGTGCAAATTACCAACTGAGTAATAAAACGCACTGCTAAACAAAAAGGGGATTTCTAGCCTGAATACTACCCGAAAAATTCTGCAAATTTAACTAGGACCTCTCCTCCAAATACCCATAAAAACCCAAAAGGGTTTTGGTCTAGTTCCAACCCTCCAAATTCATGCCCAATTCATGTGAGCTCCTCCACTAACTGGGTAATTCGAACTACAAGAATTTAGCCACTGAATCCCCTCCAAAATGTTGGGAAAATTCCCTCAACACTCCTCCTTGTACCTCCTAGTAAGCCCAGCCCCAAACTCTCGGTCAAGTCTCTCCCACAATTAACTTCCCTTTATGAACAATGTAGTTTAGAATCTCCTCTGCATAGACCCAATTAGGAAAACTTGGTACAATAGATAGCCCCAAGTCAAGCCCACAATTTACCTGAAATCTCTAGCAAAGACCAAGGGAAACCAACCTAAAAAATCCTGGAACCAATTCCAACACAAGATGGCTCTCCCAATAAATTTGTACTCAGGCTCTACGTCCCAATGTCTCCACGTGATGACTGGTTGTGTGTGAAAAATCTTCTCATAACAACTTTGAAGTGTGAATATTTCTCCCCTAGAGTGGCACTCGAATTCCACTAAGGGTAGGGTGGAGTTCTCCACTTGGAATCCCCTAGTGTTGAACAACACTTAGTTGTCTTGGCTCAACAACTCAAGAAAACTTGGTTCTATTGTCAAATTGTCAAAATCCCCCAAAATGAGAGCCTCACCTCCAATTTATAGCTATTCATCCCTCATGCTCGTTGTGGGCTCCACCCATCAAATCCTTTTTCTCACCCAATTCAAATTCCTCCAAGGGGTGTGTATTCCATTGGAGTGGCCCCCACTCTCCACTTCCCATTGAATTTATTAGCTTTTCTAATGTTTGGGGGTAGAAAAATTATAATTTTTTGTTTTTCACCCTCTGTTCCTAATTTTATATGCCAAATATTTATTAACCTCCAAAAATTACAAATTTGAGAATTCCCTTAGCAAAATTACTAATTGGGGACATGACAAGCATCGTCTAACACTTGAAAGCATTTGATGTGCACGCATAATTCAGATAAATTCTCATGGTATCAGCTCAGATGCACCCATAAGCTTGTCTTCATGCAGCCATAATGCCTACACACACACCCATAGGCTTGTCTCCTAGTAACCAAGGACCTATATTTGCACCCACAACTATGCAACTGTGGCAGGGGATAAGAGAAACTCAACCAATTCAACTCAAAACTCTGTCAAAAATTTTCCACAGCTTTAAAATCCTCTGTAGGACCTCAAGAACCTTATGAAACCACTACAAAACATTAGAAATCCACTAACACATCGAACATCAAAACTTATATTTCTCTTGTGCAACATGTAGAGTTCATGCAAGATCAAACTATGCCAACCAAAAACTATGCCATCAAACTACTTTAGCACCTGCACAACCTTTAAAACATTAGTGGCAATCCTTGCAACTGATAATAAACTCACCTACCATAGCAACACATAATCCATATTTCGTCAAGTTCTCAGACTATTTCATGCACTAACACCTCTCCATAATTAATCATCATGTCAATACCTCCAACCTAGTGCTAGCACAACCACCATCCAACTAATCCATAGCCAAAACACCTCTATCATGAGATCCACCACATCTCCAACAAATCAAGAAATCACCTCATATCTAGCATATCTAGCACTAGGTCAAACCAGGCTGACATTAATGCCAACCATCAACACTACATCATACATTAATGCTAACAATCCCCCCCTTTGGCATTGATGGCAAACCCATCTGAGCCATCCAACTATCCTCTGAAACTAATCTCCTTCCTCACTCTCTCCCCCTTTGACATCAATGGAAAAGGGCTAAAACTCATAGAGAATATTAGCACTCAAATGATCATCCACTATGCCTTCTCCAAACGGAAAATGCCCCTCCACTATATGCAATGAGCTCCATCAACGAAATTAGAAAATCCACTCAGCATGATGTGAAAATTAGAAGCAATGATATATATGGTTGAAAGATGAGAACAATAACAACACTCATCCATATAACTAAAGAAGATGTACAATAAAATCCCCCTGGAGACAAGCTAGGTCTGATCAACAACACACTAGTGCATTAATACATATGTCCTATTAGCAGCATTGGCAAACTCTGATCAACTTTATAGCTATCAAAATATCCATCATGTCAACCTAATATGTGCACCTCCACACTATATTATCTAGATCATAGCAGCAAAAAAACTCATACATTAGCAGCAGCAAAAATAATTTGATCAAATGCTCTCTCTCCTGAAGCAGTAACAGTAAACTTTCCATGTCATGCAGTAGCAGCAAATCTGATCACCAACACACACCTAGCAACATTAAATTCAAACAAAAACTCCATTTATCCCAACAAACTATCAAGCCAACCAAACATCAGTAGCATAATATGACCAACTAGCAATTGCATTGGCGTAAAATTAATTAACAGAGACCCAGGGTTCAACCTTAGTTTTCCAACAAAAATCATCGTCATAGTCTAGCATATCACCGACATTTTCACTCCACTTTGGGGAAAAAGAAGCATCTCAACTAAGGCATTCCTGAACAACAAGAGATAAGGGATCTAGAATCGTGGTGAAGAAGTTTTATTCATTATTTTATACATGCATTTTGAACATTTTATTAAATATTGCAACATAGATGACATGCAATTTAAAACATATATAACTAAAAAAATAAAAGATCATGAAAAGACAAATAAAATTTTAAAGGGGGCACAAAATTGTGAACCATCAAACCACAATTCATTCCTGGAACAGTTCCTTTATTCATTAAGAAAATAAATACACCATAAAATTGTGCATGCTACGAGATATTAATACTATGGACAGCATTGCATTACATGAACATAACATAACTTTAGAGAAAGAAAAGACTCAGACTCTAACGAGCCATTACACAACGTGAAAGCAATAGAACCACAAGTCTTAAACTAATAACCCATCCACAGCTAACAACTAATAACAACTCGATATGTTCACCTTTGGCCCTTTTTATAGATCACACTCACTTAATCTGGTCTAACATGTAGCCTCCTTGATCTCAATCTCTATCGAGTCCACTTTGACGAGTTTTGGTGCTTTTTTCCTTATCATCTTTAATAATTTCAAAAACTAGCCCGTGCTTCCTTCTTTTGTGGCTTCGCAAATCCCAACATAGTTGACTTCTCACTTCTCTTTCACTTTCCGATTCTATTGGCCACTTTTGGAAAGTTTGGTCATTTCTTCTCCGCAAATGTTTTTCAATCATATTCTTAAAAATTATTCCAAAAAAATGAAGAACCCAATAGGCCCCGACCACAAACTATTGAATTTCCCTCGAGTCAATTTGTTGTTGGCACATGTGATCTTATCTATGTTTGTAGTTCTTCACCTGTTGCTTCATCTGTCTTTGTTTCTAACTCTCCTTCAAACAAAGGACCCAACTCTGGAATGTTGTGCAACACATCATCCTTTAAACTTGTATATGCATGAACAACAACCTTCCAAGTATATAAAATAGTAGGGACATTCCCGAAAAATCGCTCAGCAGCCTCTACAGTAGGCTCAACGGGTTGGGATTGAATAACTTCCTATAGTTTGCCATCAGTTGAATAATTTATGGCCTGTAGAGTGAAAAAGTGTTTTTGTGCAACAGGTCGGAGGTCCCCTTAAGATGTGCTTGGTATCTTGTGATGTTTCCTCTATTTGGTGAATCTATACATCCAAAGTATCACCCTGCTCAAAGAGAATTTTATTTTGATCCAAGTTAAGAGGTTGCATCGCTAGATCAGATAACTTCTTCACAGTCTTGCGGAGTCAGTGCACTGGTTGATTCTTATTTGTAGGCACACCACTCCAATATGAAACTTGATTAAAAATTGCTTTGGATTCATCTATGACTTTCTTAATATAATCTTTGGATGATGATGTTGCGAAAATTTCCTGAGTAATTTGTTCCTGATACTGCATGGAAGGTTCTGGAAGTGCTTGGCAGAGTTCGGAAACATACAGAGATGTCTTCTAGTGGTTGAGGAAAAAATTTAATAATGGTGAGCCACATCTTCTTAAACTTAGAGCCCAAATATGAAATTTTTTTCTCCAACTGTACTTTATCGTCGTGCAACTAATGTCGCTCAGTTGTAACCAAAGCGAGTTGTTGTTTTTGCTGCTCACAAGTGGAAAAAGTTTCATTATATATGGATTTGGTAAGAGTAAGGTAGCCTTCTAACTGCATGGTCTAAGATCTGATGAATTGAAACAAGTGTGATGTTGACCATCTCTGGAGATCATTAGTGGAAAGAGTATCTGATGGTGGGAATCGAGCTTATAGGGGTTGTCCACTAGAAACCGACTTTTATGAATGACCTTGGGGTGAGTCACTTATCAGTTCTGAATTTGTTCCCTTTTAATTTCCATGTGTGTTTTAGCAATAACTAGTCCAAGTAGCAGAGGGACGACATCATATCGCTAGGAAACCAAGGAAAGAACTTTCTAACAGTTTTCAGGGTCACTAGCAAATGTAGCGACTTGCTCAGCAGATAATACTGGAGTAGGGTTTGGCGGAGGGAAAATTGGTGAATAAACTAATGGTATTAATACTTCCTATGCTTAATTATATGTAGGGTCTGAAGTCTCAAGTACAATAATGGGGTTTACTAAGATAAACTCAATTTCCATATCAGCAGTTTCATCGAGGATAGCACTAGGATCAGGTCAGTAGGAGATAGTTTCTTTTGAAGTGGTTTGAGATGAAGAATTATGAGAAGGGGGAGTGGATGTAGTTTTATTTTATTCAATAATAGGAATGGATTTGTGAGGCTCAAGAGTTCCTTCACTAGTAATATCAATGACACTAGAGGACTTCAGCTTGGGATTTGGATGGAGTGACCCAGGGAAAATTGTGGTTGAAGTCATGGACATGGGAGTCTCATAGATGGTAGGTTGGGAAACAAAAATGGGATTAATAAGAGAGACGAGTGTATCATATTATACCATAGAACCTATCTCGGTCATAGTTTTGTAGACTAATGAAACATACTCATGGGATTTCTTTAGCAACAATTGGAGATACTGCTCAAAATCTGTTACATGTTTCTTGGAGGACGATGGAGTTTCATCTGCAATATCGCTCGACATTTTTTGAGTATGTGTTGTATTCTTTCCACGACTAGTCATGCACGAGGGGGTCATAGGGGGGGTGATAGTTCCCCCTGTACATTGCATTGGGTGCAGCAGGGGGGTCACAAGGGTGCGGTAGCCCCCCCTATTCAGGGTACGGGGCAACGCCCCGGGAAAATTTTTTTGGTCCTTATTTTTCGGTGGACGGACCCGCCCATGGTTTTGTGCATGGGTTTGCACATGGTTTTGAGGCATGATGGTTTTCAGCCCCTGGTATTTTGTAGATCTATTCAAGGGAACTACAGTTATGTTCTAATCTAGGGTTAATGGATTGGGGTTTATGTATGCTTCAGCATGTATATATATGTGTTGTAACACTAAAAGGAATATAATGAAAAATAAAGTTGGTCGTCTCGATTTGGGATCCAGGGGAAAATCTCTGTGTATATATGTTTTATGTTTTATGCTCTCTCTATTGCTTATTTTCTGTTTTTAATATTAGTTTGTAGATAATTTCTGTACAGGGTTAAAACCTACATTTGGTATCAAAGTTGTTTCGGCTTTAAGGGGACACCTTTGCTGTTGAGGGTTTTTTTCTCGGGCCTATGGTAGACCCTGTTCAGTGGCAGATCTGCGAGATTGATTTATGCGGTGAAAGAAGATGGCGATCAGTGGAAAGATAGAGATTTAGAAATGTAATGGTCAAAGTTTTGAGTTTTGGAAGCTCAAAATGGAGGATCTGCTGGTGGATAAAGACTAGTGGATTGCGATAGATCCAGGTACTAAACCAACGGCAATGTCAGATGAAGACTGGAAGAAGTTAGATCGAAAGGTGAAGAGCACAATACGGTTGTGTGTCTCAGGTTCGGTATTTTTGAATGTATCTAGGGAAGCTACGGCGAAGAATTTGTGGGATAAACTTAGGACTTTGTACCAATCTAAGTCTCTGGTGAATAAATTGTTCCTACGGAAAAAGTTGTATAACCTGAGGATGAAGGATGGAGACTCGGTGAAAGAGCATCTGAACGCCTTCAATACTATGGTAAGTCAGCTGTCATCTGTTGATATTAAAATCTCAGATGAAGATAAGTGCATTAGTTTGTTGTGTTCTCTACCAGACTCGTGGAACAGTCTAGTTATTGCAATAGGTAGCAATATAACTACCTTGAATTTTGATGACATTGTCTCAGCCTTGTTGTCGAAGGAAACAAGACGAAGAAATATGGAGGGTCAGAATGGAGATGCATTATTTGTACGAGGAAGGTCCCATAATAGAAACAAGAATAAGGTTTCGAGTGGGAGATCTAAATCTAGAGGGAGATTTACATCTCCTAGAAAGTTTGTAAAGGTGTGCTAGAAATGTGGAAAGGAAGGGCACTACAAAAAGGACTGCAGATCTAAAGCTCCTGAGAAAGGAAGGGGATCTGATGATGCTCCTTCTGCAGAGGAAAAAACCACCTTGGATGAAGGTGGGGATGTGTATTTGGCTTCTTCTTCAAATACACATGTATATCATGAGTCATGGTTGATTGACTCAGCTGCATCCTTTCACTTCACTCCTCATAGGGAGTGGTTCGGCGAGTATGATAAATATGATGGCAGTGATGTCTTCGTAGGTGATGATAGGAAGGCAAGAATCATCGGACGGGGAAAATTCAAGCTGAAGCTACAAGGTGGAAGGATTAGAACACTTCTTGGTGTTCTGCACATTCCTGCATTGGCCAGAAATCTGATTTCTGTAAGCAAGATGGATGATGCAAGTGTAAAAACAGTGTTCGAGAAAGATGCCTGTAAGATGGTTCAGGGAGCACTAGTATTAATGCGGGGAGTTCGGATTGGAACTCTTTACAAGCTTCAAGGCAGCATTATTATTGATGGGTGCAATAGTTTTGTGGTTCCCGAAAGTGGAGCTGAAAGCCTAACGGTCTCTGGAGAAAATACCATGCTACGGCATCAAAGGCTTGGACATATTGGAGAGAAGGACCTTCGGATACTGCATGGAAATGGTATGGTATAAGGTATGTATAATAGCTCTCTGGATTTTGATTTTTGTGAACATTGTGTATATGGGAAGTAGAATCGGGTGAGTTGTTTTCCTTCTAGTGCTAAGAGGGCGAACAAGATATTAGAGCTTGTGCACATTGATGTGTTTGGACCTGTGTCAGTTCCATCACTGGGTAAGTCTGTGTACTATGTCTCATTCATAGATGACTTCTCAAGGAATACATGGATATATTTCTTGAGGAAGAAATCTGAAGTCTTTGACAGATTTAAAGAATTTAAGGCTCTGGTGGAAAACAAGACAGAGAAGAAGATAAAGGTGTTGAGGACAGATAATGGTGGGGAGTTCTACAAGAAGGAATTTGAAGAGTTCTGTAAGAAGTATGGTATAGCAGGGCAGAAGACTACTCCATACACACCTCAACAAAACGGAGTTGCAGAAAGAATGAACAGAATGTTGATGGAAAAGGAAAGCAGCATGCTCAGTGGTACGGGGTTAGGACAATAATTCTGGGCAGAGGCAGTGGAGACTGCATGTTACTTGGTTAACAGATCACCTTCTTCAGCGTTGGAGGATAAGACTCCACATGAGGTATGGACTAGTAAGAAACCCTCTCTTTCACATTTGAGGGTATTTGGATGTGATGCATATGTACATGTTCCAAAGGAGAAAAGGAGCAAGTTGGATAATAAATCTGAAAGGTGCATCTTTATTGGGTATAAGGATGGTTTAAAGGGTTACAAGATTTGGAACCCGGAAACAAGGAAGGTTGTGTATAGTTGAGATGTGGTGTTTAGAGAGGTGAAAGATGTTGTTAAACATGAATTCCTACCAAAGGAACCTGAAAAGATAGAGTTTGAGCTAAAGGAGGATGAATCAGACTCTACAACAGAAGAAGAGGAAGAGCCACAAACTCCAGTTGTGAGAAGATCAAATAGGGAAAGAAGACAACCAGAAAGGTATAGTCCATCTACTTTCTGTTCAAATTTTTCTTTAACTATAACTGATTATGATCCCAGAACCATCAGGGAGGCCATAGATTCAAAGGATGGAAAACTATAGAAGGAGGCCATGGTTGATGAAATGGCATCCTTGCATAAAAATGAGGCATGGGATCTGGTGGAGTTGCTAGCTGGAAGAAAGCCCATCGGGAGAAAATGGGTGTTTAAGAAGAAGATGAATGTAGAAGGCGAGGTGGAGAAATACAAAGCTAGGTTGGTAGAAAAAGGTTATTCCCAGGTGTTGGGAATTGATTTTGGTGATATTTTTTCTCTTGTTGCCAAAGTTACTTCTATTAGATTACTTTTATCTGTTGCTACTGCATTTGATTTTGAGGTAGAACAGATGGATGTGAAGACAACATTTCTTCACGGGGATTTGGAAGAGGAGATCTACATGAAACAACCTAAAGGCTTTATGGTGAAGGGGAAGAAAGAACTGGTATGCAGGTTACATTAGGGGAATTTTGAGGTCTGAAACAGGGCTCCTAAGGAAATAATAAAATAATAGCTAAACCAATAAAATATATTTATGAATTTCAAACTCACTTTTTGCACCACAATCCATGTAACCATAGTTAAATTCAATTCAAAAGTTGTACCAAAATAAAATTAATAAAAAATTTGTATTGATGTGACTATAAATAAGAATGAGATTTTTAAGAAAAAGTCATTATCATTAAACAACTAATGCATCTTTCCTTTGTACTTAAATAACTTAAAATAAAATATAAATATAAATTTATAAATTCTTAATTATTATGTGCTATTAATTAAAATTTATATTATTTAAATTGTATAATAACATGCAATTAATATACTATATAAAAATAATATAATATAATAAATGTATAGGGATATGCATTGTTTCTTTCAAGATTTATGAAATGACAATAATATATTTTTATTCAAACAGTGTGAAATGACATTTATTATGAATGCTTTACTTTGACTTTAAAAGTACTTAGAGCACTACCATAGTTAACCATGAGTTTTTATCCACCATTGAGAATGTGACAAGTAAGTACCTTTAACTCAATCAATGCCACCTCAACCATTAGGGATGATGACATCCCCTAAAATTTGATTGGTTCTCATAAAGTGAATTTTGATTGTACATTTTCCTTAGCAGGCCCATTTTAGACCTCAAAATTCCCCTAATGAAGAAGTCTTTGTATGGGTTAAAACAGTCACCAAGGATGTGGTATCAGAAATTTGATACCTATATACGGGGACTTGGCTTCACCAGAAGCAAGGAGGATCGATGTGCTTATTTTAAATTAATTGGTGACCGTGTTATTTAGTTGGTCTTGTATGTGGATGATATGTTGTTGATTGAAAATGACAAAGAAATTATCCAAGATTTCGAGACCCAACTGTTCTCAAAATTCGACATGAAGGATCTTGGTGCTGCAAACTATATTTTGGGCATGGAAATTAAGAGAGATTGGGCAAAGAGGAAGCTCTGGTTAAACTAGAGGAAGTATGTCGAGACTATATTGCAGAGGTTCAATATGCAGGATAGTAAACCGGTGAATGTTCTGATTCCCGTAGGTACAAAGCTATCTACTGAACAGTGTCCCAAGACACAAGAAGAAGAGGAGGATATGTCCCTTGTTCCATATGCAAGTGCAATGGGTAGCCTGATGTGTGCAATGGTCTATACTAGACCAAAAATTGCACATGCAGTGGTAGTATTGAGCAGTTTTATGTCAAACCCAGGTAGTAAGGAGCATTGGACAGCAGTGAAGCGGGTTTTCAGATATTTGCGTGGCACTAGTGATTATGGCTTGTGCTACCAAGGAAGACCAGGATTGGAAAGAGTGTTGGACATTCGTGGTTTTTTTGATGCAGATTGGGCTAGAAATATAGACCAAAGAAGATCTACAAGTGGGTATGTGTTTAGCCTATTTGGATGTGCAGTCATTTGGATGAGTAAAAGACAGTCTGTAATGGATCTTTCAACTACAGAGGAAGAATACATAATAGCCACTCATGCAAGCAAAGAAGCATTTTGGTTGCAGATATTGTGTTCAAGTATAGGGTTGTGCAGCAAGCTATAAGGATATACTATGATAGCCAAAGTGCAATTTTCTTGGCTAAGAACCCTGCTTATCATTCAAAGACAAAGCACATTGATGTTCAACATCACTTTGTGAGAGATATGGTTGAGGCTAAAAGGGTGTTGCTTGTAAAGGTGGACACCTTGAAGAATGTTGCAGATACATAGACGAAGTCTGTGAGCACTCAGAAGTTCTCTTGGTGTAGAGAAATAATGGGTGTTGCAGAGTTGGGCTAATGACTAAGCTCTCTTGTGGCCCCCTGCAAAAAGAGAACAACAAGTGGGAGAATGTTGGGTATGTGTTATATTCTTTCCACAACTAGTCACGCGCAGGGGGGCATTAGAGCCCCGTGTACGTTGCGTCGGGCAGAGCAGGGAGTCATAGGGGGGGCGGTAGCCCCCACTGTTCGAGGTCCGAGGTAGCACCCTGGGAAAAAAAAATTGGTCCTTATTTTTCGGTGGGCGAACCCACCCATGGTTTTGTGCATGGGTTTCCACATGGTTTTGGAGCATGATGGTTTTCGGCCCCTGGTATTTTGTAGATCTGATCAAGGGAACTACGGTTATGTTCTAATCCAGGGTTAATGGATTGGGGTTTATGTATGCTTCGGCATGTATATATATGTGTTGTAACACTAAAAGGAATATAATGAAAAATCACACTGGTCGTCCCGATTTGGGATCCAGGGGAAAATCTTTGTGTATATCTATTTTATGTTTTATGCTCTCACTATTGTTTATTTTCTATTTTTAAGATTCGTTTACAGATAATTTCTGTATAGGGTTAAAACCTACAACATCATTCCCTTGAAAGAGTATATGCGTTCACCCTTTTCCACCGTAGCTTGGATGCTTGGCCAAAAATTACTTCAATGTGGAATGCCTCGCATTCATATAGAAGGGAAATTTTTGCATGGAGAAGGTTTTTGGATTTAAAATATGTGGTCGAACATAGGAGTTATTGTGTCCAATACCAAACCATATATGGCGAGCATATTTATCGAGTAAAGGAAGTGGTACCCTAGATATATGGCATGTAACCTCTACCATCTTATTGTACCATTTTGAAAATGCTTCCTCATTATACTCCATGTTACTAAATCGGCAGTATTACTCCAAGGAGAATATGCATAAGCATAGGTATCATCATCTGCGACTTCAAAAATTTCTCACCCTTCTGGGGGACACCATTTCATTATATCCAAGTGGATAACTAAGTAGCCAAAGATAAAATATGTGATGCGCTTATGAACATCTTCGCATGCCTTGAAGAGCTCATTTAACAAGAGACTTGACCAATTTATTTGTACACCATTGTTGCATACCTTGAGAATAGAGATAACATCCAAGGAAAATTCACCTTTTGTTTAATGTCACATAATATTACCAGCAATAATATAGTGGGAAAACTTAATCTTCTCATTATTAATCAAATAAATTATTGCTCCACACCCCTTGCGTTTGGTGTTGTATTTCGTATAAAGATTGTTATAAGTTTTCTTTTTGTCATGCTTTGAAATGATTTGAAAATTTGTAGAAACATCTTTACCATAGGGTATTAATCCCGTAACCCCATAGATATCATCAACATTAATTGGGTACTCCCCATCCAGCCATAAGGAACCCCCATGAAGTCTAATGATCAAGAATTTGGTGCATATCATAATCTCACCTATAGTACCAAAGATAGGAAAGTCCAACAATATCATCAGGGTTAATATATTCAAAGGGTGTAATTCTTTTTTGATCTTATGAGAGGCTCAGACACTTGGTTGTGTATTTGGCTTCATGAACACGATAGAGTGGAGTGCAAGAAATAGGACATGGTCATATAAATCGTTGTCGACCAGGGTATCCTTCTCATATTTTCCCAAAATTTTGATATGTGGGGTGGATATGAGATTCAAAAGGGAATGGGGAAATGGTGAGCTATGTAGAACATCCCATTGAGTACAAATAACGAGTGTAGACAAGGTGAACAAGGGGTCAAAAATGAGGTGGAAACATAGACCTAGAAAACACAGGATACAACATGGAAACTCAATGAAATTGCAAGTGTAATGATAAAGAAATGATAAGCAACAATATATAGAACATGTTATAACAAAATTGTACTTGATTGGCTGCTTATCAAACAACTCAGTGTAACTGTTTCAAACCAGATTTTGACTTAAGCTTAGCCTCTTCAGTCTGAGAGGGCTCTCTCAAGGGGGTTTTATGATATTGAATAATGATGGTATTAGATGGCTAACTCTATGGGAAATGTAGCTTGTTTTTTTATGTTTGCAAGTTGAAAATAATGTAGGCTTTCTACCATTGGGCTTATGGAGTCAACAATCAGTATTTTGAGTGACAAGGTTTCTTGACATGGAAGTTGAGGCAGATAGAGGTCTTTAATAAAGGAAACTCACACATAAAAAATAGGAAAACACATTCATTTCATCAGTAAAGGAAGTCAAAGCATAAAATTATGAATTCTGAGTAATAGAGATGAAATCTACTGCAAGTGGTAAACATAAAGATATAGATCAATGAAACATTAAAAACCTCATGAGAATCTCAGTTTTTTCAAGAATAAATTCACTCTGTATTACTGATATAAGTCAAATACATAAAAGCAGCAGTTTAGTGAAAAAAATATCCAACCCTTCACTACCTCAATGATTTGTCTTTAAATAAACCTTCTTTACAACAAGGATGATCTGCCTAGTGGCTAGACCATCA
This sequence comes from Pinus albicaulis, assembly GCA_034641835.2. Lineage (NCBI taxonomy): Eukaryota > Viridiplantae > Streptophyta > Pinopsida > Pinales > Pinaceae > Pinus > Pinus albicaulis. The sequence goes on from CM076582.1 coordinate 622,449,335, forward strand.
AATTCTCCTATGACACATCACATAACTAAAATACATAACTCCTAATAGAAAACTAACATATATACCTTAAATAAATCATCTCCTAATAGGACTCTAACTCCTATTTATTTCATAACTCTACCTTATCTTTGAAACAGTTATATGATGGTTACAACATAAGAATCACATTCTCAAAATACACATGACAGTTCATCACTACTTTACACATTAAAAACCCTCGTAGACTTATGGAACATAACCTTATTTTTCAAGAATGCATAACTCTTATCTTCAAAGTTACTTGGGTTGATGACTTGTCTCCACATCACTTCCTTCGAGTCATAATTCTTTGATGATAAGCTCGCTTGACATGTTGTAGGAGTCCAGTTGTCCAAAACTTCCATTAAGATTCTCCAAAACCTTCAAAAATAGCTCGCTAAAAAAACAGGACAGTTTCATAGCGAGCTTTGGTAGTGTTGAAAAAGTAGCTTCTGCAGCCAATAACTTTGCTCCTTTCTTGTTCCATGGTGTCAATCAAGTCATGACACATCACCACTATCAATCTCCCTCCTTGAAAAATTCAAAAAGTGACTTTAGAAAAAAAAAGGCTGCTACAGATTTTTTCGTAGCGTTTTTGTGGCTTTAAGCCTAAGAAATGCTACGAAACTATGAAAAAGTGAAGAAATTGCCCATTCCAAAAAAGTATCCAAAAAGTGATCTCCAGCTGAAAAACTTGATCTTCTGCATGTAATGAACCCTCTAAATCATATTCAACCTCAACTAATGTATCCTATGGTTTTTCCTCCTCATTTATAATCAGTTGAGCAATGGGCTCCTCAACCATAGTCATCTTTAAACCTTTCTTTTCCAGCTCTTCATGAATCAGGTCCAGTTGTTCTTGAAGGTCTTTGACTTGGTCCTTCAGTGTCCTATTCTTAGATTGTAAGTGTAGGTTTATATTTTTGATGTGATATACTTCTTTTCTTAGTGGTTGAATCAACTTTATCAGTTTTTTTTGTGTTTTCCAAGGTCTTTGAGATACTTGTGACTTGATCCTCCCAAATCTTCCTCATCTATTCAAACTGCACTCTTTTAGCTCTATGTTTCTTTGCCTCTTTCCTCAAGACTGATATCTCTTCACTTGCATCTTTCAATTCCTCTTTAAGGGCTTCAAATTTTGTCTTTTCAATGATATTTTCTTTTTACTTCTTTTGTTTGATGCCTAATTCTTCTTTTGCAGGTGAGGAGAGGACTATGATGCTTGGTGGTGGCTAAACAGTTTCGCTGAACTTCTGAGTTTCTTTGTTGCTTTCAAGGACTTTTCTAGCATGTCTTTTCATTGGCTTTATATCTTGAAACATGAATCCTGCATCATCACCTGCAAATTCTGACTTCTTAGTTGTTTTTCCTTTCTTAGGCTTCCTTCCTCCCTCATCTATATCTTCAGATTTGACTATGGGACTTTCTTCAATATCAATGGCATGAAAGATGTCCTCTAAGTTTCCCTTAGCCACTGGTTGACTCCTTGTAACCCTCTTGCTGCCATGTTTTCTCACTGTTGGATTCTGTTTTGCAGGTGTAGCTTTTGGTGTATGAACCTTCTGTAATGGCTCTGTTTCCTTGCTCACTGGTTCTAATTTCTCTGCCACTGATGGTGATGGAATATCCCTAGGCTTGGGTACTCTTTTAGGAGTGGCAGCATCTACTTCAAAACCACTAATGAACAGAAAATATGACCAGTCTCTACCTAATCTCTTTAACTCCTCTAACACCAAAAACTTGATCAAACCATGATGAAAGAGAGAGGTTTCATTTCCTTATGTTTTAACTTGAACCTTATTTTACATTTTAGCTAAGCTTCTGTATAAGTAAAAAGGCAAGTCAAGAGACCTCTTACCTACAAAATGTAGCAGAAGCTTAAGGTGATTGGAATAGACCATATAAAACCTCCCTTCACATGTGAAGTACTTCTGAATGATCAACAGCAGCTTTTAGTAGTTTTCATTCATGTATCTCCTTGGAATAACATTTGTGAGATCAATTTCACTATGCTCTGTCTTGATAAATTCTTTGTAGTCCTGCATAGTGAACTTGATGCTTTTAAACCATTGTTCCCCTCCCCAAGGGAATCTTGTTGTTGCTGCAATGGTATATAGTGTTACTATGAGGTTTAACATTCCCACCTTCAAAGCTAATCCAGTAAAACTCTTGGCAAACTCTTTTGAAACCTGCAAATGACAACCTTGTAACTTTTGGAAGAATTGCAAACACCCTGTTCTTCTAAACACTTCCAATGCAGTTGGGTATTCATTTAACAAATTCATGTCCATGGGCTCATATATAAGGCATTTACCACCTTTTTTGGTCTTCTTCCTTGTAGCCATGGTGATTTTATACCTTCTCAGCCTCACTTGATTAGTGGCACCTGCAACTTTTGAAAATGCCAGCAACCAACTTGGGTTGGTGAAACAGCTCTCCAGAACTCAATAGCATGCAAGGATGAAGCAAAGAATGAAAAAAGACTCAATTGGGTAATGTTTTAAAGTTTCTATGACAACTCATGCCTTAACCATGACTCATGCATGCAAAAAACAAAAATGATGACCTCAGACATGACCTTTGTACCTTGATTTAACCCTAACTGTGACATCCACCCTAACTTCTAATCATGGACTGACACCTTGCACCAGATTTGACAAGACAAAAAAAAAAAAAAAAACCATTTTTCGTAGCGTGGCTAGTTCATTTTCTGACAGTTTCACTACGAAACTATTAGGCAGTTTCGTAGCGAAAACTGCCATTTTACAGTGTGAAACACTACGAAAAGAAGAAAAAATGGCTAAAGTGACCTTTTTGGATTTAAACGCTTGGGATATGGAATATGACACCTAATGATGACTGATGGAATGTGATGAGACCTATATGGAGGTGGGTTTGAACCTTAGGATAGGTTAAAAATGAAAAAAATTAACTTTTTCATATACCAACTTGTGAAAAATGAACTTTATAACCATGTCAAATAATGTTTCATTTTTTCTAAGTGATAACAGTGGCTCCACCTAGGATGGTGTGCCCCTGTGGTACACCAAAAAACGTGTAGTTCAAGTGTTATCCATCTTCTTGGAAATCAAAACTCTAAAATTTTCCAAGCTTCCTTCAAACTCTAATGGCCTTCGCCTCATGCTCAAGCTTGATGATCAACTTGTCTTTATTAGCAGAAAAACATAAAAAATGGAATATATACAATGGAATGAAAGATTAGCATAAATTAAGAGGAATAGTGCTTCAAAAACTTGCCATTGACAGGCCCTCCAGCACAAGGTTGTCCATCCATCTCTTGTAGTATGTAAGTGTTGTTTCCATGGAATATAGCTACTATGAATGGACCTTTCTAAATATTCTCAAACTTACCATGTTTCCCCTTTTCTTCAATTTTGGCCTCCCACTTCAATACCACATCTTGAATCTGAAAGTTTTCCTCTTTGACCTTCTTGCCAAATGTCTTCTTAATTATGTTTGGAGATTGTTGATTGTTGTTATATGCTTCCTCCCTTTTTTCCTACAAGGCTATCAACTGGTTTATTCTCCTCTGAATTGCATTTGGCTCCTCCTCTATTCCTTGCAGCAGCCTCATGATAGGCACTCTCAAGGATGTAGGAAAAATGTCTTCAGCCCCATACACCAACTCATAAGGTGAAGTACCAATTGATCTTTTTTTACACACTCTATTAGCCCACAGAGCATACTTCAACTTCAAATGCCATGACTTTTTGTTTTCCTACAGCATCTTCTTAATAATTCTGACAATACTTGTGTTAGAAGATTCAGCAAGACCAATACCTTGTGGATAGTAAGTAGTAGAGTTCCCAAGTGTAATGTGGTATTGATGACAAAAACTGATCATCTTCTTGGATTTGAATGCCTATGCATTTTCAGTGGTGATCTTCATAGGATTGCCAAACCTAGACAATATATTATTTTCTAAGAATGAAATTATGACTGAATCATTTGCTTTCCTACTTGGGATTGCTTCAATCCACTTAGTGAAATAATCAGTTGCTATCAGGATCCAGCGATGTTGACCTGATGATGATGTTGAATCTCACCAATAAAATCTATCCCCCACTGCTAGAATGGCACCTCAACATAGATTGGCATCAAGGGTAAAGGAACAAGCTTTTTCTTAACATCAAAAATCTGGCATTCATGGCAGGCAGCAATCTTTTTGTAGACATCTTTGAACATAGTAGGCCAGTAGTACCCTTCTCTGAGAACCTTATTTGTTGTGGCCTTCCAATAATTATGACCTCCACAATCTCCTTTGTGAAACTCCTCAATCACTTTTTCAGCCTCCTCTTCCAACAAAAAATTTAAAATAATACCACCAATATCTTTCTAATACAGATTTTTATTTATGATGTAGTACCTAAGGGATATTAGCTTCACAAACCTTGCCTTAGATTTTGTTAATTCAGTAGGAGCTCTATGATGATGTAAGACAAAAACAATGTTTCTGTACCAGTCATATAGGATTTACTTCTCTTCAATGGGAGTCATCTCCTCATCTTCATCTGATAATTCTGAAACTTCTGCAATTAAATTCATATCAAGATAGTCAAAATTGGACTGTGCCATCAGCTTTGCTAGCCCCTGTCCTTTCACCAATTTTGTAGGTCTGATCTCTATATCATCTTCCAACAAGTTAGCTATCCACTTCCCTCTCTTACCATTGAGATCAACTTGATTCAGGATGTCCTTCACAACAGCATTAGGAACAAATGCTATGACATGAGAATGTAGAACATAAATTCTGAAATATTTGATGGCTTTAATCAAAGAATAGGCTTGTTTCTCTAAGATGTTGTACTTCAACTCTGAATTGGAAAGGGTTCTGCTAAAAAATGAAATAGGTTGCTCAATACCTTGCTTTCCTTTCTATAGCAGAACTCCAGCAATTGTATTTTCTGATGCAAATGTAAAAACCAGAAATTCCTTTGAAAAATCTAGGCTAATCAACATTGGTGCTTGAGTGAGTGCCTTCTTGATTTCCTCAAATGAGTGCTTTGCTTCAACTTTCTATTTAATTTCAGCTCCTTTCTTCAACATCTTGGTTATGTCTTTGAAAATCTTAGCAAAGTTGGGAATAAACCTTCTCACAAAATTCACCCTTCCAAGGAAAGACTGAATTTCCTTCCTGCGTCTAGGAAAATCCACTTTTTGAATGGCATTTAACTTGCTTGGATCAATATTTATCCCATATTTAGATATAATGTGACCAAGTAACTTTCCAAAAGTTAAAGAAAAAATACTCTTAGTGGGATTAAGAGAAATACCAAACCATCTACACTTCAGCAGAACTTTCTCCAAAAGCTTCAAGTGATTTTCCTCTCTCCTTGAGAATATTGTTATGATATCCAGATAGACAACCACCAAATTATCCTTCTCCTTAGCAAAGGCAATTTCCATTTCTCTTTGAAAGGTCACTCCTGAATTCATCAGACCAAAGGGCATCTTGGCATACATGAATGTTCCCCATGGTGTGGTAAAGGCAGTTTTCTCCTGATATTCTGGGTGCATTAGTATCTGATTGTATCTTGAAAAACCATCCAGCATAAATATCCTTTGGGAACCAACAATGTTTTGCAAAATTTAGTCAATCTTTGGGAGAGGTTAATTTTCCTTCAGAGAGGCTTTGTTCAAGTTTTTGAAGTCAATGCAGATTCTAATTTCTCCACCTTTTTTCTGATTGGAACCAAGTTTGCAAGCCATTTTGAGAAAATGATTGGGACAATAATTTTGGCATCAAAGAGCTTCTTGATTTCCTTCTCAATCAAAGGCATGAGAAGTGGATTAATCCTCCTCAGATTCTATTTGAAAGGCTTTTCATTTTCTTTAATGGGAATGATATGATGAATAATAGTAGGATCATATTTCTTCAAATATCCATAACTCCATGCAAAAACATCTATGAAAGTTTTCATCAACTCAATATATTTCTGTTTCATATCTGCAGAAAGAAACTTAGAAAGTTTGATCATTTTTGGCATTGCTACTATACCAAGGTTACAACTCTCTACCTCTTCGTCATCAGCTTGTATCCTAGGAGACTTGAACACATCATTTTGGTAAAAAATATTTTCAAGTGGGATGAGACCTTTAGGTATAGAATTATTCTTCAACTACAACACTTCAGAATTACCCTTAGTTTAAGCAAGCATGTTTTTCTTATCTACTTGTGTGCTTTCAAACTCCTCTTTTAATTCTATAAAGTTTTTAACTTGCTGGTCATCCTCAAAAACTTGCCAGTGAATTATGTTGCTAGGGATAGCAGGCCTATGATGAAATTTAACGTCATATCTTTCAGTGGAATGTGCAGGAATAATAAACAAACTTGCAGAGACAGCTAGGGACTCAGCTACTGATTTTTTATCCCTAGTCTTCACAATAAAGGAATATTCTTGAAAATTCTCTAACATCTCCATGATAAAATTTATATATGCCCTCATTATCATATCCTTGGTTTGATATACACCCTCAACTTGTTTAATAACTAATTCTGAATCTCCACAAACAGAAATCTTTTGGGCACCCAATATTTTCAAAATTTCTAAACCCAAAAATATAGATTCATACTCTACCATATTATTTGTACAATAAAATTTCAATTTGAAAGAAAAGAACTTACTTTCATCCTCTAGAGTTTTTATCCAAATTCTTGCTCCAGCCCCCTCTCTTCCTATTGATCCATCAAAGTGTAACAACCACCAACCTTCTGCCTTTTCTTCACTGATTTGCAGATTTTTTGTTTGCTGATTTTCAACCTTCTAAATTTTTTCTTTCTTCTCATCTTCTGCTTCATCAGTTAGTTCATTGAAAAGTATAGAAAATCTTAATTCATTTTCAACAACATATATTGAGAAATTATGAGGTTTTTCCTTACTACTCACCATATAAGCCATCCTTGTCTCTCTGTATAATATTCTTTGCTCACCAAAAACAGGAATGGTGGCATAAGTTGGGTCCATCTGCATGGTGCCTTTGATCTTTGCTGCCCATGACCTTGATATCAGCATGCCAAACTTGGGTGGAATGTCTGCTACCATAATGTCCATTACCACTTCCTTGGTAGGGACTTGTGTAAGACCAACAAAAACATCATTTATCAAACCAATGCACTGAACTATTTTTGAATCAAAATAAAACAAATCCTTATATGGCCTAGTAATTTCCAATCCCATCCTTTCCATAATTACTTTAGGCATGAGTTTATGAGAGGCCCCTGAATCCAACATGGTATTGTGTAATGTCATGTCATGAATGTTAAGGCTGACATAGAAAGGAGGCACCTCTTCGTTCTACTCATCTTCCAATATTGGTTCCAAATATATGGTTGGATGATCTTCTTGAACATTAAGGATGTCAGCAACTCCTGGTTGGAAATTTAGCATTTTTACAATTTTACTTCTGTATTCATTCACCTTTATAATTTCTCCAAAAGGAACTGAGATCTTAATTTTGGAAATATCTTTCTCCAAACTGAAAACAGAAGTAATTTTCTCAATCTCTTTGACAGGAGGAGGAGGTGGTGGATCTTTTCTAACCTCAGCAGCTTTAGGGGCATATTTCTTGGGCTGTTCTCTATTTGCAGTAATTGGAACATTTCTATTTTTGAGGTTGTATTGTTTCTGCATCTCAAAGATTGCATGTTGATATCCTTTAAGGTAATCAGATGGATCCTCACTCTTGTTTACATCATGATCTGACTCATCATGCTCTTCCTTAGTCAAAAATATTCTAGACATGTTTAAATCTAGGAAATGAATGGAGTCTTCTGGTATTTCAGGCTGATCTTCTTCATCAACTAAATTTTGCTGAAAAAGGAGGCCTTACTTGAGGGTCAGGATGATTTTTGTTTTCCCTTGGTCTCTGCTGGTTTTGAGGTCTTCTGAACTAACGATTTCTAAACTGTGGTTCATGCTATGCAAGAGGAGCAGAAGTGTTTCCAAGGGAAATCCTATCCATCAGTTTTTCCATTGTTTTCATTATGGGGTCAAATTTTTCATCTGAGGTGGAAGGCTTATCTTCTTCTTTCAATTTTTTCTTTCCCAACTTGGACTTTTTATTTGTTATCATATTGACCTCCACCTTCATAGCATCATTTTTCATTTCTACTAGTGAAGGGGATTCTCTTTCTCTGAGCAAGATAGAAAATTCATAATCAAACACCTCAGCATATCTTAGTTGAGCTGCTCCTGGTGGAGGCTTGAGATGGGCAGGGATGGAGTCATAAAATTTGTTAAATCTCTTGGAGAAATTTTGGACAGTTTCATCAACAACTCTTTTCAAACAATTGCACTCAGTGAGGGCTTGTATAGGGTTGGTTCTATTTCCCCACTTTCTCAAGAAGCTATCTTCAAATTCATTCCAATTATGTAGGCTTTCTAGAGCAAGGGATTTGAACCGCTTTCTAACCTCACCAGTAAATCTCTGAGTAAATAATATCATCTTGACATCCTCATGGTCAACCTCCTCCCTGTCTATAAAGTCATTAAACTGGTCTACATTCTCTTCAGCTATAATCTCTTTATCACTTCCCCAAGTTTTGATTCTAACTGAATATTTTCTAGGAAGGGCATTGAGGATAGCTGGAAGAACAAGAGGGGCATACCTAGCAAGTGCAGCAGCAAGTGGAGGTGGAACATTTCCAGCCATGATGACAGGAAATGTGGTAGTTTTAGGGACAACAGTAGTAGAGGAAGAGGAGCTATTAGGAGGTGGGCTGGTTGATCTTTGTTGTCCAGTTACAATTGAACTCCAGTCAAGTAGAGGGACACTAGATTTTCTTCTAAGCAAGATTTAAAATGGGTCTAGTTCCTTCAAATTATCCAAAGATTCCCTCTCTAACAATAACTTTGATGTGACTGCTCCCCAAAATTCTTCTTTATCTTTTTGGTTCACTAAGGCTGAGGTATGAATAACTCTTATTTGCAGGTCTAAAACAATCTCAGTCAATTCTTTTTCATTTTCATACCTAAACAAGACTTCCTGAATTTTATCATCATAATTTTTATCTTCAGGACTTCTTAAAACTTTAGAGGACACGGATTTTGTGTGTAATGGAGTACTTGATTGTGTAGAACTTCCTTGAATGCCTCTGGAAATTGTGTCTGGATTATCCACAATTGTAGGTGGATTTGGGTCAGGATTACTCCTCGTATATCTCCTTTTCGAAGCCACCTTTGAACGTGATAATTTTCAATGGAGTCACCAAGGTAGTTGCAACCTCGAACAGATTCTAAGATCCTGCTATCTTCAAGAGTTCAGCTTTCTAAATTTTAGGAAAAGTATATCTTTAGACTCCTAGCAGATGCCCGAAAATGTTATCACAAAATTGTACTTGATTGGCTTCTTATCAAACAACTCAGTGTAACTTTTTCAAACCAGCTTTTGACTGAATCTTAGCCTCTTCAATTTGAGAGGGCTCTCTCAAGGGGTTTTTATGATATTGAATAATGATGGTATTAGATGGCTAAGCTATGGGCAATGTAGCTTGTTTTTTATGTTTGCGGGTTGAAAAGAATGCAGGCTTGCTACCATTGGGCTTATGGAGTCAACAGTCAATAGTTTCAATGGCAAGGTTTCTTGACATGGAAGCTGAGGCAGATAAAGGTCTTTAACAAAGGAAACTCACACATAAAACATAGGAAAACACAGTCATTTCATCACTAAAGGAAGTCAAAGCATAAAATTATGAATTCTGAGTAATAGAGATGAAATCTACTGCAAGTGGTAAACATAAAGATATAGATCAATGAAACATTAAAAACCTCATGAGAATCTCAGGTCTGTCAAGAAGAAAGTCACTTTGTATTACTAATATAAGTCAAATACATAAAAGCAGCAGTTTAGTGCAAAAATATCCAACCCTTCACTACTTCGATGCTCTGTCTTTAAATAGACCTTCTTTACAACAAGGATGATCTTCCTGGTGGGTAGACCATCAAATTCTCCTATGACACATTACATAACTGAAAGACATAACTCCTAACAGAAAACTGACAGCTATACCTTAAAGGAATCATCTCCTAATAGGACTCTAACTCCTATTTATTTCATAACTCTACCTTATCTTTGAAATATTTATATGATGGTTACAACATAAGAATCACATGCTCGAAAGACACATGACAGTTCATAACCAATTTACACATTAAAAACCCTCCTAGAATTATGGAACATAACCCTATTTTTCAAGAATGCATAACTCTTACCTTCAAAGTTACTTGGGTTGATGATTTGTCTCCACAACACTTCCTTCGAGTCATAATTCTTTGATGATAAGCTCACTTGACATGTTGTAGGAGTCCAGTTGTCCAAAACAGCCATTAAGATGCTCCAAAACCTTTAAAAATAGTTCGCTACGAAAACAAGACAGTTTCGTAGCGAGCTTTGGTAGCGTTGAAAAAGTAGCTTCTGCAGCCAATAACTTTGCTCCTTTGTTGTTCCATGGTGTCAATCAAGTCATGACACATCACCATTATCAATATCCCTCCTTGAAAACTGCAAAAAGTGACATTAGAGGAAAAAAGGCTGCTACAAGTTTTTTCATAGCGTTTTCTTAGCTTTAAGCCTAGGAAACGCTACGAAACTGTGAAAAAGTTCAGAAATTTCCCATTTCAAATCTGTCTCAAAAAAGTGATCTCCAGCTGCAAAAAATTGATCTTCTGCATGTAATGAACCCTCTAAAGTATATTCAACCTCAACTTATCGTTCTTGTGGTGTTTCCTCCTCATTTATAATCAGTTGAGCAATGGGCTCCTCAGCCATAGTAATATTTAAACCTTTCTTTTACAGCTCTTCATAAGTTAGGTCCATTTGTTCTTGAAGGTCTTTGACTTGGTCCTATAATGTCATGTTCTTAGATTATAAGTGCAGGTTTTTTTTTGTGTGCTTTACCTCTTTTCTTAGTGGCTAAGTCCACTTTATCATTTTTTTTCTGTGTTGTCCAAGGTCTTTGTGACACTTGTGACTTGATCCTCCCAAATCTTCCTCATCTATTCAAACTGCACTCTTTTAGCTCTATTTTTCTTTGCCTCTTTCCTCAAGACTGATATCTCTTCACTTGCATCTGTCAAGTACTCCTTAAGGGCTTCAAATTCTGTCTTTTCAATGATTTTCTCTTTTCCCTTATTTTTTTTATGACTAATTCTTCTTTTGCAGGTGAGGAGAGGTCTATGATGCTTGGTGGTGGCTGAACAGTTTCACTGACCTTCTGAGTTTCTTTGCTGCTTTCCAAGACTTTTCTAGCATGTCTTGTCATTGGTTTTCTAACTTGAAACATGAATCCTGCATCATCACCTGCAAATTCTAACTTCTTAGTTTTTTTCCTTTCTTAAGCTTCCTTCCTTCCTCATCTACATCTTCAGCTTGGACTATGGGAGTTTCTTCAATATCAATGGCATGCAAGATGTCCTCTAAGTTTCCCTTAGCCACTATTTGGATCCTTGTAACCCTCTTGCTGCCATGTTTGCTCACTACTGGCTTCTATTTTGCAGGTGTAGCTTTTGGTGTTTCAACCTTCTGCAAAGGCTCTGTTTCCTTACTCATTGGTTCTAACTACTCTGCCACTGATGGTGATGGAATATCCCTAGGCTTGGGTACACTTTTAGGAGTGACAACATCTACTTCAAAACCACTAATGAATAGAAAAGATGACCAGTCTCTACATAATATCTTTAACTCCTCTAACACCAATAACTTGATCAAACAATGATGAAAGAGAGAGGTTTCATTTCCTTCTGTTCTAACTTGAACCTTATCTCACATTTTAGCTAAGATTCTATATAAGTAAAAAGGCAAGTCAAGAGACCTCTTAGCCATAAAAAGCAGCAGAAGCCTAAGGTGATAGGAATAGACCATGTCAAACCTCCCTTCACATGTGAAGTACTTCTAAATGATCAGCAGCTTCTTTGAGTATTTTTCCTTCATGTAGCTCCTTGGAATAGGATTTGTGAGATCAATTTCACTATGCTCTATCTTGATAAATTCTTTGCAATCTTGCATAGTGAAATTGATGACTTTAAACCAGTCTTCCCCTCCCCTAGGATTATTTTTGTTGTTGCAATGGTTTCTAGTGTTACTCTGAGGTTTAACATTCCCACCTTCGAAGTTGGTCCAGTAAAACTCTTGGAAAACTCCTTTGAAACCTGCAAATGACACCCTTGCAACTTTTGGAAGAATTCCAAACATCCTGTTCTTCAAAACAGTTCCAATGCAGTTGGGTCTTCATCTAAAAAATTCATGTCCATGGGCTCATATCTAAGGCAGTAACCACCTCTTTTGGTCTTCTTCCTTGAAACCATGGTGATTTTATACCTTCTCAGCCTCGGTTGATTAGTGACACCTGCAACTTTTGAAAATTCCAGCAACTAGCTTGACTTGGTGAAACAGCTCTCCAGAACTCAATAACATGCAAAGATGAAGCGGATAATGAAAAAAGACTCAATTGGGTAATGTTTTAAAATTTTGATGATAACTCACGCCTTAATCATGACTTGTGCATGCTAAAAACAGTAATGATGACCTCAGACATGACCTTTGTACCTTGATTTAGCCCTAACTAACTCAAATTACATCCTCCCTAACTCTTCTAATCATGGAATGACACCTTGCACCAAATTTGACAAGACAAATAGAAAAACCATTTTTCGTAAAGTGGTTAGTTCATTTTCTGATAGTTTCGCTACGAAACTATTAGGCAACTTCGTAGAGAAAACTACCATTTTATAGTGTAAAACGCTACGAAAAGAAGAAAAACTGGCTAAAGTGTCCTTTTCAGATTTAAATGCTTGGGAGATGGAATCTGACACCTAATGATGACTGATGAGACATGATGAGACCTATATGGAGGTGGGTTTGAACCTTGGGATAGGTTAAAAATGAAAAAAATTAACTTTTCCTATACCGACTTGTGACAAATGAACTTTATAACCATGTCAAATAATGTTTCACTTTTTCTAAGTGATAACAGTGGCTCCACTTAGGATGGTGTGCCCCTATGGTACACCAAATAACCAATAGTTCCAGCACTATCCATCTTCTTGGAAATGAAAACTTTGAAATTTTCCAAGATTCCTTCAAACTCTAATGGCCTTCACTTTGGGCTCAAGCTTGATGATCAGCTTTTCTTTATTAGCAGAAAAACATAAAAAAAGTGGAATATATAAAATGGAATGAAAGGTCAGAAGAACTTACGAGGAATAGAGCTTCAAAAACCTGTCATTGACAGACCTTCCATCACACAGTTGTCCATCCATCTCCTGCAGTATGTAAGTGTTATTTCCAGGGAATGCAACTACTATGAATGGACCTTTCCAAATATTCTCAAACTTACCATGTTTCCCCTTTTCTTCAATTTTGGCCTCCCACTTCAATACCACATCTTGAATCTAAAATTTTTCCTCTTTGAACTTCCTGTCAAATGTCTTCTTAATTCTGTTTTGAGTTTGTTGATTGTTGTTATATTAGGCTTCCTCCCTTTTTTCGTGCAGGGCTATCAACTGGTTTATTCTCCTCTGAATTTCATTTGGCTCCTCCTCTAATCCTTGCTACCCTGATGATGATGGATGAATCTCACCAATAAAATCTAGCCCCCACTGCTGGAATGGCGCCTCAACATAGATAGGCATCAAGGGCAAAAGGAACAAGCTTTTTCTTACCATCAAAATTCTGGCATTCATGGCAGGTAGCAATGTTTTTGTAGACATGTTTTAACTTAGTAGGCAAGTAGTACCCTGCTCTGAGAACCTTATTTTTTGTGGCCTTCCAATAATGATGACCTCCACAATCTCCTTTTTGAAAATCCTCAATCACTTTTTCAGCCTCCTCTTCTAGCAAACAATTTAAAAGAATACCACCAATATATTTCCAATACAGATTTTTATCTATGATGCAGTGCCTCAGGGATTTCAGCTTCACAAACCTTGCCTTAGATTTTTTCAATTCAGCATGAGCTCTATGATGATGCAAGACAAAAAAATGTCTTTGTACCAATCATATAGGATGTACTTCTCTTCAATGGGAATCAGTTCCTCATCTTCATCTGATAATTCTAAAATTTTTGCAATTAAATTCATATCAAAACAGTCAAAATTGGACTGTGCCATCAGCTTTGCTAGCCCCTGTCCTTTCACCAATTTTGTAGGTATGATCTCTATATCATATTCCAGCAAGTTAGCTATCCACTTCCCTCTCTTACCATCGGGATCAACTTGAGTCAGGATGTCCTTCACAACAACATTAGGAACAAATGCTATGACATGAGAATGCAGAACGTAAATTCTGAAATCTTTGATGGCTTTAATCAAAGCATAGGCTTCTTTCTCTAAGATGTACTTCAACTCTAAATTAGCAAGGGTCATGCTAAAAAATGAAATAGGCTGATCAATACCTTGTTGTCCTTTCTGCAGCAAAACTCTAGCAATTGTGTTTTATGATGAAAATGTAAAAACCAGAAATTCCTTTGAAAAATATGGGCTAATCAACACTGGTACTTGAGTGAGTGCCTTATTGATTTCCTCAAATGAGTGCTTTGCTTCAATTGTCTATTTAATGTCATCTCATTTCTTTAGCATCTTGGTTATGTCTTTAATAATCTCAGCAAAGTTGGGAATAAATATTCTCACAAAATTCACCCTTCCAAGGAAAGACTGAATTTCCTTCCTGCTTCTAGGCAGATCCACTTTCTGAATGGAATTTACCCTACTTGGATCAATATTTATCTTATATTTAGATATAATGTGACCAAGTACCTTTCTAGAAGTTAAAGCAAAAATACTCTTAGTGGGATTAAGATAAATACCAAACCTTCTACACTTCAACATAAATTTCTCCAAACGATCTTCATCTCTCCTTGAGAATATTGTGATGTCATCTAGATATACAACCACCAACTTATTCTTCTCCTCGGAAAAGGCAATGTCCATTTCCATTTTAAAGGTCGCTCCTGCATTCATCAGACCAAAGGGCATCTTGGCATACATGAATGTTCCCCATGGTGCGGTAAAGGCAGTTTTCTCCTGATCTTCTAGGTGCACTAGTATCTGATTGTATCCTAAAAAATCATCCAGCACAGACATCCTTTGGGAACCAACAATGTTCTGCAGCATTTAGTCCATATTTGGGAGAGGTTAATTGTCCTTCAGAGAGGCTTTGTTCAAGTTTCTGAAGTTAATGCATATTCTGATTTCTCCACTCTTTTTTCTAACTGGAACCAATTTTGCAAGCCATTTTGAGAATCTGATTTGGACAATAATTTCAGCATCAAAGAGCTTCTTGATTTCCTTCTCAATCATAGGCATGGGAAGTGGATTAATCCTCCTCAGCTTCTGTTTGAAAGGATTTTCATTTTCTTTAATGGGAATGGTATGTTGAATAATAGTAGGAACATATTTCTTCAAATTTGCATAACTCCATTCAAAAACATCTATGAACCTTATCATCATCTCAATATATTTATGTTTCATATCTACAGAAATAAACTTAGAAAGTTTGATCATTTTTGGCATTGCTATCGTACCAAGGTTAAAACTCTCTACGTCTTCATCATCGGCTTGTATCCTAGCAGACTTGAACACATCATTTTGGTCAAAAAGCTTTTCAAGTGAGATGAGACCTTTAGGTATATAATTATTATTCAACTACAACACTTCATAATTACCCTTTGTTTCAGCAAGCATGTTTTGTTGATCTACTGGTGTGCTTTCAAACTCCTCTTTTAATTCTATAAAAAATTTAACTTGTTGGTCATCCTCATAAAATTTCCAATGAATTATGTTGTTAAGGTTAGTAGGCCTATGACGAACTTCAACCTCATATCTTTCAGTGGAATGTGCAGGAATAATAAACAGACTTGCAGAGACAGCTAGGGAATTCAACTACTGAGTTTTGATCCCTAGTCTTCACAATAAAGGAATATTCTTGAAAATTATATAACATCTCCATGGTAAAAAATTTGTATGCCCTCATTCTCACATCCTTGGTTTGATATACACCCTCAACTTGTTTAATAACTAATTCAGAATCTCCACAAACAGAAATATTTTGGGCACCCAATATTTTCAAAATTTCTAAACCCAAAAATAGAGATTCATACTCTGCCATATTATTTGTGCAATCAAAGTTCAGTTAGAAAGAAAAGAACTTACTTTCATCCTCTGGAGTTGTGATCCAATTTCCTGCTCCAGCCCCCTCTCTTCCTATTAATCCATCAAAGTGTAACAACCACTAATCTTCTGCCTTTTCTTCACTGATTTGCTTATTTTCTTCTTGTTGATTTTCAACCTCCTGAATTCTACTTTCTTCTCATCTTCTGCTTCATCAGTTAGTTCATTGGAAAGTATAGCAGATCCTAATTCAGTTTCAATAGCATATATTGGGAAATTCTTTTTTCCTTACTACTTACCATATAAGCCATCCTTGTCTCTCTGTATAATCTTCTTTGCTCACCAAAAACAGGAATGGTGGCATAAGTTAGGTCCATCTGCATGGTGCCTTTGATATTTTCTACCCATGACCCTTATAGAAGCATGCCAAACTTGGGTGGAATGTCTTCTACCATAATATCCATTACCACTGTCTTGGCAGTGACTTGTGTAAGACCAACAACAACATCCTTTATCAAACCAATGCACTGAACTCTTTTTGAATCAAAAGAAAGCAAATCCTTATATGACCTAGTAATTTCCAATCCCATCCTTTCCATAATTACTTTAGCCATGAGGCTATGAGAGGCCCCTGAATCCAACATGGCATTGTGTAATGTCATGTCATGAATGATAAGGCTGACATAGAAAGGAGGCACCTATTCATTCTGTTCATATTTCAATCTTGGTCCCAAATATATGGTTGGATGAACTTCTTGAACTTTAAGGATGTCAGCATCTCCTGGTTAGGAATTCAGCATTTTTTACAATTTTACTTTTGTATTCATTCACCTTTATAATTTCTCCAAAAGGAACTGGGATCTTAATTTTGGAAATCTCATTCTCCAAACTAAAAACAGAAGTAATTTTCTCAATCTCTTTGACAGCAGGAGGAGGTGGTGGATATTTTCTAACCTCAACAGCTTTAGGGGCATGTTTCTTGGGTTGTGCTTTATTTGCAGTAATTGGAACATTTCGGTTTCTAAGGTTGTATTGTTTATGCATCTCAAATATTGCATGTTGATATCCTTTAAGGTAATCATATGGTTCCTCGCCCTTGTTTACATCATGATCTGACTCATCATGCTCTTCCTTAGTCAAAAACATTCCAGACATGTTTTCATCTAGGCAATGAATGGAGTCTTCTGGTATTTCAATTTGATCTTCTTCATCAACTAAATTTTTTTGAAAAGGAGGCCTTACTTGAGGGTCAGGTTGATTTATGTTTTCCCTTGGTCTCTATTAGTTTTGAGGTCTTCTGAACTGAGGATTTCTAAATTGTGGTTCATGTTGTGCAGGAGGAGCAGAAGTGTTTCCAAGGGCAATCCTATCCATCATGGAGTCAAATTTGTCATCTAAGGTGGAAGGCTTGTCTTCTTCTTTCAATTTTTCCTTTCCCATCTTGGAATTTTTAGCTGCTATCATATTTACCTCCACCTTCACAACATCCTTTTGCATTTATGCTAGTGAAGGGGATTCTCTTTCTTTGAGCAAGATAGAAAATTCATAATCAAAAGCCTCAGCATATCTCAGTTGAGCTGCTCCTAGTGGAGGCTTGAGATGGGCAGGGATGGATTCATAAAAAATTTTAAATCTCTTGGAGAAATTTTGGATAGTTTCATCAATAGCTCTTTTCAAACTATTGTACTCAGTGAGGGCTTATACATGGTTAGTTCTATTTCCCCACTTTCTCAAGAATCTATCTTCAAATGCATTCCAATTCTGTAGGCTTCCCGGAGCAAGGGCTTTGAACCACTTTCTGACCTCACCAGTAAATATTTGAGCAAATAATCTCATCTTGACATCCTCATGGTCAACCTCCTCCCTATCTATAAATTCATTAAACTGGTCTACATACTCTTGAGTTGTAATCTCTTTATCACTTCCCCAAGTTTTGAGTCTAGCATAATATTTGCTAGGAAGGGCATTAAGGACATCTGGGAGAACGAGAGGGGCATACCTAGAAGGTGCAGCAGTAGGTGGATGTGGAACATTTCCACTCATGATGATGGGAACTGTGGTATTTTTAGTGACAACAGTACTAGAGGAAGCGAAACTGTTAGGAGGTGGGTTGGTTGGTCTTTTTTGTCCAGTTACAATTGAACTCCACTCAGGTAGAGGGACACTAGATTTTCTTCTAAGCAAGATTTCAAATGGGTCTAGTTCCTTCAACCTATCCAAATATTCCCTCTCTAACAATAAATCTGATGTGACTACTCCCCAAAATTCTTCTTTATCTTTTTGGGTCACTAAGGTTGAGGTATCAATACCTCTTCTTTGCAGGTCTAAAACAATCTCAATCAATTCTTTTTCATTTTCAGACCTAAACAAGACTTTCTAAATTTTATCATCAAAATTTTTATCTTCAGGACTTCTTAAAACTTCAGAGGACAGGGATTTTGTGTGTAATGGAGTACCTGATTCTGCAGAACTGCCTTGAATGCCTCTGGAAATTGTGTTTGGATTATCCACAATTGTAGGTGGATTTGGGTCAGGATTAATCCTCGTATATCTCATTTTCGAAGCCACCTTTAAACATGAGAATTTTTAATGGAACCAAGGTAGTTGCAGCCTCGAATAGATTCTGAGCTCCTGCTACCTTCAAGAGTTCAACTTTCAAAATTTCTGGAAAAGTATATCTTCAGACTCCTTGCAAACGCACCAAAATATTATCACAAAATTGTACTTGATTGGATTCTTATCAAACAACTCAGTGTAACTATTTCAAACCAGATTTTGACTGAAGCTTAGCCTCTTCAGTCTGAGAGGGCTCTCTCAAGGGGGTTTTATGATATTGAATAATGATGGTATTAGATGGCTAACTCTATGGGAAATGTAGCTCGTTTTTTATGTTTGTAGGTTGAAAAGAATGTAGGTTCGCTACCATTGGTCTTATGGAGTCAATAATCAATAGTTTCAATGGAAAGGTTTCTTGACATGGAAGATAAGGCAGATAGAGGTCTTTAACAAAGGAAACTCACACATAAAACATAGGAAAACATGGTCATTTCATCACTAAAGGAAGTCAGAGCATAAACTTATGAATTCTAAGTAATAGAGATGAAATCTACTCCAAGTGGTAAACATAAAGATATAGATCAAAGTAACATTAAAAACCTCATGAGAATATCAGGCCTGTCAAGAAGAAAGTCACTTTGTATTACTGATATAAGTCAAATACATAAAAGCAGTAGTGTAGTGCAAAAATCTCCAACCCTTCACTACTTCGATGCTTTGTCTTTAAGTAGACCTTCTTTACAACAAGGATGATCTGCCTGGTGGCTATACCATCAAATTCTCCTATGACACATCACATAACTGAAAGACATAACTCCTAACAAAAAACTGACAGCTATACATTAAATAAATCATCTCCTAATAGAAATCTAACTCCTATTTATTTCATAGCTCTACCTTATCTTTGAAATATTTATATGATGGTTACAACACAAGAATCACATGCTCAAAAGACACATGATAGTTCATCACCACTTTACACATTAAAAACCCTCCTAGACTTATGGAACATAACCCTATTTTTCAGGAATTCATAACTCTTATCTTCAAAGTTACTTGGGCTGACTCACCTGTCTCCACGGCACTTCCTTCGAGTCATAATTATTTGATGATAAGCTCGCTTGACATATTGTAGGAGTCCAACTGTCCAAAACTACCAATAAGATGCTCCAAAACCTTCAAAAATAGCCTGCTACGAAAACAGGACAATTTCGTAGCGAGCTTTGGTAGCGTTGAAAAATTAGCTTATGCAGCCAGTAACTTTGCTCCTTTGTTGTTCCATGGTGTCAATCAATTCATGAAACATCACCACTATCAATCTCCCTCCTTGAAAACTGCAAAAAGTGACTTTAGAGGCAAAAAGGCTGCTACAGGTTCTTTCGTAGCGTTTTCCTGGCTTTAAGTCTAGGAAACGCTACGAAATTGTGAAAAAGTGTTGAAACTGCCCATTTCAAAACTGTCTCCAAAAAGTGATCTCCAGCTGCAAAAACTTGATCTTCTACATGTAATGAACCCTTTAAAGAATACTCAACCTCAACTTACTGTTCCTGTGGTGTTTCTTCCTCATGTATAGTCAGTTGAGAAATGGGCTCCTCAACCACAGTCATCTTTAAACCTTTCTTTTCCAGCTCTTCATGAATCAGGTCCAGTTGTTCTTGAAGGTCTTTGACTTGGTCCTTCAATGTCTTGTTCTTAGATTGTAAGTGAATTTTTTCCTTTTTGATGTGCTTTACCTCTTTTCTTAGTGGCTGAGTCCACTTTATCATTTTTTATGTGTTATCCAAGGTCTTTGAGACACTTGTGACTTGATCCTCCCAAATCTTCCTCATATGTTCAAACTACTCTCTTTCAGATCTATGTTTCTTTGCCTCTTTCATAAAGACTATCTCTTCACTTGCATCTTTCAACTGCTCCTTAAGGGCTTCAACTTCTATCTTTTCAATGATTTTCTCTTTTCCCTTATTTTTTTTATGACTAATTCTTCTTTTGCAGGTGAGGAGAGGTCTATGATGCTTGGTGGTGGTTGAACAGTTTCACTGACCTTCTGAGTTTCTTTGCTTCTTTCCAAGAATTTTATGGCATGTCTTGTCATTGGTTTTCTAGCTTGAAACATGAACCTTGCATCATCACCTACAAATTCTAACTTCTTATTTTCTTTTCCTTTCTTAAGCTTCCTTCCTCCCTCATCTATATCTTGAGCTTGGACAATGGTATTTTCTTCAATATCAATGGCATGCAAGATGTCCTCTGAGTTTCCCTTAGCCACTTTTTGGCTCCTTGTAACCCTCTTGCTACCATCTTTGCTCACTGTTAGCTTCTGTTTTGCAAGTGTAGCTTTTGGTGTATCAACATTCTGCAAAGGCTCCGTTTCCTTGCTCACTAGTTCTAACTGCTCTGCACCGATGGTGATGGAATATCCCTAGGCTTGGGTACTCTTTTAGGAGTGACTGAATCTACTTCAAAACCACTAATGAACAGAAAATTTGACCAGTCTCAATGCTCTAACACCAACAACTTGATCAAACCATGATGAAAGAGACAGGTTTCATTTCCTTCTGTTTTAACTTGAACCTTATCTGACATTTTAGCTAAGTTTCTGTATAAGTAAAAAGGCAAGTCAAGAGACCTCTTACCCATAAAATGCAACAAAATCCTAAGGTGATAGGAATAGAACATTTGAAACCTCCCTTCACATGTGAAGTACTTCTGAATGATCAGCAACAGCTTTGAGTAGCTTTCCTTCATGTCCCATTAGTCATCATTAGGTATCAGATTCCATATCCCAAGCGCTTTGATTGGATGAAGAGGGAGCTCATCTTACTAAGATGGTCGACCAACTCTTTGAAAAATATCACACTTCTTAGCATAGTCTTTAGCATCCTTAAATAATGTTGGCCACCACATACTAGCCTGCAAAAATTTCTGAGCAATGGCTTTACCTCCAACATGACCTCCCGCAACTCCTGCACTGCATTCTCATAAATATTATCCCTTTCATGGTCCAAAACATAATGACGCAATATTTTATCAAGCCTCATTTTATATATTTTACTTGCAATAAGTTTATAATCGATAGCACAGACTACCAAATGTCATTTTTGAGTGGTTGCATAATCATCTGGGCACTTTCCAGTTGTGAGGAATAATGCAATATCCTCCAAATATTTTGGGACTACTTCAACCCTAAATAAATGTGCATATGGTAATTGGTTATCGGCTGATCCTCTAGATTCACTTGATTCCAATCGAGATAAATGAACTGAACCCACATTCGACCATCTTGGCTTGACAATGACATTAGATGAAAATTCTTGAAATAATAAAATCCATTTGCATATCCTTCCCTCTAAGACAGACTTATTAACCAAATACTTCAAGGCAAAGTGATGTGTAAAGAATTTAAAAGGACCACCCAATACATAATGTCTAAACTTTTGTAATGAATACACCATAGAAAGGGCCTCCCATTCAGTGGTGATATAGTTCTTCTCCGCAGTAGAAATTTTTTTACTTGAAAAATAAATTGGTTGGTCTAAATTACCTTCTCCACATTGAGTCAAGATAGCTCCCAAAGCAATCCCTGGCGCATCTATGTGGACATGGAATTATTTATTCCAATCTGGATAAACAAATATTGGTGCACTTGCAAGCTTCTCCTTCAGGATATCAAACACAACATCACATTCAACAATCTAAGTAAATTTCTCAGACTTTTTCAATAATTTCTTCAGTGATGCAGTAACGAGAGCATAATTATGGATGAACCTGCAATAATATATTTTATGACCCATATTGGATCTTAATTTTGACATTATTTGGTGGTGCACATTCAATATTATTGTAACCTTGGCGAGATCTACACATACTTCTTCCCTGCAAACTATATGTCCAAGCAATGTTCCAAAAGGTACAACAACAAAAACACTTATTTAAGTTTAGATAAATTTGTAACTTCCTACAATGATCAAACATGAACCTGAGAAAACTAGAATGATTCTTATACAAACTATAAATTTTCCAATCATCCATATATACTTCAATAAACTTATGAATAAAATCACAAAATATGTGAATCAAAATCCCTGAAAACATAGCAGGAGCATTTTGCAGGCCAAAGGGCATAACATTATAAACATAGGAACCCCATTCCATCATGAAGGTGGTTTTCTTCTTATCTTATTCAGCAATGTGTTCTTGGTGATATCCAGAAAACCCATCAGTGAAGGAATAAACTTCATTACCTGCAATGTTATGCAATACCTCATCATTGAAAGGAGTAGGAAATGGATCATGAACAGAAGCGTTATTAAGGTTCATATGGTCCACATAGACTTAGATCTCCTGTTAATATTTCTTATCCTAAATCACAATGGGACTAATCCACTTTGCTTCATCCACCGGAAATACGAGTCTTGCAGCCAGCATCTTATCAATCTCTTTATTCACCTTTTCTTTGACTCGAGATTTAATCGATTGGTTGATGCTTAACCAGATTTTCACTAGGTTTCAAGACTATCTTCATCTTGCCCAAGTCTCCTTTAATCCCCTTAAGCTTTGAGACTGATGCAAGGAACAAATCTTCATACTCCTTTAACAAGTCAAAATTCTCCTTAGTGGTATGATCATCCTAATAATCACCAATAGAGGCGATTTCGGGAGTCTCATCGGTCCCAATGTTCAATTTTTGTAGATTGAGTTGTATCAAATGAGGTACATCCTTTACAAGATCCTCATTTATCCCTCTCTCCTCATCAAATTATTTAAGGGATAGATTCCTTAACTCCTCAAGATCATCATTAGATTCTTTATCAATTTTTCCACAAGCTACAACCTCATGAAAACCCAAGTAATATTGATGAGCAAAATATACATACTTGTTGCATTCCTCAACATCTTTCTCAAAAGTAAAAAGCACCATTTTAATAGCTTTTAAGGCTTCAACTATCCTCGCATCTGTATCTGAAAATGATAAATATTTACAAGATTGGGTTATCAACATATTCCAATTTGAGATATGCCTCTTCATTTCCTCTTTAAGATACCAATCTCACACGAAAGTTCCCAATGTATGAATGAATTGGTGTGTTCACATCACAGCTGATAAGCCAATTTCTGACCAAACATAATAACAATTTTGTATATGCTTTTTCAGATTGGTATATCCATCATATATAAGAATTCTACTAAAGAGGCTCTCTAAAGCAGAAAATATACACATCATCGAAAACTTAAAGTTTCCCAATCATGGAGGTGGTCGCGATGGGCTCCCCCCCATCTCACAGGGGTTGCTTGCAAAGAAACATTCATTAAAGAGATATTTTGACTTGCTTTAATCTTAGAATCAACTTATTTAAGACAATTTACAATAGACTCAATACCATTAAAGTAGGATATTCTCGTACCTCCATACTAATCCATCGAACACATCAAATAGTTGTGCAGTGTCGAGAATTAATCTCATGATCTCCTTGTTTCCAATCATCCATCAAAACATCTGAACCAACATCGTTACTTTGAATTCTTCACTATCTATTAGAACCAACAGTCATCGGGTTGATGTAATATTCCCTCTTTCTAGCAGTAAGCTGATACAGCTGGTCCAATAAGTTAGGATGCTTCACATCGTCCATAGGCTATGTTAATATCAGACCTTGGTAAGGGTTTAAATGCTATATAAAGAGGATTCCAAATACTTCAAAAGTCATAGTTTCCCTCTTCAATTCAATAACTGCATAATTCTCAAATTCCCAATCAATTCCCAAAAAGGTTGGATATGAATCTTTATCACACATAATGTCTATCACCTCGAAGTTTGCATATGTTTTGAAACCTATAATATCAACTTCAAAATCCTCTAGCCTGCCAATAGGCAATATGCAGTATTGGGTTTCCACTCGTAGCTGGATTGGGGAAAAAACTAGCTTTGGCCTTCCCAACGCCTCCCAAGTTTTCCTTAGAAAAATATTCACATCTGACCAAAGATATAGCATAGAATATTTAATCTGGTACCCTGCAATATGGGCATCCACTTAGAATTCATTTCTTATTCTCTTCTTATTTCTTCGAACTCTTCTAGAATGTCTTTCAGGTAAATTACAATAAATAGTATTCTCAAAGAGTGGGTCATCTTGCATAATTTCCTTCAATTTATTGTGCAATCGACTATTCATTTGTTCATAATTCATCATCTGAAAGAATAAGTGGAGCCACTCTAGAAAAGTTTGAGATGTTTCTTGCAAAAATTCAGGACTCTTATCCTACACTCGTTCCTGTTGCTCTGCACGAGGGTCATGAGAGGAAGCCAATCGTCTAAATATTTTAATTGCATCCTTATGGTATTTGTTCTGTTGATTAGGGTCATAAGACATTTTTTGTGATGTCAGCCTTATAATAATAGGTTTCTCACAAGTCCTAATATCACCTCTAGTTATTTTCCCTCCTTGGGTTAAAATATTTATGTTAGGTTGCAAAAATTTTCTTGTTCCTGCAGTTCTGCTCTGACCAAATTCGCCCCTTTTACCTAATTTCGCTCCTCCCACTGAGCAATGAGTTTTGGACATCTCAGTGGCATGTTTATTTACTCGATAATGAGAACAAAAAGGCCTCCTTGGAATTTGGAATTATCTTGCAACATGACCCTCTTGATCACAATTATAACATCTGATCGAACCTCATCCTCCAGTCCTCCCTCCCCTTGGAGCACCTCCTCCTCGACCACAAGGAGTTTCATTACCTCTAGATTTTTTACAATCAATACGATCGTACAGAGCATCTAAATATCTACATTTACTGGAGGAGATCCACAAAATTCAAAAAATAGATTGTTTGGCACATTTGAATAGTTCTAGAAAATAGGACATAGTCATGGAAAATGAACAAAATATCTGCAAATTTCACAATACTCATTCATGGGCATACCCTTGTGATTAGGAAATTCATGGTACTGAATGTTCCCTTGGAACGGAATGGATTAAGATATCTGGGCAACCCTAGCACTGTGCGGTAATGGAGGGGGTCCCATAGGCATAGTAGGCAGTCCCATACCCCACAATTGTGGACATTTTGTGGCATGATGTCTCTCAACTTGAAAATTGGTACACCATACGTGAGGCCTCATTGGTCGTGTAGGAGTAAGATCCTTTAGTCTTTTCTTTCAAAGTATAAATTTTATTTTGTGAGTCCCATAATGGCAAGTTCAGTAGAGGTACTGCCTAGTTGATAGTCCTATGAGTATCCCTCCATTGCCTTTATCTGCATTGCCTGATCTAAAGCATTATGTAAAGTGTCAATCTTCTGTTTTGGCAATGGAATCCTCGTCATTGGTAACAAAGCTTTAATAAATAAATATCTTTGATGATGGGGGTCAATTGGATAAGATAATTTATTGATGGCATTTTTAAATCATTGCAAGAATTGCCAAGAATATTTTGCGTCTCTTTTCCTAATATCCAATAGTTATGCTAAACCTTGTTGATTTGACTAAGGGAATTAAAATTATTGAATAAAATCTTATTTAACTTCATCCATGGTGTGATTTAGATTCAAATCAGGCCATTTAATGAACCATCGGAGATCACGATCTTGCAAAGTCATCTAAACCTCAATGAGCTTAGTGGCGATAGAAGTTTGTCTTGCCCTCCAAACTCCTTCACATAGGTACCAATGTTGGTCAACATATTCACCCCCCGCATCTTGAAAACTTTGGATAAAGGGTAAGTGATCTTGTGATATTTCTGGCCATAGTTGTTTTCCCTGACTAAACTATTACAAATCCTTAGGAACCTAACTAAGAATAACTACTCGAACTTGACTGAAAACTACTACCAGAACTATTTTCTCCACTAGAACTCCCTATTGTGTATATAAAGTGAACTTGCTAAAATTTTATAGTCTCACACAATTTAGAAAATAAATTACCAGGATCTTGAAACATAACCAAGGGAAGGTTAAGGAGAGAATTAGTTGCACCACCATATTTTGGACTGTTACTTTTAGGGACTGAGTCATCCTCCAAGAATAATATCCTCATTACAAAATGCATTTCATCATCTATTGGAGTATGCTCACCACTCATCGTAATCATCTATTTGACTGGTTCAGGCATATGAAATCCTCCTGACTCCAAGTGGGGTCCATCTCTTCCAATCGAACTACCCCCAACACTTCTACTGGTGCCTCCTATTCCACCAGAAGTAGATATTTTTTTTTCTCCTTTCCCTCATGACCCTAAACTATCCATTCTTTCTCTCTGCAACACTGGACTCATCACTACTTCTCATATCCTCTTCAATTCTCTTCTTCTAACCCTTATTTCCGACAAATTAGTCTCCCTCCACTCATTAGCTATCAGTTCTCTCCATATCGCTCTAAAGTCTTGAGATTTCTGTAACTCCTCTTGATCCATCACAATAGCTCCTCATCTTCCACAACTATGCAACATTCCCCCCCTAGATTTGACCCCTAGCAGAAAAGGTTTTAAGCAGCCATTCTATTTTCTTGGAATGACAATAGGTTTTCTTCGACACAACCTGTATTTAAACATTGATTCAATCTTAGAGAAATATTTATGCTTTTCAACTGCAAACTCAATAATGTACCCTTTTATGGTTGCATGAACCCAAAAAAAAAGTGCTCTTGTTAGTTCATTATCTGATCGGTGCAGTTTAGCCAAATCAACCATAGTCTAATCTCTACGAATCCTTAGGTGATTCCCTTCTCCATCTTTAACTTGTAGCCTCCTTAACCAATTATGCAGTTCTTCAAGGAACTTTCACCAGAAGATTTTGTATTAATCATAAGTAGGTTATACATACAAAATCTCTTCCTTAACCCAATCTAGATTCTTTTGTCGTAGTTTAGCTTGTTGCAGAAAAAAATGATCAATATTCTTATGCCAGCAATCCTGAATGTCTCCATTGAGAATCCTCGACACCATGATCTAGATCCCTTTTCAAATTCTCATGGGTCTCGGAAACATAACCATTTGTTGGCGTAAAATTTAATTATCAGAGACTCGGGGTTCAACCTTAGGTTTCCAACAAAAATCATCGTCATAGTATAGCTTACTTCCTGCATTTTCACTTCTCTTTGGGGAAAACAGAGTATCTCACCCGAGGCATGCTAGAACAACAAGCGATAAGGGATATAGAATGGTGGTGAAGAAGTTTTACTCATTATATTATACACGCACTTTGAACATTTTATTAACCAACACAACAAATTTGACATGTGATTTAAACATCCATAACTAAAACAATAAAATATCATTAAAAGACAAATAAAATTTTAATAGGGACACACAATTGTCAACCATCATATCACAATTCATTCTCGTAATAGCTCCTTTATTCATTGGGAAAATCATTACACTAGAAACTCACGCATGTTGTGAGATATCAATATTATGGACTGCATTGCATTACAAGAACATAACATAACTTCAAAGGAAGAAAAGACTCGGACTCTAATGAGCCATTACATAGTGGAACCAACATAACCAAAAATCTTCAACTAACAACCCATTCATAGATAATTGTTAACAACGACCTAATTTTTTCATCTTTGTCCCTTTTTATAGTTCATGCTTACTTGATATGGTCTAACATGCACCTTTCTTGATCCCAATATCGATCAATTCCACTTTGACGAGTTCTGGTGCTTTTATCCTTATCAGCTTTAACACTTTCAAAATTTATCTTGCGCTTCCTTCTTTCATGGCTTTGCAAGTCCCAACATAACTGAATTTTCACTTCTTTGTCATTTCCTGATTTCCGATGGTCACTTTTAACATGTCTGGCCATTTCTTCTCTACGACATTTTTTTAATCATATTCTTCAAAATTCTTCCAAAAACCAAAGGACCCAACAAGCAGCAACTCTCTCTCCTAACTCAATGAGAAGCAACAACAAACCATCAATCCTTTGACACTACAACTCTACCCATCATCTATGTAAATAGAAACATGCTCCTCTGAATGAAGACATCTTCATGGATGATTTTTCACTGACCTATATCACTGCCATTACCTCCTTACCATAGGAAAGAGGCTACTTCATATGAACCAAAGACTATGACCAAATGATATGCAATGAAGTATATGGCTTCATAGGCCTATTACATGGATACAAGAATGACAATGCATGGTTGTACAATGACATCAATAAGCCCATATATGGTTGCATCAACTAACAAACCTATCTCTCAATATATGCATGACCCTAGAATGTCTCACCATGAGAAGTATGAGAGTATACATGAATAGTACATCAATTTCATGGTTGTACTAATAATATTAACATCCCATTCATAGTTGTACCAACTCTCATGACTCATTATACAACATATGTCATTCATGGGTCATGAATTTATGACCAAGGCCTCATACATGGTTGAGACATATCTTCCATTACAGTGAATACTAACAAAGACTCTCATGCATGAATCAACCAGTAGACCCATATGATAAAGCAACAAGATTCATGGTTGAAACAAACATTCACTACAATTCATGCCAAACATCATGGCTCGCCTCTATGCATGGCATTAACAAGTACATGACATGTATGATCAGCAATATGTGCCCCACATAGCAAAAATATACTAACAATACATATCACATTATAAACATGTGTTAGCCTTTCCAAATCACCAGCCATAGATCAATAGCAATAAAAAATACATAGAAATGTTCAGTGGCCCAACAATAGCATATATCAGCACCATAAAGAAAACCTTTTTCATCATAGAAAACCTCATAATAGTACCATCAATCATTAGCACTATATGTCATCCCTTTGAAGCTAAACATGGCAGAAAAAACAACCACCATATGGACCATTTGATACCATGAAAAATTGAACTAGAAGCAACACATACATGACATCATCAATATGCTCTCAATCCAAAATCTCCAACAACAAGGGTAAGTGACCAAGCAAATGATATGACATGTGAGAAGCAAGAAACCACCATAATATTGTACTCCATAGGTCAAGCTAATACAAAACCATTGCATAAGAACTCATGCAAAAACTATGAGAAGGCACACAAGCCATTCACAACCAAAGAAAATCTCATGCAACAAACTCATGTCAAATAAGTGCATAACATTGAATACATAACCAACTTATTCAACGAGTGTCCTATTCTTCTTCAACTACCAAGAGATCATGATGCCTTCAATAACAAGTGTCATTTACTTCTTCAGCTATCAAGAGATAATGATTTTTTTAATACCACTAAAATATTGGAATTACATGTGATGTTCCCCTTGAACATGTGCCATCTCTATATAATCTCCACACATCACTTCATAAATCCTTTCTCAAAATATGATCACAATAGCCTTAGAAAATACAACATTAATAGAAAAATTCATCATCATAAAATCATCATCAAAGAGATAAGCATCGTCATCATACCCTAGATGCATGCAACAAAAATAAATCCTCAACAAAACATATTTATTCCATGCACATCTCTTGTTATTGCAACACTTTCAATGATTTTGCATGATATATCATGATGTACCATAACTACCCTGAGGCCATGTGAACCTCAGTCTCTCCTTGTAGACTCTTGATGCTCCTTCTTCCTCCAAATATTGAGTGATTTCTCTATTGCATGCAAATCTCTTCTAGACCTCTTATCTAACCTTCTTTTCATGTTCTTAATTCTTTGACTAGATGGCCTTAAGAATCACAGTAGCATGCAATCTTTGGCTATATGACCAAAATTGTCACACATGTAGCACCTGATATGACCAAGGAATAGAGGAAATAACTTGAACCTCTTGATATTCATTTTATTTATCTTTCCTCGAGTCTTTCATTCAATATAATTGTGGAAAAAATTGTTGCATGAGTAGCAATAACCATAAAAATTACCATTATACCTAATTTTGGTTCAACTTCGTGAAGGAAGCATTCTTCTTTCATTGTTTTCTTGAGAAGGCCTTATATTCAACTACTTATTTTTTTTCATGCTTCTACAATTTGTTGCAATATGTCCAAGCTTTTGACAAATGAATCATCTCACAGATCACAAGGGTGAGAATAGCCTTCCAGGTGCACTCCTTGACATGACCTTTGGCTTGTTTTCTTTGAGCTTCTTCTTTGATTGTTGGTCTACTGATGGTTCTCGTTCTTGTATATTTCACTATTGTTATAATTTTTTATGCTTGTAGATGCAACTAAGTTGGTTTCTCCTTTATGCATGCAACGATATGATTTAATAGATGTGGAATTTTGGTTTCTCTTCAGCTGAGTGGTTTTCTTCACTAAATCATTCCTTAATGAAACCACTTCAGCTTCCAATCTCTCACATTGATCCTCTTTTTATCTATACTTCTTCCTCATATCCTCTTTAAATTTCTTTGCCTATTCTAGTTGAGTTTTTAATCCAATGATCTCTTCTCTTAATCCATTCTCCTTCTTATAAAAAATATGCAAAAGTATTTTTTTTATCCTTACATGCACTGGTTAGTATATTCACTTCAACGGGTAATTATTTGATTACTACCATTGTGGATTCACATTAAGCCTTAATGAGAGCAATATCCTTCTCATATTCACTGTGTAACTCAATAGAATCATAATTTAAAAATTCTTTCAAAAAAGTACCTTCAGATTTGATCTCATGTGACACGACTATTTTGGCTGAGATTTCACAATTTGTTGCTCCTTTCGCAATGGATTGGTTTTCTTCCTTCTTTGGATTCCTTGTCTTTTGAGGCATATTTTTCTTATTCTTAACCATGGTCCCATGATCTACCCTCAAGCGATCTAGCTCCACCGAGAGAACCCCACTTGGATACCATTGTTAGAAATGAGCTCACTATTGGGGTGGTGAATCAGTAGTGCTAGGATTTATAAACTTTTAAATACGTTTTTTCAAAACACCCTAACATTAGTAACCTATCATATAATCATAGATATAACATGTAAAAACCATCACACCAACAACACACAAACACCATGGAAAATATCAATAAATATATTCACACATAAAGACACAAGTGTTTCTGGTGGAAATCCTTCCCAGAGAAAAACCACCCTGTTGTTGTTTCACTGCTCAATTATTCTATTAATTGTTGAAAAAATTGTCCATAGAGTAGCTAGAATCCACTAGCTAGAAGTATCAAATTTTGTAACAGTATTTCGACATCTATCTATCTCTTATGGATCTATGGAAACTTGTCCACTGGAAGCCACCACAACTAATGATCCTCACCCAATGCCTATTGGAATATCCAACCACCATTGGATAGAGAAAATTGTTCCTTATGATGGAACTTCCAGACTTGCCCAACCCATCTACACATTGTCTACTATGAAGCCTCTACACCTTCAACTCCTCCATGTGAACCATGTTTCACAATATTTCATATTGGGTTCTCAATCTGCTCAACATGAGGAACCCAACAACACCTTCATTCTGCAACCAAAATATGAATCAAAAACTTTGAACTGGAGGGGGTTACTTCTCTTCAATCCACACATCTAGCTCCTACAATAAAACAACATAAATATAAAATAATATTATCCATATGCTCCATTTTATGCTACTACTCTCAGGTCAACAATCTACTATCAAAAAATAATCTCTTTGAATTCTTTTCCCCATAAACTCGGATTCGTTGTTGATTCTAATCTCTATTTCCTACATACAACACTTCAATATTTTTGCAATTTGTGTGAGCAGCTTCAGCTATAAATTTTCTCTCTCAAACCCTCTCAAAGGCATGTTCTTACACTTTCAAAAGAACCAACCAAATAGACTCACACCTTTCTCCTATTTGTAATTTCTATGATGATTAATTCAGTAACTGCTACAGGTGATGGAGCGCTCAACAATTCTTTCTGCACCTCTAAATTTTCCTGGATCCATCTCCTTGAGTTGATATATCCCCTTGCTCCTCTTAATGATGGATATTTTCAAGTTTAATCACTTTTTAGAAGCTCCCTTACCTTTTATGACCTTTACATGAAATATTCTAATCACGAGCATTATTGGACACCTAAAAACATTTTATGTGTGTGCATAATCTAGAGAAATTCTCATAGTAGAAGCTCAACCACACCCATGATCCTACCTCCATGCAACCACAAGGACTACATCCACACCCATAGGCTTGTCTCCTATGTCCAAGAACCTACAACAGTACCCACAAGCCTGTATCCATGCAATTGTGGTATGGGATAAGAGAAACTCAACCAATTTAGATCAGAACTCTACCAAGATTCTTCCATTGCTTGGCAATCCTTTGTAGGACCTCAATAACCTTTTTTAACCACTACAACACATCAACGATCCACTAACACATCAGATATCAACACCTATATTATTCATGTACAGCATGTGGATTTATTTTAAGATCAAACTATGCCAACCAAAATCTAAGCCATCAAACTTCTCCACAACTACTCCATCACCTGCACAAAATTAATAAAATCAATGACAGGCCCTGCAACCAATAATACACTCATTTACCGTAGTATTTACACGCAAGCCAAACACTAGTTAGAAAACCTAGTGAAGGAAGAAGCAACAAGAATACCTAGTGAAGGAAAAAACAATGAGCAGACTTGGTGAAGGAAGAAGTAGAAAGCAAACTTAATGAAGGTAACATGAATGTTTTTATCTTTTGAAGAAGTTGTTGTCTTCCATCAATAACACCTTTGTAATCTGGCCCCATGGAATTTCATCCCTTCACTAATTCCTCCTTCATATAAACAACATATTCTTCAAAATTAAATTCACCATGGATCTTGAAAAATATTAATCCCTCCCCTTTTAGATGCCCTCGTCACTCACCTTCCATATGGTTCCTTGACACACCAAGTTTATACAAAAAATACCCACATTGATCAATACCTTCATGCCCTCTCACATCATAATCAAACCCAAAAGTATGTTGTTCTTAAAACATTATTCACACAAGCCATCCTAATTTTGGTTTTCAATTCTTGGAACTCAAAATATCCCATTTAACCAAATACCTCATATCCAATGGCTACTCCTTGTCCCACATTAACAAAGAATATTATGGTGTTATTTGTCACAAAACCAAAGCTCGAGACCCCTCTTCGCCCCAAACTCTCATTTCTCTTCCTTAAATCGAAGGAACCACAGATATAATCTCCAAAATCTTTTCTAAAAATAACATTAAGACCCTATCAAATCCTCACAAAACCCTCCAATAGTTATTCCACTCCACCAAAGACAATTTTTATATGATAATGGGATCGTGTGTTTTTCAAATTCCCTACTCCTGTGGGAAGTCATACATAGGCCAAATAGTTAGTTCTTTCAAAACTCGCTTCAAAGAAGACACTGAGACACAAATCATAATTTTGTATCCAAATCAACCATAGTCGAACACCTTTCAAATTCCAATATCTTATATGTTTTAACCAAAACAAGATCCTAGCTATGACCCCCCCCCCCCCAATTATTAATTACACGTCATATTCGAAGCCCTTGAAATAAAAAAACATATGTGTACTTCAATCATGAAGATGGCTATATATTAATCCAATATTGGAATCCCCTCATTTATCATATTGGTCAACAGACAAGGCATGTGTAATCACCATTTTGTTTTGGTTTCATTGTTCCCTTGTTTTAGTTTCCATCTATCTTCTTCTATTTCTCTCCCTATTTCATTATTTTATCTAAATCTTCCCCCTGATTCCTCGGGAAAATAACTTTAGCGTTTAGGATTTTTTAATCCCATGATCTTGTTTCACCCCTTTTCTTTAGTATCTTCTTTCCCATATGGATCTATTTGATTCACCTTCCCTCCTTTTATTATTTTTTCATTTTGTTTAATTTTAATTATTAGACTCTCCTTTTAGTTTTTTAGTTCAATAGTTAGGGTCCTTACAATAGCCATTAATTTCATTTATTTTTCAATTTATTAATTTTACTTTTTTATTCTATTATAAATATCCAAATCTATATAGTTTTCGACGTAATCAGATTAATTCCATCTCCTCCCCACCTCCCCACCTCCCCCACCTTTTCATAAATTATATATATTATTTAATTTAGTTATATATTCAAAATTGTTTTCACTTCAATGCATTAAATTAAATTAAAATCGTAGGGCGAATTTTCTTTCTTGTCCATTATTTTGTAGCATTATTAATTCTAAAATCACTTCCGTTTCTATCATTTTCATTAAAATTTTATTATATTTTATTTCAATTTATTAATTTATTAGTTTTAGGCTCTATTCTAAATACCTTAATTTATATTTTTTATCCTAATATTTTTATATTAATTTATTTTTACCCCTATGTAATTGACAATTTAATTTAATTTCTCATTTTATTATTTTCAATTTGTTTTGGCCCATATCTTAACCCTGATCTTTTGAATTGCTTCCCTTATCTCAATGTCTAACCCCTAGATCTGATATTTATAATATCATTCTCACAACTTTCTTCTCATCACTATGCTCTTATAGTCCCTAATTATGAGTGGGGGGTCCACTTGAAGCATTGGAAATTTCAAAATACACCACAATTTCAATCCAAAAACACCACAAACAACAATTTGACAAGTGGAAATCTTCACACTCGAATTAAAGAAGAGTTGTAATTTAAACTTCTTGCTCAATATCATAGATTGGTGTCTCTTGATAAGTTGGTGCTTAGTAGTGGGGATTGGTATCTCATATAGGTTAGTGCCTACAAATATTTGCAATGATGGGGGTTGGTGTCTCTAATAGTTTTTATGCCTATGAACATTTATGGGGATTGGTGTCTCTAGTATATTGGTGACTACAAAATATCTGTAAGAGTAGTTATTGCCTACAAAAAATGGTTACATTAGGTTGGTTCCTACAGAGTATTACAAAAACATTTTTTGTGATTTTATCCCCAAAAGGGTTTCCACATAAATATTGTGTTCTATGTTCTGTTGTTGACTAATTTCATACATAATTATTTTATTATGGTTCATGAATGTTTAAATAAGTTTAAATGATCTTATACTGGTTCACTTATACTAATTCACCCCGCCCCCTCTCAGTATATGTGTGTGCTCAAAAATTGGTATTAGAGTAGCTTCCTTAAGAAATAATCTAACCATTGGAAGGTAGATCTC
Organism: Pinus albicaulis; assembly: GCA_034641835.2. Taxonomy (NCBI): domain Eukaryota; kingdom Viridiplantae; phylum Streptophyta; class Pinopsida; order Pinales; family Pinaceae; genus Pinus; species Pinus albicaulis. The sequence continues at coordinate 622,485,145 of CM076582.1, forward strand.
AAAAGAACACATCACTGGTTAGGAAGGTTTCTCCACAAAGATATCTCCATTGTTTGATGAAAAAAATTGTTTTTCATGGAAGTGGATCCTGAAGAAGAACTCATATGTCCCTTGAGACAAATAAACAAGCTCAAGAAAAATAATTTGAAACAAAAAGAGTAGTTGAAGAAATATGAAGAAGAGAATCATGATGCAAAATCCAAACTATCAAAAAAAAAATGAAGAAATAGAGAAGGCTATTAGCCTAAAAATTCAACTAAAAAAGGAAAAGGGGACAAAAGTAATGGTGAGAATATAGTTGAAGGTGTTAGTGTCCAAATGTTCAGTGATAAAAAAAATCTTTTTAGATTTACTTAGTAGTGGTCCTAGGTCAAAATTTCATGTTTCAAGTCAATTTTCAAATAAAATTTTGTTCGCTGAATATGTCTAGGTCTGAAATTCTACTCCCTACACTCCATTCATGGTCGTTATCATATTAGAGGTCATGTCGTCCATTTATAATTTAGGGTATGAGGTCATTTACCACACTTTCATCTAGGTCAAAGTCTAGGTCTCATTTGTTTCGCTACCATAAGAGTCAATTTATGTCATGAAAGAAGGTGAATAGAATTTCATTTTCACCATACAAGCCATTTGCATAGGGATGTAGAAAAGGTAGGGAAATAAGTTAAGGCAATTTTTCTTTCATCAAATAAAGTGTATTTATTCATTAAAGTGTTTCAAAAAAGAGAAATTTCTTCAAAAAGTTTGTGATTTCATTAGAAGACAAAAAGTGATTTTATGATGTTATAAAAAGGAAAAAAAAAGACTTCTTCAACTCATTTTATCTTTTGATGGTTGATAGATCTCATGTATTCTCACCATAATACTCCATAGCTACCAAGGGTTGAATAAAAAAATAAGAAATTTGTGTCAATTTGCTCCTGCTATGCTTATGGAGGTGCTGCGCTATGCTTTTGGTGTGTTGCATAGGTGTTGCGCTACGTTTCTAGTATGCACTGCAATTTTGGTGTTTGAGCTTCAAATCAGTAATCCAAGCTACAAAAACACTGCACTAGGGTTCATAAATCTCCTAAATAGTAAGTGAACACCATTCCTACCTCTCTCAAGTCTAATTTCATCAGCAAATGAGTGGTTTCCTTCATTAGGTCATATCCACTATGTTTTTGGTGTTTTTCATATTTTGCTTGTTGTAGCTGATAAAACCCTACTCTAATCATATACAACCTTCATACAATGTCCATAAATAATACCTTAACACTCCCTATCACTCACATCCTTCCTTTCCATCAATGTCATCAAAACCCTATTTTTCACTACATTTTGGCAGAAAACTAGGAAATTCTTGTGTTTTGATCTTTCGGTCACCTTCCTCATACTCATTTCCATAAATTTCACTTCCATCCTATTACCATAGAGGCATCACTCAATTAACCTATGACATAGCATGTGCGTTCATGGCATACTAAACAATACCCTTAATTTTACTACATATTGGAAAATACCTCTAAAAATCACTTTATTTAATCACCTACCAATACTAACCCAATACATTTTCCCAATTTAAAAAACCCCTACTTTCACTATATATTTTAGGTATTCATTTTTTCATTAAAATTTTTTATACCCCTTTATATTTATATCCCTAACATAATGACATGATGCCTCAGCATGTGCAAACATCAATCAAGTTGAAGGGCCTCTGGATATCAAGCTCACAAATGACAAACTGAGTAACGGAGATTTGTACCAACAAGAGAGCCCAAGTTTTCAGGTGTCATATGTCAAGCACCGAGTTGGAGAAAGGTTGTGCAGGTGTCGATCTTATGCCATAGCCCAAGGACTCTATAGATGTTAGGAATTTTCCACTAGTGTTGAGGATGAGGAGTTGAAGTTGAATGTAGAATCCAAAAAAATTGTTAGAGAACTATGCCTAAAACATGAGGAACACAATCAAGGCTAAGAAAATTGTGGCCAAGTTGGATTCATCTAAACAAAAAACAAAAAAAATATTTGGAGATGCAATTGAGCAGGCAATCCATTGGTTGCATAATAACCAGCTAGCTGAGGCTGATGAATTTGATGACAAACTGAAAGAGATGGAGTCCACTTACAAACCTATGATTGCAAAAATATATCAGAGAATTAGAATTAGTGATGGTTGTTGTCGATGGTGTGAAATCTCTCATAGATGCTAGTGATCGCTTGGTGTTGAACGTGGAAATCACTCGTTTGTTTGGTGCTCTTGGCCTACTTATTAAGTTTGTCATGTTCTACTACACAAACTTTATGGAAAGACATGAATCAGGGCAAAGTATTATAAGTGATATCACAACAATCTTAGCATGAAATCGTCACAAACATTGGAGGCCGGATTGGCTTTAATACCAACATTTTCCTCTTTATATGCAGTCAATGAAACAAACTCCCCTGCAACATATATCAATAGAAATGTTCATGTCTTAATGCAAAAAGAATATAGGATTCCCACTTCTTTGCAAGCATAGAGCCCCTAAGTTATGTGGTCCATTCTTCCTGAAGAATACTCCCGTCATTGACTTTTGAAACCTAGGTTACATATCTAGTGAAATTCTGACATGAAGGCTCTTATTTCTAGAGAAATATATTTCATATCAATATATCTCATGAAATATATGTTTAGAACTCTATCTTTACACACAACTTTCAGGATTAAGAATGACAAGGTCATAAGGTATCTAAGTAGAAAGGTTATAACTCCAAAACTTGAAAAGAATGATCAATTTCTGCAACAAGCTCCAATGATGAAGCCTAGGATGGAAATATAACAAGAGGATGCTTTACAACAACAAGTTGTTCAGCAAATTCTGAGGTCTGATATATTGGCTTCAAAGAGAAGAGTCCATGCAAAGACATTCTACTCTACAATTTCATACAGTTATTTAGCAGCAGCAAAGCACATGAGGAGTCACATCGAAAGCAAAGAATAATATGTGGCATAATAGGTTACCTTTATCCATTAAGGCAATTCAGTAGCAACTTCTAGTAGCAGGATACATTATTCTCTTTACAACTATATGATACAACTTACTTTAAAACTATATGATACAACTTAGTTTACAAATATATGATACATTATTCGCTTATTCGACATTTTAGGCATCAATAAAATGAATATCAAATGTATTAGGATCAATTTTCCACACATTCAATGTTGCATACTCTTCCCAGCACTCGTTTAGTTGAGATTTAGTGTAGACCTACATGCAAGAGACCCAATTAGTAGTTTCAAGATATTTTCAGAGGTACATTTAGTAGTATAACTTTAGAAGGAAATATTTCCTTTCAAGATCCTTGCATTGACTCTAAAGTGCCATTGTAACATAAAATATAATGACATGGAACATTGTGAAAAAGGAAGTGATCCTTTGGGTGGAATTTGGTTTAATAATATGGCAATGAATCTTGAGAGCCTCATGCATATATAAGGCTATACATCTTTGTTTACGGTACCTAGAGAAATTGGCCAGGGAATGTGTCACTCTAAAGAGATAATGAAGCCATCCTCAAATATTGTAGTAGAAGGGGTAGAAAAAGATGTCGTGTTCCTTTTTTAGAGGCTTCCTTGATAGTATAATTCAAATAATTTTAATGATTTGCATCTAAAGAAGTCAACCTAGAAGTTACTATCAGTATTGTGGAAGATTGACTAACTTGAGAAGTATTGCTGCAATTATTATTCCACAAAACTTTTGATGTATGGAGGGAATTGAAATCACAAGCCTTATATCTAGCAAGTCTAGTTTTTTGAAGCTCCATTTGAATTTTATAAGGTCATTGATCTCTGCTAGGTCGAGCTCCAAGATTCACCATCTTTTGTGATCTTCATCCCATAATAGAAAAATCTTTTGGTAAAGTTGTCCTAGCTTCAAGACACCTCATGTCAATGAAAGGCCAGACTCAAATCTTGTTTTTAAGACCTTCATTCTTGTGGCCTTCTTAGGGAACCACTCCAAACAATTTTCTGCAATTTTTATGTGACTAAAGTGGTACAAGAATATCGAAAGGTTCAAGCAATAAGAGGACATTGAAGTTTATTAGAACCTTGGTTCCTTCATTACATCAGAGACATTCTCTTCCTATGTAGTCTTGTGCATCTCCTTTTAAACAAAATCCTGATCTCAGTTTTAGACTAAGCCTAAAGCAGCTACCGAAGTCAACAATTTGTTAACCTTATAAGAAGTATTAACCTTGAAGCTTGAAGTATGGAAGTCTGATATCTAGCAGATCACTGTGCGAAAATTCAAGGTGTAAAAGTGATAGTGATAGCCCTTGTCATATACATACATCAATTACAACATTTTCCTACAAGCCGACCTATATAACATTATGAACTCGATGACAAGCACTGTGTAAGCATCTCTATTCATTAGAAATCTAGAATAACTTGAGAAGCCTGTAGAGGATATCTATATTTGATCCAGTGAATTATTAACCTTATTGAAGATATTCTGAACAATTTTATATGTGTTTCTACATTCATCTCTGTAATCATCCATCTATCCGGTGACCAAGAATCTGATCTGGAGTATACACTTAGTATGATTTGAATACTAATTATGATAAGATCCATGTGATATGTTGATCATATGTCTGGGCCTTGATTTGTCCACAACACAACCTGAACAGTTGTACATGATGATGGCAGCAGAATAATTGAAGTACAACATCCCTTCTATGTGCTTAGGATTATGTCTGCAGAGATTTTCTCTATAATAAATACTTGCGATTGATAATTATATTGTTGTTGGAATGGATGCATGGTGATCTGTGTATGAACATATTTAGGACCAGTAAATAGAATAATAACACTGCATGACTAACCAAGTTTATATATATCAATGTTGGAGTATATTGGGGATGACAATCAGAGTCTTGGTATATATGTCATGATAATGTCGTAATTTTGTATTAATGCCTGGAAAGACAAATCCTTATCATCTTAAGGAGAATCTATTGGCATCATTGAGAAAATATCTCAGTTAAGAGATATGGATAGAGACATTTTAATATACTCAAAGGGATTCCTAGTTTGAATCATAGGAAAAAATATAGTTTGAAATTCGGAGTCGTTCTAGATATAATAAAATAGATGTCTTGAAGACCTTAGTATGTTCCTCGGTGACTTAATTGAAAAACACCAGTATGAATATTTTGTAGAATACGTATGTTGCAATGCTAACTTAATCATGAATTCAAGTTCCTAAATAGGAGAAAAATTAAGGGCATTAGGATCTTTGTACAAGTCAATATAGGAGTTTAAAAAGGTGTCAAATTTATCCATCCTCTAATGTATGCTAATGGTTTACAGCTCCAAAAATGAAAATATACCTTAGAATTTATGAGGTATACTTTCAATTAGTTTCAAGATATTTTCAGAGGTACATTTAGTAGTATAACTTCAAAAGGAGATCTTTCCTTTCAAGATCCTTGAATTGACTCCAAAGTGCCACTGTAACATAAAATATATGACCTGGAGAATTGTGAAAAAGGAAGTGATCCTTTGGGTAGAATTTGGTTGAAGAATATGGCAATGAATCTTGAGAGCCTCGTGCATATATAAGGCTATACATATTTGTTTACGGTACCTAAAGAAATTGGACAGGGAATGTGTCACTCTAAAGAGATAATGGAGCCATCCTCAAATATTTTAGTAGAAGGGGTAGAAAATTATATCGTGTTCCTTTGTTAGAGGCTTCCTTGATAGTATAATTCAAATAAATTTAATGATTTGCAACTAAATAAGTCAACCCAGAATTTACTATTAGTATTGTGTAAGATTGACTGACTTGAGAAGTATTGTCGCAATTATTCTTCAACAAAACATTTGATGTATGGAGGGCATTGAAATCAAAATCCTTATATCTAGCAAGTCCATTTTTTTGAAGCTCCATTTGAACGTTATAAGGTCATTGATCTTTGCTAGGTCGAGCTCCAAGATTCACCATATTTTTTGATCTTCATCCCATAATAGCGAAATATTTTGGTAAAAATTTCCTAGCTTCAAGACACCTCATGTCATTAAAGGTCACACTCAGATCTTATTTTTAAGACCCTCATTCTTATGGCCTTCTTAGGGAACCACTCCAAACAATTCTCTGCAATTTTTCATGACTAAAGTGGTACAATAATATCGAAAGGTTCAGGAAATAAGAGGACATTGAAGTTGATTAGAACCTCGGTTCCTTCACTACATCGGAGACCTTCTCTTCATATGCAGCCTTGTGCATCTCCATTTAAAGGGAATCCTGATATCAGTTCTAGACTAAGCCTAAATCAGCTACTGAAGTCAACAATTTATTACCTTTTTAAGAAGTATTAGCCTTGAATATTAAGAGTATGGAAGTCCGATATCTAGCAGATCACTGCGTGAAAATTCAAGGTGTAAAAGTGACAATGATAGCCCTTGTCATATACATACCTCAATTACAACATTTTCCTACAAGCCGACCTATATAAAATTCTGAACTCTGTGACTGGTATTTAAGAAATTAATGTGGAATATAGATTATAGTAAGGATAGTTCTACAAATCATTTTCTAAAGGGGAAGCATCCCTCATAGTCTCTGGAACTACACAAGACTAGATTTAAAAACACTTTTTTTTTTAAAGAAAAATTGTGATGGTTCTAAAAAGAAAAATCATAACCCAGAGAAACAAGTCCCTTCAATCAACATAGAATTTCAATTTATAGTAAGATATTTATAGAAAAAATCAACTCATGAATATATTTTGTTTCAAAATCACTGGAAATAATGGGTTATTATTGATCAAGGTAATGGTTGTCTAAATTTAGGTACCCCTATTTTAACGATGGTATGAAAGGCCATCATGTTATAAAATAATTTCATGTAGACAGTAATATGTATGATTTGAAATTCACCTCAAGAAAAGCTTACTTCATGTTAGAAACCTTCCTTAACTTCATGTTAAGCAGTAGAAGCAAGCCAATGCCAATCTGCAAAAAATAATCCTTGAAATGGTCAAAAATTAAAATAGATCCAAATTCATAAATTCACATTGTTCATAGTAGTAGACTATTAATTTACTTTTGTAGTTAAACCAAGAAAGAAAATTTAGTATGCTTTGTTTTATGCTACCATGGGGCAACCCAATACTTATAGTCAAAGGGAGTGCATATCTTCTCTCAATAAGCTCAAATATTTTGAATCTGGTTTGTTGATGATTTTCCTTCATTGTAGTTTGGCATCAAGCAATTATTTTTGTTAGTTGCATGCACATCCTTTTTGTAGAGACAAATTTCCAATTCCCTGTAGCAATGTAAGCTTGAGGAAGTGATAAAATATTACTTTAAATGACATAAAATGACAAGTTGAAGGTCATTAAACCAGAAAGGCTTTGCTAGGATTGTGTTGAAATTACAAGTGTACCATTTCCATAGTAATATTGTCCAAGGGCACAAGAAATCCATAAAACTTGTTGAAAAAAGGTAACAAATGGAAACACTACAATAAGGAAAACATAATTCCTAAATGAGCATTAATACATAGTTAGATTACAAGCTGAAAGAAAGAAAAATATTGCAATGCTAAAAGAGAAAAGGCCCTACACCTTAATTTCATCTTCTTCATTTGAAATATCAACATCAGGGCCACGAAGAGCCTGTAATAGAGCTTCAAAATATGACTTCTTTCCTATTTTATATTTCTTCTATCATGATCAAATGTTAGATAAAATTTTCCTTTTACATAACATAGAACACATGATTTCTTTATCTTATGTAGTCAATAGAATTTATTGCAAGAATTCAAGCTTTCTAAAAGCTTACCATCCATCTTGGAGATTCTGGGATAATTGAGAGACCATCAAGTGAACACTGGGAACTAGTCTTGCATCACCACCCTAGAGCTATTGGTTTTAATATTTTGAGAAAAAAACAATAAATTTTGAATGATTTGCAAACCCTTCTTACTAAACAAATACCTATAACCACCAAAATCCTCCATGAAACAAACAAACCAAATAAATATGATAGCATTATGCCAATATTAATTGAAATTTTTTCCACAAAAAAGAGAATTTGGTCAGTTACAATTAAGATTTCTAGTGCTTTACAATTCACTTACATCCATTCAAATATGGCTCCTTAGAAAACCATGATGAAGCTATATTCCCAAGGTGAAAAAGATCATAAATTAAAAATAGGAAACTTACATGAATTATAGTACCAAGAGCTCCCCACAATTGCTTCAGATCTATCTCAACTAATATACTAGTACCTTGATTTACCACAACAAATTAATAACATCAAAGTCTCAACAAAATTATTGCAGTAGCTACGTTATCAAGGTTTTGGAGGAGGAAGGGCATGTGAGGGAGTGGGAGAATTACTGTGAAAGATATGGCTCCCATTCCAAAAATTGTCAAAAATCTACCCATATGCAATAATAAAGCATTTTTCTACAAGGTAAACATGACAAGAGTAAATTAGAAGTACTTTTTGTTCCTTGGTTGTTCCTCACCTTCTTCTCCCATTGACAACCTGCCCCACTCATAAAAATTAAAAAAAAATGCTTCTAGCTATGTTCTCGGGAGAGATCATAGGTATATTTTGTATGAAATTTTGTGAAGAATGGCCAGCAGGTGGTATGTTTTTCCTTTTTGGTGGTGATATGGCATGTTATATGAACTTTCCTATGTGTTTTCCTTTTCGAAACTATAAAATAGAAACTTATGCATTCTTTCTTTGGAAAAATAAAATCAATTAAATTAACATGGGTTTCTAGGTTGTACAATACGTTAATGCTATAGGGTAATATGCTTGGGTGGTGATTATTGGGTATCCTTCTCAGGGCTTTTCGGTGCTCGAGGCAGGCTGTCAGATTAGCTGTAAATTTCCAAATATGATGTGTGCATGTTCATGCTAATATATATAATTGACAAAGGGAGATGAAAAGATTACCTCTTTGTGGATAGCAGATCCTATGGAAAACACCAAGTAGCGAAGTAGAGATCCTTCTTCATCGGCTCCAAGTCCAGATCCTGTAATCAATCAAAGCACCCGTGTAATCCCTATAGCATTATATCTTATTATCAATTAAAAAATGCATATCTAAGCCATTCATATCATGCTACATAGACGATTGAAGAAAAAGTGTGACACTGATGCATCGAATGGACCGTAACAGATACAATTCTATTAATTTATGAAAAGGAGGATTACAACCATTAGTTGCACCAAGCCATCCTCAATCTCCCAATTCCTCTATCTCTTTCTCTATCTCCGACTGTGATGATGCTCAAGGTAGAAAGCTCTCAATGAACTTTGTCGATCTTCAATCCTCACACTACAACAATGAAATTCTACTCCACATATAATCAAACCTTCGACCTTAGACCAAGAGCCCACAGCTCCAATTTATAGGAGATGGAGAGGACAAACCTTGCCAACTCTTTCAACCTGTTCAAATCGGGAAAGATCTAGATGTGTCCTCGCTTTTCCTTGATTTTTCTTTCCATAGGAGTTCAGTTATGTTTGGCAATGCCTAATAAAAGGTTTGTGCCATTTAGTTTCTATTTTGAACCAATTCCTTTTGAGAAAAAGTTGGAAATGCTAGTCAGTTTTCCACAAAGATATTTCCCTTTTCACATTCAAACACGGATAACGCTACCCCTTGGGCAAGACAGAGCGTTACCCTAGGCATTAATGCCTCCTTTGCATGGCTCAGGTGCGTTATAACTCTGCCTAGTTGTTTCTGGGGTGCGTTACCTTGGAAAAAATGGGTCTTTTCTAGGTCATTTTCTTCCTTCCATGATATCGTCTCCTCTGAGCTAATGAGGAGGTAATTTGTCCTGTAACAAATGACCCCTAAAGTGTGAGGTTAGAGACGAAGACGATGGCCAAAATACTTTATAACAAGTGTAGTAGAATGAGAGGAATTGGAGGACTGAGGAAAACCTGAAACAACAACATATCTCAGAAAATATAGTATTTGTCTTGATTCGGGCATTCCCATGCTCAGTAGCTAGTCAAAATTATTTTTCTAGAATAGAGATATGAACAGTGTGTCCACCGATAAGCATAACGTGAAAGTGTTTGCCATAACAGGATCAAAATGATAAGCTATCTCCAAAAAACAATATCGCAACTTGGGAGAGGAAACACAGCTATAATGGTGCAAGCCTCAACCCAAGGTCTTGGTCACCGCTTCACTACACTGCATATTTACGTACATGTGAATGAAGTAGTTGCAGTCAAACATGTGGAAAGTCGTCTGATTACTAGTAAATAACAAAAACTGTTAACAGACGCGAGGGTGGCCACTGATAATGAAGATGGTCCCCGAGATGCACAGCAAGTGTGAATAAAATGAGTTTATGTCTAACACTCATAGAATAATTTGATTGGGAGTCGATAATGAGAACCTCCAACCAAACACAAGATGACCTGCCATTGATGTCTACAAGTATCTGGGTACTGACATGTTTCTGGATCAACTTCCTAGATAAGATGTTGAAGTCGATAGGAAGAGATCTGTCAAAAGGTAGGCACTGAGGCGTCCTACATTAGTCGACATGAAACAAGAAAAGTTGAATTTGATTAGGGAAATAATCAAGAGCAAATGGCAATAACTGACAACAAATAAGTTCTGGTATATGATGGCTTTGGTTGATACAAGGAGCAGTAGATAGCAAGATCTTCTTGAACAATAGAAGACACTCTAACAAGGTACCAGGCAGCTTAGGCTTAATGAACACTAAAGATTATCAAGATTCACTAATGCAGGGACATTGGTATACGAAGGCTAAACTCATAGATGGTAGGGTTAATCTAAATGCGAGAAATTTTTCTGGGAAGTGCCACGTTCAAGATTTTTTGCTGCCAAATTGACCTTTTAAATGTAACAGAAGAAGTATCCATTTTGTCCAAATTTTTCCCCTTCTGATTAAGTTTAACGAGTCCAGACGGGTAAAATAAGTGATTTTTTCATATTTAGAGAGTCTGAAAAACATCGTAAAAGACAACTCCAGCAGGTACCTTTGTCATGTTTGATAACCGAGCATGACGAAGGGAGAATAGTAACCCTGAAACAATTCATTTTCCAATGAATCTAGAAAAGTGAGAAACCTATGTTCGATGAACATCTGCCTCATTTTGTTTCTGAGTAAGAGGAGACAAAGTAAACTCAATGTTATTTGTGAAATTTTAACGATTCCAACGAAGAAAAACTCGATTCTCTTCGTGAATTTTTAACGAGTCCCACGGAGAAAAACTCAGTTACTTTTTATGTCTAAAGAGCTTTGAAAAATATGGAAAAAGAATGGCTCTTATTTCTTCTTCGTAGTGGTTTAACGAGCCCGACGAAGGCAACTCAGGGTTTTTTTAGTTTTACGAGCTAGAAAAATTCCCTAAAAAGAAAGCTCGTAACTGGGTCGAACACAGTAAAATCTGTACATGAACACTAACAACTCATCAGAGTATCGGTAACATTGTAAAAACCAATAGTTGCGACAAAGTATAGCAGTAATTTACCAATTTTAACAGACTAGTTGAGTGAGTCTGACCTCCAGAATGGCTATAAGAAGGCAACAGACCTTCATTTTCACTGTTTTGAGTGTTGTGATAGAGATCTAGAGTGAAAAAAGTGGTGAAACTTTGGCTGTTGATTGTGGACGATCTGGGAAACAATTTTTAATTCCGCGAGATCCAGGTAAGAGCTTGAACTCTGCAATAGCTTTCCATTGTCATTTTAGTTATTTTGCCTGGCTAGAAATGTGAATTTTGGCAGGCCCTAAATATATTTAGTGGCTAACACGGGTTTCTAGTGTTTTGGCTGCATTAAACGCACTGCCCAATCAGAGACAGAGCATTAGAACACCATGTTTTGCATTGTGGTCCGCGTTAGCTGGCATAAACTATTTTTGAACTTGTTTTTAATCATCCTAAAGTGTTCTAGCCAGAAACTCATCCATTGGAAATGTTTCTTGTGCATGTGTGAAGCAGTTACCATGAGCATTTGGCATGAAAGAGAGCATGAGCAGGAAGAACGTGAAATGGTTACCGATGCTGCTACTTTTCTAGTTCTCCGCAGATGTGGATTACTAAATTATGTTTGGTTAGAGTTGATGAGAGGGCAGGAAGACCTTCTGATATGGATCATCCAGTAGTGGGATGATCAGCAGCATTTATTTCACATCGGGGGTAATGAACTCTTGATCGAGAAAGATGAAATTTACTACCTGACTGGTCTGTCATTCAGAGGACCGAGCCCCAATCTGACAGGCTCTAGGGCCGATCCCCGCACTAGTGCGGATCTGATCCGAACCCACTGCATAAACAATACCGCGATAGTAAGTAACCGGGTTCCCATTACACGGGTGACAATGAGACCGTTGAGGTCTCTCTTGTGGATGATAGTTTTTTTGGCAGGGGTTAAGAGTCAGTACATGGCCACCAAGGCCTAGGTATTGTTGGCGCTGGATTTCATGCAACCTCAGGTTTTCGACTGGTGTGAAGGTGTTGTCCACCGGATTCGAGAAGCACTAATAGCATGTAAGACCTGGACCCAAAGAGAGTTTGGGTATGGTACACTGATCGTGTCTTTTATACTAGAGCGGCTGCCTGCAATGAGGCCAAGAATGATCACGGATGCATTGGGACCTCAGGCAACTAGACAGGCTCGTTGATCAGCTTTGATACTGCGGACGAGAGAGGGTCCAATCCATCACTGTTTTGATGACACATTCTTTGAGTGGTTAGACGACCAGATCCTGATGATTGAAGATTATCCCTATGCAGGGATGAACTACACAGGAGATCTGGAGTTGATCTTTCCACCGGGCACTCAGTGGGGTCTTTATGGTAAGAAAGAATTTGATCAGTGTTTTTTGAAGTATTTTTTTATCTTTTGAATGTTTATGCAACTTTTTTTTTAATGGGTGAAAATGTTTTTGATATGAAGCTTGTTGCTTGACACAGATGTAGCACATGTCCATCCAAATAGAGCCCCTCACTATGCAAGGCGAGGAATACATCTACCTGGGGTTGGTGTAGCAGCAGAGGCCGTAGCATCCGCCGAAGAGGGTGATGATGTACGTAGTTTTCATGAGCTTTCTAGGAACCTAGAGGGTCTAAGCATGGGTGTGCCACTTCTTCCCATGAGGGAGATTCTGATTCACCTACAGTGGCACACAGTGGGTGTGCCGGAGAGGTTCTTGGTGCCTCTTAGGAGGATTTCCAAAGCAGTTATCTGCTATTTCGAGTAGCAGGCTCAAGAGGAACAGTGGATAGATTTGTAAATGTCAGAGCAAGGCTTAGCAGAGCCAATTTTTTTTTAAACACCCAAGTTTTGAGAATTTTTTTGATGTAACTTGACTGGACACGACATATATATATACATATACATATTTTGGCGATTTTGATTCCTATGTTTTTAATTTTTTATGCTATTTTCATGGTAGAAATATACACTCATGTATGACTCTTTCTATAATAAATGTGTCAAATTCCAATCTAATTCATAATTTACCAATGAAATAGCTAATGTATTAAATTCTCTAGGAATGTGCACAAACGCGATGGTTTGAAATTGACGTTCTAGAAGTCGTACCCTTAAGTAATAACGTAATAAGACTAGATGACGACGTGATAATGATTGTTTAACTACATAACAACGAGTTGGGAATATAACCTGACCAACAAATTGGAGATGTCGTGAGATGCAGCTTCTGTGAGGAGTTGGATCACCGACATGTATTTATCAATATTGTTGGTGGTATTTCCTAGGAAGATTCCCCCGGAATCAAGGAGTTCCAACTCGGATGTGTAGAGGACCCAAGACGCTGACACAATGTGCCAAGTATGATGACTGGCACCGTTTTCGTATCCAAAGTATGATAAGGATAATGAAGGAATATGTGCAAAAGAAAAAGTGTTTATGAGAAAAACACTTAAAAACCCAAATATCCAGACACATCAAACAAAGACAAAACTGATATACATAAAATTACAAAGCATATGCCTAGTGGAACACTAGGTGAAATACTTCTTCAGATAGAGCCCGTTGTGGGGCTCTGCCAGTGGAATTCCATTACAATCCTGAAGTTCATAAGCTCCTTTGGAAAGGACTTTTGTGATGACGTAAGGACCAAGCCATAATGTTTGGAGTGTTCTTTCCCCCAAGAGGTCGTCTCTCTGATCATAAAGTAAAACAAGTTCACCCTCTTGGAAAGAATGAGGCTTGACAGATTTGTCGTATTGAGCTTTTACTTTGCATTGGTGGGCTTCGAGTGCCAGTGTGGCATCTCGACAAGTTTCATCCAGTTGATCGAGTGAGAGAAACCACTCTTTTTTGGTGGTGATTTCGGGTAGGAATTCAACAACGAGCTTAAGTGATGGAATCTCACACTCGATTGGGAGTACTGCTTCCAGGCCGAATGCAATTTGGAATGGCGTGAAGCCTGTAGCAGTTTTGACTGACGTGCGGTATGCCCATAACATGGAATATAACTTCCGATGCCATGTGGTTTTATGGTTGTCAACTAACCGATGAATCATGGTTTTGAGGACGCCATTTACGGCTTTGACTTGACCATTCGCTTGCGAATAAGATTGATCTTGTTGAAAACCTATCATGGAAGTTAATTCCGTCATCATATGGTTCTGAAAATGTGATCCATGATCTGTGGCGATTGAGAGGGGTACACCAAAATGACAGATAACTTGATTGACTAGGAACAGAGCAGTGGTTTCTCCATCAGCCCTAAAAGTGGGAATGGCTTCTGCCCATTTTGTGAAGTATTCGACCACAACTACAATGTAGGTGTGTCCATCCACGAAAGTAGGATTGCATGTAACGAATTCTATTCCCCATTTAGTGAAAGGGCCAATGGAGACAATCGGATGGAGAGGGGCAGGGTGGGCGCACATTTTCTTCGTGAAAATTTAACATGGATGGCACTTCTGGACCACTGTGATGCAGTCTTTAAACAAAGTGGGCCAATAGTATCTTGCATGTAAGATTTTCTTGGCAATATCTATGCCAGAAAGATGACCACCACACGCCCCCACGTGAAAGTCATTTAAAACATGTTCTGCCTCGTTAAGAGCGAGACAACGTCGAAGAATAGTATTGACACCGCGACGATATAGAGTATTGTTTAGCACGAGGTAGTGTTTCGCTTGGTGACGAATACGACGGTGGCCATCTGATGTGAGGTTGGATGGAAACATTGAGTTTGGAGGTAGACCAAAATGTCCCCATACCAAGGATCAGAAGAATTGACTAGGTAGACAGATTCATCAGGAAATCGATCATGAGCTACATCTTTCAGGTCAATTCTGGGAAGGTCCGACAGTAATTCAACAAAGACTAAAGATTTCTTTGCTTTGGAAGCAGTGAACACCAAATCAAATTTCTGGAGGATTACAATCCATTTGGAATATTTTCCTCCAATAAATTTCCGAGAAAAAATGTGTCGCATGGGATTCTCCAAAGCAATGACGGTAGTCTGCTGCAGTAATATATAGTGTCGAAGGCGGGTGACAGTGAAGACCACTATGAGAGATAGTTTCTCCACATGCAAATATCATAGTTCAGGTCCAATGAGACCTTTTGACATGTAATATATCACATGTTCACTATCGTCATCATGAACTTGAACTAAAACCATTCCTAGCGAGGATGGTGAGGCTGCCAAGTAGAGGAGAAACTTGCGTGAGTAGTTGGGGGCACTAAGAAGTGGGGCAGAAACGAGTGCTCATTTCAAGGCATCAAATGACAGTTGAGATTGTTCATCCCACAAATATAGTGTCCCTTTCTTCAATAAATGCATAAAGCCTTTCATCATCTCGACATAGTCTACTATGAAATGATGTAAAAAGTTTGCCCTCCCTTGCAAATGTTGGAGTTGCAAAATGGATTTTGGCACAGGTAATTCAATCATCGCCTTAACCTTATTGGGATCAACCCTAATCCCATGCTTGGAGACAATAAAACATAGAAGGCATATAGACTCAACAAAAAATACGCACTTATGTGGATTTAGACGTATATTGTAGAACCTACACCGAGCAAAGATTTGTTTCAGATGCATAAGGTGGTGGGTTCGCTTCTTAGAGTGAGTCAGAAGGTCATCCAAGTAAGCTTGTACAATATGTCAAATATTGTGAAAGGCATAGTCCATAGCCCTTTGAAAATTTGCTCCCACATTCTTTAGACCGAATGGGAGTTTATGATATGCATAGGTGCCCCAAGGATACATGAAGGTGGTTTTATGTTGGTCATATTTTTTAATCGCAATTTAGTTGTAGCCTAAGAAGCCACCCATAAAGGAGAAGGATTCACATCCATTGAGAATCTGATCTATAAATGGCGTAGGATAATTGTCTTTTGGACAAGCGGTGTTCAAATAACAATAGTCAACACAAACCCAGATGGTGCCTTGTTTTTTATCTACGGGAACCGGATTGGAAACCCATTCTGTCAAAGGAACGAGATAGATGAAACCAGCATGTAATAGTTTTTTGACTTCAGTCTTAATGGCGGCTACTTTGCAAGGGTGGACAGGTTGAAATCTTTGTCGAACAGGTTTGGCATTGTCATAAACTTTGATTTCGTGCTCGAAAATAGACGAATCTATGCCGAGAATTTCATCATAAGACCAAGCAAACACATCGTGGAATTCCTTAAAAAGGGATGTGAAGCGTGAAATTTTCTCGAGATTGCAATCATCTCCAATCTGAATGTTTTCCACGATACCCGTTTTGACCGAGATATCAATGAGCATAGTCTTAGAAATATTTATCATGTTCCCTTCCGAATCGATAATTTGAACAGACGTGTAAATGGAGGGAATGATCCCACGTGGGTCAAAATATGGGATTTGAGTAGTTATCGCGTCTGAATCGAACATCGAGGCGCGATGATGGAACTCTCCCCAAGGTCGTTCTTCTAGAGACATGACCTCTCGAATAGATTCATCCGAAGGTAGGACTTCATCAAGGAGATATTTAAAAAGTACCGTGATGGGCGGGAGGTTGGCACCATTGGTCGAAACCAAAGTAGTGGAAGGTTCAGATGTGATTTGGATGGCTTGATAAGCCAACTCTGCTGGTGATAGCGGCATCTGATCTCTGTAGGAATCAATGTCTGAAGGTGCCAGTAGGATCCATGGATCGATAGAGCCATCCAACATGGTGGATATCATTGCAATCGTATGAGGAACCTCAGGCGGCAAGAGAGGAAAGCAACCCATCAAGGAAGATGCATTCAGAAGACTGGTACCGATACTAACATACAAGTTAGGAATGCCTCCTACTAGGGGTACAGTGCTACTTGGTAACGTGGAATAATCGAGGGTGCAAAAGGATAACTGATCCACTGTGACTATTTTCCCATCCAATCGAAATAGGATGAGTCGGAATACCAAAGAAACAATGGCAGTCATTATGTAAGACCAACTCCGACCCAGCAACAGATTATAGTCAAGATGATGATCTACAGCTTATATGTCCACCGTTATTGTTTTCCCACTAAGAGAAATGGGAAAGCTAGCAAGGTAGCCTTTTGGGAGTAAAGTGTGGTCATCGAAATCTTTAAGGGAATTTGACGATGGAGACAAAGTAGGGGAACCCAAAGCGAGCCAGCAAGTAGTTGACATAACGCAGGTCGAAGCACCTTCGTCTATGACAGTGCGATGGATTGGTCTCCCTTTCAACACAACTTGCACCTAGAAAGAAATTTGGTGTGAGAGGCGAGGTTTAGATTTCTCCATGTCAAAGATGGCTAGCATAGAATCTTGGGGGTCTATTCCACTAATGGCCGAAAGCAGAGCTTTCCTTTGCGCTGGGCAAGTTTGCAATACTTTGAGTGTAGACATAGCTGATGGTGCTTGCGCAAAATATCTACAATATTGTAGTTTTTGGAAGCACGTGCAGAGGTGTTATGAGTCGTGCGTCGAAGTGTCCCTTTGGGGGGACGAATCGCAGGGTCATCAGTGGGCCTTTCAATATGCAAATCGATGGGCGGCAGTGGATTCGAACTGTACCATGTTCCTGAGCATCAATGACAAGATTTCCATAGAGTTTGGCTCGTGTTTGGAGTTCAACACATTCAATGCCATAAATGGCGGATGATCCTTCTCTAGAAGGATGTGTACCACCGTTTCCCCTTTGCGGGGGTTATGGTGGGTTCGTAACCATGTGTTTTTGTTGCTGCTGTGGATTAGGGAAGGGATTATGAAGAATGGCAGGTGTCCTCTCAGAGTCCTTGTTTGTGATAAAATCTGTGCATTCCTGCAGCCGAGGAAATTTGTATGTCAAGTGGTCCTCCACAGATTCTGTAAGGAAATTTCATGGGTTTCTCCTTTCCTTTTTCATTCTTAGCAGCGTTTTTCTAATTGGGATTATTCTGAGTATCCAATTTCTCTTCCGAAGAAGAGGCGTTTTTCTTGTTCTTCTTGTTCTTTCCACTAGGTTTTTGTGAAAATTGCACAAAATTTACCTCAGCGGTAGGAAGAGTAGTCGATTGGTTAGGGGTAGTGGCAGCCAAAGATGGCTGGGAGGTTTGCCCACTAGGTTGTTTTATGGCTACACCGGAGATTTCACCAACGAGGTCGTCGGCGTGTGCTCTAGGTTTTTTAGTAGAAGGAGGATTCAGATTACTAGGGGCATGGGGGAGTAAATCATATAGCATGCCAGATTGCGAATAGATCAGATCTAAATGTTGTGCATGACGAATGGATTGATCTTCTGTGACCGCACCTGACAGACAAATGTCCTTAGCTAGGGTTGGTAAGAGTGACTTACAAAACCATTTGGATAAGAGTGTTGAGATTGCAACAAGATGATGAGCTTAGTAAAAAGAGTCACCTTCACTAAGTGGGCCCGCAGGCTATTTTTGGCGCAAGTCTATTTTTAGACATGTCGATCATATTCTATGAGTTGCAGGATGCTATTTGTGGATGGTTGGTCAAGTTGCAAAAATAGATGGACTTCTATTTTTAGACATATTGGGTGGAATCTATTTTTATATTGCCAGTCTAAAAACAGATATGTCGAATATTATTAGCTCTTAATAATATTTGGACTATAAACACTATATTATTCTCTTTGAGGACTTCAGTTAAGTGCACAGATGTGGCACAGAAGCTGACAGAAGGAATTACGTTGTTCCTAAGGGTTAAGTGGAGCTATTGCATGGATAATTCAGTTAGAACTCATGTGATAGAGTTTGGTGGAGTTATTGAGGTAGTTGGTGGAGTTGTGTTCAGTTTAACTCAGTTAAACATAGTTGAGCTAGTTGTATCTAGTCTAACTGATTGATACACTAGTGAGAGTGGTGTGAATTAATTATTAATTAATTTACTAATTATTAATTCATTAATAAACTAAAGAATACATCAGTTAACTACAGTGCATGGACAGTTTCAGTGGAGACCAGTGAAGAGGTAGGTGAAAGAGCAGTGTGACTATTAGTTGTGACTATAGTGTTGCATGAGTTTGCACCACACATGGCTTCACGGATGCAGATTGGGCAGGGAGCCCAACGGACAAAAAGAGCACATCTGGAGGGATTTTCAATATCAGGTCGACAGCAGTTTCTTAGTACAGCAGGAAGCAGAGATCTGTGGCACTCAGTTCAGCAGAGGCCGAGTATATGGCAGCGAGTTTGGCTACATGTGAGGCTATATGGGTGAGGAAGATCCTGGTCGGGTTGTTCGGTTCACACTTAGATCCTACTATGATATATTGTGATAATCAGAGTTGCATCAAACTCTCAGTTAATCCAGTATTTCATGATAGATCTAAAGACATTGACATCCAGTATCATCATATCATAGATTGTGTGCAGCAAAAGATCATGTTACTTTCATACATTCCCACAAAGGATCAGGATGCTGATATCTTGACGAAGGCGCTCACCAGGAGAAAATTCGAATACCACAGGGGCAGGATCGGGGTGGCAGATAATCCCTATCTTTTTGAGAGGGAGTGTTGAGATTGCAACAAGATGATGAGCTTAGTGGAAAGAAGTCGCCTTCACTAAGTGGGCACGCAGGCTATTTTTGGCGCAAGTCTATTTTTAGACTATGTCTATTTTTAGACATGTCAATCATATTCTATGAGTTGCAGGATGTTATTTTTGGATGGTTTTCAAGTTGGAAAAATAGATGGACTTCTATTTTTAGACATATTGGGCGGAATCTATTTTTAGATTGCCAGTCTAAAAATAGATATGTCGAATATTATTAGCTCTTAATAATATTTGGACTCTAAACATTATCTTATTCTCTTGGAGCACTTCAGTTAAGTGCACAGATGTGGCACAGGAGCTGACAGAAGGAATTACGCTATTCCTGAGGGTTAAGTGGAGCTATTGCATGGATACTTCAGTTAGAACTCATGTGACAGAGTTTGGTGGAGTTATTGAAGTAGGTGGTGGAGTTGTGTTCAGTTTAACTCAGTTAAACATAGTTGAGCTAGTTGTATCTAGTATAACTGATTGATACACAAGTGAGAGTGGTGTGAATTAATTATTAATTAATTCACTAAATATTAACTCAATAATCAATTAAAGAATACATCATTTAACTATAGTGCATGGACAGTTTCAGTGGAGACCAGTGGAGAGGTAGGTGAAAGAGCAGGTTGACTATCAGTTGTGACTATAGTGTTGCATGATTTGAAACACACAGTAGTTGGAGATGTCAATGAGGGTTGCGTGAGCAAGGCTAGACCAATTCTAGTTCATTCAGAGCCATTCTTCAGCAGTGATTGCGCAGTAGACGCAAGCTAGCAGGTGGCAAAGATCAGTGCATGGGATTTGCTAGATCGGACTTGATTAGTGTGTAGTAATTGGAGATTGTACTGAGAGCTTGTGAGAAGCTTTGTATGATGATTGTTACATGATCTCTATGACATATAATATACATATAATCGGGGGTTTTCAGCTTTAAGCTTTCCCATAAATTACTGTTTTCATATGTGTGAATTTTTATGGTTTTAATGTGTGCATGCAATTGATATAATTTCCGCAAGTAATGATCAATAGTAGAAGAGATTTTGTATTGTGCATGAAGTCAAGTAGTGTGTGATCAGGAGAATCTCGGATGTATAACGCATTAGTTATATAATTTCTACAAAGAGATGATCTGGGATTAGCGCTTTGACCAGCCTCCTCCTACGTCTCCATTCACGAATGTGATCAGAGATGTGGGTGGTGGTGTCTTGGCACAGCGAGGTTAAGAGTTCCATGCCAATTTTGTATCTAATAGGTAATTGGAAGTTCTTAAGAAATTTTGTAGCTAAGGCACCAAAAGTGTTGACAGCCCCATGTGGTAACTCAATGTACCATTTGGCAACGTTGCCTGTGAGAGTGCGGGGGAAAAGTCGAATCTGGATACTGTCATCCACCATGGAGTTAGAAACAGACCATAGATGAAAGGTGGTGACATGCATGTCTGGATTGTCCCCTCGTTTGCCGTCGAATTTAGGGATGTCATACGGAATCTTATGCGATACTAGAGGCCAGAGTGGGTTGTGGTTGATGGGATCATTGGTCAGTTTGTAGATGTCAGGGATGTCTAGAGCTACCAAAAATGGCAATTGTGTGTTTTCCCCCAGATCTAGCCAAGGAAGTATTGGTTGACCGTTCGGACCATAGGGTCCACCCATCAACGTGTTACCAATGGGATAAGTAGGACTTTGTTGATAAAATTTCCCTATGGGTGGGGGTGTAGGGGTGTATGGATGTTGTCCATAGGGTATGTTGTACTGGGGGGGAAAATTTTGGTTTTCCCCAGTGTAAAATTTACCCCCTTGCCCAAATTGATTTTGGGGTTGGTTTACCCATATGGACACGATAGAGCTAGCCAAAGACATACTGATATTCGCATAGTTAAGAAACGGCATAGACCCTACACCGGAAGTTTGACCACTCAAAGGAACAACGTTAACAATAGGTTGTCCTGTTTGTCATAATCACTGCAGGGGTACTGAAGTGCTCCCCGTCATATGTGTGTTGGTGACACTGCCCCCTGGCATGGTGGCCAAGGGGTTTGAACTCAGCAAAGGGTTCCAACCGAAATGGTTTCTAAAAGGAACCGAAGTAGCCTCGCTACTAGGAGCGGAAACCATGGGTCCTGGTGCAGTCACAGTAGGAGCATATCTTGAAGGATTCGAAGGCCCACTGACAGTTGTGGTGGTCGCAGTGCTAGGACCGGGTATAGCCTGGCTACTAGGGTTGTCGATCATTGGCGTAGAACTGACTACCGGTGAGTAATATGGTGGCGAACCAGAGTTGGTTTTCCTTGGTATTGACCCATGGGTGCCGGTTGTGAAACGGATGTTGGTGCAGTCGAAGACATATCATGGCTTGGTGTAACATGAACTAACATTGGCGCCGACAGGTCAGTGAGAGGAGGATTGCAAGGAGGTACGACTCCTTCCGTAAAGGGATCCTTAGGAAACTCCGTGTGATAAGGGGCTATGTGAAAATCAGGGGTTGTCACTGGATACTGCTCTTCCGAAGAAGGCACAGGCTCACCGAGACTCGACTCCTCCTCCAGTGTTAATGGAGGGAGACCTCGCTGTCGTCGAGAAAGATGGCGAGGGTTGAAGGACACCACGGTGACCTATTTATTTTTAACAAATTTTAATTATTTGTGATGTATTAAAAAGTCTCAGTGATAGTAACCACCCACCTAAAAAATAAAAAATAAAAAAGTACTGTCTAAAATCAATCAACAAGCAGCCAGAACAGGGTGGCCCCATCTGAGTACTACCATTTGCTGGAGATGAAACCCAGTATCACAACAGCATACAGAGAGGTTTAGTCGTAAAAACATTTACGGTTACTCTAGAGCTTCACCTGAACCTCAGACAATAGGTGTAAGCACTCTCGTGAAGACGAGTACCCTCCCAAAGACCAAAGACAGAGTAGGTTTGTCTATTTTAGGTACCAGGACAGCCCATCCCAGTCACCTCGTGTAAGTCCCTAAAAATTTTGGCAACTAAAGATACCTCAAATCACAGACATCATTAGGGGGGCCATGGTCATAGACAGCACGCTATATGAGTAGAACACCTAGATCCCCGATCTAGTTTCGACATCCCCGAAGGGAACCCCAATATATAGCATGCCCACTGAATGCACTCGAAGGTGGGATACCTTCTCATGCACCCTGGTGTTGTCTCGCGCTTAACTTTGGTGGTAGTGGAGTGGTCCCGATAATATGAGTGCAGTAGGATTTCACTTTTTAATGACTCTAGTTTCAAGTTTTGAGATCTTGGGTGATTTTATCACTTCTCCTACCCCAAGATCCTAGCCTGAACTACTGTTGGTGTGAGCTCAAAAAAAATTATATGATTGATTTTATTATCGCTTGATTCTTACTTTACTTGATTATTAGTCTTGCGGAGGGGGAGTGAACATATGAAATGTGATGAGACTCTGACTCAAAAACCATGCAGAAACATGCTCTAAATATTCAGTTCAATGAAGAGTTTATTCTACAAGGAGATTCTTTCAATTTCCGTGCACCAAACATTCAAATAACACAATTCAATTTTAAATATTTATACATCTATCTATATTCTCTTAACATCTTTTTAACCAAAAATTTTCAGAATTAATTCAGCTAAGTTTAGAAAAACTAAAAAAAAAAATCTTCTTCAAAAAGCAGATGCAACTAACATTAAATTTTTAAACAAGAACTAAACACAAAAATGCTAACTGGTAAACAAGCACAGGGATCCAGAAAGAGAAGCTAATCTGATGGCCAATAACTCCACAGCCAAAGGGGAAACACAATAGAGGTGTAAACATCAGATTTTGGCTGGGTAACACTGGCAAGCAGAGGCTACAAAGCGTTAATATTGAGACTAACGCATTGTATCCAAGCATAAGCAATGCTATAACACACTGAAACACTTACAGAAGAAGCGTTACTCAGGGTAAAGTTTCATAGATGGCTAAGAAGGGTCTAATCTAGACTCTATGAGCTTTTGAAATGATAACTAAGCATATAAACTGGTCGGAAGGATATGTGAACAGAAGGAAAGAAGTAAATTCATAGGAACAACCCGGAAACTTGGAGTTTACTCCCCAGCGGAGTCGCCAATTCTGCTATACAGTAATATGCTTGGGTGGTGGTTATTGGGTATCCCTCTCAAGGCTTTCCTATGCCTGAGGCAGACTGTTAGATTAGTTGTATATTTCCAAAGATGTTGCATGCATGTTCATGGTAATATATATAATTTACAAAGTGAGATGAAAATATTACCTCTTTTTGGACAACAGATCCTATGGAGAACACCAAGCAATGAACTAGAGATCCTTCTTCACCAGCTCCAAGTCCAGATACTATAATCAATCAAAGCACCCACGTAATCTCTACAATATATTTCCCTTTTCACATTCAAACACAGATAACGTTGCCACTTGGGCAAGACAAAGCATTACTCTAGGCATTAATGCCTCCTTTGCATGGCTCAGGTGTGTTATAACTCTGCCTAGCTATTTCTGGGGTGGCGTTACCTTGGCAAAAATGGGTCTTGTCTAGGTCATTTTCTTCCTTCCAAGTTATCTTCTCCTCTAAGCTGATGAGGAGATCATTTGTCCTGTAACAGTTAACAACTGGGGTCACGCTCTATACAAAAAAGGAACCTGTGTTAACACGCATTGGAAGGCACTAGTTGTTTAAATGTAACTAGTTTAGGTCTTTATAATTGTTCTCGAGTCATGACTTGATATAATTATTTATGTACTTGTCAAAAGAAAAGAAAAGGAAAAAAATATTTGTGAAAGAAAAAATATTTTATTGAAATGGGTTTCCTACCTATTATGTTGTGTTCCTAGGTCAAATCACCCATTTCATGCTCTAGGGGTCTTGTTGTCAAGTCAAGATTCAAGGTCACTATGTACTAGCCCTTGGAGAGCACATGTAGAAAGAAGGAAAAATATTTAATCTATTATGTCATGTCTAGAAGCCTCCAAGTGATGAGTCAGCCAACCCTCTTCAATTCGGCTTATAGAGGCCTAATTTTCTCTCACGGAGGCCTATAAAAAGAAGAACCTCACCTAATTTGATACACACATCGAACAACAAGTTATCTATGATCCTAGCAAAGAAAATAGAGGTATAATCCAGTGAAATTGTGTGGAAAGAATATCAAATTCTTGGGATGGAAAAAAATCGATGGCAGGAAACTAAATTTTGTCTTTGTTTCTCGCACATGCAAGTTTGAAGGAAGAACTAGGGTTTCCTCTTTCATGTTTTTGCAGAGAAATATTTTGGGTTTTCTCTGGCTCATCACTTGGGGTTTGTTCTAAGTCAAGGTCAAGGTCTTGAAAGTATTCATTGAAATTCTATAAGAAGAGATTTTTGTGGGTTTTCCTCTCTAGGAGAGGTTTTGGCCCTAGGTAGCAGCCTACATCTGGTGTTCTTGTGTTTGGATTGTGATCTTCTTATTGGAATTTGTCTTTATGATCAAACAAAACTAAATGATAATAACAATTTTGCAGGAAAATGTCATGGATTGAAGAGAAATCAAATTTAAAATAACCTTAACTAATATTCCCTAGATTTCTCAACATGGTATCAGAGTTAGGTGTTATAGGTCAATTTGCATGCCATTCCCAATGACCTAGTTAACTAGGCATCATCTCCAGGACCAATGATCAAGGGTCTATCATTCCCTATCATTTCAGTTGCTATATGCTCTAAGACAAGAAACAAGACAAATCAAACAATACTTTCATCAAGCAAAGGTTTCCATGGTTTGAAGCTTATTGTATAACATATGAGAGCTCACCAACGCAAGCTCTAAGGGGCCTAATTGCGTTGCATATGTAGGTAGCCCCATGCAAGGCTGCTCTGCAAAGCACTTCCCGACATTCAAAGGTGTGTTGTTCACATTGGGAGCGAAATTCTCATTGTTCCGGAATCTCCACTTGGCCAGTGCCTTCTAGAAGAGTTCACATGTGTCAAGCTTCGGATCCAAGTGTCCATTTGACATCTACATAACTGGAAACCTTTCTTGCCTATTTTTAGAAATTTATTGATTGCAAAGCAACCTACACTTCATCTATAAATTGAGCACAGATCTAAGTGCTTGAAGAGGAAGAATTTGAGTAGAGAAATGCTAGATAATTTTCAATTGAGAGCTTGATTTGTGAAGATACTGTTGGAGATATTTATACTGTGATGAGGCTTTGGATCGTTGCTGGAAGGGTCACTTCAAATTAGTCATTTGGTTGTAACCTCTCCTTCTATCATCAATAAAGAATACTGCTTATTTTTCACTATATGCATCTTTATTGACTTTGATTTTCCATATTGTAAGATCTTGGTTGATGTATATGGTTTATGCTTTACTGATTTAGCTAACTAGCTTGAATAGATATCTATATTATTGCATCTTCTGTTGTTTCAGTGTTGTTTCTTGCAGGAAGCATTCAGCTCACAAACCGCTTGAATTTGAAGCTGTAGTGGAAGCGACAGAAGGAGCCATTTGGAAGCAACTGAACAAGTAAGCCTCCAATACTCTCTGTGTATCTATTCTGAGTTAGGAGAAATAGTCGTATAATCTTTCACTTGTTGTTCTAGACTAGCACCTGTCTAGGGAAGCGTAATTTATCCATAGATTACAATTCTGGTGCAACAAACTCATGACTCCACTGAGGATAATTTCTCTTAGATCTAGGTGTTAGAGCCTCTGATTTCCTTTGTTTATCCACCCAGTAGTTCTTTCACATAAAGATTAAACTTTTTCAGAGCTTAATTTGAAAAGACAGTGAGTTAAACAGTAGTATTTTTCTTTGTCTACTGCGCCCAACACACCCTTAGACTGGACAAATTTCTTTTCGGAGCACTGTCTCCCTTCTAAGCCTGCGTTGCAGAGCACTGTCTCCCCTTGGAGACTGTGTTGACTCCTGAAAATTCCCTTGAATTTGACTTTGCAACTTGCTTCAGTTTTGTTTGCTGCTGTGTTCTGAAAAATTTGATGCTCAATTGACCAGTGAATCTATATATTTCTTCTCCTTTGACTAAAAAATTGTTCAATTTTGTTTTAAAAAAGTTTTCCTTATCATTGACAAGTTGATTTCAAAGTAATTTTTATGGTTGCATTAAGAATCATTTGCTTTCGAAATAGGAAATTGTCGTAAAATCTTCATTTCCTTGATAGGAGAAATTGTTGTTGAAATCCCCGTTTTACCTTCAAAAGAGAAATTGTTGTTTGTATTCTTTGTTTATCGAAAGTAAAAAGCATTTGAATTATTGATATAGTGCACCTAGTTTCTTTTCTACATTCATAACATTAAGGAAACTGAAAAAAAAAAAAAAGAAAAAAAAAAAAAAAAACTTGCATCTGCATGTAGGATTATGTGTGTTTTGCAAAAGGAACATTAGGAAATCTGCATTTAGTTTGAGATTCATCGATTTGTTTTGCTCATTTATTTGTTTGCTCTCAAATTATTTTCTCACTCTTCCCTTAGTAGCTAGGTTCTTCATTGAAAAAGCTGAAAGTGAAAGTTTGTTTATCATTCTTAGCTTGCATTTTAGGAATTTCAAACACATCATCGCGGTGAACCCTTGAAAGGAAAATTGTTAAGCAATATCAACATAAAATAAATCTTAATTTACTTAACAACGCTTTGGAACCATAACGATAAAATTTAGAAGGTATAGGCTAGAGACGTGTTCCAGTGTTGTAAAACATAGCAGTTGTCATTAACTTGTCTGCGATACATTCCGAGTGTGATACCTCACTCCACATACGTAAGTATATTGTAGCTCGTCCATATATTTTCGGGTATATCGGGTGGTGTTACAGTACGATAAGTATAAAGGGGTGCTCTCATTGTGTGGTTTCGCATCAGACAACACTAATACGGACTTGGGCCTCCACATACCTTCGGATATATTTGGGAGGACAAATTGTAGGTGCTATCCATCCATAGTGAACCAAGTCAGCTGCCTTGAAATTGTGATACACCGAACACAGCATTCAGGGAGATTACCTACCCGTACTTCTTGGTTCACCAAGAGGTATTCTACAGTTCACATTTTCTTGGTTAACCCTTTTGCCTAGCATTACCCTCTTTTTTTTTATTTGTTTTTTGGTTAAAATAAATCAGTCATCGTGGAAGAACAAAATCCTTTCCCCCGTCATTCACGTAGACATCACTCTATCGAAACCTGTACTATTAGTTGGCACAAGTTGTTTCTACAAATCCTGGTTTGTCTACTGTTGTCGAGGCAGAGTCCTCACAGCTACCCGTGGTCACAATCCATCCAATCGTTGAGACCATACCTCCCAAACCCAACGTTGTTCAACTGGAAGTTGATCCGGATCCCATTTTGCTTTAGGGGGCAACTATTATTAGTCAAACTGAACATCATCCCCAATACCAATGAAATAGGGTTTATCAACCCCTTATATTTCAGTTTCTATATTCCCTAAGTGGAGAAAATCTTGATCCTGAAGTCGAACAACCGGAATTTGTTTCTTTATTGGTCACTCCACAATCTATTGTAGCCATTGAGTCTCCCATATCGCACAGTCAACCACCTAAAACGTAATTTGGGCCAGACGGCGAATTTCTTCCACCTGGTTTGTTTTGATTGAAGAAAAATCACAAGACGAGACACCTTTAACTCCAACTCATTTTTGGTAGGAGCTTTACATGTACGAGTCTTTTCCTCAATCACCTTACTCTGCTTTTGTTGATCTTGTTTCACTTCGAGTTCCTGTATATTTTATAGGGTATAAATTGGGTCATTTGACCATGGTTGAGATAACATCCCAGACTAAACCATCTATTTCAGCTACGACAGCATCTATTGTTGCTTCATCTTTGATGTTTTGTCCATTGAATTCACCCATGTCATCATCTGGAATCATATCTGGTTCCTCCTTTATGAGTATTGAATGGCTTGATCCTTTATTCACATATTCAGTGCAATATCAAGTTGATCCCATCAGTTATTCTCCTTGGTGGCCGGTGATACCACAGAAATTAACCTCTGAAATTCCAAAATTCAATGAAAAACTTGGAGAAGACCCATCAACGCATGTTATAACTTATCATTTATTGTGCTCATCAAACTCCTTAAATGATGATTCTGTTAGACTATGTCTTTTCCAGCACACACTCACTACTCCAACTACACAATGAGGATGGTTATTTTTCTGTGTCAACCTCGTTAAAAAATGAAATAGATTTATGAGGATAGTTCTTTTTTCTTGTGTCAACCTTGTTAAAAAATGAAACAAGTGTCATTGAGAAAAGTTCTTTTACTATGTCAACCTCGTTAAAAAATGAAACAGGTCATGTGCATAGTTCTTTTCCTGTGTCAAGCTTGTTAAAAAATGAAACAAATCCTCTCCTAATTACAACAAGTCTTCCATCTGATCTCGTAAATGAACCTTCATTCCATCCAGCTATTAGTAACCAGTAATATACATAGATGAATGAAATGAAGCTTGGGGGGCACCTACTCTTGCAGGGGGAATTCGACATGTGCTCTTGCAGGGGGCATTCAAAACATTCTTACTAATTGCATGCAATCGACTGCTGAAGTTCAGGGGAAAAATCAAGTTCAGAGCTCCAAAATAAAAATGGTAACTATGGAATGGTAAAAATGAATAGTGAAACTACTTTTAATAGTCATTTAATTATTTTCAAATTGAATTTATTTCTATGACTATAGTTTTATTATGTTTTTATCATGAAACAGGTATTTTTAATCCATTTTATGTTGCTCTGAAATAGGTCTTAGAACTGACAAACAAATTAGTTGTGCAGATTTATTTCAAAAATGACTTGACCACAAAGCATACTTTTTCTCCTTATTTTTCGAGCTTTGCTAAAAACGAAAAAGGATTTGAAGTGCACTTTTATCTCTTTTTCGAGCTTCGATAACAGTGAAAAAGGAACCCCTAGAGTATTCTTTTAGCTCTTTTCAAACTCTGATAATGTGAAAATATTGCCGACCACTTGTCATTTCGAGATCGTTAAAGTAAATGAATTGATATCTACTCAGTATAAGTTTAACCCTTTTCCAGACTGAGATGGATTATTTACGAAAAAGGAATACCTTGGTTAAACATGACCAAAGAGGTTCTTTCAGATATTATTTTACACTTTTTCGGATCTGAGAGACAAATTTACGAAAAAATTACTTTTGGAGTTCTCTTTCGTCCTCTTTTTCAGACTCCCTAAATTGAAAAAGGATTGGGCTATCACTATTGTTAAGCTCGTTAAAACATAAAATAGCGACGGGCTTGTCGATCATGGCAAGAATCAAATTTCATTCATCGCTAGACTCGTTAAATTATTAAATAGCGATACTTTATTCGCCTAAAGGGTTGAATTATAGATCAAGAAAATGTTATCCTCCTAGAGCTTGTTAAAAAATAAAGAGGTACTGGTCGACAAATGACCGGGGAAAATTTGGGAAAAGTAAGCGAAGTTTCTTTTTGGTAGCAAGTCACTCTTGAAGATGACACTTCTTTCACTCCATGTCCGTGATTGTTTGGGTTGGGTAATCATCTTGACGGTTCAGTCACACCTATGGTTCATCAAACCTTAACTTCGGTTTTGGGTCAATGCTACCAACTCATTACAGTGTCGCCGATATGTTCAAGAGAATTCATCCAGTGATTAAAAACTCATCCTTCTGCAATACTCATAAACCTTCATTTTCATGACCGTCATCCCTGAAAAATTTCTATATCAAGTCACACCCTTGTCTCCAAAATCAGTAACTCCAGTTTTGCAATAAGGTGACTTCCTGTCGACAACAAATCAATATCCAGGAAGTTCACTTCGAAAACATCAGATTCCAGTACCATGAGGCTTGTTACGGCATCAACAAGATCCTCGCTTTTGGACTTTTGACTGAAAGATTTTGTTTGTCGTTCGACATCAAATCATCTATTCACACCTTACGAAATTTACTACAGTACCTTGAGGGCCATTGACATTAATGGTGGTTCTCTTGCGTTTGTTAATAGCTCACATTATTGGTTGGTAATCAAACGATGTCTTTCCATGTTCGACTACAAATCATATATTCGCATGGCTAGACTTGTACTCGAATGATCGAGTGAATGAGATAAGAATACCCCGCATCTAGTTTCAGCCATCCGGGTTGTGATTTCAGGATTGTTGTACACATCATTTGTACGGTGACCTTACATACAGATTTTCATCCAAACATGGGCCTATATCTATAGGCATGTCTGCATCTGGGCAACATTCCAATGTAGACGACTTTTTGAATTATGTACATGTTATTAGATTGTTTATGTGCTAACTATGGGAATGCCTACCCTCAGCAATTATGATCAAAAGAGGATACATCATGATGTAATGTATTGTAAGATTGATGCAGGTGACCACTCTACTTCGTTTCTAAGCTCATCACAGTGTAAAGCATCTCAATAAAATGTTCTTATTATTTGGATCTCATGCTTTAGGGCGCAATTGTTATAGGTCAATTTGGGCACCATTCCCAATGACCTAGTTAATTGGGCATCATCTCCAGGACCAATGATCAAGGGTCTATCATTCCCTATCATTTTAGTTGCTATATGCTCTAAGACAAGAAACAAGACAAATCAAACAATACTTTCATCAAGCAAAGGTTTCCATGGTTTGAAGCTTATTGTATAACATATGAGAGCTCACCAACGCATGCTCTAAGGGGCCTAAGTGAGTTGCATATGCAGGTAACCCCATGCAAGGCTGCTTTGCAAAGCACTTCCTGACATTCAAAGGCGCGTTGTTCACATTGGGAGTGAAATTCTCATTGTTCTGAAATCTCCACTTGGCCAGTGTCTTCTAGAAGAG
This sequence comes from Pinus albicaulis, assembly GCA_034641835.2. Lineage (NCBI taxonomy): Eukaryota > Viridiplantae > Streptophyta > Pinopsida > Pinales > Pinaceae > Pinus > Pinus albicaulis. Next base: position 622,517,007 of record CM076582.1, read on the forward strand.
TTCACATGTGTCAAGCTTCGGATCCAAGTGTCCATTTGAAATCTACATGATTGGAAACATGTCTTGCCTATTTTTGTAAAGTTATTGATTACAAAACAACCTACACTTCATCTATAAATTGAGCACAGATCTAAGTGCTTGAAGAGGAAGAATTTGAGTAGAGAAATGTTGGACAATTTTCAATTGAGAGCTTGATTTGTGAAGATACTGTTGGAGAGATTTATAATGCGATGAGGCTTTGGATCATTGTTGGAAGGGTCACTTCAAATCATTCATTTGGTTGTAACCTCTCCTTCTATCATCAATAAAGAATACTGCTTATTTTTCCCTATATGCATCTGTATTGACTTTGATTTTCCATATTGTAAGATCTTGGTTGATGTATATGGTTTATGCTTTACTAATTTAGCTAACTAGCTTGAACAGATATCTATATTATTGCATATTTTGTTGTTTCATTGTTCTTTCTTGCAGGAAGCATTCAGCTCACAAACCGCTTGAATTTGAATTTGTAGTGGAAGCGACAGAAGGAGCCATTTAGAAGCGACTGAACAAGTAAGCCTCCAATCATCTCTGTGTATCTATTCTAAGTTATGATAAATAGTCGTATAGTCTTTCCCCTATTGTTCTAGACTAGCACCTGTCTAGGGAAGCGTAATTTATCCGTAGATTACAATTCTGGCACAACAAACTCGCGACTCCACAGGGGATAATTTCTCTTAGATCAAGGTATTAGAGCCTCTAATTTGCTTCGTTTATCCACCCAGTAGTTCTTTCACATAAAGATTAAACTTTTTCAGAGCTTAATTTTCAAAGACAGTGAGTTAAACAGAAGTATTTTTCTTTGTCTACTGTTCCCAATGCACCCTTAGACTGGACACAGTACTTTGCAGAGCACTGTCTCCCTTCCAAGCCTGTGTTGCAGAGCACTGTCTCCCCTTGGAGACTGTGTTGACTCCTGAAAGTGACAAAATTCTCTTGAATTTGACTTTGCAACTTGCTTCAGTTTTTGTTTGCTGCTGTGTTCTGAAAATTTTGATGCTCAATTGACAAGTGACTCTATATATTTCTTCTCCTTTGACTGAAAATTTGTTCAATGTTGTTTTAAAAATACTTTTCTTTATCATTGGCAAGTTGATTTCAAGGTAATTTTTATGGTTGCATTAAGAATCATTTGCTTTCGAAATAGGAAATTATCGTAAAATCTTCATTTCCTTGATAGGAGAAAGTGTTGTTGAAATCCTCATTTTTCCTTCAAAAGAGAAATTGTTGTTTGTATTCTTCGTTTCTTGAAAGTGAAAAGCATTTGAATTATTGATCTAGTGCACCTAGTTTCTTTTCTGCATTCATAACATTAAGGAAACTGACAAGAAAAATTTGCATTTGCATGTAGGATTATGTGTGTTTTGCAAAAGGAACATTAGGAAATTTGCATTTAGTTTGAGATTCATTGATTTTTTTTGCTCATTGATTTTTTTGCTCTCAAATTATTTTCTCACTCTTCCCTTAGTAGCTAGGTTCTTCATTGAAAAAGCTGAAAGTGAAAATTTGTTTATCATTCTTAGCTTGCATTTTAGGAATTTCAAACACATCATCGCAGTGAACCTTTGAAAGGCAAATTGTTAAGCAAGATCAACATAAAATAAATCTCAATTTACTTAACAACAATTTGGAACCATAACGATAAAATTTAGAAGGTCTAGGCTAGAGACGTGTTCCGGCGTCGTAAAACATAGCAGCTGTCATTAACTTGTCTGTGATACATTCCGAGTGTGATACCTCACTCCATATACGTAATTATATCGTAGCTCTTCCACGTACTTTTGGTCATATCGAGTGGTGTTACAGTACGATAAGTATAAATGGGTGCTCTCACTGTGCGGTTTCGCATCAGACAGCTAATACAGACTTGGGCCTCCACGTACCTTTGGGTATATTTTGGAGGACAAATTGTAGGTGTTATCCATCCATAGTGAACCGAGTCAGCCGCCTTGAAATTGTGATACACCGAAAACAGCATTCAGGGAGATTACCTTCCCGTACTTCTTGGTTCATCATGAGGTATTCTGCAATTCACAGTTTCTTGGTTAACCCTTTTGCCTAGCATTACCCTCTTTTTGTTTATTTGTTTTTTGGTTAAAATAAATCAGTCATCGTGGAAGAACAAAATACTTTCCCCCGTCATTCACGTAGACATCACTCTACCGAAACTTGTACTATTAGTTGGCACAATTTGTTTCTACAAATCTTGGTTTGTCTATTGTTGTCGAGACAGAGTCCTCACAGCTACCCATGGTCACGATCCATCCAATCGTTGAGACCATACCTCTCGGACCCAACGTTGTTCAACTGGAAGTTGATCTGGATCCCATTGTACTTTAGGGGGCAACTGTTATTGGTCAAACTAGACATCATCCCCAGAACCAATGAAATAGGGTCTATCATCCCCTTAAATTTTAGTTGTTATATTCCCTAAGTGGAGAAAATCTTGATCTCAAAGTCAAACAACTGGAATTTGTTTCTTTATTGGTCACTCCACAATCTATTGTAGCCATTGTGACTCCCATATCGCGCAGTCAACCACCTGAAACATACTTTGGGCCAGACGGCGAAGTTCTTCCACCTGGTTTGATTTTGACTAAAGAAAAATCACAAGACGAGACACCTTTAACTCCAACTCATTTTCGGTAGGCGCTTTACATGTACGAGTCTTTTCCTCAATCACCTTCCTCTGCTTTTGTTGATATTATTTCACTTCGAGTTTCGTAGATTCTATAGGGTATACATTGGGTCATTTGACCATGGCTGAGATAACATCCCAGACTAAACCATCTATTTCAGCTATGACAGCATCATTTGTTGCTTCATCTTCGATGTTTTGTCCATTCTATTCACCCATGTCATCATCTGGAATCTTATCTGGTTCCTCCTTTATGAATACTGAACGGCTTGATCCTTTATTCACATCTTCAATGCAATATCAAGTTGATCCCATCATTTATTCTCCTTGGTGGTCGGTGATACCACAGAAATTACCCTCAGAAATTCCAAAATTCAATGAAAACCTTGGATAAGACCCGTTAACGCATGTTATAACTTATCATTTACGGTGCTCATCAAACTCCTTAAATGATGATTCTATTAGACTATGTCTTTTCTAGCACACACTCACTACTCCAACTGCACAATGAGGATGGTTCTTTTTCTGTGTCAACCTCGTTAAAAAATGAAACAGAGTTATGAGGATGGTTATTTTTTCTGTGTCAACCTCGTTAAAAAATGAAATAGATTTATGAAGATAGTTCTTTTTTCTTGTGTCAACCTCGTTAAAAAATGAAACAAGTGCCTTTGAGGATAGTTATTTTTTTCTTGTGTCAACCTCATTAAAAAATGAAACAAGTGCCTTTGAGGAAAGTTCTTTTACTGTGTCAACCTCGTTCAAAAATGAAGCAGGTCATGAGCATAGTTCTTTTCTTGTGTCAAGCTCGTTAAAAAATGAAACAAATCCTCTCCTAATTACGACGAGTCTTCCATCTGATCTTTTAAATGAACCTTCATTCCATCTAGCTATTAGTAACCAGTAATATACTTAGATGAATGAAATGAAGCTTGTGGGGCACCTACTCTTACAGGGGGCATTCAACATGTGCTCTTGCAGGGGGCATTCAAAACATTCTTAATAATTGCACGCAATCAACCGCTGAAGTTCGAGGGAAAAATTAGGTTCAGAGCTCCAAAATGCAAATGGTAACTATGGAATGGTAAAAATGAATAGTGAAACTACTTTTAATAGTCATTTAATTATTTGCAAATTGAATTTATTGCTATGACTATATTTTTATTATGTTTTTATCATAAAATAGGTATTTTTAATCCATTTTATGTTGCTCTGAAATAGGTCTTACAACTGACGAACAGATTAGTCGTGCAGATTTATTTCAAGAATGATTTGACCACAAAGCATACTTTTTATCCTTATTTTTCGAGCTTTGTTAAAAACGAAAAAGGATTTGAAGCACACTTTTAACTCTTTTTCGAGCTTCGATAACAGTGAAAAGGAACCCTTGGAGTCTTCTTTTAGCTCTTTTCAGACTCCGATAATGTGAAAATATTGTTGAGCACTTGTCATTTCGAGCTCGTTAAAGTAAATGAATTGATATCTACTCAGTATAAGTTTAACCCTTTTCCGAACTGAGATGGATTATTTACGAAAAAGGAATACCTTGGTTAAACATGACCAAAGAGGTTCTTTCAAATATTATTTTACACTTTTTCAGATCTGAGAGACAAATTTATGAAAAAGTACTTTTTGAGTTCTCTTTCGTCCTCTTTTTCAGACTCCCTAATATGAAAAAGGATCGGGCTATCACTGTCGTTAAGCTCGTTAAAACATAAAATAGCGACGGGCATGTTGATCATGGCAAGAATCGAGTTTCATTCATCACTAGACTCGTTAAATTATTAAATAGCGATACTTTATTCGCCCAAAGGGTTGAATTATAGATCAAGAAAATGTTATCCTCCTCAAGCTTGTTAAAAAATAAAGAGGTATTGGTCGACAAATGACCGGGGAAAATTTGGGAAAATTAAGCGAAGTTTCTTTTTGGTAGAAAGTCGCTCTTGAACATGACACTTGTTTCACTCCATGTCCGTGACTGTTTGGGTTGGGTAATCATCTTGACGGTTCATTCACACATATGGTTCATCATACCTTCACTTCAGTTTTGGTTCAATGTTGCCAACTCATTACAGTGTCGCCGATATGTTCAAGTCATCCAGTGATTAAAAACTCATCCTTCTGCAATACTCGTAAAACTTCATTTTCATGACCGTCATCCCTGAAATATTGCTATATCAAGTCATACCCTTTTCTCCAGAATCGGTAACTCGAGTTTTGCAATAATGTGACTTCCTGTCGACAAAAAATCAATATCCAAGAAGTTCACTTAGAAACATCATATTCCAGTACCATGAGGCTTGTTACAGCATCGATAAGATCCTCACTTCCGAACTTTTGACCGAAATATTTTGTTTAGCATTCGACATCAAATCATCTATTCATGCCTTACGAAATGTACTGCAGTACCTTAAGGGGCATTGACATTAATGTTAGTTCTCTCACGTTTGTTAACGGCTCACATTATTTGCTGGTAATCAAACGATGTCTTTCCATGTTCGACTACAAATCATATATTCGCATGGCTAGACTTGTACCCAAATGATCAAGAGAATGAGATAAGAAGACCCCGGAACTAGTTTCATCCATCCGGGCTATGATTTCAGGATTGCTGTATGCATCATCTGTACGGTGAACTTACATACAGATTGTCATCCAAACATGGGCCTATATCTGTAGGCATGTATGCATCTGGGCAACATTCCAATGTAGATGACTTTCTGAATTATGTACATGTTATTAGATTGTTTATGTGTTGACTATGGGAATGACTACCCTCAGCAATTATGATCAAAAGAGGATATATCATGATGTAATGTATTGTAATATTGATGCAGGTGACCACTCTGCTTCGTTTCCAAGCTCATCACAGTGTAAAGAATCTCAATAAAATGTTCTTATTATTTGGATCTCATGCTTTAGGGGGAAATTGTTATAGGTCAATTTGGACGCCATTCCCAATGACCTGGTTAACTGGGCATCATCTCCAGGACCAATGATCAAGGGTCTATCATTCCCTATCATTTCAGTTGCTATATGCTCTAAGACAAGAAACAAGACAATTCAAACAATACTTTCATCAAGCAAAGGTTTCCATGGTTTGAAGCTTATTGTATAACATATGAGAGCTCACCAACGCAGGCTCTAAGGGGTCTAAGTGCGTTGCATATGCAAGTAGCCCCATGCAAGGCTGCTTTGAAAATCACTTCCCGACATTCAAAGGTGCGTTGGTCACATTGGGAGCGAAATTCTCATTGTTCTGGAATCTCCACTTGGCCAGTGCCTTCTAGAAGAGTTCACATGTGTCAAGCTTCGAATCCAAGTGTCCATTTGACATCTACATGACAGGAAACATGTCTTGCCTATTTTTGGAAAGTTATTGATTACAAAACAACCTACACTTCATCTATAAATTGAGCACAGATCTAAGTGCTTGAAGAGGAATAATTTGAGTAGAGAAATGCTGGAGAATTTTAAATTGAGAGCTTGATTTGTGAAGATACTGTTGGAGAGATTTATACTGTGATGAGGCTTTAGATAATTGCTGGAAGGGTCACATCAAATCATTCATTTGGTTGTAACCTCTCCTTCTATCATCAATAAAGAATACTGCTTATTTTTCCCTATATGCATCTGTATTGACTTTGATTTTCCATATTTTAAGATCTTGGTTGATGTATATGGTTTATTCTTTACTGATTTAGCTAACTAGCTTGAATAGATATCTATATTATTGCATCTTCTGTTGTTTTAGTGTTCTTTCTTGTAGGAAGCATTCAGCTCACAAACCGCTTGAATTTGAAGCTATAGTGGAAGCGACAGAAGGAGCCATTTGGAAGCGACTGAACAAGTAAGCCTCCAATCCTCTATGTGTATCTGTTCTGAGTTAGGAGAAATGGTCGTATAGTCTTTCACCTATTGTTCTAGACTAGCACCTGTCTAGGGAAGCGTAATTTATCTGAAGATTACAATTCTGGCCCAACATTAGGGCTTTGAACACTGGGGATAAAGAAGATTAGTTTGGCTTTACTTTTACCGCAAGAATATGAAGTTCCTTAAGTTGAATTTGTGAAGGCAAGTAGAAGAAGTTATGGGAATTTTTCCAAGCCCTAATTTTAGCCATTAGGCTACAGGAATTCTCAAGGCTAGAGACCCTTCATTGTTATCTGACTTTTCATACCCTGCAAACCCTACAAACGGAATTAATTCTCATTAAGATATTCTACCTCTCATGTATGAAAATGATTTTCATCTTCCTAAATGAATAAATCTTCTATCATAAAGACACATATAAAACTGTAGCTTAGAAGAATTTGAGAATCAGAGATTCAAGAAGAGACTGCACATAAATTAGTACCAAAAATACAAGTTAAGATTTACACAGATAAATCATAATACTCACACTACCTTTTGACTCTTAACGATAATGTTGATGGAATTAAATATACTTATTGATCTAGAACAAATGTGATAGATTAATCCAACAAAATGCTTACATCAAATGAAGCCATTCAAGATGTCATAATGAAACATAATGTTTATTCGCTCTTTAAAATTTAAACAAGAATATATATTTGATACAAGCCCGCAAGAATCCCTCATAAGATATAAAAGGAATTTCTAAATAGAAAATAATAAATTATTTCCAAGTTCATCAAACTCACTTTGGAGTTATCCACACTTTCCACCATATACAAGTTGGGTACACCAACTTCCATTAGAATGTTGAATATACAACAAAATGCATGAGCATATCATCGGTACTAGAATTCAACAAAAAGTAAAGTCATCACAAGACAACAAATCTCATAGTGTTGCATGCATCTGCAACATAAATTCTTCCTCTCACACCTTAAAAGAATACGAATAATAATGCTTGTAGAAGGCACCCAATTTTCAAGAGAATAAACAATAAACACAAATGATGTGAAGAGAAATTGTCAGGCGCTCAATAATGTTAAAGTATATAGTGTTAGATTCTGTAATACCTAATGTTCCAAAGTTCTGGTATAAGAAAATATGTGTGCATAACGAGAAATTGGTGTTTATTCAGGGTTAAGAAGGATTTATGCATTCTTTTTATGTTTAACATTTCACATCTGAATTCATTTTTTTTCCACACATGTGACACATATCATCCAACTGGACCACAAGAGCACCTCATTTATCTAGGCACAAATATGGTTAAAGGGTCAGTCTTGAATTTAACCATTTTTTTCTACCCATTCCATTTTTCCTTTTAATATTTGACATCTAACATTAAATTTTTTCCTTTTAAGATTTGATATCTGACATTATTTTTTTCCATTTTATTTCACTAGTGTGATGTACATACATACAGATGTTACACATCTCATCCAACTGAGCTATAAGAGCACCTCACTTATCTAGGTGTAATTATGGTTGAAGGTTCCATCCAGAATTTAGTAAAGGAATATATTATACATCGCTCAAGGTAGTTGTAGGTTGCACTAAACATATTTCACCTTTGTAATGAAATTTTAATGGAAGTATGAGAGATTATATAATATGAGCTTCATGTGATGAGTTTATACACATCTTAAGTTTCTGGGCTGTGTATAAGAGAATAAAAATTTTTCACACAAGACTCATGCCCTCCTAAATATAGCAAGGACCTTCCACAGTTTGAGGGGAATTGTTTTTCTACTGTCCCACATTTCCTAGCATTTATGAAGCATATCTAGAAATTGATGGAAAGACATGAAGATGCCATGATAAGTTTATTTATTCTCTCTTTAAAACAAGAGCATGGTATTTGGCTGAAGCATTCTTGCATCCCAAGAGCATACATTCTCTCAAAGCTCTAGTTGTAAGCTTCCTGAAGCATTGCCACCCAAGGTTCAGAAATTTGATGGTACATATCAATATTTTTTGGCACCCCTACAAGAGGAAGGCCTCCTGGGTATATTTGAAGGAAATGATAACATTTTTGGGGATGAAAGTGGAGCGTATATGGAAGAGGGATTATGCTCATAATTTGAATATGAAAACACTAGAGATTTGTAACATGAACAACCTTGTGGCAGCAATGACAAGGAGGGTCAATATAGAATCTAGAGTGATTTTTGAACACATAAATGAGTACCACGATGAAAAATGTGATGAAATTATTACACCACGTTCAAATGATACAAGTGTCACTCTTTCTAGAGAGGATTTGCATCAGGCTAGTGATGTTTTTATTGGTTGCCCCATATGAAACAATGTTGCAGATCCAAAAGAAGGAAGTAGTAACACTTTTGAGATGTATTTGGCACAGGATTTATTCTCAAAACTAAAAACAGAAAATTCCTTTCTCTTATGGATTATTTCCATGATAATCATCATAATTAAAACAATAGCCTTGACACTCAGAATGATCCTCTCATTAGTATTGATCAATCATCAAACAATATATTTTGGGCTAGGTAGAAGCAAGTCGTAAGGAGCCCTTCACAAGCATCCATCGATAGTCTTTTGAGACTGTGTCATGATATAACAGTGTTTGACTAACCTCCCTAGACTTCTCACAAGAATTGAGGATAGAATATCCCTCCAAGGATAAGACACTTTGCTCCAAATATGACAACAATGAGGATTTTGCAACAAGCATTAGAATTTCTGATAATGAGTATCAACATTACACAAGTTATGAAATCCTGATGATTAATTTAAAGCTCCAGAGGAACATAAGTATTTCTATTTTGCACACCATTTTCCCCAATTCTTGGACAATGAAAAGGAGAAATCAACATATTCCTCTTATCTCTACAATTAAGACCGCAAACCTTCTTTAACATAGCAAAGGTGTAAGGAGCATATTTGTGAATATTCAAAGGAATTATCTAGCAGTGTAGGAGAAGCCACACCTCTTGACATTGGAGCGAAAAAAAAAAAAAGGTGCCCACCAGGTCTACATCTTCCAAATCATCGAATTTCTGAACATATACGCAAACTTTTTTATGTACATTATTGATCAGTGCAATTATTAAGAATGGATTTTTATAGTTTTGCAAGGCACTCAAGGCCCTCCTATTGAAAATTATATCAATCCTAGAAAGGAGCCAAACCCTCTATAGTTCTAAATTTGGGTATGGTTCTATGCATAAGCCCAAAAAGGACAATCTCCAAAAAATCCACTCATGTGCATTAGTTGAAGGGATATGTTGATCATTAGTACTGTTTTGAGACCGCTGTCAAAGGTTACCTAAGTTTTGAAGTTCAAGCTACATGAAGAAATTTTTCGGCATGTTTTGCAAAGTCAAAAACCTAATTGAAGAAGATGAAATTCTAAAGTCTCAAGTCTATCAAATCTTCTTAAAAGAAGTTGAAATTGTGAGCATGTTTTCGAAGGAGACAAGAGAATTATTTAAGGATGTACATGTGTATTATAGAGATTCACTAGGTAAACTCCAATACGACACTATGATCAGAAACACTTTGAATCAACTGTTGATACCACTTGTTGTACTCTACAAGCCGACTCCCCGCCTCTTCTTCTATTCGTGCTAAGAGTGTGTAGAACCCATAATTTTTTAAAATCCTTGATCATGAAGGTTATAGTAGCCAAAATCAACACATTAATTTGGGTTATGGACTCCCTCTAAAATGAGAATGAGAGAGTAGTTGGGTGGGTGAAAACTAGGCAGCTTGGTTGTTGTGCTGCTTGGTTGTAGAAGCAGGAAAACTAGGCTCAAATATTCAACCGAAAAAAGCAGTTCTCGCTCAAGCTAGAAAGGTAGAAAGGCAGTCTTTCTCATGCCTTTCTCGAGCTGTAAATGAAGAAAGGAGGTCTTTCTTGTGTCTTTCTCAAGCTATAAAGGCAAAAAGGCTTATGGTTCAAACTCAGAAACACAAAAAGGCTCAAGGTTGCAGAGGCTCGATTGCAAACTATGACATTTCCCACCCTTTCCCGCTGTGGGTGATGTGCAGATGTGTTGGGCTTATGGTTCAAACTTAGAAACATAGAAAGGCTTAGGGTTTCAGAGGCTCGATTGCAAACTACTACATTTCCCATCCTTTATCATTGTGGGTGATGTGCAGATGTGTTGTTCTCGACATTCTCCAAAACTATGGTGTATTTTTACCTCCGCTTAGCCAAAAAATGGTATAAGAAATACCTTAGGATATATATATATTATTATATGGCATATTAAAACCCTTTAGGCCCTCATTATAACCCCAATATATTATTTTGTGATTTTTCCACTTTTAATGCCCCAATATGAACGCATGTGGTATAATATTGGTTTGTCGATGATGCCCCTGTGCCTATTACCAACTTATCACATTACCTCCTCAATTTTTTGGGGATTTTTCCTTAGATTATTTATACCTCATTTCTTCTCCTAAAGCCACCCTACCACTATCCCTTGTTTTCTTAATTCTACACCTCCCCTACCCATCTCATCCATCTAGGGTTTCATCTTGTTGAAAAACACCATGGAGGAAGAAAAGAAGATTCACAAGGGAGGCCACTATTCTAGGTCTAAACCATCTACCTTGCAAGAAATCAACACCTCTCCTTTTCCAAGAGATGTTTTGAAAACAGTGGTTGTTTGAGGTTTTGTGAGAGGATCAAGGAGGTAGGCTGTCATGCTCAATTGACAAGCCTTTTTGCCACTAGATTTAGAAAACACAAGGTCATCATAGCAGGAATTTAGTTTATCATATCAGCATATGTCAATGCTTCAGCAACAGGTATTCCGAACCATGGATAAATCTAGTTCAAAGGGATGGAATTGGACCTTGAAAACTACAAAATGTTCCTGAAACCTCATTGCAAAGATGCTCCTCAGCATATCTTCCCTTCCAAGCATTTAATTGATAAATATGCCCCTTTTATGAATTTAATATGAAATATTTTACATGTGAAGGGAGATTTTGAAGGTTGTACCAGTATCATGTCAGGTTATTGATACACTTCACTGCTACTCATTCACTCAATTTGCCCAACCATTTGTTCAAAATTTTGGTCAAGATAACTGAAAAGGTACAAAGAAAAGGTAAATATCATCACCCCGGTTTATTTCATCATGGCTTGGTCAGGCTTATTGTTTTGCATCATCTTTCAGCAATCAATATGTCTTGGGAAAATTTCATGGACAAAATTTCATCAGCACCTCTTACTAGACCATCCATCATCCATAGCACATCATTACCACCAGCACAGCAAAAAAAGGTTGGCTCTTCAAGTAGGCAAGCAGAGATATCAAAGGTGCCTAGGGTTGAGATCACTCAAACCTATGAGAAAGGCAAGAGGATGGTTTTTCCTCCCAATACCATCAAAGGAGTAATTTCACTTGATACCACAATTGAAAAAAGACCAACAATAGATCAACGACCTAGTCATGATAGTGAGCCACTCAAGCCTAAGGATGAGTCACCATTGCAGTAGCATGAAGAACAAACGCCCATGGAGGTTGACATGGTAGCGCAGGTAAAGGATAAGACAACTGAGGAGATCTTAAGGGAGAAATATGTAGAGATAGAAAAGTTGAGGGACAACCTCTCAAAGGCAAACTTCTTGATTGCCTTCCTAAAGCAAGAGAATATGCAACTAAAGGTTAAACAAATACAAAGAAAACCAAAGGAAAACCCTGAGGAAAATAAGGGTAAAGACAAGGAATTGGCGGATGTTGAGCAGTTGGAAGACACAGAGGTTGAAACAAAGCCTAGGAGTCCTAGAACAAGAGGGTTAAGTAAGCAAAAACAATAAGAAAGAGATCTATCTCCACCACCAGCTTAGTTAATTTTTGATGAGTTGATAGTTGTAGAAATTGAACAAGATAAATATTTTTGGCTTGATAGTGTCAAAATTCATCTTGAGAAGCTGTTAAAGAAGGCGGACAGAGATAACAATCTCTAAAGGCATATGGCAAGGCAGTATTTCACAAGAAATCAAATCGCCAAGGTGAGGGTGAAAAAATTGAGAAAGAAGCTAAAGGAAACCCTAATTAAGCTTAAGGAGAAGGAAAATTTTGATACACTTGTTGAGGCCTCCTTAATTGTTTATCCAATCATTCCAGGACGTCATAAAACAATTTTTGGAGGTTTTGAGCATTTTTTTCATTTTTGGTGATTTTTTCAAAATTCTGGAAATTTTCTTTTAGCAGTAGCATCGTTTTTCTCAGAGTATTTAAAATGATAAAAATACACATGGATGGATGCATATTTACCTTTAAATCACATATATGACATCAGGTCAACATGTCACCCTTTCATTTTTAATTAAATGCAAAAAACGCCACTTTTTCATGCTTCTGCCACCTTTTTTACCTCTAGGTGGCACTTCTGGAGCGAGGTTGGGAGAGTCCATTTTTGAAGGCCCTACAATGGGTATTTTCTCATTTTTTAGGGTGAATTGGAAAGAAGACAAAAATTTCTACCCAGCCTAACTTCTATATCTGCAAATAGGCACTTAAAAGTCACTCAAAATCAGCTCCAAAGTGGCATGACACTTCTGCTGGGAGGTGCAACGCTTCTGTCATTGGATTCCCTCGTACAGTTGTCAACTCAGAAAAACTTCAAATTTTGAAGTGTATTTATCCCATGACGTGTATTTTGGGTGGAAGAGTTTATTTTTGCCTCTCTTTATGGAGGAATGATGTAAATAATCCAAGAGACATGAACTCCTAGTTATTAGCAAAATTTGAGGAAGTGGTTTCTAACTTCCCTAGATTCTAGGTAATGACTAGTACAATACATTTATGATGTGTTTTAGATCATATTTCGACCCAGTGAGGTGTCATGAACTCTATTTTCTATATTTAGTCCACCTCAAGTCATTTTAGAGGTTGGATAGTTGTTATTTGTAGTGGAGCTATTGTACAAACTCTTTTTTCAGTGAAATCAAAGGATGTTGCAGCTATACTATTGAGATTTCAGTGGTATGCTTTTGAGCATTGTTTATTCTTTGTTACTTCATTAAGTTAAAATTTATGTTACCTTTTTCATCACATGCATGCTTCTCTATGTTAATCTTATGATTTTGTAAACAGAAATCATTTACTTCTATGCTCTGTTTATAAGATTTTCATGGATGTGTTTACTCTTATGATGAATGAATTTATTTAAATGCTCATTCTGACTCCTTCTCTTTCAAAACCCTATAAACAATGAGAACTTAAGTATGTTCATGAGTTTACCTACCTGGCCTCATCCTTATCTTTGCAATTGAACCTTTGAAATAAGACATAAACCCTATACCTAGTTCCTAGACTATCATTCCTATCCAACAAAAACTCCAAACAAATAAAACCCTAATCTATTGAGCATCATAACTAGCCTAAGATCATTATATACCCAGACATCTCATTAGCTACAAAGTGACATTGAGACAGCACTCTCTAGTTTTGATAGGGCTATCTACCTGACCTAAAGGTTGGTTTTTGGTTACCTTCCTTCAATTCCATTCTCAGCCTTGGGAAATGAGGAGAGTGATAACATTTTTGGCATCGTTTCTGAGGAGCGATTGAAAAAATTTCCCTAGGGATACTTAATTTAGTTCACTGAAATTTAGACTTGTGGGTAACAAGTTCTGGCATTTGAAGAAGGTTGAGTTCCTAAATTCGAGCCAAAGTGAAAATTATCTAAAAATTTGGCTCCTAAAAGACACACTAGGTCAAATCCAGACCCAAATCCTTCACCTATTGTTAATGACCCTGAGATTATTTTAAGAAATCAAAAAACAAAGTCTCGAAAAAATGGAAAGGTTATTCCTCCACTTACGAAATAAAACTCCTTGCCTACAAGGCTAATTTCTCTAGAAATTTTGTCCTATAATTTTGAATTTGAGACATCTTTGTTCAGGTCTAAGTCTGAATCCTTTCTCTGAGAAACTGTCTTTGACCCCATCGATTTTGAGACTTACTTTCCATTCTCTGAATCTTCCTATTTCGAGCTTGATAGTGAATTCTGGTCTAATTTTCATAAACTTCAGGATTTGGTTGATAATTTTCAATTAACTTCTGAAAAGGCTTATTTCCAATACCAACAGCAAGATTTTGCTTCACCACCTACTATTACACCTTCTCACTCAGGTGCATCATCATCTCTCACTTTCATTCCATCATTACCTCTACAAGTTTTCACTCCATAAACACCTTCGCAAACCCCTCCATTATTCATTGCCATATTTTCTCTGTTGATCCTACTAGCACAACTCACTTCACTACCTCAGAACCATGGTCAAATATTGTTGAAATGTATGCACCGAATGACCAGCAATATGTTTTGTCAAATGATGACATGTTATCAGTACGGACAGAAGACTACCATAGGGTATATCAGAATGCTCTTACTCAAGTACAATGGTAGTATGGTTTGAGGAATAGAAATGTGCCTATCACCTCAAAAAAAAAAATTAAAAAAAAATTAAAAAAATTAAAAAAAAAAAAACCAGAATTCTCAAACAGAGCCTCATCACAAAGAGACCACTACTTTAAATCAAAGCAAAGATAAAGGACATGTTGTTCCTAATCATGCGAAAGGAATTGAAGATTCTACCAACATTCAGAAGAAAGATAAAGAAGTTCAAGATGGAGGACAGAGAAAGGAGACTCCACACAAAGATCATCTCGAGAAGAAAGATGCACCATCCAAAGAGGTAGAAAGACATTATGCTGTTTTTAGTCTTGAAAATGAAATCCCAAAACTGAAAGTCTCCATTCCCTTAACTTAAATAGTCAAAAATTACCAATATAAGTTTCAAGTAGCCAAGATGCTTAGGGTAGATCAGATGTCTGATATGTTCAATGTGAGTAATGATCACCTGGAACTTTTATTTAGTCATGTTGTTGATGGTGACTTAGAAGATAGTGAGGTCCCTCCTTTTTATCTTAGCCTCAAAATCCATGATTTTATCCTTCATAACACCATGCTTGATTCTGGAGCATGTCACAACCTTATGCCTAAAACCATCATGGAAAAACTAGGTTTGGACATCACAAGACCCTACCATGACCTTTACTCTTTTGATTCACGGAAGGTTAACTGTCTTGTCCTAATTAAAGATCTAGTGGTGTCTTTAGAGAAAATTCCAACCAATAATGTCCTCATGGATGTTGTTCTGGCTGATATCCCTCCCATATATGGAATTTTTCTCTCTCGGTCATGGGGAGAAAAACTTAGAGGCACCTTGCAACTCGACTTTTGCTATGCTACCATACCCGTTTTTGGGCAACTTAGAAAACTATACCAGGAAAATAAGAATAAATACATGAACAATGGAAAAAAAAAAAAAAAGCCTATTAATCACCCCATACATGCTATTCACATGGATTTAGAGTCTTTTATCTTATTCAATGATGAATGTTCAACATCTTCAGAAATTTTGATGGAAGAAAAAACAGAAAATTCAGACTTTTCAAATTCGGTTTTAAAGATTTTGAGTGCAGAAAAACAAGAAAAGATGCTAAGTGGCTTGGAGCCAAGTGCATCACCTAAAAAGGGAGATGAAACAATGAAATAAACATAAATTATTGGTACAACAGACATTTCTCAAGCAACTATTCATGATTAATCATCCAAATCGCAGCTTCCCAATGAAGAAAATGGTATGTGGACCATGGATTTCGATGGAGCCTTAGGTAAGAAAGGAGCTGGGATTGGAGTGTGCATTCATGGCCCCATGGATCAGTCACTTAACCTTGCTTCTAATTTTCGTATTTTTTCTTACAAACTGGCATTTTATTTTTCAAACAATGAAGTAGAGTATGAGGCTTTGATAGTTAGTCTAAAAATTCTCAAGAAATTAGGTGCCAAGAAATTTTTTGTGTATGGCGACTTCGAATTGGTAATAAAGCAAGTCAAAGGGGAATACTAGGCCAAGCATCCTAGAATGTGATCTTACCGAAGTGGAGTGCTAGATATCCTCAAGACCTTCACTGAGTATACTTTGTCATTGATTCATGGGGACAGCAATGGTATTGTTGATTCTCTTGCCACTTCAGCCAACATGTTCAAAATTCCACTTTATCCGAACAAGAAGTATGAAATTAATGTCAAACAATGCCGTATTGTTCCATATAATTTTAAGTATTGGCAAGTTTTCTAATATGACAAGAAAATCATCAATTTCTTGCAGATGGAGGAGGAGTTTGTGAGTTCACAAATAGATGATCAGTTTTATGAAGATGACCAAGAGATGCAAGTAGCATAAATTTAAGTAATTTAGTTGAAATATAACTCCATTCCAAGAGGTCTTGTGCGTTTGGAGGAGAGTTTTGACCAAGATGATGTTTCCAAGAGAAGTAGGAGTGGAAGAACTCAATCTTGGCACTCCTAAAAAGCCCAAAATGGTCAAGATTTCAAAATCCTTCAGCTCTGAAATGAAAGGTAAATATGCAACACTCATGTCTTAGTTTGCTCATGTTTTTGCATGGAGTATTCTGATTTGAAAGTGTATGATAAGAGCATAATTCAGCACACCATTCCTTTAAAGGTTGATCATAAACCTTTCCACCAAAAACTAAGGAGAATGAATCCCAAGTTTTTTCCCTCTATTCAAAAAGACGTGAATAGGTTGTATATTGTTGGTATTATTGTTCCTCTTCATTTTTCAAATTGGATGTCGAACTTAGTTCCAGTAAGAAAGAAGACCGGTGAGATTCGCTTGTTTATCGATTTTATAAATTTGAATAAAGTATCGCTAAAAGAAAAATACCACTTCCAAAGATGAATCATATTCTGCAAAGGGTGGTTGGTTCTTACAGACTTTTATTACTGGATGGATATTCCAGGTACAATCAAATTTTAGTTCATCTGAATGATCAAGAGAAGATAGTCTTTACAGCACCCTGGGGTACTTTTATGTATGATAAAATTCCCTTTGGATTAAAGAATGCAAGAGAAACTTTTCAGCGAGCGATGGATGTCACCTTGCCAATTAAAAGGATGTATTTTTGGTCATTTATCTCGATGACATCATAGTTTTTTCCAAGACAGATGAAGAACACTTAAAGCATTTGAAGGCAGTTTTTCAGAAATGCAGAAAATTTGGCATATTGTTGAATCCAAAGAAGAGCTTGTTCGCTATGGAAGAAGGGAAATTGCTTGGTCATATCATATATAAAAACAACATTTGAATAGATCCTTCAAGGATTGAGGCAATTCAGAATTTGGACTATCCTAGAAGCAAGAAATAAGTTCATCTATTCAATGGTAAAATAAAACCTACAAAGTTAATCAAAGGACAAGGCTTGGCTAAGCTCATGGCAGAATCATACTTGCATGCCTTGGACATCAATTTCATTGTTGCATTATCTGAGGAGCAAGAGGTTGATCCATTACCTCAGGCATCTGATATTTCTTCTTCATCGCCATGGTATGCTGATATTATTCATGTATTGCAACATTTGAATCCTCCTCCCGGATTTCCTAGCAGTAAAGGTAGATCTCTAAAGTTGAAGGCTCTTAGGTATTGCATTCTTGACCATGTTTTGTATTGGAAATATCTAGGCAGAATTTTTCTTAATTGTTTGGTAGAAGGATAAGTTGATAAGGTGATGAAAGACTTTCATAAAGGAGATTGTGGTGGTCATAGTTTCTGGAATACTACAGCAAACAAGATACTGAGAGTTATATTTTATTGGCCCAACTTGTTTTCCAATGTCTATAAGACTGTCATGAGTTGTCATGAGTGTCAAATTTTTCAAGGAAAAAGACCATTTTTACCGCTTCCCTTGAAACCAATTGTAGTTCAAGCACCCTTCTAGCAATCGAGACTTGATTTCAATGGAGAGATCCATCCTCCATCATAAGCTCAGCATAAGTGGATACTCGCCGCTGCTGATTACTTCACGAAGTGGATTGAAACCATCCCCACAAGGAAAGCTACAGACATTGTTAGGCCTTAAAATTTTCATTTACTTCCATTACATTTTCACTTATATTTTCATTACATTTACCTTACATTTACCATTACCATTACCATTTCATTACATTTACCTTACCATTACCATTATTGGGTTACATTTATGTTTTTCCAAACTTTATTAATTCCTAGTATTTTTAAGTGAATTTGTGGTTAAAAATTAGAAAATAATATGCACATAATTATACCTAACAAGTGGAATGAGTTTGTTGCCATGTGTAAGTCAAAAAGAATATTCCAGAAGACCCTTATGTGGCCTCCTAAGGTCAAATTCGAATTTGGATGGAGAAGCTCATGTGATCATAAGGATATGTGTCTCATTTCCTATTTGTATTGTAACTCTAAGAAGACATGTGCCTTATCACTTCCTGTTTGGATTGTAACTGTAGAGATATAGGCAGAGATTCATGGACACTGATTAATGAGATAGCTTCTCATATTTTGTATAAATAGGGGAGGCTTTCTCCTATCAAATCACGTGTAAAATTGGAGTTATGCTCAAGCTTTGAATACAGAATTAGATTGTGGCACCTTACTCATGAATGTTCTTGCATTTTGACTTGGTTTTTCTTATGGAGCATCTCGATTTAACATCTCTCATACTTTTAGATCAGCTACCTAAAATGTGTGAGATTCACTTGCTTTTATAGATTAAGGCTTATTTGCTTTCTTAGTCTTAGTTTTAGAATGATTGTGTAATCTTTGCTTTTCTAAAAACATTTCAAGAGGAAAGATTTATCTATTTTCCAATTGGATTAAGTTTGAGGCAATGGAGCTCATAGTTATTTAGTTTCCTTTCATGTCCTATTATTTACTTTCTTAGATCAAACTACCAATTCATTGTATAATCTAATTTTCCTAAAAGATCAAGTTAAGAAGGTGACTTGTCACACTTCCAAGTTGGGTGATTAAATGTTCAACCTATACAATCATTGAGCTTTACTTTTACATGCTTTTACATTTCTTTTTAGATCCTCATTCAATTGTATAATTGGGTGTTCCTAAAGATCATTTCAAGGAGGTGATTTTATCATATTTCTAAACTGAATACTTGAATACCTAACTAATGCACCTATTGAGTTTCCCCTTTGCATGCTTTAATTGCTTTCCTAGATTTAAAGACTAAAGCATAATCGGTTGCTTGTACATCATCGGAAGAGGGTGATTCTATCATACTTCCATATTGGATGCTGGAGTGATTGAACGTACCTTAGTTGTTTTTATTTACATGCTTTGAAATGCTTTCCTAGATTAAAATTTCAATTCCTACAAGTGTGATTGCGCACGCTATATTTTATTTTGAATTTGCTTTATTTCTTTTCGTTACTTGATTTCATAGGTTAGTTGAATTTCATTTTCATTATTTGATTTCATAGATTAGATGAATTGGTTTTCATTATTTTGTAGTTAAATTGATCTAAAATGAAAGATAATTTCTAGCACATATAATGCACACAGGCTTCACAAGCTTACAAAACCCCTGGGTTGACAAATTAAATGACAGACAACTATTTTTCCCCAACATTTTGGCACTGTAGCCGGGGAAATGTGCATAGGAACTAGCTTTCAGTCTAGAGTGTATTTTATTTCTATTTTTTAGTTTTTACTAACCATTTATGGACATAGGATCTAGAATGCAGCCCAAAGACTACATTGAGGAATGGTATCAAAAAACGATTGTGCCACAACATTCATCAAGATCCTTGCAGCAAATCGAAAGATCAAGACGATTTTTCATATCCTTACAAACAATCAGGTACATTTTTCAAGTTGGATATGAATATTTCAAAGATTCTAATGAGTAAATGGCTTCATTGGAAGCATGAATATACTTAAAAATAAAACAAAAATATAGTTTTTTTTAGATAGATAGGAAAAATAAAAATAAAACCAAACTTAGCTAGAATTTTAGAATTTTTTTTTTTAATTTTGTTTTCAAAATAATAATAATCAACGTTGATTAATTCATTTTGAATAAATTTCAGTGACGCAGTAAGAATCACTTCATTTTTATCACCATCAGAAATAAAATTTGTGTGAAAATATGAATTTATTTGATGACACTGACTAGTATGCTCTCTTCCTACGCCTCGTTGCGACCTAGAAGATCAGAAAATCAGATCAATCAATTTAAAAATTAAAATTAAAAATTTTGTTAAAAATTTTGCTGGAAATTGATCTACAATTCTATTGAAAATCATCGTTTGAGTCATGATCCTTTTTTTTTATCGGTTCTGCAAATTTTAATGTTTTGCATCCTCTCAATCTTTTTCTGATTTATTGAATTGCATGTGACAATTTTTCTTTAAAATATATATATATATATATATATATATATATATATATATATATATATATATATATATATATATATATATATATATATATATATATATATAATCAAATAATTTAAAAATAATAATAATAATAGTAATAATTTTTATTTTTATTTTCCCATGGAAAGGAGGCCCACGCATATGCATGAGGCCAGCCTTTGGCTTGGCCTTACACATATGTGCAGGCCTTCAATCCACGCAAAAACCAATGCACTGCAATAAAAAAAATGAACCTTCTCTTTTCCATATTCAATCTTCCTCAAGCATCAGTTATTAGAAATTGATTTTAATTGTTGATGAAGAGAAGATTGCAGATTCAATTGCAGAGACAGGAAATGAAAGTGTATCAGATGAAGAGAAGATTGCAGATTCCATTGAAAGTAATTGGAATGAGGGTGATCGATCTATAATTCTCTGTGAGATACAAGTCATTATACATCAAAACCTGAAAAATAAAAAAATCAAACCACAGCAATTTTATTTTGTTGCAGAAGTAATTGTCAGAAAACGAAATTGCCAGAAATGTGTAACTATTAAAAAAACCCGATTTTAAAACGCATTTTCTGAGAAAACTGAGGCGAATTAGGAAAAAATAAAACATGGGTTTTTTTTAGGAATTGGGTAAGTTAAGTAACACGCAAGCGATTTTCTGGATTTCATAGCCATTTGGGAGAAATTTAGGGTTTTTCGGAGCTCCGTTTTGCAGATTGCATGAGGAAAAAACGATTTGTTTTGAACTGTTTAAACATGGAAAGTTGAAAGGAGAAGAATCCAAATGAATAACAAACTCTGCTCCACATGGCATGTGGTCTAAGAGTCCAATTTGATTTAACAAATTTGATTTTAGACACATATGTGTCTCATTCCCTATGTGTCTCATCATTAAAAAATTAATAATAATAATAAATAATAAATATCATATATATATATATATATGATAAAATAAATAAATAAAAAATTGCATATACAATCAATTTATTGAAGCAATTTATAAGGCGAAAAATACTTGCAAAATTTGATTGAAATAATTTTTCGTGCAAGTACTTATTTTTTACCACTTCAAATATTTTTGACTTTTGCAGCACAGATGATGATTCAATTTGACAGTGACTTGCAGAACAATTGGAAGAATATTTAGATGATTTCTGAATATTTGGCATTAAAAATTATAATATTGTTGTTGTGAAGCTTTAACTTGCAGGACACAGCGAATCTTTGTGATGCCAATCATATTACTGAGCACATTGCATGAAGTCATCCGACAACAAGGAGTTGGTTTATTTTTCATGGTTATTTTTTTTTTAATGGATTTCTATCGATATCATGAATTGGACTTAATATAACACTTTTTATTTTCCTTGATCTGTATTATTTTGGCATTCAAATTTTGCATCAGGAAGGAATTGGCCATTTCTTTTTTAACACACTTATGTTCTTTATGCCAAGTTTTTGCAGGTTTGGGATGATCGAATGATCATTGAAGGAAACCAATTATGTGCACAATTGATCTTCAAATGACCAATTTCATGAGAAACATAAGAACAATTCCATGTCCATATCCATCAAGACCATTACCTTTCCTCCCTTTTGAATTATAAATCCAACCAAGCAATTCAAAGCAAGCCACAGTTTTTTTCCCAGCAAGAGTCAGTTGTTCATTTTCCTTTATTGACATACACTTTCCATTACTTTTTGTCTACTTATAACCCACAAATAAAAGCAAGAAGCTCACCTACATGCTTATTGCCCATTGTCATTTTCCATTTCCATTTTCCTTCTCCTATCCTTTTCATTTCGAAAATAAACCTTGCTTCAATGCAAATTATTGAGTCCACAGTCTTTTGAGTCTAAAATCCTTGCAAAAACACCTTGAGGCTTGCATGCCTTAATGGCAAGTCTTCTTGCTGACGAACAATAGGAATACATTGATGTCCCTTGTTCATCAGATCTTCTAGGTACTCAGCAAATTTTTTCTTACCTAGCAAGATGTGTTTGGGCATCTTGACTCATATTGTCATCAAGGGTGAGAGTTCTCGTGTTGACTAGTGGCATCCATTAATGGCCACTAAGTCAACAATTTCTTGTTATGTTTGACATCAAAACATCTATTCACATAGTAGGAATTATGCCAACGAGTTTTTCAACATTTTGAAGCAAATGAAGAAGATATGCAGCTACAATAGATCAGCACCATTCTGCAGTTGCAGAATCAGATGGAAGCTATAGAATCGGATGATAGCAATAGAATCAGATGACAGCTACAGAATCAAATGGCAGCTGCAGAATCAGATGGCAACAATAGAATCAGATGACATCTGCAGAGTCAGATGAAAGCAACAGAATCAGATGACAGCTGTAGATTTAGAGGGCAGCAACAGAATCAGATGGCAACTGCAGAATCAGAGGACAGCTGCAGAATCAGCATTATTTTGCAGCAAATTCAACAGTTTTAGTAGAAGCAATAAAAATTCATCTTGACTCTTTTATCCATAACTTGTACAACCACATGAAGAATATTATGATCATAATTTTGCAGCCACCACACATGCAGCTCATCCATTTTCAAAGGGTAAGTTAAGGTATGTCATTTTCTAACTTTTTACCATAGAATTCCTTGAAAAGCTACAAGGATGATTTTTAGAAAAAAACACTTCTTTTCCTCATTTCATAAAAATTGCCAATACCATCAACTAGGGGGGGGGGGGTACATTCATATTCACATTTTTCCACATTCATATCACATTCAAAAGCCCACATACTTTCAAAAGATATTAACTATTACATTATTATTATGAGCATACAATGGCTTTTCAAAAGTACTCAAAAGATAATTGGATGAAAACAAAATCATGGTTGTCACACAAGAACCAACCATGATGCAATCCAATAAAGATATATTTTGCAACAATAATCAAATTATCATTATGCAAAGTTCACAAATTAAAATTGAATGCAACAACAAAATATGGTTGAAACACAAGAACCAACCATGTTGCAATTCAACTAAAATACTTTTCGTAAGTATGAAATTATCAAATGATATCATGCAAATTTAAGCCAAAGCTCAATGGATCAAAAAAAAAAAATGTAATAGATTGCATGAGGGCATGCAATAGCTTCAGTTGGGGGGTATGTTGGACCTTGAAATTGTCATGTACTTCCATTGCATTTTCACTTATATTTCCATATTATCACCTTCACTCCACCTCCATTTCATTACATTTACCTTACCATTACCACTGTTGGGTTACATTTATGTTTTTCCAATGCTTATTCATTCCTAGTATTTTTAAGTGAATTTGTGGTTTAAAATTAGAAAATAATATGCACATACTTACACCTAACAAGTGGAAAGAGTTTGTTGCCATGTGTACCTCAAAAATTCGCTTCCAAAAGACTCTTATGTGGCCTCCTAATGCCAAATTCGAATTTGGATGGAGAAGTTCATGGGATCATAAGGATGTGTGTCTCATTTCCTATTTGTATTGTAACTCTAATAAGACATGTGCTTTATCACTTCTTATTTGGATTGTAACTCTAGAGATATAGGAAGAGATTCATGGACTCTCATTAATGAGATACCTTCTCATCTTTTGTATAAATAGGGAAAGCTTTATCCTATCAAATCATATGTAAAATTGGAGTTATGCTCCAGATTTGAATACAGAATTAGATTGTGGCACCTTACTCATGAATGTTTCTTCATTTTGACTTGGTTTTGCTTACATATGGAGCATCTCGATTTACCATCTCTCATACTTTTAGATCAGCTACCTAAAATGTGTGAGATTTACTTGCTTTTATAGATTAAAGTTTATTTGCTTTCTTAGTATTAGTTTTAGAATGATTATGTAATCTTTTCTTTTCTAAAAAAATTTCAATAGGATAAATTTATCTATTTTCCAATTGGATTAAGTTTGAGGCAATAGAGCTCACCGTTATTTAGTTTCCTTTCATGTTCTGTTATTTACTTTCTTAGATCAAACTATCGATTCATTGTATAATTGAATGTTCCTAAAAAAGATTAGGCTAAGAAGGTGTTCCAAATTGGGTGATTGAATGTTCAACCTATACAATCATTGAGATTTACTTTTACA
Organism: Pinus albicaulis; assembly: GCA_034641835.2. Classification (NCBI taxonomy): domain Eukaryota; kingdom Viridiplantae; phylum Streptophyta; class Pinopsida; order Pinales; family Pinaceae; genus Pinus; species Pinus albicaulis. The sequence continues at coordinate 622,541,991 of CM076582.1, forward strand.
TGATTTTACATTGTTTTCTAGATTTAGATCCTCATTCAATTGTATAATTGGGTGTTCTTGAAGATCATTTCAAGAAGGTGATTTTATCATATTTATAAATGCTCGAATATCTAACCTATGCAATTATTGAGTTTTTCCCTTTGCATGTTTTAATTGCTTTCCTAGATTTAAAGACTAAAGTATAATCGGTTGCTTATACATCATCTCAAGAGGGTGATTCTATTGGATGATGGAGTGATTTAACGTACCTTAGTTGTTTTCCTTCACATGCTTTGAAATGCTTTCTTAGATCAAAATTTCAATTCTTGCAAGTGTGATTGCGCGCGCTATATTTTCTTTTGAATTTGTTTTATTTCTTTTCGTTACTTGATTTCATAGTTTAGTTGAATTTCATTTTCATTATTTGATTTCATAGATTATATGTGTTGATTTTCGTTATTTTGTAGTTATATTAATCTAAACTAAAAGACAATTTCTAGCACATACACTGCACACATGCTCCACAAGTTTACGAAGCCTCCGAGTTAACAAATTAAATGACAGGCAATTATTTTGCCCTAACAGACATCGTCATTATTCATTTTTTGGAGACCAATATGTTACACCATTTTTTGGTCATCTAACCTACTACCATTAGATGGACCCAAATACACCATGTAAGACCAATTTTACCCTAAGTAAAATTGCTTTCACTATGTAAAATAACTTAATAAAACACATTTATTAGGTTGTTTATGGTCTAAACAGGAAACCCCAAAGGGAAATATTAAACAAATCTATATTTTTTTATTTCCCTCATGGAATAATTAATTAAACAATAATTTAATTATTATTCCTGGTCATGTTTAACCCAAAACAAAGAAATTAATTAGATAAATCCTTATTTATCTTATTATTTTCTAGGAATAACTATTTAAATCTTATTTAAATAATATTCCTTGTTAAATATGACTAAATCACCCATAAATAATTAAATAAATCATTATTTTTTTTATTATCTTTCAACCACTTCTTTAAAATGATAAATAAATCATTTATTTATTTATTATTTACAAATAAAGGGATTTGACCCAAGTCAAATACTTTTTCCCTCCAAAAAATATAATAAAATATTCCATGAAAGGTGGATCTAGATTTGGTTAATATTATTTTAATCATGCACCAAGATCTAGAATGACCCAATATTTTGTTATAAATAGGAGGGTTTTTCCTACCATTCTTCACCTTTGGTGGCCTATTAGATCACTCTGGATCTATACTCTTGGTCTGACTTTGAGCCATTATCATTGTCAAATTTTTTATTATTTGTTGTGTGAGCTCCCTTTGAGTTCTATCTTTGTCTGGGTTTTCTACACCAACAGGAGAGATAAATACTAGATCTGAAGTGTTGAGGACTTCCAAGAACCCATCCCATTGAGGAGAATTGGAAACACCTTCTTGTTTTCCTCCCAGGTGCCTTTAATACAAAAAATTATTTCAAAAATATTGTTCTTGTCTTGTCTATTGGATGTATGGAGCAAAACCTTATTTTTACTGCTTAATGTCTCTAAATGCATAGATCTGGATTTTTGCAGCATTTGTCTTGATCAACTAACTGCAGCTCTGAAGATATTGGCAGCCATATTTGATGTTAGGGCTATAATTTATGCGTAGCTAAAGTGGTCTTTTTTCGTACACTTCGACAAAAGATTCATACTAACAATTGGCGACTCCACACGGGTTTTCAATTACGACCGCTGTCGTTTTTCATATTCCTGCATATCCAACTACTTTAGACCCTAGGGTTTCCTTTTAGCTTTTTGTTGTTCCTATTTTTTGTTTTTCACCTATAAAACCCTAAAACATTAAAATTTCTAACTTCCGCGTGTTTCTGGCCCTATTGCGCAGGTGACAGACATCAGCCGCAACTGAGACAGCAACTTTTTCGGAAATCTGCCGCCGGGACACCCAGAGCTTCAGGTCGCACTTTTCAGCCCAGAAACTACGACCTGGCCTCCAGGTCGCACTTTTCAGCCAATTATCTGCGACCTGCACAGAAAACAGGTCAGAACCTACGACCTGCCAGTTTTTCTGCTATTTTTCTGCAACTTTTCTGGGTTTTTCTAAAGCTTCTGTCAGGGTTTTCCAGCCTCTGTCTCAGCCCATTTAGACCTGTTTCTGATCTTTTTTTCTCATCTAAGTGGGAACATAGCCCCCTAGGGCTTCAGTACCCTCCACTTTTGGTGGAAGAGTTTTAACTGTTTCAGGTGTCTGATTTTTCAGAGTTTCAGCCTTCCCTTTTTCAGATCTGCTACCTCCTTCTCAGATCCCTTTAAATCAGCTCTTCTCCCTTTCAAATCACCTCTTGTAGTTTTGTTTGGACCTTCCTTTAGGGCCTCCTCCTTGTCCCTTCTGCTTTTTGCTGATTTCCTCCTTTTTTACAGCCACCTTGCCTCTGCCTCTTGGCTATGATTTGCACCTCTTTTCAGCAGATGTCTCCGTTAGATCCCTGTCCCTCCTGACCTTTGATCTATTGGCCTCTTTTTAGTGTGTTTTGACTAGATTTTTTCCCTCTTTTAGACTAGTTTTGAGAGACCCGCCTTTTTGGGTTAGATCGATGCATTGTTAGCTGTTAATTTTCTGTTATTTCAGTATTATATACTGTTCTCTGCAAATTTATTTTCAGTTACGCAGCACACTTTTTCTTTTTCTCTCAAAACGTCTGGGTTTAAAAATTAAAATTAACGCACGCCACACACTCACCCTAAGTGAAGAAGAGCCTGGTTAACACCGCCAGGCAAAGACTTTAAAACATTGTAAAATCAATTGACACTGCACCTTTCTACCCTCGTTTCGACATTGTAATCGCTTGATTCTGCACCTCCCTTCCTTTGTTGGTCGTTCTTCTTCCCCTTGTGCCGTGTTTGTGTTGTCACCATTGCGCCCCTAAGGCGCACATCCCGGAGACTTCTTGGCCTTCACCCTCAATTTCCGGTCGGTCGACCTACTCCTTCTCGCCATCGTCGAGTTAGTCCTCCTCCGAGTCCGCACTCCGACTCCTCTTCTGATTCATTGGGTTCTCCTTTTACTTCTGGTTCTCCCCCTGTCACCTTCACTATGTCTGGTCCAGGGCCTAACACTAGTGGTAATCCCAGCCCTAATGTCGGGACTACTACTAGCGGAACCGCCACAGGAACTACCTCGGCTGCACCTTTTCTCCCTTACATGGCAGGCCTCAGCCTCCTCGATTTCAATCAGTTTACCAATGACCCTATCCGCCACGATGTTGGTTGGCCTGCTATGCCAACCAAGCTCCCCTCCGACATCCCTAAGTTTGAAGGCCTTGCTGGAGAATATCCAACCAACCATGTCTGATATTTCCACATGTGGTGTTCCTCCAATTCCATTACCAATGATTCCATCGATCTTCGGTTGTTCCAACGCACGCTTATGGGCGAAGCTTCTAAATGGTATGTTGATCAGGCCACCTCTTCCCATACCACCTTTGTGACCCTTGCCCAAGCCTTTTTATCTTATTTCCAGCTCCCTCTCTGATACGACACTGGTACCGAGCTTTTGACTTCTTTCTGTCAATCCTCTTCAACCCGCCTTTCCACTCATGTCCAGGAATGGCGGAGAAGAAGGAGCTTATGTCGAGCTTCCACCTTTGAAGATCAGGTTTATATTGACTAGTTCCTTCACACTCTCTTACCTCCCATTGGAAAAGATGTCGCCTCCCATTTCCCTCAAACCGAAGAAGCCGCCCTCTAAATAGCCTTGAACTATGACCTGATCTACGCTCAGTCTGGTTATGTTTATACCGTCTTGCCTGACCTCCCCAGGCCCGGTGGCACTAACGCCCCGGTGGCACTAACGCCTCGGGGGCATCTCATTCCGTCGATAGTATCGTTGGAGCCCTTTCTCATCCGTATGCTCAACCCCCTATGGGCTATGGTCTCCCTCCGGGAGGGGCCAGCACCTCTAGCACTTTTCCCCCTCCAGGTAGCATGTATCCAGGATACGGCATGCCTCATCCTTTAACCCAACCTCCTGCTTACCTTAATGTTGCCCAACCTAATCATTATCCTTATCCTCAGCCTGGTGCTCCAGCTCCTCCAGCATTTGCACTTCCACCCCCCTTGCCTTCTCAACCCCAGCAACAGCACCTGCAGCCCCCTCCAGGGCAAGTATTTGCACAGCAGGACGTGACTAATCCCCCTTCCTCTCAAAGAAGGCGGAAAGGCAATCCAAATCAATCTACCCCTGGTACTCGTGGACCCAATCCTCAAGGTCTTGACCCTAACACTGCTAACCAGCAACAGGGCACTCAGCCCAAGCCGGACAGGCCTATTCGCACAAATAAGCCTTGTTCGTGTTGTGGTGTTTACGGTCATTACACTCACAATTATCCCCTTCTACCACAGATGAGGTAGATGTGGGAGTCTCAAGCCACATTGCGAGGACAACATGCCTCCCCCCATGCTCCCCCTAATGTGGCCACTACTCAACCGGCTATGTTTACTGATCCTTTCCCCCAGCAAGGGTTTGTGGCTGCCCAACCACCTGACGGATAGGTCACCACTCAACCTTTCCCTTCTGGTTCCTCCAATTACCAGATCCTCATGATGAACTCTGATCCCTCTCCAACCGTCGACCGTAACCTTCAAACTCGGTCTCGCCAGTACCCCAAGCCTCCCGCTCAGTCTGCCTCTGAGTTCCCTTCTTCCGGTTCTACAGAGCCTCTTTCGACATCCAATGGTCCCTTACATATCCCTCAACCCAAAGTTGAGGTTCATACCAAGATTCCTAAGGGACCATTACGCCGAAATGCTGCTCCTGGTCGAGCTGCTCATTTGTATAGCATAGTAGATGATTTGGTGCAGTCTCCTACTGCCATTTCCACATTGGAACTCCTCCAGTTGTGCCCTTCCCAAAAGAAGGCTCTACTATCTACCACGGGTGTTGTAGATCCTGCTGATGACCAGATGATTGTTTTCGCCGCCCATCAATCCGAACATCCTCCTCTTCCTGCTTCCGTAGCCTTCCAAATCCCAGTCAAAATCCGGAACGCTAACATTTCTCGGTGTATAATTGATGAGGGGGCATCCACCTGTGTGATGTCTGCTTCGGTTTGGAAGCAACTCGGATCTCCTGAGTTGGCCCCTTCCACGATCACCCTTCGAGTGTGGGATGGACACGCCTCCCAGCCCATTGGCCTCTTCCGTAATTGTCCTATCACTCTTGCGGGCAAGACTGTTTGCGTTGACGTCGAAGTCATCGGCTCCCCTCTAGATTACAACATTCTCTTGGGGCGAAGCTACACCTATGCCATGTCTGCTGTCCCATCCGCGGTTTTTCGCAAGATGTCTTTTCCTCACAATGGAAAGATAGTCACCATCGACCAGTTAACATATCATGAGCCAAAGTCTCAGACCTCCCCTGAGACGACTATCTCCTCTGTAGCCAATAAGCAAACCGTCAATTCCTTGACCAGTGTCTCTCCTGGCATCTACAAAGACTCCTCTTTGCTTGGAAATTTCTCTAGTCTTCCTCCTCCTCCTATCTCTGACCCCAGCTCATCGAATGTTTGCATGATGCAATCGTCTCGGGCTGCTCTCAAGCAACCTGCTTCGGCTAGTCAGCAACCGCGCTCTCCGCAACTTGCTCCTAGCCCTTCACCTGCAGCTGGTATTCATGAACCTCTTTAACCTCCTGGAATGGTTCCTCCAAGCCTTAGCCATTTAGGATCTATCCCACCTAGCCATTACCCCTTTGGTCAGATACCATTCCTAGCTCCCCCACCAGGAGTGTACACGGTACCTGTCATGGCCACCCTCTCTCTTCCGAACCTGACCCTTGGGATTCCCATCTGGTACCTTGATCCTCCAGCCACAACCTTGCCTGGTCAACCCAAACCTTATATTGCTTTGACCCCGGTTCAACCGGTCCCCATGACTTCTCCCGCTGCAATAGTGCCTCAGTCACCTCAACAGGAACCACCCCCTGTTGCGACCGCTTCGGGTAAGAAGGACAAAGCTCGCAAGGGGGCATTAAAGGACAAGGCTGCCCCGAAAAATCGTGCCCCTCCTCGGCCTCCAAAGCATACCATCCAGTGTGCTTTGTGTTATGTTGTCAATCACGCCACCCACACTTGTCCTGAATTGTTTCATCTCAAGCCCATGGTTAATGTCGTGTTCCCTGAGTCTACGGTCCCGGAAGCCTCTGCTCCTTTGCGACCGCGGCCAAGAACCCCAAAACTATTCACACCAACCACCACTGTGCTTTGTGTGATCTCCATGGCCATTACACCCACCTTTGTCCCCGCCTCGAGGACTTCCGCACCTCTCTAGCCACGGTCCGCCAATTCGAGGCCAAGCGCAATGAGTCCACCTCTCCCCTATTTGCGCATTTTGCTTTGGAAAAACTACCAGACATGACTGCTCCCATTAACATTCCGCCTCCTGATGTCGAGATGTCGGAGCCTTCGTCCAGCATTTTCTACCTATCATCATCCATGAGACCCTCGGGGAAAATTCCCTCTGAATCCTCCCCTACTGTTTCGCTTGATCTTCCTTCAGCGATCACCTTGGGCTCAACATCGGTAGATCCTTTATCTACTTACTCTTATGTCACCCCTTGTGACGATGCGCATGTGAACCTCTCTTCTTAGGATGATGAGTCAAGTAGCTTCGCCGCGTCAGGTGGTCTTTCTTCCACCAGTCACCCCATCTTCTATCACGGTGACGACATTATGGAAAACCTCCCCACCCCTGAATTTATCTATTCCCCCTTACATCGAACCCATGCGTTCACACCGCATACACCTTGTGGCCATTACATTGAAACCAAATGTTTGGGTAAGGGGGCACCCACATTTGAGAGACCAAGAGAAGCAATTCTCCACAACTCTCCTAGTGTATCTGGTCGTGCCGACTTTAGTACCATTATTCTTCCACATTTAGAAGAACCTCTAGAGTCCCATATCACTTCAGATCACTCTAGGGATGATACCCCTTATCGTTCCTTCATCTTACATCAGCAACTCCGTCTCTTAGAAATTTTTGTTGACCAACCTATAGCTTTTCTACGAGAGCATCAGTTCATTATCTCCAAATCCTCTCTTTGGGATAGTGACACCAGGTATGCCAACCCAGAAACTTAAAGTCCATTTGATTCCTATATGCAGTACCACAAGAGATTGGTAATCTTCCATTCCCTTTCTCAAACTGCATAACCATAACGAAAAAAAATGGAGCACTACATCATTAAAATGTGTTTAGCTTCCCCTTTTTCTAAATACATTTTGGCATGACCACACCATGCTTGGGGGCACCTATGCCCCTCAACCATAACCCTCCTCAAAATCGAATTTCTTCACTTGCAACACTCATACTAGGGGCACCATTTGGCCTCCATACTTATCCATGCTAGTGTTCATTTTCGTCGTGAGTTACCATCTTGTACTCATGTTTTTATGGTCCCCCATTGGACCTTTACTGTGTGGCAGCACCATCAAGTCGCCCTTGTTTAGAGCATCCAAGTTGAGTCATCATCTCATTCATGGAGTCTATCCCGAGTCCCTTTCTACCCTGCTATAGTCCTCCATCCTTCATTGCTTGGTCCCTCTCTTATGTCGCACATTATGGCCTTCAGTCCCACTGTCCCCTATCCCTCATGATATTGTGTCAGTCGTTGCCACGTCATTCCTGCCCTTTATGCTATAACAAGGGAAGTCGTCCATTCGCTACTCAGTCCCCTCCATTTCATCATCATCATTGGTATTAGTCTGTCAGTCGCTCTACTATTTTCTCTCGTGCCTTAGTTGAGGATCCCTTATTGCCTCACCTATGGCGAACCTCCTTCTGTCGACATCAGCTCATTCATTCCAGAAGACAGGTCTAGAGGGCGGTGTACCTTGGTTCTAGCTTCCACTCTTGTTTGGTGCCTCGGATCAGGCAAAGGGTTTTCTCAGTACCCTTTGACTTGATTGTTTCTCAGCTCCAGCTCCTTTTAGCATGATCTAGATCCATATACTTGATGGTTAAGTGATGCAGAAGCAACTCTTGGTGATTCCCGGGTGTGTGTGAGATGTCTCAACCCTCATGAGGGGGTGGCCCTGCAGGTAGCCCCCACATGCCCAGATGACCTCTTCATTGCAACCTTCGATGCAGCTCCATATATTTGATGATGTCGGCCTTAGCCACCTGTAGTGCCTCTTTGATTTGCATGTATCAATCAGATTTTGTGAGCCCTTCCCCATTCCTAGGGGGCATTTGGGTTGTATTTGTATCTCATGTACTCAGATATTATTGTATCAGTCCTGACTGTTATCCCAGGCACAGCATGTATGTGGGATCCCTCATTGTATTTTATCTGGCTCATGTTTATGCCGGCTGTACTTTATGGTTCAGTCCCTTGTTTACTGGACACACTATTATTTTGTACTTCGTCTCGGTGGGCATAGGTATGCCTCCCCCGCCGCCTTTAGCATGGGTACCCTCTCATAAAAAGAGACTTGTTGCACCTGTAAGTCTCGTCTCCTCAGGGTCTAGTTCTTCAGCACATTCGTCTACCTTACATTTCTCTCTCTGACTTCCCTTTTGATGTCTGGGGATTGTGTTCTTACAACGTACTTCGGTCATACGATTTTCTCCTAACGCTCGCACGCTGGGGGGCAATCTATTACACCATTTTTTGGTCATCTAACCTACTACCATTAGATGGACCCAAATACACCATGTAAGACCAATTTTACCCTAAGTAAAATTGCTTTCACTATGTAAAATAACTTAATAAAACACATTTATTAGGTTGTTTATGGTCTAAACATGAAACCCCAAAGGGAAATATTAAACAAATCTATATTTGTTTGATTTCCCTCATGGAATAATTAATTAAACAATAATTTAATTATTATTCCTGGTCATGTTTAACCCAAAACAAAGAAATTAATTAGATAAATCCTTATTGATCTTATTATTTTCTAGGAATAACTATTTAAATCTTATTTAAATAATATTCCTTGTTAAATATGACTAAATCACCCATAAATAATTAAATAAATCATTATTTATTTGATTATATTTCAACCACTTCCTTAAAATGATAAATAAATCATTTATTTATTTATTATTTACAAATAAAGGGATTTGACCCAAGTCAAATACTTTTTCCCTCCAACAAATATAATAAAATATTCCATGAAAGGTGGATCTAGATTTGGTTAATATTATTTTAATCATGCACCAAGATCTAGAATGACCCAATATTTTGTTATAAATACGAGGGTTTTTCCTACCATTCTTCACCTTTGGTGGCCTATTAGATCACTCTGGATCTATACTCTTGGTCTGACTTTGAGCCATTATCATTGTCAAATTTTTTATTATTTACTGTGTGAGCTCCCTTTGAGTTCTATCTTTGTCTGGGTTTTCTACACCAACAAGAGAGAGAAATACTAGATCTGAAGTGCTGAGGACTTCCAAGAACCCATCCCATTGAGGAGAATTGGAAACACCTTCTTGTTTTCCTCCCAGGTGCCCTTAATACAAAAAAATCTTTCAAAAATATTGTTCTTGTCTTGTCTATTGGATGTATGGAGCAAAACCTTATTTTTACTGCTTAATATCTCTTTATGCATAGATCTGGATTTTTGCAGCATTTGTCTTGATCAACTAACTGCAGCTCTGAAGATATTGGCAGCCATATTTGATGTTAGGGCTATAAGTTATGCGTAGCTAAAGTGGTCTTTTTTCGTACAGTTCGACAAAAGATTCATACTAACACAATATCTTATCTCATTTTGGCTACCCACATAATATCACTGACAATGCAGCCACCTTTAAGTCCAAAAAGATGATTGACTTTTGTGATAAATATCACATAAGAATTGGGAATTCTACAACATACTATCCTCAAGGCAACGTGTTGGCTGAATCATCAAACAAATCATTGTTGAACATAATCAAGAAATTGTTGCAAGAGAACAAAATAAATTGTCATAAGAAGCTCATAAGTGCTCTATGGGCAGAGAAAGTTAACACAAAGATATCAATCAGCATGTCACCTTTTCAGTTAGTGTATGGTGTCGACATAGTGTTTCCCACTTCTCTAACAGTTTCGGTGATGAAAATTCTGCAAGAGATCGACAGTGAGCCAAATGATATTCAGTGAAAAATCAGTCAAATGATTCATTTGCACCAGTCAAGAGAATAAGTTTTCAATCACACTTCCAAACTTCAAGAGAAAATCAAGAAGGTCTATGATAAGAAGACCAAAGCTAATGATTTCAAGTTAGGAGATGTTATTTTGCGATGGGATGCGCAAAATTAAGACAAAGGTAAGCATGGTAAGTTTGATAACCTATGGAAAGGTCCATACAAGATTATACCATTCAGGGGTAACAAGGCGATTTTGTTAGAATATCTTGATGGGCAGGAAATTTTGGGAGGACCGGTGAATGGTAGGTTCCTCAAACATTACCTTACCTAATCTTGAATAAAAAGGTTCACTTTCATTGTAAATATAGATTTTATTTGCTGTCAAATAATAAGAAAGTTTTTGCAGAAGTTTGAAGCCCAAGGAGAAGGCCATGAGGCTTATATGGATAGCTGATGTTTTTCTTTTAAAAGTTCAAAAATTCAAGTCATGTTTAGAGTCAAAGTCATTTTCTGTTTTAGTTAATCATTACAGTTTGTCAAAGTTTTTTCAATTTCCAGTTTTGACTCCATTTCCCAATAGATGAGGCTACTTGATCTACGATTTTCTTGACACCTCCTGAAGGAGCTACCATCCCTAGCGGGAGCCAATTTTAGTGTCAAAATGTTCAGTGATGAAAAATATTATTTTCATATTTACTTAGTAGTGGACCTAGGTCAAAATTTCATGTTTCAAGTCGGTTTTCAAAAAAAAATATGTTCACTGAATATGTATAGGTTTGAATGCTACTCCCTACACTCCATTCATGGTCATTATAATCTTAGAGGTCTTGTCATCCATTTATCGTTTAGGGTCTAAGGTCATTTACCACACTTTCATCTAGGTCAGGGTCTAGGTCTCATTTGTTTCGCCACCATAAGAGTCAATTTATGTCATGAAAGAAGGCGAATAGAATTTCATTTTCACCATACAAGTCATTTGCATAGGGATGTAGAAAATATAGGGAAATAATTGAAGGCAAATTTTCTTTCGTCAAATAAAGTGTGTTTCTTCATTAAAGTGTTTCAAAAATGAGAAATTTCTTCAAAAAGTTTGTGATTTCACTAGAAGACAAAAATTGATTTTATGATGTTATAAAAGGGAAAAAATATACTTCTTCAACTCATTTTATCTTTTGATGATCGATAGAGCTCCTCTCTTCTCACCGTCATACTCCATAGCTACCAAGGGTTGAAGAAAAAAAACAAGAAATTTGTGTCAATTTTCTCCTACTACGCTTCTGGAGGTGGTGCGCTACGCTTTTGGTGCGTTGCATAGGTGTTGCGCTACGTTTTTTTCATGCACTACGCTTTTGGTGTTTGAGCTCCAAATCAGTCATCCAAGCAAATGAGTGGTTTCCTTCATTAGGTCATCTCCACTATGTTTTTGGTGTTTTTCATATTTTGCTTGTTTTAGCAGATAAAACCCTACTCTAATCATCTACAACATTCAGAAAACTTCCATACATCATACCTTAACACTCCTTGTCACTCAGAGCCTTACTTTCCATCAATGTCATCAAAACCCTAATTTTCACTACATTTTGGAAAAAAACTAGGAAATTCTTGTGTTTTGATCTTTTGGCCACCTTCCTTGTACTCATTTCCAGAAATTTCACTTCCATCCTATTACCAACTCATCACCTTACCTCCTCAATTTTTTGTTGATTTTTCCTTAGCGTATTTCTACCTCATCTATGCTCTTAAAGCCACCCTACCACCATCCTTTGTTTTCTTAATTCTACACCTGCCCTACCCCTCTCATCCAGCTAGGATTTCATCTTGTTAACAAACACCATGGAAAAAGAAAAGAAGATTCACAAGGTAGGCCACCATTCTAGGTTTGAACCATCTACCTTGCAAGAAATCAATGCCTCTCCTTTTGCCAAGAGATGTTTTGAAAACAATGGTTGTTTGAGGTTTTGTGAGAGGATCAAGGAGGTGGGTTGTCATGCTCAATTGACAATCCTTTTTTCCAATAGCTTCAAAAAATACAAGGCCATCATAGCAGTCATTGTGTTTACCATATTAGCATATGTCATTGCTTCAGCAATAGGTATCTCGAACCATGGAGAAATCTGGTTCAAAGGGATGGAATTGGACCTTGAAATCTACAAAATGTTCCTGAAACCTCATTACAAAGATGATCCTCAGCATATCTTCCCTTTCAAGCATTTACTTGATATATATGCCCTTTTGATTAAGTCAATTATGAAATATTTTACATGTGAAGGGATATTTTCAAGGTTGTACCAGTATAATGTTAGGATATTGATGCACTTCACTACTACTAAGTCACTCAATTTGCCCAAATATTTGTTCAGAATTTTGGTCAAGATGAATGAAAAGGTACAAAGCAAAGGTAAAGATAATCACCCCAGTTTATTTCATCATGGCTTGGTCAAGCTTATTGTTTTGCATCATCTTTTAGAAATCAATATGTCTTGGGAAAATTTCATGGAGAAAGTTGCATCAGCGCCTCTTACTAGCCCATACATCATCCATAGCACATCATCGGCACTAGCACAGCAAAAATAGGTTGTCTCTTCAAGTAGGCAAGCATAGATATCAAAGGTGCCTAGGGTTGAGATCATTCAAAACTATGAGAAAGGCAAGATGATGGCTTTTTATCCCTAGACCATCAAAGGAGTAATTGAACATGATACCATAGTTGAATAAAGATCAACAGTATATTATCCATCTAATCATGATAATGAGCCACTTACGCATGAGGACGAGTCACCATTACAGCAGCACGAATAACAAGTGCCCATGGAGGTTGACATGGTAGAGCAGGTAAAGGATAAGACAGTTGAGGAGATCTTAAGGGATAAATATGTAGAGATAGCAGAGTTGAGGGATAGACTCTCAAAGGAAAAAATTTTGATTACCTTCCTACAGCAAGAGAATATGCAGCTGAAGGTTAAAAAACTCCTCCAAAGAAAACCAAAGGAAAACCCTAATGTAGATAAGGGTAAGGCAACGAATTGTTGGAAGACACAGAGGTTGAAGCAAAACCTAGGAGGCCAAGAACAAGAGGGTTAACTAAGCAAAAACAGTAAGAAAGAGAGCCATCTCCACCACCATCTTGTTGGAAATACTATCATTGATGGTAAAGGAGCACAAAGGAGCAGCACCAAGATAAGGGAGCAGATCAGAATCAAATGGAATTATTGCAGAGAAAGAAAGTGAAGTGGAAGAGGCTACAAGAGGTGTTATTTGCTAGAGGATAAGACCAGACATTTGTGGGGATGAATGTTGGTGGAATAGATCAGAAGGTTCTGCTTGGGTTTACTGTAGTCGAGTTAACAGATGCAGTGTAAAAGGAGAAGGATGTACCTGGAATGAAGACCGGAACCATAATTGATGATGCGGAGGAACTACATTAAAAATTGGATGTGGAACCATGAACCAACGGTGAAAACGGAACAGTGAAAGTGGTTTTGAAAACCACCAAAGGGTTCTCGCACCGCTTTTGGAGGATAAGTGGTTTTAAGTGAGATGGACGTGATACAGTTAGGAGGGTGACACGTGGCATACTAAAACCACCTATTTCGCATAGGTTCAAAAACATTATCCACCAGGCTAGTTGGCACGCGATAACGCGATGACCGTTGGATCATTCTAGGATCAATGGCAGAGACTTGAGGTTTAAACCTTAAACCGGACCCGATGATTTATGAATCTGATTTAATAATTCGAGCGCTTTTTGAGGTCCGGTGCTATGCATATTGTGGGGCCAATACATTTTGTTGACGTTTTTTGTTTTAAAGAAAAAAGTATATAAAGAGCGGAATGATAAAAGTTGTGGGACCGGTGTCACAGAACAGGACAGCGTATAAACAAACAAAAATCGACTAAGGCAAAGAAGTCTTTGAAGAATTCCAAGTGAGGTGATTGAACAGTCACGATTAGATCGCAACAACAAAGCAAGAAATGGAGAGATATGATTCATCGTAAGATAAGCGAGGCAGAAATACAATTGAATTACAAACAGAAACGAGGACCATAGATCTGGAAGAATCAACAGTGATGATCGCATCGGTGGAAATTAGATCGCAAATCGGAAGCAAGAGCAATGGATGTTGTGACAACGATATTGCAATAGTCGATATTGCGATACGATGTGGCAATGCGAAGGGACACATGGCGGCACAGCGCAATATCGGACATCGATGATGCAAAGTTCATCGCATACCATGAAGTGGTGATGCGATGTGATGTGATCGATGGATGCGATGCGATGTGATCGCATATCACAATCTGGGTTGGAAGAGCTATGCATAGCAAGAAACACATGGGAACACCAAAGTGCAAAGTGCGATAAAGAGAGAAGACGCGATGCAGATCGAAGTTGAAGCCTAAAAGTTTTAAAGTCCGGAAGTATGTGATTTTCCCTTTGTAAATCACATTGGAGAGCAAAGGATCCATATAGCAAAGAATGATGGAAATACCGAAATGTGATAAAAATTGGACGTGATATTGTTCAGAGGTAAATAGTAATGCATTTCATGTCCAGGCTTAATGTATTATGCGTTGTTTGTGAAGAAAATAGTGGAAATAGAGGTCGACTCGGGTAACAAAAGAAAAGGTTGAACACGGCAAGGAAAGGCTCGCGTAGTTAAAAGGACTCGTTCCCGTGCAGAACAGTGTGATGCAGTTGCGGCTATGATTTAAGAAGAAAGGTCTAAACGTGAAGGCAGTACTCGGGAGTATAAGTGACCCAGCACAAAGAGAAGAGCATGGAACGATGTAGGTAAGATATGCAAGAGGCAGAGGCTGTGTAAAACGTAAAGGCATGGGTCAAGTCAGAAAAAGACGGTTGTGCAGAACAGTTAGAAATATAACAGCAGGTAGAGAAGATAAAGGGACAGCAGGCAGAGAAGAAAAAATAAACGAAAAAGCAAGAGGCTGAAAGGGTTGAATTGAAATAGTGTTGTAACTGAAAATTTAAATTCATTAATTATTTTTATTGTATGTGATGCAAAGGAAAGTCTCCGTAGTCATAGGAAAAACCCCATGAGTGTTGTAATGATTATTTCTCATGTAATAACTTGAACTGAAGAATGAGGAATCGAATGGGTGGAAGGCATAGGGTCAGGCATGTTCACTTCATATTCCCTATAGAATGCAATTATTCAAGAGTTATTTGTATAAGAGATGTAATATCAGTGGAAAGAAAAAAAGAGGTTAGAGAACTACAGAATGGATGAGAGAGGAAGAAGAATGTAAGAGAGATGCAGGAGGTTAGAGAGTGTAAGAAGAAGGAGGAGCAGATAGAGAAGCTGTGAAGATTCAAAGATGATATAAGGCAGATATGAAGGTTGGAGGACAGCAATGAAGAAGGAACAAAATAGAGTTGATATCCAGATAAATCAGCATGTGTTTTCATTGTAGCGTGAGGAAGTTGGTGCTTCCATATCAATTTGTAGCTTGATAGATGTCCAGGTGTAGCTGGCTGAGGTAGGAACCTCCTGTAGGTTGTAGCCTATAGAAAATAGATGGGAGTTGGAGCTTCCTTGCAAGTTGTAGCTTTCAGAATTGAGGTAGTAGCCTCCTGTAGGTTGGAGCCTACAGAAAATCAGTAGTGAGAGGGAGTTAGAGCTTGCCTATGCATCACAACAATAATAAGATGTGGTTTTCTCCCTTATGGGTTTCCACTTATATCTGTTGTCTATGTGCATGATGATTATGTGTTGATAATCTGTATTAATCTTCTTAATACATGTTTCTCACTTATTAAGATTGTTGTTCCATTGTTTATTAAGTTGATCACGAAACGAAGATGCAAATAAGTGTAAAATAAAGTTTTACAAGACCATGACTATGTTAAACTGATTCACCCCCCCTCTCAATTTAACCAAGGGTTCAACAATTGCTATCAGAGCAGGTTCCTTCTGTATCAGTTTAACAACTGGAAGGAGAGCCTAGGTCCCCAAGATGGCTAGTCTAGAAGGATGCTCAACAAATAAAGCCCCTTTGTTTACTATTACAAATTATGCCTTCTGGAAAATAAGAATGAGGATGTACATAATGTCTCTAGGAATAGAAGTTTGGGCTGCTGTGGATTTGGGATATGCCCCAAACGATTCTAACATAGAGAAAGAAGCCAAACAAGATTTTATAGCTAATGCCAAAGCCATGAATGCTCTCTTAAGTGGTCTGTGTGAGGCAGAATTTACCAAAGTAATGCAAAACAATAATGCAAAAGAAATATGGGATACATTAAAAAGTATCCATGAGGGAGATAAAAAGGTGAAGATGGCCAAACTACAAGTCTATCGAGCCCAATTTGAAAATATAAAAATGAATGAAGAAGAATATGTTGCCAGCTTCTTCTTAAAATTTGCAGAAAATGTGAATAATATGGAAGCTCTAGGAGAAACCATTAGAGAATGTGTAATTGTTCAAAAGATATTGAGATCTTTACCATCCAGTTTTAATCCCAAGGTTTCTGCCATAGAAGAAACAGCTGATTGGGAAACATTGACCATGAACCAATTACTTGGAAACTTAACAGCCTATGAGATGAGACTTCCACGGAGGAATTCAAATGTGAGGGAGGCAGCCTTTAAGGCTGAGAAGAGAAAAGAAGAAAAGGAAGATACATGCTCCTACTCTGATGAAGAAGAGGCCAAATTTGTCAGAAGATTGGATAGAGGCTCAGGTAAGTATAAAGGTAAGATTCCATTTAAATGCTTTGACTGTGGAAGAGTTGGGAACTATGCATTCCTTACAATAAAACAAAGAATCGGACTCAAGAGAGAGAGAAAACCAAAACAAATAACTGGCAGAAAGGGAAGAGATTCAATAGAAAATTACTTTATGCTCAGCGAGATAGCAGTGCATCTGAAAACTCAGATGAATCCTCAAATGAAGAAGGAACCTCTGAATTTGTGTTGATGACCAAGGAAGAGTCTGAAGGATTCCTTCTAGAAGATGAGGAAGAAGGTGAGGTAGATCTTGAGGGGGAGCTAAGAAGTGCCCTAGAGGAAATAGACAGACTTAAACTCAAGTGCGGAAAACAGAAAGACATTCTTCTCAAATATGTAAAAGAGGTACCAAATTTAGAATACCTCATTCAATTGAAAGTATAACTTGAAGAAGCTAAGAAGGTGGAAGACACGTTACTAAAGCAAATTAAGGATAAAATTCAGAAGCAAGAAAAATTGGAAGAAGAAGAAGTATGCCTGAGAAAGAAATTAGAACACACCCAAAGGGAATTGACAATGAACACTCCTCGAATGAAAAGCATTGAAAAGTTGAATAAAATACTAAATACTCAAAGATCTCCTCTCATAAATACTAGGATAGGTTAAGAAACCAACAAATCCAAGGTAGAGGATAACTAGAATATCATTTTTGTGAAAGCTGTAAAAGAAAAAATTAGCTCTCAGCAATCTGAGATTATTGCAGCTAGAAGATTGATAGAAGAAAGGAGCAGGGGGTGTAAGCAGCTCAGAGATGATATTGCCTCCATGGAGACCTCGAAGAAGGCAGACATTAAAAGGAATGATGAATCATCTCAAAAAGGAACCACAGAAGTAGAAGCCAGCAAGAACTTGATGTGTGATGAAACAAACAGAAACAAGCAGCAACATCAAGAGACAAAGAATGAGAGGAAGAAGCAAGCAGTTGAAAAAATTTCAATTGTTCCTGAAGATCAATTAAACAAGTTCGGAAGATCTCAAAGGAGATCTTTCCTCCTATGAGAAATGTCACTTGTTTTGCCTATCACAAACTGGGACATATTGCAGCATACTATCAGACAAAAATAATTGATTTCAACCAGCAAAGGATGCATAAAATGAAAAGATTACCTCAAGCAACCAAATGGAGAAGACAACCTTTCACCAGATACACTAATCGTTTCCATGGGTATTGTTTTTGTTGTAAGGGGTTTGGCCATAAAGCCATGGAGTGCAGAACGCATGGACAAAGACTGATGTTTAAAACCCCAAGGAGATTTATGAACAATGGAGAGTTCACTCGTACACATAATCCATTTAAAAATATAATCAAATGCATTGTATGCCATCAAATCGGACACATGTCTTCCAAATGTCCTCTCGAAGAATGTGGTCCATCTTCTCAGAAAAGGTGCCAAACAAATAGCTGCCTGCAGTGGAAAAATAAGTTGAATAAGTGTGACCTAGCTCTAATAGCTCAAGATCAGAAAATCCAATATTATATGGACAGTGGATGCTCAAAGCATATGACTGGAGATCGAAGCAAGTTTCTAACCTTTGATGAAAAGAAATTTGGAAATGTAACATTCGGAAATGATAAAGCAGGTAAAATCAAAGGAAAAGGCTCAGTTAGTCTGAATAATGGAAGAGGAGAGGCTCAAGATGTACTATTTGTGGATGGGTTGAAAGGCAATCTGCTAAGCGTCAGTCAAATGTGTGATAAAGGCTGTGAGGTCCTTTTAAGAGCCCAAGATTGTGAAGTAAGATCAAGTACCACAGGAAAGACCTTGATCAAAGGTGTTAGAACAGAAAGTAATGTCTATATATTGGAAGAAGAGAATGAAGCATGCCACATAAGCAAACTTGATGAATCATGGTTATGGCATAGAAGAATGGGACACTTAAACTTTGACCACATCATCAGTTTGAGCAAGAAGAAAGCAGTCAGAAATATGCCTACAATAAAGAAGCCTGCAAATACTATATGTAAATCTTGCCAATTAGGAAAACAGACCCACACATCTTTCAAGACCAAAGATGAACTATCTACAAGTAGGCCACTTCAGCCTGTACACATGGACATGTGTGGACCTTCAAGAACTAATGCACCAGGTGGAGAATCCTATTTCATGCTAATAATAGATGATTTCACCAGATTGACGTGGGTGGAATTTCTCAAATATAAATCTGAAGCAATTGAGAAATTCAAGATATTCAAGGCATTGGCAGAAAATCAAACAGGATGCAAGCTAAAATTTGTCAGATCAGACAGAGGAGGTGAACTCACAGACTATGATTTTGCAGATCTATGCAATGAACATGGTATAAAACAACAATTTACAATTGCAGGTACACCTCAACAGAATGGAGTGGCAGAAATACAAAACAGGTCAGTACAACAGATTTCCAGAGCCATGATGCAAGAAAGTAACATTCCCCAAACCTATTGGGAAGAAGCAGTACACACAGTTACTCACATTCTCAACAAAACTCATCTAAGAGCAAATTTTGATAAGACTCCTTACGAATTATGGCATGGTAAACTAGCATCAATCAAGCACTTTAGAGTCTTTGGAAGCAAGTATTTCATAAAAAATAATGATGAAAAACTGGGAAAGTTTGATGCAAGAGCTGATGAAGGAATATTTTTAGGATATGCATCCAAGAGTAAGGGTTACAGGTGTTACAACAAAAGACTGCACAAAATTGTGGAAAGCATTGATGTAAGAGTTGACGAAGATCTACCAAACAGAACAAGAAACACAAGCTGCGCCAATCCTCCAGATGATCATGAGGTTGAGAACCAAGATAATGATGAACATAGAAAGGCAACAGAAGATACTGAATTAAACTCAAAAGGTCCCTCAAGATACACTCAAAATAACCATCCAGAAGATTAAATCATTGGGGACAAGAGTATGGGAGTCCAAACAAGAAGACAGCTTGTTGAACAGACAGAAGAAGTATACCTAGCCATGCTATCTCAAATAGAGCCAAAGAAGTTCGAAGAAGCCAGGAATGAAAAAAACTAGGTAAATGCTATGAATGAAGAATTAGACCAAATTGAGAAGAACAATACCTGGGAATTAATTCCAAGACCCACTGGGAAAAATTTCATTTGCACAAAATGGATATTCAAGAATAAGATGAATGAACAAGGGCGGGTAATCAGAAATAAAGCCAGACTTGTATGCAAGGGATATTCTCAAATTGAAGGACTTGATTATGATGAAACCTTTGCCCCTATAGCCAGAATGGAAGCAATTAGAATTTTTTTGGCCTTTGCATGCTATCATGATTTTAGGGTATATCAAATGGATGTAAATTCAGCCTTCCTAAATGGAGATCTAGAGGAATAAGTATACATGGAACAACCTAAAGGATTCTCATTAACAGATAAACATGACTATGTGTGAAAATTAAAGAAAGCCTTGTATGGTCTAAAACAAGCTCCTCGTGCATGGTATTCAAGGCTGGACAAATACTTGCAAAAACAAGGGTTCAAGAAAGGAGGAGTAGACAGCAATTTGTACATAAAGGCTAATGAAAATGAACTCTTAATTGTAGTAGTGTATGTAGATGACATCATGTTTGGTAGCAACAAATATGAGTTAGCAAAAGTATTTGCTAAAGAAATGAAATCAGAGTTTGAGATGTCAATGATTGGAGAGCTCACCTTCTATTTAGGACTTCAAATTCAAAAAAATAACACAGGAATATTCATTTCGCAAGAAAAATACTTAAGAGAAATGTTGAAAAGGTTTCAAATGGAAGACTGTAAACCTGTGTCAACTCCCTTGATCATTGGATGCAAACTATGTGCTAATGATGGATCAACAGATGTAGATCAAAAACTTTACAGATCCATGATAGGAATTCTGCTATACCTAACTGCTCTAGACCAGACATTATGTTGGCGGTAGGACTTGTGGCAAGATATCACACAGCACCAAAACAAAATCATTTACTTGCAATCAAGAGAATATTTAGATATCTACAAGGAACTTCACATTATGGCCTATGGTATCCAAAAGGAAAAAGCTTCACATTGACAGCATACGAAGATGCAGATTGGGCCAGCTGTGTGGATGACGGGAAAAGCACAAGTGGAGGTGCATTTTATTTGGGAAAAATTCTGGTGGCATGGCTAAGCAAGAAGCAAACTTCTATCTCTTTATCTACAGCAGAAGCAGAATACATAGCAGCAGCTGCATGTTGCACACAACTAATGTAGATGAAACAAACTCTCCAAGACATGAAGGTAAGCATTGATGAACCCATTTCTATCAAATGTGACAATACAAGTGCAATAAGTATATCAAAAAATCTTGTACTTCATTCAAAAACAAAGCACATCCCAATAAATTACCACTTCCTCAGAGAACAAGTAGCACAGAAATTAGTGAAGTTGGAATATGTACCAACTAAGGAAAAAATAGTAGACATATTCATAAAACCTCTTGCTAAAGAGCCATTCGAATATCTAAGAGACAAGCTAGGGGTAGTGTCTGCAGATGTTACTCTCTAACATGATCAGAAATCAAAAAAAAAGGGGGCTGCATACAAGAAACAGGATCAGTGCAGAAGACAAGTGATAGTCAATATCAGACAAGATAGCATCATTCCAGGGGAAGAGCGGTCAATAAATTGTCATAAAAGAGCTATAACAATGGAGCAATGCATGGAACAAGTCCTCAAGATCAGAGGAAATGAAAATATATAAACTACATTGGGAAATGTGCAACCCTTTGTCATTAATGTCAACGGGGGAGGAAAAGCAAGCAAAAGAAGAAAGGGTCTTCTGAAAAACAAGTAGAGGAAGCCCTGGAAAAAGCATTGGAGTATTGCCATTAATTCCAAAGGGGGAGACTATTGGAAATATTGTCATTGATGGAAAAGGAGCACAAAGGAGCAACACCAAGATAAGGGAGAAAATCAGAATCAAATGGAATTATTGCAGAGAAATAAAGTGAAGTGGCAGAGGCTACAAGAGGTGTTATTTACTGGAGGATAAGACCAGACATTTGTGGGGACGAATGCTAGTGGAGCAGATCAGAAGGTTCCTCTTGGGTTTACTGAAGTCGAGTTAAAAGATGCAGTGTAAAAGGAGAAGGTTGTACCTGGAATGAAGACCGGAACCATAATTGATGATGCGGAGGAACTACATTAAAAATTGGATGTGGAACCATGAGCTAATGATGAAAATGGAACAGTGAAAGTGGTTTCAAAAACCACCAGAGGGCTTTCGCACTGCTTTTGGAGGATAAGTGGTTTTAAGTGAGATGGACACGATACAGTTAGGAGGGTGACGCATGGCATACTGAAACCGCCTATTTCGCGTAGGTTCAAAAACATTATCCATCGGGCTAGTTGGCACGCGATAACGCGATGACCATTCGATCATTCTAGGATCAACGGCGTAGACTCGGGGTTTCAACCTTAAACCGGACCCAATGATTTATGAATCTGATTTAATAATTCAAGCACCTTTTGAGGTCCGATGCTATGCATATTGTGGGACCAATACATCTTGTTGACGTGTTTTGTTTTAAAGAAAAAAGTATATAAAGAGTGGAATGATAAAAGGTGTGGGACTCGTGTCACAGAATAGGACAGCGTATAAACAAACAAAACTCGACTAAGGCAGAGAAGTCTTTGAAGAATTCCAAGTGAGGTGATTGGATGGTCATGATTAGATCGCAACAACAAAGGCAATAAATGGACAGATATGATTCATCGTAAGATAAGCAAGGTAGAAATACAATTGAATTGCAAACAGCAACGAGGACCTTAGATCTGGACAGATCAATGGTGATGATCGCATCGGTGGAAATTAGATCGCAAATCGGAAGCAAGAGCAATGGATGTTGTGACAGCGATATTGCGATAGCTGATACTGCGATGCGATGTGAATATGCGATGTGATGTGGTGATGCAAAGGGACACATAGCAGCACAGCGCAATATCGCACATCGGCGATGCGAAGTTCATCGCATACCGCGAAGTGGTGATGCAATCGATGGATGCGATGCGATGCGATCGCATATCGCAATCGGGGTTGGAAGAGTTATGCATAGCAAGAAACACATGGGAACACCGAAGTGCAAAGTGTGATAAAGAGAGTGGATGCGATGCAAATCGAAGTTGAAGCCTAAATGTTTTCAAGTCTGGAAGTATGTGATTTACCCTTTGTAAATCGCATCGGAAAGAAAAGGATCCATATAGCAAAGAACGATGGAAATACCAAAATGCGATAAAAAGTGGACGCGATATGGTTTAGAGGTAAATAGTAATGTATTTCATGTCCAGGCTTCATGTATTCTGCATTGTTTGTGAAGAAAATAGTGGAAACAGAGGTCGACTCGGGTAACAAAAGAAAAGGTTGAACATGGCAAGGAAAGGCTCACGTAGTTAAAAGGACCCATTCCCGTGCAAAACAGTGTGATGCAATTGCAGCTGTGAGATAAGAAGGAAGGTCTAAACGCGAAGGCAGTACTCGGGAGTATAAGTGACTCAGCACAAAGAGAAGAGCATGGAACGATGCAGGTAAGATATGCAAGAGGCGGAGGTTGTGTAAAACGTAAAGGCATGGGTCAAGTCAGAAAAATACGGTTGTGCAGAACAGTTAGAAATATAACAGTAGGTAGAGAAGATAAAGGGACAGCAGGCAGAGAAGACAAAATAAACGAAAAAGCAAGAGGCTGAAAGGGTTCAATTGAAATAGTGTTGTAACTGCAAATGTAAATTCATTAATTATTTTTATTGTATGTGATGCAAAGGCAAGTCTCCGTAGGCATAGGAAAAACTCCATGAGTGTTGTAATGAGTATTTCTCATGTAATAACTTGAACTGAAGAATGAGGAATCGAATGGGTGGAAGGCATAGGGTCAGGCCTGTTCACTTCAAATTCCCTGTAGAAGGCAATCAGTCAGGAGTTGTCTGTATAAGAGATGTAATATCAGTGGAAAGAAAAAAAAGGTTAGAGAACTGCAGAATGGATGAGAGAGGAAGAAGAATGTAAGAGAGCTGTAGAAGGTTAGAGAGTGTAAGAAGAAGGAGGAGCAGATAGAGAAGTTGAGAAGATTCAAAGATGATATAAGGCAGATATGAAGGTTGGATTACAGCAGTGAAGAAGAAACAGAACAGAGCTGATATCCAAGTAAATCAGCATGTGTTTTCATTGTAGTGTGAGGAATTTGGTGCTTCCATATCAACTTGTAGCTTGATAGATGTCCAGGTGTAGCTGGCTGAGGTAGGAGCCTCCTGTAGGTTGTAGCCTGTAGAAAATAGATGGGAGTTGAAGCTTCCTTGCAAGTTGTAGATTTAAAATTGAGGTAGTAGCCTCCTGTAGGTTGGAGCCTATAGAAAATCAGTGGTGAGAGGGAGTTGGAGCTTGCCTTTGCATCACAACAATAATAAGATGTGGTTTTCTCCCTTATGGGTTTCCACTTATATCTGTTGTCTATGTGCATGATGATTATGTGTTGATATTCTGTATTTAATCTGCTTAATACCTGCTTCTCACTTATTAATATTGTTGTTCCATTGTTTATTAAGTTGATCACGAAACGAAGATGTAAATAAGTGTAAAAAAAAAATTTACAAGACCATGACAGTGTTAAACTAATTCACCCCCCCCTCTGAGTTTAACCAAGGGTTCAACACAACTGAGTTAAATTTTTATGAGTTGATAGCTACCGAAATTTAAAAAGATACAGAGTTTTGGCTTGATAGGGTCAACATTCATCTTGAGAAGTTGTTGAAGAAGGCAGAGCGAGATAACAATCTCCAAAGGCATATGGCAAGGCACTATTTCACAAGAAATCAAATTTCCAACATGAGGGTGAAAAACTTGAGAAAGAAGCCAAAGGAAACCCTAATGAAGCTTAAGGAGAAGTACAATGTGGATCTACTTGTTGATGCCTCCTTATATATTTACCCCATCATTACAAGACATCATAGAACAAATTTTGGTGGTTTTTGAGCAATTTTTTCATTTTTGGTGATTTTGTCAAAATTCTGGAAATTTGCCTTTAGTAGAAGCATCGCGTAGTGGCGCGATGCTTTTTCTCAGAGAAATTAAACTGAGAAAACTCTACATGGATGGATTCATATTCACCTATAAATCATAGATATGACATCAAGTCAACATGTCACCCTCTCATTTTAAATAAAATTGCAGAAAACATCACTTTTTTCATGCTTCTACAAACTTTTTTACCTTTGCATGGCGCTTATGGAGTGAGGTTGGGAAATTCAATTTTTTAAGTCCTTATAAAGGGTATTTTCTCAATTTTGAGGGTTAATTGGAAAGAAGACACAAAATTCTACCTAGCCTAACTTCCATATTTTCAAATGGGCACTTAAAAGTCACTCAAAATCAGCTCCAAAGTAGTGTGACACTTCTGCTGGGAGGCGCAACGCTTCTGCTAGAGGTGCGACGCTTTTGTCATTGGATTCCATCGAAAAGTTGTCAACTCATAAAAGCTCCAAATTTCGAAGTGTAGTTGTCCCATGAGGTGTCCTTTGGGTGGAAGATTTCTTTTTTTTGCCTCTTTATGGAGGAATGATGTAATTAATCCAAGAGACATGAACTCCTATTTATTAGCTAAATTTGAGGAAGTGGTTTCTAACATCCCTAGATTCTAGGTAATGGCTCATACAATACATTTATGATGAGTTTTAGATCATATTTATACCCAATGAGGTTTCATGAACTCAATTTTCTATATGTTATATTCCACCTCAAGTCATTTTAGAGGCTGAATAGTTGTTATCTACAGTGGAGCTATTGTACAAGCTCTTTTTTCAGTGAAATCAAAGGATGTTGCAGCTATACTCTTGAGATTCTAGTGGTATGCTTTTGAGCATTGTTTATTCTTTGTTACTTCATCAAGTTAAAATTTATGTTACATTTTTCATCACATGCATGCTTCTGTATGTTAATCTTATGAGTTTATAAACAGAAATCATTTCCTTCTATGCTTTGTTTTATAGGATTTTCATGGATGTGTTTACTCTTCTCATGAATGAATTCATTTAAATGCTCATTCTCACTCCTTATCTTTCAAAACCCTATACACAATAAAAAATTAAGTATGTTCATGAGTTTACCTACCTAGCCTCATCCTTATCTCTGTAATTTAACCTTTGAAATCAGACCTAAGCCTTAGACCTAATTACTTGACTATCATTCATATCCAGCAAAAACTTCAAACAAACAAAACCCTAATCTACTGAGCATCATAACTAGCCTAATATCATTATATATCCAGTCATCTCATTGGCTGAAAAGTGACATTGAGAGATCCCTCTCTGGTTTTTTTAGGGCTAGCTACCTGACCTAGAGGGTTTTTTGTGGTTACCTTTCTTCAGTTCCATTCTCATCCTTGGGAAACAAGGGGAGTGATAATAGAAGGAAAATAAATAAAATTGTTATAAACTGGAAGCTAAAATTGTTTCCTTAAGAAAGGAATTGGAGAACTCAACTGCTTAGTTAAATATAAGCTTGAAGTTCAAAAATAAAGATAACTTCAAGACCACCATTCACCAATTGGAAGTGACCAATTCACAACTAAATAGTGAGGTTTCCCATTTGTAAGCCACCATTGATGAGCTTCAAGAAGAAGTTGCTACACTTCAAGTAGATAATAAATGCATGTTTGATGCATATCATTCTTTGAAGGAAGATAATGATTCCTTAATATTGTTTTTATAAAGAAGGATGACACCATTTTTGGACTATTGAATGCTAAGAAGGATTCTGATGATATTCCATGCTCACCTATTTGTAGTACAACTATTTGTGAGATAGTTAATGTCTCTTCTTTTGATTCATCTCATGCATTACTAGTCACCAATGATGTTTCTCCCAATTTTAAAAAACGCACAATAGGTATTGGATCCTAGCTTATGAGTAGAATTGATATAGTGGTGGTGGAATTAGAAAGAATGGATAAGGCATTGACGCCCTTATTTCTCCTAAGATATATACATCTAGAGTAGTACTTGGATATAATGTTGTTGTTACCTTATTTTCTATATTTGGTATTATTAAACCTAGGAAAGTGATATTTGTTGTAGGTGGGATTGAGACTAAAGATAAACCACCTACTAATTATGATGAATATATTGATAAGTTGAGTATTCCAACATTTAAGGATGTTGTTGATGACATTGATGATATGCTAGTTTTTTTTACTCATGTTTGTAAATAAAACCTTGATCGTGCTCCAATAGACAAAAAATTCATGCCTTACAACTCTCCTCATCATAAAATTTAGAGAAATTTTACTAAGAATTAGATTTATTGGAATACTGGCAATCATGATTTTAGATATTTGCAAGAGTGACATGAAAGGATGAATCATGGACTAGCGTCGACTATCTAAATAAAATATGGATTGATGGATCTTCATGGAATGCTTCAAACAACTACTTGAGTACTTCATACAAATGTGTCTCCTTGGTTATACTAATGTAGAACACTACTTTTCCTTTAAACTAAATAATTGATAGTGTTAAACTAGGGATCAACTGAAGATACCAAGTTAATCGAGTTTTGACTAGGTGGTTCTTCAATGGTTCTTTGATTTTTAACTCGATTCCAGGGGGGAGGTAGTGAAATTGATACTAAGAACCCAATTACTTTCGAAATGGGAGTGCCATTGAATTTTATTCGACTAAGTTATTGAAATATTTTTCAATGAATTGGATAGGATTTATGAGACTAACCACCTTATGTGTTAACAAATGTGGTTGTGTACTACTATGATTGATAGAGACTTTTGGCGTAAAGATAATTTTGGATTGATAGATAATGATGTGATCTTATCTAGTTGATTGATTAACAAGGACTTTTCTTTGGACAATAATTGGGAGAAGCACAAGTTCACAGGGAACATACCCTTGTTGTTGGTTTCAAAGGGGGAGAGTGTAGAAGGATGAGTATTATGACAAGGGGGGAATTATTTCATTTCATATAAGGGGAGTATTGCATAAATGGGAAGAATTCTTTCTATTCTCGATTAATTATGTGTTTTTTGTAGGATGTACATCAATGAAAAAGGGGAAAATTATCGAAAATTAAATTAATTGATGTCAAAGGAATTATATCATATATTTTATATATAAGTATCTGAGTATAGTAATGAAGGGGTTCTCATGAAAAAGGAGAAGTCATAAAGTGAAATGGTGGTTTCAAGCCCATTATTTAGGAAACCCATGGTATTTTCCCATGGTATTTGGAAAAGTGAAATGAAAATGGGAATTAATTATTTAATTAATGAATTGACATGACTTTTTGAATTAACATATATTTTAATGAAGGGTTATGATAATGTGAAAAAAAAGGAGAAACACTGGAAGGAAAGGGTTTGTGAACAAAAATGTAATTTGTGGAGTGAATGAAACATCTTGTAATATTCACTATAAATTTTTCCCTAGGCTATTTCAAATGGTTGAAATTTGAGAATATTTAGGAAATATCGAAGGGAAATTTTAGTTAAAATTTTATATCTTGGTTTGTTATAATTTTAGATACATATATTGTGGAAGTTAGGGTTTGTGATTTTGTTTTCACTGCTACAATAACCTCCAAAATTTTGGCCTACGTCCAAACTCCAAAGCCTACTTTTACTTTTCTTGTTGTTGTTTCTAGTACTAAGAGTTATCACACGTGTTTTCTCTAAGTGTCCCAGTCCCGTTTGGAGGAAAACCAAAGTGTCATTTTTATCATGGAAAGCGTCGCATATCGCACAAATGTATTTTTGGTTTATTTCAAGGGGTAATCTTGGTGCTAATAATTCATCCTTATCATTAAGGCGTATTATACTCATTCCCAAAGTTTCAAGCACTGTTGCACAACTTTTGTAATTGTCGTCACAAAGTATACCTTTACTGTCACACTTGGGAAAATTTGTTGCATCGTCATCGCATTGGGGGAATTATCATGTTCATGTGTTTTGAGTGATCAATGTTGTATCATAAATTGTTATAAGTGAGTGATTATGTTCAATTTTTGTCATTGTTCAATTTGGCCTTACTAATCCCACACTTGTCCAAATCCGGAAAATTTCCTTTCCGAGCAACTTGACCTCACTCAATATTCCTTAACTACGTACTAAGTAGTCTTGGTCCTTAAGCTCAGACCTTGCCTCTTGGAATTTTGCAATGTGTAGTTCCTGCCTTCCAAAACTGTGCATTGTGTAGTCTCATTTCTTAGCCTTGGCCCTTGAGCTTCAGAACTGTGCAGCCCCTACCTTCCTGTCACCTTCTTCTATGAATTTCATAGTTCCAATCATCAAGCCTCCATCCTAACTCCTTGAACTGCACAACTACGCAAGCCCTAGGTCTTTTTCCCTCTTGAACTGCCCAGCGAGAAACATCAAGCCTCCATCCTCAAGCTTGTATCCTTAAGCCCCTCAACTGTGTAGTTGTCTTGCCCTGGCTTTCATGAACAATACACTACATAGTCTCAAGGCTTATTCTTGACCCTTGACCTCCTGATTTGTGTTAGAAAATTATCTATTATGGAGCAATGCAAAACATAAAATATGCGGAAAATACAAGCACACAAAACACATAAAACCAGAGAGACACAGATATACGTGGTTCACCCAGTTTGGGCTACATCCACCCAGAACAACCAGTCCTTCCTTTCTATTATCCAGAAAAAATGAAGAGACAAAACCTACAGTAGATCCACTGTAATATCCTTTGTTCTCTCTCACATTCTCCCTCTCTGTTTCTCGCTTCGAGAATACACACATAATACACAGCCGCAGTACAATACCCTCATATATACAAGGGGGTTGCCTTTTAGGGCAAAAAACCCTAATCTAAACATAACTTCTACCGTCAGATCATTTGCCTAATGAACGGCCCAAATTGACTAGAAATTACTATACTTTTAC
Organism: Pinus albicaulis; assembly: GCA_034641835.2. Lineage (NCBI taxonomy): Eukaryota > Viridiplantae > Streptophyta > Pinopsida > Pinales > Pinaceae > Pinus > Pinus albicaulis. Next base: position 622,571,769 of record CM076582.1, read on the forward strand.
AATGCAATTTTACATTTGTTTTTAGCTTCGGGGGCGCTGCCCCCGAACCCCCGCCAGTGGGGGGCTCCAAAAAGCGTTGCCGCCCCCCCTGGACCCCCCACGGCAGCGATTAATTACGGGTGGCGTTGCCGCCCCTTTTAAGGTACAGGGGTCCAATGCTGTGATACAAAGTAAACAAGATAATCAGGCTCCACACCCAACAATCTCCCACTTGGAGACTGATTGTAGCAACTCCACCGCTGCTTCATTTGCTGGACAATGACTCCTCTTTGGACCTGGCTATTCCTCATCTTCATTGTCATCCTTGAAGACCAATTGAAACTGAGCACATTCTCAGTTTCTCCCTGGTTACAACTTTTGTTAGCATATCTGTAGGATTCTGGCTAGTGTGTATCTTTTCCAGCTTCAACTCTCCATCTTCCAATACTGACCGTATGAAATGGTACTTGAGATGTATGTGTTTAGTCTTGGAATGAAATGTTGAGTTCTTTGCAAGATGAATGGCACTTTGGCTATCACTGTATAGCGTGCCCATATCATGCTTCTTACCCAATTCATCCATAAACCTTTGTAACCAAATCATTTCTTTATTAGCCTCTGTAGCAGCAACATACTCTGCTTCTGTTGTTGAAAGTGCAACAACACTCTGGATTTTTGAAACCCAACTGACAGCTGTTCCACCTACAGTAAATACATATCCTGTAGTGCTCCTCCTGTTATCTCTCTCACCTGCCATATCTGCATCAACATATCCATGTAGAGCAATGTTTGAACCACCAAAGCATAATGCTTGATTTGTGGTACCTCTCAAATATCTGAGAATCCATTTTACTGCCATCCAATGTTCTTTTCCTGGATTATTCATGTACCTGCTTACAACTCCCACTTCATGTGCAATATCAGGCCTTGTGAAGACCATTGCATACATTAAGCTTCCAACTGCTGATGCATATGGAACTTTAGACATATAATCCATGTCTTCTTGGGTCTTTGGGCACATCTCCTTACTAAGTTTGAAATGGCTAGCAAAAGGTGTACTAACTGGTTTTGCATTCTACATATTAAATCTTTTCAACACCTTCTCTATGTACTCATTCTAAGACAGTGTTAATTTGTGATTTTTCCTGTCTCTAGTTATCCTCATACCAAGGATTTGTTTTGCAGCTCCCAAATCCTTCATTGCAAATGAATTTGCCAATTTTCTTTTGAGCACATTTATTTCCTACATGTTATATCCTACAACAAGCATGTCATCTACATACAATAACAATATAATATAGCTGTCATCATTTTGCCTTTTTAGATAAACACAATGATCAGAGTGACATCTAGTATAACCTTGTTCAGACATGAACTTGTCAAATTTTAGATACCACTGCCTTGGAGCCTGTTTTAAACCATACAAGCTCTTCTTTAACCTGCACACCAATTTTTCTTTCTCTTTTACCTCATATCCTTCTGGTTGCTGCATGTATATCTCTTCCTCCAAATCTCCATGGAGAAATGTTGTCTTTACATCTAACTGTTCAAGATGTAAATCTTCCGCTGCTACAAGACTTAAAATAGTTCTGATTGAATTCATTTTAACAACAGGAGAAAATATTTCATCAAAATCAATACCTTTCTTCTGTGAAAACCCCTTCACCACAAGTCTTGCTTTGTACCTCTGTTTTCCTCCATCTTCTTCCTTCAGCCTGTAAACCCATTTATTCTGCAATGTAGTTTTACCTGCAGGCAACCTGACTAAGTCCCAAGTCTGGTTATGCATTAAGGAGTCCATCTCTTCTTCCATGGCTAGCTCCCACTTCTTCCTACTTTCAAACTGCATTGCTTCTTCATAACATTCAGGTTCACCAGAATCAGTCAACAATAAATAATATAATGAAGGAGAGTATCGTTCAGGGGGTCTACTTATCCTGGTAGATCTTCTAACACCACTTTCAGGTGTTTGAGGTGCCTGTTGCTGTTGTGGTAGTTGTTGTTGTTGTGGTTGTTGATTATTATTATTTTCAGGCACCTTTACTTTTTAAGATATCTCATCAAGAACCGCGTATTCCTTGCTTTCTTTTTCTTGTTTCTTTTCCTGCAACTGATTCTTATACAAGACCTTTTCATTGAATATTACATCTCTGCTCCTAATGATTTTGTGATTTTCATAATCATATAGCGATAACCAAAATCATTAGCACCATATCCAATAAAGGTACATTTCTTTGATTTTGCTTCAAGCTTTGTTCTATTTTCTTTATTAATATGGACAAAGGCCTCACAACCAAAAGGCTTTAAAAAAGAGTAGTTTACCTTTTTACTTGTCCATGCTTCCTCTGGAATACCACCATCCAAGGAACTTGAAGGCCCTCTGTTTATTAGATAAACACCAGTATCTACAGCATCTGCCCAAAATTGTAAAGGCAATCCTGCATGCAATCTCATGCACCTTGCATGCTCCATGATTGTTCTGTTCATCCTTTCTGACACACCATTTTCTTGTGGTGTTCTTGGAACTGTCTTCTATCTACGAATTCCATGCTCTGAACAGTACCTATCAAACTCTTTACTGCAATATTCACCTCCATTGTCTGATCTGAGACGCTTCAACTTCTTTCCTGTCTCAATCTCAACCAAAGCTTTCCATTTCTTGAAAGTATCAAATACATCAGATTTATTCTGAATACAATAAATCCATGTCTTTCTAGTTGCATCATCAATAAAAGTAACATAATAATGAGAGCCACCGAGAGATGATACCTGAGCAGGTCCCCATACATCTATATGCACAAGCTCCAATTTTTGGCTCTTCTTTTCTTTCCCAACTCTAAGAAATCTGACTCTCTTCTGTTTTCCATAAATGCAATTCTCACAGAAATCCAAATCAACATTCTTCAAACCTGGCAGGAATTTTCTTGAGTGAAGAATTTTCATCCCCTTCTCACTCATGTGTCTGAGCCTATGATGCCATAATGTTGCATCTGCTCCTTTGGAAGTTAAAGCATTAACAGAGTTAGAAATACCATTGCATAAATACAATGTACCAACCTTTTCACCTTTTGCTATTACCAGCGCTCCTTTGGTGACCTTCTAAGTTTTATCTGTGAAAGTTGTCACACAACCTTCACTGCCTAACTGCCCTGTTGAAATCAGATTTTTCTTCAGATCTGGAACATGCCTTACCTCCTTTAGTAGCCATTGATTTCCATTCTGTTGTTTTACAAGAACTTTACCCATTCCAACAATTTTACAGGGTTTATCATCACCCAAACGAACTTGTCCAAAATCTCCTTGAACATAGTCATGAAAATATTTCTTATCGGGTGTGGCATGGAATGAAGCCCCTGAATCTACAACCCAAGAATCAGTAACATTTTCAAAAGAAAGAATCAAAGCATCTTGTAACACATCACTTGTCACATTTGCTTCATGATTGTTTTCTTGCTGTGTGTCTCCTTCTTTTCCCTTCCGAGATCTACAGTCTTTCTTTAGGTGTCCTTTCTTTCCACAATTCCAGCACACTATCCCCAATCTGGACTTGGATCTGCCTTTCCTTGATTTACTACGATATCCCGAGCTCTTTCCTCTTTCCATTCTTCTTCCCCTAGACTCTGCACTCAAAGCATTACCTGATGTCTCACCGGAGCTTTTCCGTCGCATTTCCTCGCTAAGGATGGCACCAACAACATCATCAAACTTTAAAGTACTAGATCAAGAGACAGAGTTACTAATGGCCATTACTAAACCATTCCAACTCTCTGGCAATGAGCACAATAATAACAGAGCTCTAACTTCATCATCAAAGTTTACCCCTACAGAACTTAACTGACTGGTAATTGTATTAAATTCATTTAAATGGTCTGTAACAAATCCACCTTCCGACATCTTCATATTAAATAGTCGTTTCATAAGAAATACCTTGTTTGAGGCCGAGGGTTTTTCATATAGTTTCGCCAACGTCTGCATCAAACCCTCTGTTGTTGTTTCCTTCGAAATATTGAAATGTTGTGTGAGGAACTTCTTCGTACTGTTAAGTGCCCACTACCTCCGGAGAATGTTCCATTCGCGTGCATCATGGTCAACTGGCTTCTTTGTTTTTCACTTAATGGTAGTACGGATATTTTACGATACGGATAATCTTCCATCTGCATCTTCCACGAGCGGGAAGTTTTCAGTAGTTAAATTTCTTGACCCTAAACTTACCATCGTCAGCCACATTATCCCCACTCGAACAAGGAACCCTTCCTTCTGCGAGTTTGCTCAGTAAAATATACCTTCGGCTACGATACCGGTTATTTATAAAATTATATTATGGAGCAATGCAACACATAAAATATGCGGAAAATACAAGCACACAAAACACATAAAACCAGAGAGACACAGATATACGTGGTTCACCCGGTTTGGGCTACGTCCACCCCGAACAGCCAGTCCTTCCTTTATATTATCCAACAAAATGAAGAGACAAAACCTACAGCAGATCCGCTGTAATATCCTCTGTTCTCTCTCACAGTCTCCCTCTCTGTTTCTCGCTCCGAGAATACACACATAATACACAGCCGTAATACAATGCCCCCATATATACAAGGGGGGTTGCCTTCTAGGGCAAAAAACCCTAATCTAAACATAACTTCTACCGTCAGATCATTTGCCTAATGAACGGCCCAGATTGACTAGAAATTACTATACTTTTACAAGGCAATTTTACATCTGTTTTTAGCTTCGGGGGCACTGCCCCTGAACCCCCGCCAGGGGGGGGGCTCCAAAAAGCGCTGCCACCCCCCCGGACCCCCCACGGCAGCGATTAATTACGGGCGGCGTTGCCGCCCCTTTTAAGGTACAGGGGTCCAATGCTCTGATACAAAGTAAACAAGATAATCAGGCTCCACACCCAACAAGTTGTGCAACTGCGAAATCGTTGAGTCAGTCTATCAGCCTAGCACCCAGAACCAAATTAGTTAATGGTTGTCATGAAGCATGTTATACTAGGAGTTTATCAGCCTATTGTCATCTTGTCATGAGTGGATTTCAGTTGCAAGTATTATATCATATTATGATAAAATGATGATGAAGGAGATGAAAAAGGAGATCCTGCAAGACGACGCCTTTGTAGTTACAAAGAAAAGTTGATCAATCAAGAAAATATAAAGGGACACTGAATTGCAACAACAGTTGGAGATCAAGATCATATTGAAGACTCCCTACCCTCAAGACTTATGGAGGAGGAAGAAGAAAAACATGTTACATTGTAAGGATTCTGGACACCACATATCTCCACAATGGTATGATATTGTCCACTTTGGGCCTAAGCCCCCATGGCTTTTCTTATGGGCTTTACCCCAAAAGGCCTCATACCAATGGAGATATTTTTCCATCCTTATATACACATGATCCTCCCCACTTCTAGTCAATGTGGGACTTTGGTCGTATACCCAAAAATCCTCCCCTCAAACGATTATCCATCCGTCCACTCTCTACCAACCAGGATTCTCCGCTCTAATGCGTTGGAAGCACACGCCTTACATGGAGCACCACCTGCCTTGAGAGCTTGCTCTATCCCAGGTCAACTCCTCTTCACCGTGTTGGGACCAGGACACGTCCATGAAGAATCCGGAGCATACCGCCTGTCTAACCGAGCTCATCCACGGATCCCATCGTGATATTACCGGGGCCCACCACCTTCGTTCGGCATTCGAGGATTCATCCACTTCGCTAACTTCGGGGCATGGCTCTGATACCACTTGTAAGGATTCTGGACACCACATATCTCCAAAATGGTATGATATTGTCCACTTTGGGCCTAAGCCCCCATGGCTTTTCTTATGGGCTTTACCCCAAAAGGCCTCATACCAATGGAGATATTTGTCCATCCTTATATACACATGATCCTCCCCACTTCTAGTCAATGTGGGACTTTGGTCGTATACCCAAAAATATGGTATCAGAGGACGGATCTATGTGAGAAGGCATTAGATCTGCGTGTGAATATGCTGGAGCTGATTAAATCTATTACAGTCAGAAAATTTATGGACGATATAATGTCGAATGATTGGCATCCGACCTACAGCATTTCACTGTCTCTGTTATTTTTTTTATTGCAGGATGCCTTCTTGCAATTGGATTGCGAAGTAGGAGTAGCAGGTATGGGCGTGAGAGAATTCCCTTCAATCCAATGATTATTCTTCGAGCGCCAGGTAGTAATTCAAATGGGAATACCAAGGTGCAGGAGGTGAATGCGAAGCTAGAAAATGGAGTACTGACTGTGATGGTGCCCAAGAAGCCACAGCTGAAACCTGCGAAGGTTAAAGTCATCCAAATCTCAGATTAAAGGCAAATGGGCCAACGGAATAAATTGTGTTCACTAAATGCAACATAGTGGAACGTGAGGGTGAGAAATGGCACGGCATCGAGCGGTCGCGAAGAAAATTTCTACGGCGTTTTTTCGCTGCTGGAAAATACCAAGGCCTGGAGTTTATTTTGACAATGGATCTGGAATAGGGTCCAGGCGTTTGCCCGCCCATTTGAATGATTATTTCATGGGCTCTGGTCTCAATCGGCTTATCGGTCAGTTTACGCAGAACGATGGCGGGCACTGTGGGCCACTTCCGGCTTCAAGAAGAGTGATGGAGGCGATGTCGATGATCAAAATCGTTCAGAAGCATCTGGGCGCAAGATTTCTGGAATTGATCCACAGATAGAAGTTGATGTGCAAATGAAGGTGACTAGGAAGCCATAGTGACATGTGGGATGCTATGTCTGAGGTCGAGCCAGATTTTGTGACTCGGCTGATAGCGTTTTTTGAGCCCGGAAACCCCCAGGAGGTCTAGCTGCCAGAAACTCAACCCGTTATATGTTGTGGATAAAAGATAATTGGTCGTGAAGAGGACATTGTTGCTGCGTGGAGGTGCAAGATTTACAAACAATGTGAAGTTGTCGTTGGTCTTGTGAGTCGACATGTCGAAGAAGAAAATCATGGATCATGGTTGATGGTGGAGAAGGACAGCTCCACCAAGCAGATAATCACAATGGCCCAACAGAAGCGTAGAATGCGTAGTTGCAGTCATGACGAGCTGTGAGATCGGATGTGCATAGGTCAACATCCATTGATAGTTCAAGGAGAGCATGTGCGTGAAAAGGCTCCCAACGTGGTCTAAAAAGGCAGGTTCAAAAGCAACAGTTCGATTGCGGTTAAGCGGTTTCAGAAAACAGCTTGGTCTATTGCATGGCATTTTTTTTTGGGAGGAAGCAAGAGCTGTGGGTCAACTTCGCCATGAGAGATTGGTGAATTTGATACGATGTTGTTGTGATGGTGATGAGCGTTTGCTTGTGGCTGAATATATGCCAAATGACACTAGCAAAGCATCTCATGTAGAGACGGAGGACCTAGGGGAGGTGAAACCTATGAAGTGAGCTTAAGGGTTGCACTTCACCAAGCAACCAAGCAGAAAATTAGAATGGACCATCAAAAGCGTAGAGGGCAGATTCAAATATGATGTCCTCTTTTGGAGAGGACATCATGAATGTAGAGAATGGTTATACAAAAAACAACAACAATGAAACAAAAAAAAATTATTATAATGTATTTAATGTTTTACATGTAAATGGGCATACTGCTGTAAGACCTGGTATGGCATGCGTACCCCTGGGTAATCACAGGTAAAGTCTGGGTTAGACCTAGGTGATAGGGGGGATGTCAAATTAACAATTACCTTGGGTAAAAATTTGAGGGGGGAGGAGCTAGAGTGAGCGGGGTTGTCTCATTTAGCAGGTTTGGCTGGATTTAGTCAATAATCCCCAAGTCAAGTTTAAGGGGGGAATTGTTAGGTAAACTTGACTCGGGATAGAGTCAAAGTTGACCAGGGTAAATAGTAGTGGTTTTGGGGCACATGGTTTTGTGCACCCATGGTTTTGGCCAATGGTATTGCATGTAATGGAGCCTATAAAAGGGTTGGGAAGACTTCATTGTAAGGCAGGCCTGGAGGTGAGTGGTGAAGGCTCACTTGGCCGGATTGGCAAGGGTTTTGGCCAATGTTTAATGAAATTTCATTGGTTGGGTTTTTCCCCGGAGTTTGGGGTTTTCCCGGTAAAATATTTGTGTTAATGTTTATGATTTGTTGCTGGTTCTTTTTCATGATTATTATTCCTCTCGGTAAATTTATTATTTCTCCAGTAAATTCTTAGCAAATGGTATCAGAGCCATATTTGGCTTCAGAGGGTAGAGTCAATGTTGAGTAGGGTAAACAGTAGTGGTTTTGGGGCACATGGTTTTGTGCACCCATGGTTTTGACCCATGGTATTGCATGTGATGGAGCCTATAAAAGGGCTGGAAAGACTTCATTGTAATGTAGGCCTGGAGGTGAGTGGTGAAGGCTCACTTGGCCGGATTGGCCAGGGTTTTGGCCAATGTTTAATGAAATTTCATTGGTTGGGTTTTTCCCCAGATTTGGGGTTTTCCCGGATAAACATTGTGTTTATATTCATGTGATTTGTTGCTGGGTTCTTTATGTTTTTTCTCTCTAAGTAAATTGTTGTATTGCTGCAGTAAAATTCCTAACATACATCTCTCAAGAAGACACAAAGAAAGCAGCAGGAAAAAGTGGATTGGCATTTCCATATCATCATGCAGTCCATGGCATCAATGCCATGTCATGTATTATCAAGGTGTCATGTCAAGATGTATATGATTCATCATTTTCCACATCATTTTTGGATTATGTAATTATAATATTTGAGAAATGTGATGTAAATTGGAATTCCAAGAGTCATCTATAGAATGTGAAAAGTCACGCAGGAGTAAAAAGGTCATAGAAAAGTAAAACAGTCATGAAGGAGTAAAAAGGTCATAGAAAAGTAAAACAGTCATGAGGGTAGTCCAAGAGCCACAAGGGAGGTAAATGGACACCCCATTGTTATATATACACCTTCATAACTTATGCAAAGGACTTTTCAACTTGTCTCCTCCTATCGGACATTACAGATGAAGATAGTTCTTTTGGAAGAGCAAGTGCTTGCTCTAACACTCCACTAATAGAGCTAGTGATGTTCACTGTATTGATGTATCTTGGAACTTTTGCTTAAGTTTGAAGCTCGTTGATCCAACACACTTTCATGCATATGTCGTAAATACTGTAAGACTATTATTTGAATGTTTGTGACGTATGTTGTTTTCATCTATACTAAGGAAATTGAACTATTTCAGTGGCTTTGGTACTTATATTTTTGAAGGTGTGGTGTATGTGTTTTAAAAATCGTTGCTTCTATGTGAACTATTTCACTGGTTGATAAATTATTCATTCATATGTATATGCTCGTGTGTATTTACTAGATCAATACTATTACTTTTCTTTTAAAGGCTCACTTTTCTCTCCCTTTAGGTAGAAGAACCTTGATACATTTTGAAGCTAAACATTCCACTAGGAATACTCACTTTTTCATCTGAAAGTACATGTGCCTTACCCTCTTGTGCTGACCATTGTAGCCAAGGAAAATCCTTAAGATCATATGGCAACCAGGCTTTATTTCCAGAAGGGCTCCTACACAAAAGGGTGCAAAGTCTAATTGGGAATTTTCATCGGGGAGACCCCCTTGCATGTTGGTTGTATCCAGAACCATTAACATTATGGCACTTGAGGGAGGGTAGCCAACTTTTTATGGCTGAAAACTCACCACATCCTAACAAACAAACTTCTATGCAAGGAAGTAACATTCCCATTTCCACTCCCACTCATACTCTTGCAAATGAAGAAAATGTTCAATCTAGCCTGGGACAAGCCTTTGAGGTTACTTATGCCTAACTCTGAACTATATGACCCATCACTCGTCACTTAGTGAAAGCTCTTGGTTTTCTCCCTGTTGCTGTGATTCTACCTCATAAGCCTGTAAATAAAGAAACAACTCCTAGTGGCATACTGTTTTTATCAATGGAATGTTTGGTTATCACAACCCTTTAATATTTGGTTGAACCTACAAAAAATTGAGAGGAACTTCCACCCGTTGAGGAGAATCTAGATAGCGAAGGGGAAGATTTTAAATTTTCTAACGAGGAGCACCCTGATTACAATGCAGACCCGAACGGTGAAGGAGAAGCTTCTTCACATTCAAAAGAAGAGGACGACAAAGATGAAGACATGGATGATGCAGATTTGGATTGGATTTCCTAAGGTCCACTCGCTCTTCTGAACAATCTGTTAGCACTGTTTTGGAACACCTAATCCTCCATGGGTAGGTGTGGAATGCGAAAAGTCAAAATTGAGTCCAAGTGACCTTGGAATGTGAAACCAAGACTCACACCATTGTACTATAAATGTACATCATGTATAATGGAAAAATAAGAAAGTTGCACGCTTATCCTTCATTGTGTGTTGAGTTTCTTATTGTGTGTGTTTATCTTTCTCATACACCATGTGTGTGTTTAACATGGTGTTTAACATGGTATCAGAGCTGATAAGTTCATAACCAGCTCAACCTTAAGTGAGCCATTTTTGTTTATGGCCAGTGCATATCTACAAAAATTCTTGGCATTTTTGCAGCATTTAGAGAATTTCTGCAGCAGACATTTTGTCACATTCAGGAATTTATTTTGAGAAGAGCAGCATTCAGAAATTGGCAGCATTCAGAAATTGGTTTTGAAGAAGAGCAGCATTCAGAAATTGGTTTTTAAGAAGAGCAACATTGTGCATCTTAGCGTTTCAGGTTTTCTAACTGCTCATTAAAATTCTGCAATTTTTTCCCGCATTTTCTACCTATTAAATTATGTATTTTGGAGAGCTGCTGAAAATACTGTTTAAAGTTGGTTTCTAAAGAAAAGTTTTGGGTTTTTTTACTAGAAAATTTTCTGGGTTTTTTCTGCAAATTTATGAACTTGTTTTAACTCCTCTCTGTTGTTTTAAATTATAAAATAAATAAATAATAATAATAATAATAATTTAAAATTTCAGGCCTTTCCCCATTCCCATGCACTCTGCGTAAACTTCAACAGTGCCCTCTTCCCTACGCTGCTACAACGCCCCCTTCCCCATTCCCCTATGCATCTAACCCGTCACCCTAACCCGCTCCCCCATACCCATGCTATCATAGCCCCCCATCACTCGAGCTCACCCTCCCCACATCCCCTACACTGTTCCCTTACCACGCGAACCTGGCCCCCTCTCTACAGCCTACGACCATCTCTACGACACCGCTAAACCTCAACCCAAACACCGCTCAACCCACTCGGACCTGCCCCCTCTCACACTCCCCTCCCTCTCGACCTTATGACCCGCACTCCCACCCCCCCTCACTGCAACCTGTACACTCCCCCTCCCTTATCGATTCCCCACCTACGCCCTTCTCCACCACTCATGCCAACTCACTACAACCCTCATCTCACAGTCTCGTCCTCCTACCCCCTCTTAAATCTATGCTCCACCTCTCTCGACCCTCAAGGTCGTGCCCTCCCCGCTCGCACATCACACTCACTCAAACCAGCCCCCTCTCCGTCTCAAATTCACACACTCCCCCATCCCATTCGCTCTCCCCCTCACGTACAGAAAACTCCCCCCAACCCCCCCCCCCCCCCCCCCCCATTACTTTAATTTCATTTTTCCCTTTTTAATTTTTAAATTTTTATTTTTTAAATTCCCTCCCTGTTTTAAGTTATTTCCCTTCCCACTTTAATTTTTTATTACATTCCCTCCTTCCAATTTTTTTAATTAATCCCAAATAATTAATTTTTAAAAAAAATAGCAGTGAGAGAGGAAGAAAGGAAGTAAACAGCAGAGAGAGGGAGAGGAAATGAAAAGTAGGAAATGAGGAAATGACATATGAAGAAAATGGATTTTCTACATAACAGAAAATTGAAATTTGCATTGTGATTTGAAGGGTGATTTTCTGAAAGAGATTGACATGTGAAAACAAATTGGTCCTCATTTTGAACAGCAGTGGCATTCATTGTTTGAACACAAAATTTCTGATTTGTGGAGTTTCTCTTAATTTCTATTGCATTCTGCAGTAGTACAACAAGGTAAAGCATCCAAGCTTGTGAATATCTCCTCCCTTTGTTGAGTTGAGTTGAGTTGTTATTCGTGCAAAACAGCTCTTTAAAGGAAAACAAATCAGCTGCCTTAAAGGCTTCTTGCACAAGTGTTGTTGCTGCACATTTACAAAATATTTTTGCAGAAATACTGTATTGCATTGACATTGTATTGTGAGTGGAATTTGCATCTTCATGTTGGAAATATTGTCATTGATGGCAAAGGAGGCAGCACTCAGGCAAAGGCGGCAGCACTCAGGCAAAAGAGGCAGCGCTGTAGCAAAGGAAGGCAAAAGAGGCACAGCGAAAGCAATAGAGGCAGCAAGAAGAAAGTCAAAATGTAACAGTCATAGAAGCACAGTGAAGAACCATTATCGGAAGATAGAGGCAGAGGCAGAGTGACAGAAGCAGAGACAGAGGCAGAGAGCAGTTACAAAATTCCGGGAATCGCACTCTCCAACCGGCGGAGCAGAGGCAGAGAGCAGTTACAAAATTCCGAGAATCGCTTCACTCCAGCGGCATATAATACAGAACCATATTCCGGGAATCGCACACTCCAACCGGCGTTATACAACACGAATCTTATTCCGGGAATCGCAGACTCCCGCCGGGCGTTACACATATAATACAGAACCATATTCCGGGAATCGCACTCTCCAACCGGCGGAGCACATATAACAAATACAAACATTATTCCGGGAATCGCTTCACTCCAGCGGCAAAATATATATAAGCATATATATCAGTTATATACAAGCCGAGCACTTTAACCAAAGGTTCTATCAAAACGAAATGGCTTATAAGGTGGGACCCCTCCCCAATCGCAATCGGAGAAAAGGTTCAATCGGCGGAGTTTTGTTATGTGCTCTGATTAAAGGCCGGACCCGATTGAGCTATATACCACAGTTAATTGCTAATCGCATCTGAGTTCCCAATCGCATGTCTTTTGTAAAACGCTGCGATTGAAATGGCGGACCCGATCCTGTTATAAGCAGGAGTTAATAGATGCTAATCGCATCCGATTTCCCAATTGCATGTCTTTTGTAAAACGCTGCGATTGAAATGGCGGACCCGATCCTGTTATAAGCAGGAGTTAATAGATGCAAATCGCATCCGTGTTCTGATCGCAAATCGGAACTTTTCTATTATGCGCCCCGATTGCATTTGTTTGAAGTTCCGGACCCGATGGGCTTATAAATTATGATTAACAAATGTTTCAATTCCATGTTCCAATCGCATCGACACTGATCAATCAGAATACATGTTAAATACTTGCGATTGCGATTGAAGCCTGGACCCGATGGGCTTATAAATTATGACTAACAAATGTTTCAGTTCCATGGTCAATCGCATCGAAGGTAAAGTGGAGCATCGAAACATCACAACAGAAAGTTGCGATTGCGATTGAGAATCGGACCCGATGGAGTGATAAATTGTGACTTGATAGGTTTGAGTTCCGGAACATGTTAACAAAGATTTGCAATTGTGATTGAAAGGCCAGACCCGATGGGTTTATAAGCCAAGACTGATATATGTTTGAAGTTTCGCCATAACAGTGAATAATCGCAATCGGAAGAGGCTGAGGAGTGATACATCGCATCGGAAAAGATCGGCGAGTGAGCCCGAAAGGAGTTCTTATTTGTTTAAAGAGTTTTTATTATATAATGCCGAGAATTGATTTAAGTCTTTTTAAAAGGAAGTTTGTATGTATGCCGAGTGTTGAAATTACTTATATATATATATATATGAAAAGGCGATGTTATATATATATATATATAACGCTGTTGCGATAAGCCATGTGGTCTGTAGACCCACGGGCCTCAGCTTAATGGGTGGGCGATTATAAATATACAATGACTGTGATATATGTCCGTTCCGCTTGCGGAATGTTCCACATCAACAAGACACTTGCTGCAAGTCAGCAGTCACGTATTTTTTCTAAGAGGCACTGATATAAAAGCACTGTTACACGTATACAGCAAATACACTACAGCAGAGGACAGAAAAGCATACAGAGCAGAAAAGAGTCAAAACACAGTCACAGAAAAGACAAATGCGCAGCAAACCAAGAGACAAAATAAGTGAGCTGGAATTCATATTGTAATTCGAATGTAAATATTTTAATTGTTTTTATTGTTTGTGATGCATTGGCAAGTCTCCGAGAGAAAACAAACTCCCACTGTAATGTTAAAATTGACACCTACAGTTATAATTTCTGAGTAAGCTGATAAAAGGAGTGAGAAGGCAGAAGGCAAAGAGACATGACTTTCCATTTCGAATTCCAAGCAGAATACAAACAGTCATGTGAGGAAATCTATAAATAATATCATCTTGATATTCAAAAAAAAAAAAAAAGGGAGAGAGTAAATCAAGAGAAGGCAGAATATAGAAGAGTGAGGCAGAGAAGATTAAGAAAAGCAGAACAGAAGGAGAAGCTACAGAACAGGGCTGATATCTGAGGTAAATCAGCAAACTTTCAGTTTGATAAATTGAGGAAGTTGGAGCTTCCCTATCAAGTTGTAGCTTGATAGTCGTCAGTTGTAGCTGACTGAGGTTGGAGCCTCCTGTAGGTTGGTGCCTGCAGAAAATTGAAGGGAGTTGGTGCTTCCTTGCAAGTTGTAGCTTGCATAATTGAGGTAGGAGCCTCCTGTAGGTTGGTGCCTGCAGAAAAACAGTGGTGAGAGGGAGTTGGAGCTTGCCTTTGCATCACAACAATAATAAGATGTGGTTTTCTCCCTTTATGGGTTTCCACTTATATCTGGTGTCTCTATGCATGATATTTATGTATTGATCTGATATGTATCATTTGCTTAATACCTGCTGCTCTCAAATTAAGTCTACTGCTCTATTAAACTAATACTTTCAGATTACATTCTGAGATTACTCTCACATCAAATAGAGTTTGAAATGAAGGTGTAAATAAGTTTATTGAAAAGTTTAAAAGATCAGGAATGTATTAAACTGATTCACCCCCCCCCCTCTCAGTTTAATTAGATATTCAACAATTGGTATCAGAGCCAAGTTCCTTTGTACAAGTCTAACAACTGAAAGGAGATCCTAGGTTCCCAAGATGGCTAGTAAAGAAGGATGCTCAACCAATAAAGCCCCTTTCTTCACTGGTGAAAATTATGCTTTCTGGAAAATCAGAATGAAGACATACATAATGTCACTAGGAGTAGAATTCTGGGCTGCTGTGCAATTAGGATATGCCCCGAAGTCAACTGATACAGAGAAAGAAGCTAAAGAAAGCTTTGTAGCTAATGCAAAAGCCATGAATGCCATCCTGAATGGATTATGTGAAGCAGAGTTTATTAAAGTAATGCACAAAGACACTGCCAAGAAAATATGGGATACTCTTGAAGACATACATGAGGGAGACCAGAAAGTAAAAACTGCCAAACTTCAAGTATATAGAGCCCAGTTTGAAAACTTAAAAATGAATGAGGATGAAGATGTTGGCAGCTTCTTCTTAAAAGTTGCAGAAATTGTTAACAATATGAAAGCTCTTGGAGAAACCATACCAGAAAGTATAGTTGTGCAAAAGATTCTAAGATCACTCCCATCCAGATTTAATCCCAAGGTATCTGCAATAGAAGAGACAGCGGATTGGGAGAATTTGACCATGAACCGGATACTTGGAAATCTAACAGCCTATGAAATGAGGCTCCCACAGAAGAAGCCAAGTACAAGGGAAGCAGCATTCAAAACAGAAAAAAGGAAAGAAGAAAAGGAAGAAATATGCTCTTGCTCTGATGAAGAAGAGGCTAAATTTGTCAAGAAATTGGATAGAGGCTCGGGTAGATACAAAGGTAAACTTCCCTTCAAATGCTTTAACTGTGGAAGAGTTGGACATTATGCTGCTAAATGTCCTCACAAGAAAGTAAGAAATCAAGCTCAAGAATCAGAGAAAGACACATCAAGGTTCTGGCAGAAAGGAAAGAAATTCAGCAAAAAATCCTTCTATGCTCAGCAAGACAGCAGTGCATCTGAAGACTCAGATGAATCCTCAAGTGAAGAAGGAACCTCAGAATTTTTATTGATGGCCATAGAAGATCTTGAGGGACTCCTACTAGAAGATGAAGAAGAAGAAGGGGAAGTAGACCTTGAGGGGGAGCTAAGAAGTGCTCTGGAGGAGATTGACAGACTCAAACTAAAATGCAGAAAACAAAAAGAGATTCTCCTAAAATGTGTGAAGAAGAACAAAATTCAGAAGTCCTCATGCAGCTGAAGGTAAAGCTTGAAGAAGCCAAGAAGATAGAAGATATGTTACTTCAGCAAATCAAAGATAAATCTCGAGAACAAGAGAAGCTGGAAGAAGAAATTCTGTGTCTGAGAAAGAAATTATAAAATGCTCAACAGAAAGTTTCTATATACCCTTCTCAAACAACAAACTCTATTAAGTTGAATGAAATTTTGGTTGCTCAAAGATCCCCTATGATAAAGACTGGAATAGGCTACGAAGGAGAATCAAGTAAAGGAAAAGAAAAGGTTGACAGAGAGATTAATTTTGTAAAAGCAAAGAAGGATGAGGAAGTAGCTCAAATAATTCCTACAAAAGAAGAAATCTGCAATAAGAGAGACAGAGAGTAGAAGAAACCTCTAGTAACAAAGAATATAACGAATACTAAGATGGCAGAAAAAGAATCATATGCCCCTAAGTATATCAAATTTGGAAGTCATCAGAGAAAATTCTTCCCTCCTATGAATATGACACCTGCTATGTCTGCCACAAGCCAGGACACATTGCTGCATATTGTTATGCAAGGAAGAGTAATTCAGACCTGCAAAAGATGCAAACAGTGAAGAGGCTATCTCAAACGAACAAATGGAGAAAACAATCTTACATCAGGTATGCAAATAATTTCTATGGTTATTGTTTTTATTGTAAGGAATTTGGCCATAAAATTATTGAATGTAGAAATTATGGACAAAGACTGATGTTCAATACCTCAAGGAGGTTTATGAGTCAAAGAAATTTTGTTCATGCTCACAATTCTGCAAAAACTATAATCAAATGTTGTATATGCAATCAAATTGGGCATATATCTTCAAAGTGTTCTCTAAAGGGATATAATTCATCACCTCACAAAAGATACCAAACAAAAGGGGGCCTCCAGTGGATAAAGAAGGTGAATAAATGTGACCTGGCTCTAACTGCTCAAGATCTGAAAAGCCAGTGGTACTTGGACAGTGGCTGCTCCAAACACATGACTGGAGACAGAAGCAAGTTTATAACTCTTGATGAAAAGAAATCTGGCAATGTTATTTTTGGTAATGATAAATCAGGAAAGATCAAGGGAAAAGGCTCAGTCAGCATAGAAAATGGTAGAGGAAAAGCCCAAGAGGTACTATTTGTGGATGGACTGAAAGAAAATTTACTGAGTGTCAGTCAGATGTGTGACAAAGGCTGTGAAGTTCTTTTTAGAGCACAAGATTGTGTAGTCAGGTCAAGCACAACAGGAAAGACTCTGCTCTAAGGTGTTCGAACAGAGAACAATGTATACATAGTGAAAGAGGAAGATGAAGCCTGCCATCTTAGCAAACTTGAGGAGTCATGGTTGTGGCATAGGAGATTGGGACATCTCAGCTTTGACCATATCATCAAATTGAGCAAGAAGAAAGTTGTCAAAGACATGTCAGAAATAAAAAGGCCTTCAAGTACTATATGCAAATCTTGTCAATTAGGGAAACAGACTCGCACATCCTTTAAATCTAAAGAGGAGTTGTCAACAAGAAGACCACTCTAGCTTGTGCACATGGACCTGTGTGGACCTGCTAGAACTAGAACACCAAGTGGAGAATCCTATTTCATGTTGATAATAGATGACTTCTCCAGAATGACATGGGTTGCCTTTCTCAAAAATAAATCAGAAGCATTGGAAAAATTTAAGATATTCAGAGCATTAGCAGAAAATCAAATTGGATGCAAGCTTAAATGTATCAGATCAGACAGAGGAGGAGAATTCACAGATTATGACTTTGCAAACCTATGTAATGAACATGGAATAAAGCAACAATTTACTATTGCAGGGACACCTCAGCAGAATGGAGTAGCAGAGAGACAAAACAGGTCTGTACAACAAATAGCAAGAGCTATGATGCAAGAGAATAATATTGCTCAAACCTTCTGGGCAGAAGCAGTGCACACAGCGGTACATATCCTTAATAAAGCTCACTTAAGGCCAAGCAGTGACAAGACTCCCTATGAACTATGGCATGGAAAGCCAGCTTCAATAAAACATTTCAGAGTCTTTGGTAGCAAGTGTTACATAAAGAATAATGATGAAAACCTTGGGAAATTTGATGCAAGAGCAGATGAAGGGATTTTTCTAGGATATTCTTCCAAAAGCAAAGGGTACAGGTGCTACAACAAGATCCTTCGGAAGATAGTTGAAAGTATTGATGTGAGATTTGATGAAGAACTTCCAAACAATACAAGAAATACAGACTGCTGCAGTCCATTAGACAACCATGAAGAGGAAGACAAGGATGATGATTAAACAAGCAAGACAACAGATAATGCAGAGCTGAGCTCGAAAACCCCCTCAAGATACACTCAGAAGAATCATCCTGAAGATCAGATCATAGGAGACAAGAAAGCAGGAGTCCAGACAAGAAGGCAGCTAACAAAACAAACAGAAGAAGTATACATAGCCATGTTATCACAAATAGAGCCAAAGAAATTTTAAGAAGCCAGCAAGGACAAGTATTGGATAAAAGCAATGAATGAAGAATTGGACCAAATTGAGAAGAACAATACCTGGGAACTAGTTCCTAGACCTATTGAGAAAAATATCATTGGTTCAAATTGGGTATTCAAAAACAAAATGAATGAGCAAGGACAAGTAATCAGGAATAAAGCAAGGCTGGTCTGCAAAGGATACTCACAAATAGAAGGACTTGATTATGATGAAACATTTTCCCCTGTAGCTAGAATGGAAGCTATCAGAATGTTCCTGGCATTTGCATGCTATCAAGACTTCAAGGTATATCAAATGGATGTAAAGTCTGCTTTTCTTAATGGAGATCTAGAAGAAGAAGTGTACATGGAAAAACCAGAAGGCTTCTCATTGACAGACAAAGAAGACTATGTGTGCAGACTGAAGAAGGCCCTATATGGACTGAAACAGGCTCCTCGTGCTTGGTACTCAAGATTGGACAAATATTTGCAAAAACAGGGTTTTAAGAGAGGTGGAGTAGACAGCAATCTATACATAAAAGCGCATGAAAATGAACTCCTAATTGTTGTTGTATATGTTGATGACATTATGTTTGGAAGCAACAAAGATGAACTAGCAAAATGGTTTGCTGATGAGATGAAAACAGAGTTTGAAATGTCTATGATTGGAGAACTCAGTTTCTACTTGGGACTGCAAATTCAGCAAAAGAACACGGGCACATTCATTTCTCAAGAAAAATACTTAAAAGAAATGCTGAAAAAATTCAAAATGGAGGACTGCAAACCAATGACAACCCCCATGATCACGGGATGCAAGCTGTGTGCTGATGATAGGTCTGCAGATGTAGATCAAAAACTCTACGGATCCATGATAGGAAGCCTGCTGTACTTGACAGCTTCAAGACCAGACATCATGCTAGCAGTAGGACTAGTGGCAAGATATCAAGCAGCACCTAAACAAAACCATATTCTGGCAGTAAAAAGAATACTCAGATATCTACAAGGAACAGCACAATATGGGCTTTGGTATCCTAAAGGCAAGAGCTTCACCTTAACAGCGTACACAGATGCAGATTGGGCCAGCTGTGTGGATGACAGGAAGAGTACAAGTGGAGGTGCATTCTATCTAGGAGAAAGTCTGGTGGAATGGCTAAGCAAGAAACAAACATCCATATCTCTGTCTACAGCTGAAGCAGAATATATAGCAGCAGCAGCCTGTTGTACTCAATTCATGTGGATGAAGCAGACTCTTCAAGACATGAAGGTAAGCATTAATGAACCTATCTCAATCAAATGTGATAATACAAGTGCTATAAGTATATCTAAAAATCCTGTGCTTCATTCAAAAACTAAACATATACCAATCGAGTATCATTTTCTCCGAGAACAAGTGGCTCAGAAGATAGTTAAACTGGACTATGTATCAACGAAAGAACAGATAGCAGATATATTTACCAAACCACTTGCCAAAGAACCATTCGAATACTTGAGAGACAAACTAGGGGTAGTATCTGTAGATACTATTCTCTAATATGAAGAGAAAGTACAGTCTCAGGGGGAGAACAAAACGAAGATATCATTCCAGGGGGAGAACAGCCAGCAAGATAAGCATAAAACAAGTCCACGGGATCAACATTATCAATATTATCAGCATTCAGAAGCAACAAGAACCTTTCAATCGTAAAATGCATCATCTCTGTCTGCAATCTAGCACATATTACAGGCACTACAAATGAAACACAGCATAGTCCAATTTCGGCAGAAGAGGACCTAAACGTAACTCGGAGAAAGGAAATACAATGACAGAACCCATACGGAGGGATGAGGAGTCATCCTTTGCCATTGATGTCAAAGGGGGAGGAAGAACAAATAGCAAACAGGAAGAGCAAGCAACAAGAGAAAGAGAAAGCAAACAGAGAAAGTGGATTTCCATCAATGCCAAAGGGGGAGACTGTTAGAAATATTGTCATTGATGGCAAAGGAGGCAGCACTCAGGCAAAAGAGGCAGCACTATAGCAAAGGAAGGCAAAAGAGGCACAACGAAAGCAATAGAGGCAGCAAGAAGAAAGTCAAAATGTAACAGTCATAGAAGCACAGTGAAGAACCGTTATCGGAAGATAGAGACAGAGGCAGAGTGACAGAAGCAGAGACAAAGGCAGAGAGCAGTTACAAAATTTCGGGAATCGCACTCTCTAACCAGTGGAACAGAGGCAGAGATAGAGGTAGAGAGCAGTTACAAAATTCCGAGAAACGCTTCACTCCAGCGGCATATAATACAGAACCATATTCCGAGAATCGCACACTCCAACCAGCGTTATACAACACGAATCTTATTCCGGGAATCGCAGACTCCAACCAGGCGTTACACATATAATACAGAACCATATTCCGGGAATCGCACTCTCCAACCGGCGGAGCACATATAACAAATACAAACATTATTCTAGGAATCGCTTCACTCCAGCGGCAAAATATATATAAGCATATATATCAGTTATATACAAGCGAAGCACTTTAACCAAAGGTTCTATCAAAACGAAATGGCTTATAAGGTGGGACCCCTCCCCAATCATAATCGGAGAAAAGGTTCAATCGGTGGAGTTCTGTTATGTGCTCCGATTAAAGGCCGGACCCGATTGAGCTATATACCACAGTTAATTGCTAATCGCATCCGAGTTCCCAATCGCATGTCTTTTGTAAAACGTTGCGATTGAAATGGCGGACCCGATCCTGTTATAAGCAGGAGTTAATAGATGCTAATCGCATCCGAGTTCCCAATCACATGTCTTTTGTAAAACGCTGCGATTGAAATGGCAGACCCGATCCTATTATAAGCAGGAGTTAATAGATGCAAATCGCATCCGTGTTCTGATCGCAATCGAAACTTTTCTATTATGCGCCCCGATTGCATTTGTTTGAAGTTCCGGACCCGATGGGTGTATAAACGGTGGTTAATACATATTTGAGTTACGGTCAAATCGCATCGGCACTGGTCAATCGGAACATATGTTAAAGACTTGCGATTGCGATTGAAGCCCGGACCCGATGGGCTAATAAATTATGACTAACAAATGTTTCAGTTCCATGGTCAATCGCATCGGAGGTAAAGTGGAGCATCGGAACATCACAACAGAAAGTTGCGATTGCGATTGAGAATCGGACCCGATGGACTGATAAATTGTGACTTGATAGGTTTGAGTTCCGGAACATGTTAACAAAGATTTGTGATTGCGATTGAAAGGCCGAACCCGATGGGTTTATAAGCCAAGACTGATATATGTTTGAAGTTTCGCCATAACAGTGAATAATCGCAATCGGAAGAGGCTGAGGAGTGATACATCGCATTGGAAAAGATCGGCGAGTGAGCCCGAAAGGAGTTCTTATTTGTTTAAAGAGTTTTTATTATATAATGCCGAGAATTGATTTAAGTCTTTTTAAAAGGAAGTTTGTATGTATGCCGAGTGTTGAAATTACTTATATATATATGAAAAGGCGTTGTTATGTATATATATATATAATGTTGTTTCGATAAGCCATGTGGTCTGTAGACCCACGGGCCTCAGCTTAACGGGAGGGAGATTATAAATATACAATGACTGTGATATATGTCCGTTCCGCTTGCGGAATGTTCCACATCAACAAGACACTTGCTGCAAGTCAGCAGTCACGTATTTTTTCTAAGAGGCATTGATATAAAAGAACTCTTACACGTATACATCAAATACACTACAGCAGAGGATAGAAAATCATACAGAGCAGAAAAGAGTCAAAACACAGTCACAGAAAAGACAAATGCGCAGCAAACCAAGAGACAAAATAAGTGAGCTGGAATTCACATTGTAATTTGAATGTAAATGTTTTAATTGTTTTTATTGTTTGTGATGCATTGGCAAGTCTCCGAGAGAAAACAAACTCCCACTGTAATGTTAAAATTGACACCTACAGTTATAATTTCTGAGTAAGCTGATAAAAGGAGTAAGAAGGCAGAAGGCAAAGAGACATGACTTTCCATTTCGAATTCCAAGCAGAATACAAACAGTCATGTGAGAAAATCTATAAATAATATCATCTTGATATTCAAAAAAAAAAGGAGAGAGTAAATCGAGAGAAGGCAGAATATAGAAGAGTAAGACAGAGAAGATTAAAAAAAAGCAGAACAGAAGGAGAAGCTACAGAATAGGGCTGATATCTGAGGTAAATCAACAAAATTTCAGTTTGATAAATTGAGGAAGTTGGAGCTTCCCTATCAAGTTGCAGCTTGATAGTCGTCAGTTGTAGCTGACTGAGGTTGGAGCCTCCTGTAGGTTGGTGCCTGTAGAAAACTGAAGGGATTTGGTGCTTCCTTGCAAGTTGTAGCTTGCAGAATTGAGGTAGGAGCCTCCCGTAGGTTGGTGCCTGCAGAAAAACAGTGGTGAGAGGGAGTTGGAGCTTGCCTTTGCATCACAACAATAATAAGATGTGGTTTTCTCCCTTTATGGGTTTCCACTTATATCTGGAGTCTCTGTGCATGATATTTATGTATTGATCCGATATGTATCATTTGCTTAATACCTGCTGCTCTCAAATTAAGTCTACTGCTCTATTAAACTAATACTTTCAGATTACATTCTAAGATTACTCTCACATCAAATAGAGTTTGAAATGAAGGTGTAAATAAGTTTATTGAAAATTTTAAAAGATCAGGAATGTATTAAACTGATTCACCCCCCCCCCCCTCTCAGTTTAATTAGATATTCAACACTTCATTCATAGTTGCAATCAAGACTTGAAGTGTAAATTTGATTTGTTGGAAAAATTGTTGATGTAAGTCATTGTTGCTTGTCGGTTAGACAGTCAAGTCTATACCTTGAGGTCCTCCATAATTTGAGGAGCACATTTTCTACTTTGAGAATTCCATAGTTGGAAGTTCTCTTGAGTCATTTGTATTTGTTGAAAGAAAGTTGAATCACATTGTAAACGGGTGCATTTTCAGTTGAAGCTGACACCCTTTATTTTTTGAGCCTAAGTTGTTGAAAAATGGCTAAAATCAATGAGGCATTAGAGTTGTTAAATAACCTCATTCATTCAAATGTTCATGACATGGTAAAAATGAGCAAGGATTCTCTTTGTAACACTTAAAGTTGTTTGCAAGATGCACAAGAAAAGATTGATTTTTTGCAGTTGGAATCTCAGCTTCAACAAGATGAACTTCAGCAAAAGAGTCACCATTCTGAACCTGTTTCTATTCAAAGGATTGAGAAGGACTCCCATCAACAGCAAGTCAGTAAAGTTGAAGTCGATTCACATTTAGTTCCTTGTACAAGAGCAAATTTACATGCATATGCAGCAGTTGAACCTGCACTTCTCAAGCCCATCATCAAACCTTGGGAAGAGCTTGTCCACAAAAAGCACAGAACTGGTCTTGGATATGACAAGGATGTGTCCTTTCATATTCCAGACTACACCAAGCCCATCATATTTCAGAGTGCCGGATTTCTGTATGACAGTTCACTTGCAGCTGTTCCAGATCATGTTCTGTTTCCACAACAACATATTGTAAAATTCCAACACTGTGATCGAGTTGGCCATATTAAAGATCATTGTTTTGATCTTCATCCATGCAAGCACTGTGGTCGGCACACCCATTCTTCACACAGATGCTTCAGAAACAAGCCTCCTGCAAGAAAAAATATTCATCTTGGATGGATCGCTTCTTGGCAATGGGCATCAACATCCAAGAAGATGTTTAAGTCGCATGTCAGAACATGTTCTCGGATATTGAGCAAACTTGCAATTGATTTTTTTCCATCATCTCACCTTGTCCCTGACAGGGGGGAAAATGGTGGTCATCTACAAGCTTCGATGTCAGATCAAGCGAGCCTGAGCCACAATCTCTCATTCCATATTCAGAGTTGTAGGCAGAGACACAACAGTTCAAGCGAGCCTGAGCCACAATTCATCATTTCAGATTCATAGTTGTATCTAGAGACATGGATGCCCATGAGCATGCCTTCGGTTGGTGGACAGACTTAAACCATCATCTTTGGTTGGTGGAAAACCTTAAACCATCACAGGTTGTAGACCTCCCTTCTTTTAGGTTGAACTTCCTCTAGCAGAAGCCTTCAGCTTCTTTCCAGCCTTGGTTGAGTTCCAGGAAATGCTTCAAGCATTCCAGTGTTGTTGGTCATCCTTAAACCATCACTGGTTGTAGACCTCCCTTCTTTTAGGTTGAAGGTCTCCCTTTTTTACAACGGAAAATTCCTCTAGCAGAAGCTTTCAGCTTCTTGCTAGTTTTGGAAGAGTTCCGGGAACTACAACAAGTATTGTGTTCCAGTGTTGGTGGTCATCCTTAAACCACCTCTTTTTGCCAACATTTTAGAGAGTTGATTCAGCCCAAGTGCTGCCATGTATACTTTGCAGATTTGTATTACAACTCTCTTCTTGGACTCACACATACCCCTTCGGATTAAGGGGGGAATGTTGGAACACGTAATCCTCCATGGGTAGGTGTGGAATGCGAAAAGTCACAATGGAGTCCAAGTGACCTTGGAATGTGAAACCAAGACTCACACCATTGTACTATAAATGTACATCATGTATAATGAAAAAATAAGAGAGCTGCACGCTTATCCTTCATTATGTGTTGAGTTTCTTGTTGTGTGTGTTTATCTTTCTCATACACCATGTGTGTGTTTAACACACTGTAATTTTTCAAATATTTTCGAATTCTAGTCATCATTCTCTAAGGAATCAATCTGCCTTTTCAATTCAGTTGTAAGATGAAAGTGTCACTGTCAAAGTATAATGGTGAGAAATTTTCATTTCTACCTTCATTCATTTCATTTCCCTTCTTTTACCTTTCATTTTTCCAAAAAACCAAAAGTCTAGCGTTTCATTTCTTCCGAAACCCCTTTTTAACTATTAAAATCCATTTTTTATAGTTAAAAATCAGCGCTACCAGCACCACAGCAAACCTTTGTAATATCATATATTATATGATATAACTTACCACACTTAATCATTGTAGACCCCTTACCCTTTCATCGTAATCGGCTTATCGCAGTTTTAACTTTTATTCATGTTACAATTACCGTCTCCTACAAAACCCCTGATTGTGATATTAAAGTGAAACCTTTCCCTACCACGTCAACTCTTGTCTCATCGCACATCGCAATTCGAGAGTCTTAACCTTTAACTCTCGTTCCTCACAACAAAACTCTCGATTTGCGATTTGTGGTATTAAATGGGCCCCATCTTCATCCTACCACGTTACCCTCTGTTCATTGCACATTGCGCTTCGCAAGTTTTAACACTTACCTCCCGTTTCTCTTAACAAAACTCCCGATTCGTGATTTACGGTATTGTCTAGACCCCACCTCCTTGCCACGTCATCACCCCCATCACAAATCACATTCCCTCTCGCTTGTGTCTTATGTTTAAACGTTCTGACCCCGATATGCGATTGCAATATATTCCTCCCGCTCATCATTTATTTAATAATCCCTCTCGCTAATAAAATGAAACTCCGTTATTTATTTTAATCTGCCTCCATCCCTATCACGACAAACAAGAAACAAAATGAAATGAATAGCGACAGAGTTTCTCTGAAACATATTTCTACCATTATTCTCAGCACCAGCACGTTTCCGTGAGGCACCAAGTAGCATTCAAGGAACAGTCACACGTCACTTTCACTGTTGTTTACACTTTTTGTGGAGTTGGTTGCACCAAAACAGAGGAGGAGTCTTCCTATAGACTACCACATCATACAACCACTTCGAATTGTTAGCCTTCATGTTGTTTATTTTGATTATGTCATAGAAATTTGTATTAAAGTTTTTGGATAAGCCTCATCTCTTGCACGAGATGGTAATAACTTTTAGGAACATATTTACTCATTTTGTGGGGATGACAGTGTTATATTTTTGTATATATGTGACAAACTGCTATGAAGTAAGGGTTCGTGGTTTTAAAATCTTAACTCATATGATCAATACTCTTTTTAGTGAATGAAATAGACATAAACTTCTTGTGTGTGTATTCTAAATTTCCACTTGTGTTTCCATATCTTATTATCTTCAGTTGCAGTTTCCAATTCCTCATGTTGTTATGAGTTTTATCAGTCTCTTGACATGTTCATGTGTTTTATAAAAAAAAATTAGTCTCACATAGTGAGCCTTCTTGGTAAAATATATATAATAACAGTGGAAAGAGCATCACTCATGACAGTTATCTTTTATAATATTTCAATGAGAATATTGTAAGACTAGAAATAGCTTTCTCTTGATGAAATATTGCTAAACTACTACTTGTATTAATTTATTACCAAATTCAGTAGATTTCTTCTTTGTAGACCCACTGTTTCGTCTCTCATTTTACATTTTATTCTCCTCATATGCTACAAACTCACTCTTTATTACCACATCATGATCCAATACCCTCATTAGTAGAACTATGGATTTGGGTGAAATCTATTTTCAGTGAATAAGAGTTTAAACCACCTACCAATATCATTAAAAAAATCATTAAATTGCCTTAGAGTTTAGGATGTGTCTGATCAAGCACTTGAATCAATCCAAGTGTTGATTCCAGCGCCAACATCTTTTGGTGTGCCTGCCGGGAGACGAAGGCCTTAAAACGAAGTATTCTCCCAATGTCTCTTGTTTTAAATTGTTGAATGTCAATTCTTAATGGTGAATAAGAATTGATGACTTGAATAAGACTGCAAATTAGTTCATTTGGAAACCCCACAGAGAGGAAAAGGGGTTTCAAAACCTCCAACTACAAGGAAAAATCAGAGATCACCTACTGTAACCCCAGTTGTAGACCCACAGAAGATCATTAAATATGATAAAGGAAAACAGAGATCAGTTGAGGCCACCACCCAGTCAGTGAAGAAGGTACACAAAAATACATTCCAAAGCAAAAGGTACCCTCATCTACTTTAGAATTAAAAGAAGTTTCAGTTTCAAAAGATCTTGCTGAAAAATCTAAAATCGAAACTACTTCCTTAGAAGATAAAGTAGATGTTGTTAATCTAAGCTCAGCTGAAAGTTTTTCTCATTCCTCAACTGGTAAATATGAAGTTAGTAAATCTGGAGTAAGCACTATTTCAGTTTGTGCTAACTGAAGGGGAGTTAGAGCAAGTATTGGCAATTTCACCTTTTCTTGGTAGGGATTTTTTAACTGAAGAAGATTTTAAGACCATTTTAAATTTCCTCCAAACTCATCCTGAATACCAATATTTCATCACTCCTCAGCAATAATATTTTCTTTTATCTAGAAATCCAACTATTGGGTCATCCTCTTCTCATCCACTAGAAGAGAGTGTTCATGGATGCCTCACATTCAACTTATCTGACTTCCTAGCTTAGAAAAGTAAAGTTGAATTAACCTCATCCCCTCAAGAGACAACTTTTGAATATGATTCTTCTATAGAAGGTGAAGTCAAAACATCCTCTGTTCATCTCTTTTAGAATCCACTATTTTCAATCCCCAAGCCTGAAGAATCAACTCAAGGTTTCCAATTTTCTACTATCCTAAATCAGATTCTGAATCCACAAATTGTAATTCCTATTTCCCAAATAGCTATATCAACCGGTCATCCATCAACTGTACATCAGCAAAATATGGCTCAGCCTGCCCTTACAAGGATGTAGCAGATAGTGGTTGCAAGATATGCACCACTTGCTCTTCCTCAACCTTTACATCCATTTCCTCAAGGATATTACTGGAAATATCTTCCAAAATATACTGGGGAGGGAGAAGGAGTTTCTGCTAAGGAACATTTAGTGGCTTTCTATAGTTATGCTGACAATCATAATGTTGAACATGAAGATGTTTGGTCAAGACTCTTTGTTCAGAGCTTGGATGGTGAAGCTTGTAAATGGTTTAGAAATCAGCCACCAAACTCAATAACAGGAATTGATGAATTGGAGGAAAATTTTCTGAAGCAATGGGGTGATACGAAAGACTATGTGTACTACCTTGCAGAATTTGGAACTCTAAAGAAGAAACCAAATGAGTCATTGCCTGATTTTACCAAGAAGTTTAATAATATTTGTCAGAAAAAATCCCAAAGAAATTAAGCCTCCTGAGACTACAACTATGATAACTTTTGCAAAAGCTCTAGATTCTGAGATTTCTTTATGGTTAAGGGCTGAGAAAGCACAGACATTGATGGATATGAAAGAGGCTAGAATTGGAGTGCAGTCTAATCTCATGGCTTCTAATAAGTTGAAAATGGAGGAAGAAAAGGCAGCAAAATACAAAAGGAAGATGAAAGAAGAAAAACCTTCTTATTCTAAGTCTCTTACAACAGAAGAAAATATTGATCAAATGTCCAATTTGATCAAGGAACTTGCCTCTAAGATGACAAAATTAGAGCTTGTAAACAATCCAGTTGCTAGAGCCAACCAAAATGAGGCAAATATAAATCAGGCTACCTTTAGGAGGCCTTTTCAACCTCAAAAAATCTTACAACGCCCAAGAAGGAATGTTGATGATCAAAATGTTCAGCCTCCTTTGAATAATTTTGCAGAAGAAGAGCAGCAAGAACATGAGGAAGGAAATGAAGAAATAAACCTTGTAGGAGAAACCCCATAGTCAACTTGTTTGACTTTGAAAGAATGTGAAGACCAGTCAAGGATTTATTTGTTTTCAGATGATGAGAATGTTCAAATTTATGCACAAAATGATAAAAAATAGCAAGAAGCTCAAAACAGAAATTATCCTTTGAGGTCTAAAGGCCCTATTCAGCAACCTCAACAAAAATCAGATTCGAAGAAATAAGCTACCAAACAGAAGGCCAAAGTCAATGAGGTTCCTCCACTCCAAAATTCTGCCCCAATTTTCAAAATCACTGCAGAAAATAACGAATTAGTTCCAATTTATTTTAGTTTCAAATTTGAATTGAATAAAATCAAAATTTTGGTCCCACTTCTAGTATTGTTGAAAAATCCAGTATATAACGAGTCTTTTAAAAGTCTGCTTCAATCGCCTTTTGCCCCCGACTCAGTCAATCGTGAGGATGAACATCCCACCATTTATCTAGGCTGTCATGTCCAAGAACAAAATGATGACAACTCACCACCTTTCTATCTGTCACTCAATATACATGACAAATTGTTGCATAATTTTTTGTTAGATTCTGGGGCTTCTCACAATCTCACGCCAAAGAAAGTGATAGATGAATTGGGATTATAGATCACCAAGCAATACCATGACCTCTACACCTTTGATTCCAAAAAATTCAAGTGCCTTGGAGTAATTAAGGACTTGGTTGTTTCTCTTACCCAACTACCTATGAAAAGCTTAGTGATGGACATTGTATTTGTGGACATTCCTTCTAGATTTGGGAAGCTACTTTCCAGATCTTGGTTTAAAAAATTGGGAGGTACCCTTTAGATGGACATGACATATGCCACCATCCTAGTGTTTGGAGGGGAATTCCAGAAGGTTGTATAGGGAAACCCAAATGGCATCATTAGTGATCAGAATAATCCTTCAAACCATCCCATATATGCTAAATAAAAGGAATTAGGGTCATCACTACTACACCTTGTTGCTGATGATAACAATTTCTAACCTGAAATAAGTGAAAACTGACACTTTCAAGGTACAAATGAGCAACATTTAGAGGGAGAACAAATCTAGAAATTGTACTTCAATGGAGCCTCGTCAAGAGAAGGATCAAGATTCGGTGTCGTCCTCTTTTCTCCTACTCAGCAAAGGGTAACTATATCATATAAACTGCAATTTTCTACCACTAACAACATTTTTGAATATGATGCGCTTGTGCTGGGAATGAAGGTAGCGAAGGATTTGGGAGAGGAGTAGCTAATTGCTTTTGGTGATTCAAATTTGGTGATAAAGTAGGTGAGAAACAACTACCAAGTGAAAAATTCCAAGTTGAAAAATTATAGGAATGAAGTCTGGGACTTGATTGAGCATTATTTTTCAGCATTTATTATAAATTTTGTCACTAGAGAGGAAAATAAAATGGTTGATTCACTAGCTATTGCTGCTAGTAATTTCAAAGTTATTCTAGATGACAAGGCAGCCTATGATGTTCAAATCAAAGATAGGCCTTCAATTCCTGACAACATCAAATACTGGAAAGTATTTGAGGATGACAAGGAAATTCAGAAATTTTTATAGTGTGTTGAAGAGTTTGCAGACATACAAATTGATGATGAGAAGGACATTGTTGAAAATCAAAATAGCAGGCCTTTTAAGAAAACCATGGCTGAGAAGAACATCATAGATCTAAAAACTAATTATATTCCTAAAGGCTTAGTTCCTTTAGAAATATTGTTCAATAATAATGATGTTTTTCTCAAGCCTGAAAGTAAATTTGATGGAGAGAGTACAATAGAATGTAACATTGGCACAGAGGATCAGCCAAAATTAGTCAAAGTGTCCAAATTCCTTTCTCTTGAAACCAGAACAAAATATATCAAGCTGCTCAAAGAATTTGCTGATATTTTTGCATGGTCTTATAATGAGCTAAAAACTTATGATAGAATCATAATGGAGCACAAGATTCCTTTGAAAACATATGCAAAGCTTGTAGCACAAAAAATCAGACATATCAATCCCATGTTGCTCCCAATCATTGAGAAAGAAATCAGAAAATTATGGGAAGAAAAAATAATTTTGCCTTTGAGATTTTATAACTGAGTAGCTAATATAATCCCAGTTCAAAAAAAGAATGGAGATATAAGAATTTGTGTCTATTTTCGCAACCTGAACAGGTGTTCATTAAAAGATAACTATCCATTGCCCAAGATGGATTATATTTTGCAGAAGGTTGTAGCATCCAAAAGATTTCCAATGATTGATATAGTATACTTTTTGTTAAATTTCAACTATCCCCCTGAAATGGAGAAGTCAAAGAGGAGAGCTTTCTTTATTGGAAGGACCATGTTGGAGTCTTATTAAGATGTGTAGATGAAGTTGAATCCCAAGAGATTATGAAAAAGATACATGCAGGAGTGTGTGGAGCACATTTGTCTTGGAAAGCCACTACAAAAAAAATCTTAAGAGCTGGCTATTATTAGCCAACTCCTTTCTCTGATGTTTTTGCCAAAGTCAGGAACCGTGTCGAATGTCAAAATTTTGCTGGTAAACAGAAATTGCTACCATTACCTCTTATTCCTATTTCAGCAAATGTTCCATTCCAGCATTGGGGGTTAGACTTCATCGATGAAATTCATCCACCTTCATCAGGACATCATAGATGAATTCTCATAGCTACAGACTATTTTACTAAATGGATTGAAGCTGTACCAACCAGGAATGCTACTGATATTGTAATTATCAAATTTCTGTTGGAAAACATTATGTCAAGATTTGATTGTCCACAGAAGTTAGTAATTGATAATGCAATGGCCTTTAAGTCTACTAATATGTACAGCTTTTGTCATCAGTATGGAATTGAATTGACTCATTCCAGGCCTTATTACCCTCAAGGTAATGGCATAACCGAGTCATCCAATAAAATTTTGGTGAGGATCATTAAGAAAATGTTGTCTTGAAATAAGAGAAATTGGGACACTCAGCTGGTACATGCTCTTTGGGCAGATAGGGTAAGTGGCAAAAAATCAATTGGAATATATCCATTTCAACTTGTATATGGTATTGATGTCGTAATGCATTTGCAATTAGCACTTCCTACGATGAATTTCCTGCAAGATGAAGTTGATGATGAAAATACAATCCAAAGGAGAATGTTGCAGTTGATAGAGGCACACCAAATCAAAGAATCACTGATGGATAAGACACAGAAGTATCAGACTAAAGTCAAATTTGTTTCTGACAAAAGAGAAAATCCATAGTTATTCCAAGAGAATGATTTGGTGCTACGTAGGGATGCTAAGACAAAATACCATGGAAAGCATGGTAATTTTGACCATTTGTGGCTTGGACAATTTAGAATTGCTAAATTTTTGGAAAACAATACTTTTCTACTCAAACATATGGATGATTATCAACTGAATGGAGGCCCAGTCAATGGTCATTTTCTTAAAAAGTTCTTTGTTTAGTAAGTTAATTGAGTCATTCCATTGTAAATATCTAGTGTGATGTGTCAATAAAACTCCATGCCCAATGGTACTTGTGTCTGTATATATGGTCAGTCTTGAGTACAGTAAGTCAATGGTCAGTCCTAGTCATAATTTCCAAGAAGTTTTCTGAGTTTAAAGAGTTTTTTAAGGCATTGATTCTACAGTCCTTGAAGCCTCACATGGAGGACTTCATCCCCAATAGGAGCCACTATTAGCACTGTAATTTTTCAAATATTTTTCGAAGTTTAGTCATCATTCTTTAAGGAATCAATCTGACTTTTCAGTTCGGTTGTAAGATGAAAGTGTCGATGTCAAAGTATAATGGTGAGAAAATTTCATTTCTACCTTCATTCATTTCATTTCCCCTCTTTTACCTTTCATTTTTCCAAAAAACCCAAAGTCCAGCATTTCATTTCTTTCGAAACCCCTTTTTAACTATTAAAATCCATTTTTTATAGTCAAAAAGTAGCTCTACCCACACCACAGCAAACCTTTGTAATATCATATATTATATGATATAACTTACCACACAATCATTATGGACCCCTTACCCTTTCATCACAATTGTCTTATCGTAGTTTTAACTTTCATTCATGTTACAATTATCGTCTCTTACAAAACCCCCAATTGCGATATTAAAGTGAGACCTTTCCCTGCCACGTCAACTCTTGTCTCATCGCGCATCTCAATTCGTGAGTCTTAACCTTTAGCTCTCGTTCCTCACAACAAAACTTTTTATTTGAGATTTGCGGTATTAAATGGGCCCCATCTCCGTCCTGCCACGTCACCCTCTGTTCATCACGCTTCACAAGTTTTAACACTTACCTCCCATTTCTCTTAACAGAACTCTCGATTCGCGATTTGCAATATTGTCTCGGCCCCACCTCCTTGCCACGTCATCACTCCCATCACAAATCGCATTCCCTCCCGCTTGTGTCTTATGTTTAAACATTTCGACCCCAATCTACAATTGCAATATATTTACAAAGGGTTTTCTCCTCCCGCTCATCATTTATTTAATAATCCCTCCCGCTAATAAAATGAAACTATGCTATCTCTTTTAATCTGCCTCCATCCCTATCACGACAAACAAGAAAACAAAGGAAAGGAACAGTGGCAGCATTTCTCTGAAACTTATTTCTACCACTATTCTCAGCACCAGCATGTTTCCACGAGGCACGAAGCAGCATTCAAGGAACAACCACACGTCACTTTCACTGTTGTTTACACTTTTTGTGGAGTTGGTTGCACTAGAACAGAGGAGGAGTCTTCCTATAATCTACCACTTTGAATTGTTAGCCTTGATGATGTTTATTTTTTATTATTTCATAGCACTTTGTATTAAATTTTTTGGATAAGCCTCATCTCTTGCACGAGATGGTAATAACTTTTAGGAACATATTTACTCATTCTGTGGGGATGACAGTTTTATATTTTTGTATATATGTGAAAAATTGTTATGAAGTAAGGGTTCGTAGTTTTAAAATCTTAACTCATATGATTAGTACTCTTTTTAGTGAATGAAATAGACATAAAATTTTGAGGACTTATTACCGTCTGGTGTATGTATTGTCAATTTCCACTTGTGTTTCCATATCTTATTATCTTCAATTGCAATTTGCAATTCCTCATGTTGTTATGAGTTTTTATTAGTCCCTTGACATGTTCATGTGTTTTATCAACTTTTTTCCGTCTCACATAGTGAGCCTTATTTGTAAAATATATATAATAACTGATGCAGGTGAACCCTGCAAAACCCAAAATCTTCCTCATCGTGCATATACAAAATGCATTTCAAATAATTGCCAACCAAAACCCCAATGTCTGAGCAAATTCACACTTTTTCTACATGCGGAAGCTTCTTTTTAAATCCCTTATTATGGTTATAAAACCAATAAAAATCAACCACTGTATATGGGAGTTTCCCTTTTCCTCATTTATGGCAAATTCATATTTTTAAAACTTTCAATCCAATCAACATTCGAATGCTCCCATAAATCAAACCCAATACCTCTCATTCCTCATTTCCATTTAAACACTATCATTCACATATGGCTTTTAATATTGGATTTTTCTACAATCAAAAGTCAATAAAACAAATGCGCCCATGCTTTAAAGCTCAACTTGACATTGTTTTAATCAAACCAACCTTTCACGGCAAACATCACCATTCAAAATAACATTTGGCCTGCACAAAATTACGTGTCTTCGATCCTTCGTTTTAGTCGAACCAAGGTACCAAATATATATATGCGCCTTTTCCCATTCAGCTTACCAAGCTGGATCAACGCATCATGCATGCCTGTTGGCTATGGCAATTTGCATAAACATTCATATTTTGATTAAAGTCAAATGTCAACATAACAGCTTTCGACCAAAGAGTTGGCCACCATCGATGAGCATTAAAATATTTGCTCATACTCAACAACTCACACAATTCAGTAGACATTCATAATGAACGGTTCCCAAGGTAACTCTTGTGACATTTAAACACAAACGCCACCATAAAAAAACGCCATTGCTTCTCTACTATCCCATGGGACGCAATTCAAAGATTGAATGAAATTTAAAATAGAAATTCCTCACCTATTTAAAGGTCAAAAACTTTCAGGATTTTGAAGAGGCTGTGCCCGTTACTAATTGCCAAATTTTCGCTGCTTTCTATGCGCAAATTTCCACCGGTTCAACTGTGTTTCCACCATACATTTGACCCAAAACTTATGGTCTTAACTACACAGGCTTTCACACGATTCAACATCACTTTTCCCTTGCGCAATTCTTCATCTTTATAATGTCGCTCCTTCCACTGAATTGTTCTACGTCCAGACTTAGATCAGTCTCTTCATTTCCTCTTCACACAGATTTACCAAAATCAAATGAATTCCCAACATAAAACCCAGAATTCTCAACATAAAGGCTTTATCAAGGCGTGTAACTCAATCACGATTTCCAGCAATGAGTTGATTCTTCACACGGAACTATACGCATTCAATAAAACAGCCAACCGTAATACAATTGTCCACACATCTGAATATTGCAGATCGATACCAAAAACCACTTCGTGTAACAGATTCCTCCACATGATTGCAACAGGCCTTCAACATACTCACTGGCTTCAGCAATCTGAGCCAGTGTTTGACCAATATCCGGCGTCCAATATACTCAATGCCTCCGATTCATAATAGGGGATTTCAAATTGACAATTAAACTCTCGGCAATCGTTATATGGCATTTCATTCAAATTGTGCGCTTCCTCTCACATCTGCAAACCATTAATTATTCCAACATCGATTTGCAAACCTCTGTTCCTACTTAAAACTTGCGCCTTCCAAACGATTCCACTTTCAAGTTATACAATCAATCTATATACCATAAATTGTGCCAACCTTTATTGTGCTAGAATGCATTCATCATTTCATATGTGCATTCTCAATTCAACCCCAATTTCTGAAATTAAATATACACCTGCTCAATAAATCGATACACACAATTCTGAAAACACTTTTCACATTAACCAATGGAAATACTTACAAACTTTGTTTTTGGTCAGATATTCAAATTTCATGGCCCTTCCAATTGCCCAGAGGCTTACAAACTTGGCTATCCAAACCTCAACTCTCAATTTTTCTGCACTCTATTTTCTCTGATCTATTTTTTTTTCCTTTGAGGCATATCAATTTATACAAATTTAAAATGATCTAATTTGAGTTCAATCCCTTCAATATCTCAACAAATCCTCAAATATCTCAACACCCCTAAAGTCTAGATCTTTATCCCTAAAACCTTGAAACTAAATCTAACTTAGGCTCATAATTATCTCTTAGATATCTCTCATATAATTTCTCTCATGTTTTCCAATTATTTGGAAACATTTACAAATTCTCACATATAATTAATTAAAATATAATTTAATCACTCAAAAATAATATTAATATTTACATGAATTTAATATTTCCTCACAAACATAAGACCCCCTAGTTTAAATAAAATACAAAGTATTTTCGAGTCTAATGCTCCTGCATCAATAACAGTGGAAAGAGCATCACTCATGATAGTCATATTTTATAATATTTCAGTGAGAATATTTTAAGACTAGAAATAGCTTTCTCTTGATGAAATATTTTCAAATTGCTACTTGTATTAATTTCTACCAAATTCAGTAGATTTCTTCTTTGCAGACCTATTGTTTCGTCTCTAATTTTATATTTTCCTCTCCTCATAGGCTACAAACTCACTCTTTTCTACCACATCATGATCCAATACCCTCATTAGTAGAATTGTGGATTTGGCAGAAAACTCTTTTCAGTGAATAAGAGTTTAAACCACCTACCAATATCATAAAACAAATCATTAAATTGCCTTAGAGTTTAGGATGTGTCTGGTTAGGCACTTGAAGCAGTCCAAGTGTTGATTCCAGTGCCAACACAATCTTCACAAGGTGTCGAAACATCCAGAAAATTTTTTGTCGAATTTTGATCCAGACAAGAAGACGAAATTTGAAGACCATATAGACGAGTTCTGGATGCATTTACGAATTCTTGAGGTATGTTTTGACGGTGTTGCTTGCAGAATATTTACTTAAAATTTATAAGGTAGATCGTATGTATGGTATCACAGTCTTCCAACCAATTCAATCCATAGTTGGAGGGAGTTTAAGAAGTCATTTCTTGAAAATTTTGTTGACGATGAGACTCTTGTCATGATGTTGAATGAACTTGGGAAAGTAGGGGACAAAGAAAGAATTAAGGATTTAAATAAGAGGTTTATGCATTTTTTAAACAAGGTCCCCACCGATGTGTAACCTCACGATGATATCGTTAAGGATTATTATACATATTACTTTCCAACTAACATTTTCGTTTTTGTTAAAAGAGTTGTGAAGGAAACGTTGGCCTTAAACTTTGCAGAAGCTCTTACTGTTGAAAAATATTTGTGATCTATTGGATTCATTGTAGATGATGATGATCCCAAAGACTCCAAAGTAGCTGGTAGCAAAAACCAAGCCTCTTACAGTAGAACTAAATACAAAGACTTTTGATATGGAAAGCTTGACCAAGTCTTTGAAGTTTCTCATGAATGAAGTATTAGAGTTGAAGAGATGGTTGAGCAAGGAATCTACAACCAGCAGCAAGTCTTTTAGACTACCATTCTTTAAAAGGAACAATAATTCACAACAGCCAAATCTTCTCAAAGTTTTAACACGGTGTTCAATATCGAAATCCTGGGCATGGATGATTTTTTCACTTTTCATCAAGTAAAACATTCAAAGAATACATGCCCACAGTGGAACCACAATATGAACACTATGATGGCTAATCTCTTTGATACTCTATTAAGGAACGAACAACCTAAGGAGAATGAATAAATAAGTGAACCTTCCACAACCGAGGAAAGTTCGGGTCCTATACATTCAGTGAATATGTTTTGTATCATATACAACATTGATAAACAAAGTATTTATCAATCGTCGGGAAGTGAAGCTCCTCCCAAGCACTCAACTAACCGTTACAAATTGAGGAGAAAAGTGCCTATTTCTAAGTAGGAAATAAAGAAGCAATTGTTTTGTATAATTATACCACCTTCAAATCTAGCTCATAATTCACAGAACAAGTCTGGAGGTGCTCCTTCTTCCAAGAACACTTCCAACAGTAACAGGAACAAGTCCACCACTCCTGCTGCAATGGATAAATTCACACCACCTAACTCATCAGCACAGCTCATTAAGATAGAAAGAATCGATTACAACATTGTTGAAGATATGAAAAGACTCGTGCTAACATTTCACTCTTTGAGCTCGCAAAGATAACGGGCCAGCGGGAACTGATTCTCCAAGCACTCTCATCACACACTCTGGCAGGTAAAGAAAATTATGCTTCTAAGGTAATGTCTGATAACTCTTGTGGCATCATGAATTTGTTGTAAATATTTTTTATTTAAGTTTCTAACACTCTCTTCCCTTTGTTTTTGTAAACTTTTGAAAACTTTAATTAACTCTTTGGTTGATTTTGATGCATCCGCAAATGCTATGCCATTTTTGGTTTCTAATAAAATAAATGTAAAATGGGATAAAAAAGATGCATAGATCATACAACTGGACAGATCACTTGTCCAGTCCATCAGTGAACTCAGTAATATTATTATTCACTTTTCATCTAATCATAGAGTTCACCAGTGTATAAATATCGTAGTTGTGGACATTCTCGAAGCCTATAGTTTATTGCTAAGTAGATATTGCTCCATAAAACTCCAAGGATACTTTTCGACAGACTAGTGTCATTTATGGCTTCCATGCAAAGGTAGAAATAACCAAATTCAAGTTGAAATTGAGCCTTACATGAAGCATACCGTGACACAACTTGAGGAAAAAAATGAACCAACGGGCTTTGCAGAGGTGATCTTCGAAAAAAAAATCTAGAAGTAGATCCTGGATGTTATCTAGTACAACCTTCACCCATCCCACCATATACACAGTTGGAACTCCTTCCTTGAAATATAGCTGGTGTTAATGACATTTATACAGGAGATGTAAATAATACTAGTGTAGGACGTAGTTCTTGTATTTCTAACACTTGGATTTTATATTTTGACGGTTTGAAAATGCAGGAGGGCTCTGGAGCTGGCTACATTTTAATAGACTGACAATAGAGAAAACATTTGATCTCTTGTCGCTTGGAATTTGACTGCACCAATAATGTTGTTGAATATGAAGCATTCATCATGGGTTTGAAGAAATTCATTGACCTCAAAGTTGGGGTACTCAAATCAATAGGTGACTCTGAAATCACCGTACGCCAGGTATGAAATACTATACATTGTGTGTCACCTAATCTCAAAAGTTAACAATAAGCCTGTATGGCATTTGATTTCACAATTCCAAGATTTTAATATTTTTTTTGTTCCTATAATCTGTAACGTCAATGTCGATACATTAATAAATGTTGTTACTAGGTTATCACTGCTAACGGATGGATTTTCTATTGAAATTATTTATATGCCATTCATTCCAGATAATATTACTATTTTTTGTGTTTTAAATGATGACCAACATATACTTGATTTTATGGTGAACACTAATGTGTTCAAAGACACAGCCATCGACGAATACAAGCACGATAAATAGTTACAGGATGTAACTCAAGCAATCAAAAGAAACCCCATGCCCAAGGGCGTGGTGTCACTAGAAAATTTATATGACTTGAAAAATTGATTTAAGGGTCCAGTAAATGTGAAGACTCATAGTTTGACTTTGTTGCATGAACAAATAAATCTTGGTACAGAGGAAGATCTAAAGTTTGTCAATCTCGGTACTTGTTCCACACCTCAAGAGTGGAAAGCTTTCATCCGCCTGTTCAAGTAGTACTGATATGTGTTTGCATGGACATGCGATGATCTCAAAACTTACGACACATGGATAATCCAATATGTGATTCCAATTAAGGAAGGGGAAAATCATTTTCAACATAAGCTACACAAATTTCATCCAACTCTTTAGCCCTTGATTCAGAAAGGGTTGAGGAATTTTTTGGATGCTCGAATCATTTTCAAAGTGCGACAATCGACATGGGTCTCAAATTTGGTTCCAGTAAGAATAAGTACAGTGAAATACATCTGTAAGTGGATTTTCGCAATCTAAATCATGCCTC
Source organism: Pinus albicaulis (assembly GCA_034641835.2). Classification (NCBI taxonomy): domain Eukaryota; kingdom Viridiplantae; phylum Streptophyta; class Pinopsida; order Pinales; family Pinaceae; genus Pinus; species Pinus albicaulis. Next base: position 622,612,134 of record CM076582.1, read on the forward strand.
GTACAAAGAAAATTATCCAGTGTCGTCGATGGAATAGATTTTACAGAAAGTATCAGGGTCTGAAATTTTTTCATTGCTGGACAAATTTTCAGGCTACAACCAGGTTCTAGTGGTACATTTTCTTTTAAGATAATTCCTTTTGGAATTGTTAATATAGGTGCAACCTTTCAGCACACTATGGACATAGCATATCATGGTTTGATTAGACATAGCATGGTGGTCTATCTAGATGATGTGATAGTGTCTTTGAAAATAATATCTGGCCACTTACTCCATATGAAGTAAATTTTCGGGCGATGTTGCAAATGTGGGATATCTCTTAATCCCAAGAAGACAATTTTCACAGCGTATGAGGGAAATATCTTGGGTCGTATCATTGCAGAGAGTGGGATTAAGGTGGACCCTGAACAAGTCAAAATGATTACTTAGATTTCCTTCCCTGTGAAGAAGAAACCCATGTAGTCCTTCTTGGGGAAAATAAATTTCCTCCGCAAATTATTCTCTAAATATGCATAGATAGTGAAACCACTACAAAATATTATGAAGAAGGATGTGATTTACAAGTGGGATAAAAGGGAAAAGGATCCATTCGCTCATATAAAGTAAGTAATTGCGAAATCGCCAGTGCTATACAATCCAAGTTTCAACAAATATTTCCTACTTTACACCTTCGCTTATGACACTTCTCTCGTTGTAGTTATTACATAGAAGGATGATAAATGAAACGAGCAGCCAATAACATTCATGAGTGTCAGATTGCAAGGACCTAAACTTAATTACGCCGCCATTAATAAACAAGCATATGCAGTCTACAAAGTAGTAAAACACTTTAGGCCTTATCTTCTAAAGAATCATGTTATTATCTTTGTGACACACCCAACTATTAGATGGATGTTTTTTCAACCAAATTTGTGTGAAAAAAGAGTGAATTGGATGACCAACCTACAGGAGTACGATATTGAGTTCAAACTAGTTCATATAATCAAGGGTCGTGGTTTATGCTAGTTAGCAGTAGAAGCAACAAGTTCATGACAAGATCTCTTCTAGATGGGAGCAGAAAATTGAAATGTATAATATAAAACAAGTTACCCCCACTAACACACCAACCTTTTGGTACGTAGATCTACGGTAGTATATTGAACAAGGTACCCTACCCTCACATTTTTCAATGATTCAAAATAGGGCTACCAATTTGAAAGCTCTATCTGATCAGTTGGTACATGGAGTGCTTTTCAGAAAGCACCATAATCGGGTCCTGCTCAGATGCTTGGAAGCACCAAATTCAAAAAGGGTACTGAATGAACTCCATGATGGACCAACTGGAGGAAATTTTGCAAGTGACACTATGGAACAAAAATTTATGTAGGCTAGTTTATGTTAGCTCACAATTTTCAAATATTCTCATGCTTATGCCCGCGAGTGTCTAGTTTGTCAAAAATGTGCTAGCCGAGAAAAGAAGTCAGTTGCCTAATTGCATCCCATTGTTTTAGAAGAACCATTCCAATAATGGGGCTTGATGTTATCGGTGATATATTTCCACACTCTTCGAATAAATATTCTCACTACTATAGATTAATTCATGTGGTGGATAGAAGCAGTTCCTCTCAAGCAAGTGAATGATTAAGTGTTAATTTTTCTTAGGGCTATATTGTTCTTTTCTTTGATAATTTCATTGCTTCTTTAACACATTAAGTTCGCCGCATAACATCATAACATTATTCATATTCATATCATTATTCAGCAACATATGCAACTATATAGAAAGAACAATATCATAATCATCAATGCAGCATAACATAAAGGAACAATAGAAGAAAAACATTCACACATAGAGACACCAAGATTGGTCGGAGACCAGGGAAAAACCCACTATGGGGAAACCATTTGAAACTCTTCCTCTTATTGGATTGTCATCAAATGATTCAGAAAAATGGAGTACAATGATCCATATCTTCATCTATGTAACTATTCACCAAAAAAAACTACACAATATCCATGAAATGAACCCAACAATGCTTATACTAAAAATCTCGATTCTAAATCTTGTAATGAACTTTCACTGACTGCAGTGAACTGTAAAACATTGCAGTTAACGAGAGAAAAAATTGGAATACTGATATTTCATATTTTAGGTCTCATTCGTACAGAGGATTCATCCGAGCGACTGTGGCAGCCCAGTCGCTTCCTTAAGTCTGGTAGGCGAGAAACTATGGTTGGATCTGAACTGTGTCAAGCGTGCGACTATGATTTTGAAGATTTAACTCCCAATTGCATGGATAGAGAGTTTTATGTGCGAATAGAAGGCTCCAGTCGCATGAATGATATTTTGTGTGAGCGACTATGGTCAACTTCTTCCTGCATTGTGCAACTGACTAAGGCCCAAAACCCTAAAACTGAGATGCGAGCTTTGGACCCTGCAATTTCACCTTAGAGCGAACCCATTTCTCCTCAGACCTGTGCGATCCAAAGCCAAGAAAGAGAATAGAATAATGACTCATGATGATGTCAAAATGAGGTAGAGGTCACTTGTATTTATAGCCTACCAAGGGTGTCCGCTTTATTTTAGGGTCGACCCTATCAAATATGCACATGTGGGATTTTCTTCATAAGTACACTTTCCCTTATCCGATTTGAGTGATATTTAGGTTGATTTTGGTCCTCTCAAATAGACGAATTCAATAAAATAATTATATCCATCAAATGAACTGTCCAAAGTGGAATTTGAAGGCATTTTCATATTTTAACACTCCCTCTCAGCTAGGGAGAATTCTACCTCAATCATGTATCCTGTCAACAAACCATATCTAGTCTCAAGTATCTCATTATCACATATCATCATTGATCATCTCAATTCATATATTTCCTATTCTCTTTTGTAAGGATGAATCTCTTCAATCCTAATTTATGAGGCTCACTGAAATAAAGAGTAACCTCCTCAGCTATTGGGGAAGCAATATGATCGAGAGATGGTTCTTATTGCTTATTTCAATTGGAGGTCTCCCCCGTGATTGGAATGTATTCAATAACACTATTCTCAATAATAATGTGATTCTTAATTTTGATGAAATATTGATGAGATGCACTCAAGAGGAAACAATAATTATGGAGTATGCCTCTAATGGTAATGCAAGTGACCCTAATGCCTTCGCCGCTCATGCAAAGAAGAAGAAACATGGTGGCCCGAGAAATCAAAACCATGGAAGAGCAGGGCCCAAGGAAGGAAGGGAATATGTTACACTTGTAACAAGACTAGTCACTATGCAAGAGAGTGTCCTAATATAAGGGACTCTCCCAGGGATGATGACAACAACAACTTGAGAAGGAATGGCAGGAACAACAAGTTCCAAGGAAAAAGGAAGGCTCCCTCTGATCATAATGGAAATGGGAAACCTTTCAAGAGGTCAAGAAATTCTAGGTACAATGAGTCTAATGTTGTTGATAATAAGAGAAATGATTTTATTCTTGTATCTACCCTATCTTCTGCATCTCCACCTGACACCCTAGATATCTGGTTAATTGAGAGTGGTGCTTCAAGGAACCTCACTGGTTATAAAGAAGCCCTTTCTTATTTGGTTGAGAAGGATATTAATCTAGAAATTTTCCTTGGAGATAATTCCACCTATCCCGTGAAAGGGACAAGGACCATGACCCTCCATTTATCTCAATTTCAAGTCATCCAATTAAAATATGTGTTGTATGTACCTAATTTGAAGAAGAACCTTGTGGCAAAGGGTTCTAGGTGGCATTCGTTGATGGAAAGGTACTTATCTGGAAAAAGAACTTCAAGGAAGCTATTTCTATTGGTTGTAGAGTTGATACACTCTAACAGGTTGGAGAAAGTCCATTGAGGGCTATGACATGTGATACAACTCTTCAAACAGAGTTATGGCACCGGAGGTTTGCACACCTACATTACAAAGCCCTTCCCGAAGCAAGGAAGGTGGTGACAGGGATGCCTGAATTGAGGGATGATCATGAAGTAATATGTCACGGTTGTGCCAAAGGGAAGCATACAAGGGGACCATTCCCCTCAAATTTGGTATGATGCCCATGACATCCTTGGGAATATGTTCCTATTACATGACTTTTACAGATGACTTCTCCAGCAAGAACTGGATATATTTTTTGAAGAAGAAGGACGAAGCATTCAAATGGTTCTGCACCTTCAAGGCCTTATAGGAAAATCAAACTGAGAAGAAAATCAAAGTTTTGAGGACCGACAATGGGACTAAGTATGAGTCAAATGATTTTAATGACTTTTGTAGCGAAGATAGCATTAAGAGAGATTCAAACTACAAAGCATTCCCGAGAAAATGGTGTTGCCGAAAGAAATAACAGACCATTGTGGAAGCGTTCGCGCGATGCTATGTGGTGTTACACTATTTTTTTGGTCATCTAACCTACTATCATTATTGGACCCAAGTACACCATGTAAGACCAATTTACCCTAAGTAAAATTGCCTTCATCAGGAAATAACTTAATAAACACATTTATTAGGTTGTTTATGGTCTAAACAGAACCCAAAAAGGAAAATATTAAACAAACTCATTTGTTTGGCTTTCTCGGGTCATGTTTAACCCAAAAACAAAGAAATTAATTAGATAAACCTTTATTTATCTTTTTATTTTCTAGGAATAATTATTTAAATCTTATTTAGATAATATTCCTTGTTAAATATGACCAAATCACCCACAAATAATTAAATAAATCATTATTTATTTAATTATCCTTCAACCACTTCCTTAAAAAGATAAATAAATCATTTATTTATTTATTATTAACAAATAAAGGGATTTGACCCAAGTCAAATACTTTTTTCCTCCAACAAATATAATAAAATATTCCATAAAAGGTGGATCTAGATTTGGTTAACATTATTTTAATCATGCACCAAGATCTAGAATGACCCAATATTTTGTTATAAATAGGAGGGTTTTTCCTACCACTCTTCACCTTTTGTTGCCTATTAGATCACTCTGGATCTAAACTCTTGGTCTGACTTTGAGCCATTATCATTGTCATATTTTCCATTATTTACTGTGTGAGCTCCCTTTGAGTTCTATCTTTGTCTGGGTTTTCTACACCAACAGGAGAGAGAAATGCTAGATCTGAAGTGCTGAGGACTTCCAAGAACCCATCCCATTGAGGAGAATTGGAAACATCTTCTTTTTTCCTCCCAGGTGCCCTTAATACAAAAAGTCTTTTCTTCAAAAATTGTTCTTGTCTTTGTCATTGATATATGGAGCAAACTCTTTACTTTACCGCTTAATGTCTTTCTATGCATAGATCTGGTTTTTTGCAGCTCTTGTCTTGATCAACTAACTGCAGATCTGAAGATATTGGCAACCATATTTGATGTTAGGGCTATTAGTTATGCGTAGCTAAAGTGGTCTTTTTTCGGACACTTCGACAAAGGATTCATACTAACAATGTGACCAAGGTCTTCCAAAGTTTCTATGGGGAGAAGATGTGAACATTGTTTTGTGTGTTAAAAACAGATTCTCGCATTCCTATTTGGACTCCAAAACTCCTGAAGAAGTCTTCTCTGGTAAGAAACCTAATGTTTCTCATTTTAGGGTTTTTGGTGGTCATGTTTACTTACATGTTCCGAAAGAAAAGAGAAGCAAACTGGATGCTTCTGGAAAGAAGGGAATGTTTGTGGGATACAGTGAAACTTTGAAGGCGTATAGAATATATGTGTCTGGTAAAAGAGAAGTGGATATAGGCCACGATGTCACCTTCGATGAAGATGTTTCCCTCAAAAAAGTAAGAAATCTTCCTATCTCCAAGGAAGACAAAGAAGATGAAGAAGCAGGGAAGTTTGAAGAGTCGAAGGATGACCTGATGCCTGATGTTGAAGGACCTATGGATCCCATTGATCCACCTCCTTCAAATAAGAGAAGACCCTCATGGCTTAGGGATACTCTCAAAGATGCCAAGGGACATATTGCCCCAAGGGGGATATTCTGTGAAAGCAAGAAGCTGAAGAGATACCAAGAGTATATAGCAGCCATGAGTACGATAGTACAATATGAGCATAGAACATTTGAAGAAGTCGTAAAGCATAAATTTTGTAAGGATGATATGCATTATCACTCATAAAATTGTGAAGCTTTAATTGACATGGTCATACATTTCACTCATCAAAAGGATAAGGTCTCCTTAAGCCTTTTAAAGTTGGTATAGGAAAAATTCATTTTTTTTTAATATTTAACCTATCCTAAGGTTCAAGGTCACCTCCATTTATGTCATTTCATGTCCCATCAGTCCTCATATGGTTGTCAGTTTTCATTCCCCGTGCATTTGAATTCAAAAAGGGCGCTTGTGTCAATTTTTCAAGTTTTCGTAGCGTTTTATATGGCAAATCAGCACTTTTCGCTACGAAACTCCCTAATAGTTTCGTAGTGAAACTATCATAGGATAAACTAATCACGCTATGAAAATCTGTTATCTTGCCTATTTTGTCAAATTTGATATGAAATTTCATTCCATGATTGGAGGAGTTAGGGTGGTGGTCATTCGAGTCTGTTATGATTAATTCAAAAGTACCAAGCAGTGTCTGAGGTCATCATTACCCTTTTTGGCATGCATGTGTCATGATTAAATCATGAGTTTTCATTCAAACCATAAAACCTTACCCTAATTAGCCTTTTTTTCATATTCCACTTTATCTTTGGATGTAATTGGATTTCTGGAGAGCTGCTTCATCGAGCCAAGCAGGTTGCTGGAAGATTTGAACTTTGCAGGTGTCATCAAGCAAGCGAGGCTGTGAAGATGTAAAGCATCCATGGCTGCAAGAAAGGTCATGGAAAGCAGCAAATAGACTGAGAAGATAAATGAAACTGCTTAGCCACCAAGCATCATAGATCTGTCTTCACCTGCAAAAGAAGCGCTGGTTATCAAACAAAGAAAGAGTAAAGATAAAATTAGTGAAAAATCAGAAATTGAAACCTTTAAAGAGAATTTGAAGGTGGAAGGTGAGGAAATATTAGTCTTGAAGCAAGAGGCAAAGAAACACAGAGTTGAGAAAGTTCAGTTTGAGCAAATGAGAAATATTTGGGAAGATCAAGTCGCCAGTGTTTCAAAGACCTTGGACAATACAGAAAAGTTGATAAAGTGGACTCAGCCACTAAGAGGAGAGGTCAAACACATCAAAAAGATAAATCTGCACTTGCAATCCAAGAACAAGGCATTAAAAAACCAAGTGCAAGATCTGCAGGAGCAATTGGATTTGATTCATGTGGAGTTGGAAAAGAAAGGATTGAAGATGACAGTGGTAGAAGAGCCCATTAGTCAACTGATTGTAAATGAGGAGGAAACACCACAGGGGTAATAAGATAAGGTGAAATATGTTTTAGGAGGTTCATAACATGAAAAGAACCCAAATTTTGCAGCTGGAGAACATTTTTTGAAGACGATCTTGAAAACAGCATTTTCTGGTTTTTTACACTTTTTCGTAGCGTACCTCAAGCTTGAAATGGAGATATGCCACGATGTCACCTTCGATGAAGATGTTGCCCTCAAGAAAGTAAGAAATATTCCTAGCTCCAAGGAAGACAAAGAAGATGAAGAAGTAGGGAAGTTGGAAAAAATAAAAGATGACCTGATGCCTGATGTTGAAGGACATGGATCCCATTGATCAACATCCTTCAAATAAGAGAATACCCTCATGGCTTAGGGATACTGTCAAATATTTCAAGAGACATATTTCCCCAAGGGGGACATTCCGTGAAAGTAAGAAGCTGAAGAGATACCAAGGGTATCTAGCAACCACGAGTACGATAGTACAATATATGCCTAGAACATTTGAAGAAGTCATAAAGCATCAAGTTTGGAAGGATGATATGTGTTATCACTCATAAAATTGTGAAACATTACTTGACATGGTCATACATTTCACTCATCAAAAGGATAACGTCACCTTAAGCATTTTCAAGTTAGTATAGGAAAATTTCATTTTTTTTACATATTTAACCTATCCTAAGGTTCAACATCACCTCCATTTATGCCATTTCATGTCCATCAATCCTCATATGGTGTCAGTTTTCATTCCCCATGCATCTGAATTCAAAAATGGTGCTTGAGTCAATTTTTCAAGTTTTCGTACCGTTTTATACAGCAAATCAACAGTTTTTGCTACGAAACTACCTAATAGTTTCGTAGCAAAACTGTCAGAGGATAAACTAATCACGCTACGAAAATTTGTTTTCTTGCCTGTCTTGTCAAATTTGATATGAAATTTCATTCCATGATTGGAGTTAGGGTGGTGGTCATTCAAGTCTGTTATGGTTAATTCAAAAGTACCAAGCCGTGTCTGAGGTCATCATTACCCTTTTTGGCATGCATGTGTCTGATTAAAGCATGAGTTGTTATTCAAACCATAAAACCTTACCCCAATTATCCTTTTTTTCATAGTCCACTTTAACTTTGCATGTAATTGGATCTCTGGAGAGCTGCTTCATCGAGCCAAGCAAGTTGTTGGCATATTTGAACTTCGTAGGCGTCATCAAGCAAGCAAGGCTGTGAAGATATAAACATCCATGGCTGCAAGAAAGGTCATGGAAAGCAGCAAATAGACTGAGAAGATAAATGAAACTGCTCAGCCACCAAGCATCATAAATATGTCTTCACCTACAAAAGAAGATTTGGTTATCAAACAAAGAAAAGGTAAAGAGAAAATTAGTGAAAAATCATAAATTGAAACCCTTAAAGAGCATTTGAAGGTGGCAGGTGAGGAAATATCAATCTTGAAGCAAGAGGAAAACAAACACAGAGTTGATAAAGTTCAGTTTGAGAAAATGAGAAAAATATAGGAAGATCAAGTCACCAGTGTTTCAAAGACCTTGGAAAATACAAAAAAGTTGATAAAGTGGACTCAGCCAATAACAGAAGAGGTCAAAAAAATCAAAAAGATAAACCTGCACTTGCAATCCAAGAATGGGGCATTAAAATCCAAGTGCAATATCTGCAATAGCAATTGAATTTGATTCATTTGGATTTGGAAAAGAAAGGATTGAAGATGATAGTGGTAGAAGATCCCATTAGTCAACTGATTGTAAATGAGGAGGAAACACCACAGGGGTAATAAGGTAAGGTGAAATATGTTTTAGGAGGTTCATAACATGCAAAGAACCCAAATTTTGTAGCTGGAGAAAAATTTTTGAAGACCATCTTGAAAACAACATTTTTTGGTTTTTTACACTTTTTTGTAGCGTACATCAAGCTTGAAACCAGAAATATGCTACGAAAAATCCCGTAGGTGATTTTTTGAATTTAAACTCATTTTTGGCATGTTTTAAGGAGGGAGATCGATGGTTGCAAGGTGTCATGACATGATGAAGGTTTTGGAACAGCAAAGAAGTCAAGAAGATTGATGAAAAAGCTATTTTTCCCACACTACTAAAACTCACTACGAAACTACCCTGTTTTCGTAGAGAGCAATTGTTGAAGGATTTTGAGCATCTTAAAAGATTTTTTTGCCAGCTGGATACCTCCAACATGTTAGTGGATATAATTAGAAAATATTTATGACTCAAAGGGAGTGTCATCCAGCCACATCATTAGTCAAAACAACGTTGAAGATGAAGGTCGTCCATTCCTAAAAAGCAGGGTTATGTTCCACAGATCTAGGGGTGCTATAAATATGTAAAGTGGTGGTGAACTTCGTCATGTGTACTTCGAGCATGTGACATTCGTTGTGTAACCATCATGTAACTGTTTCACAGATAGGATAAAGGAATGTAATAAATAAGAGATACTGTCCTATTAGGAATTTGTTTCTTTAAAGGTGGCTGGCAGTTTTTTGTTTTAAGTTATTGATTTCAGTTATGAAAGGTGTCATAGTATAATTCAAGGATCTAGCCACCAGGCAGATCATCCATATTGTAAAGAATGTCTTTTTATAGACAAAACATCGAAGAAGCAAGGGGTTGGAGAGTATTTGCAAAACATTGTTGCTTGCTTTGTTTTTAGCCATTATCGGTGGTGGTGATATATATTTCTACTTCCAAATCTAAGATTCTCATGAGGTTTTTGATGTCTTATTTATCTATATCTTATGTTTAATCACTTGCAGTATATTTCATCTCTAATTACTCATAATTCATAATATTATGATCTGACTTCCTTTAGTGGTGAAATGATTGTGTTTTTCAATGTTGTGTGTGTGAATTATCTCTGTTAAAAACCTCTTTCTGCCTCAGCTTCAATGTGAAGAAACAATGTCACTAAAACTACTGAATGTTGACTCCATAAGGCCAACGGTAGCAAGCCTGTATTTTTCAACCTGCAATCATACAAAACAAGTCACAATTACATAGGTTTATCCGTCTAGTACTATCCTTATTCAAAATCATAAACCCCCTTTGAGAGAGCCCTCTCAAACTAAAGAGGCTAAGCTTCAGTTAGAAGTGGTATGAAAGAGTTACATTGATTTGATTAATGAGCAGCCAATCAAGATCAATTTGGTGAAAACATTTTGGTGCGTCTGCCAGGAACCTGAAGACATATTTCCCAAAGTCTCTATGCAAAAAGTGAAGCTGAACTCTTGGTGGTAGCAGGAGCTCAGAATCTGTTCGAGGCTGCAACTACCTTGGTGACTCCATTTCAAAAATTCATGTTTAAAGGTGGCTTCAAGAAGGAGATACGCGACGAGCAATCCAGATCCTAACCCATCTGCTATTGTGAATAATCCAAACACAATTTCCAGAGGCATTCAAGGCAGCTCTTCAAAATCAAGTACCCCATCACATTCAAGAGCTTTGTCCTCTGAATCTTTAAGAAGTCCTGAAGATAAAAAGTTTGATGATAAAATTCAGGAAGCCTTGTTTAGGTCTGAAAATGAAAATGAATTGACTTGAGATTGTTTTAGACCTGCAAAGAAGAGGTATTGATACCTCAACCTTAGTGACCCAAAAAGATAAAGAAGAATTATGGGGGGCAGTCACATCAGATTTATTGTTAGAGAGGGAATATTTGGATAAGCTGAACGAATTAGACCAATCTGAAATCTTGCTAAGAAGAAAATCTGGTTTTCCTTTACCTGACTGGAGCTCATTTGTAACTGGACTACAAAGACCAACTACAACACCTCCTAACAGTTCTTCTTCTACTACAGTTGTCCCTAAAAATACCACAGTCCCTATCATCATGGTTGGAAATGTTCCACCTCCACCTGCTGCTGCACCTGCTAGGTATGCTCCGCTTGTTCTCCCAGTTGTCCTTAATGCTCTCCCTAGTAAATACTCTGCTAGAATTAAAACTTGGGGAAGTAATGAAGAAATTACAGCTGAAGAACATGTAGACCAATTCAATGAATTTATAGACAGAGAGGAGGTTGACAATGAAGATGTCAAAATGAGACTATTTGCTCAAAGTTTCACTGGTGAGGTCAAAAAGTGGTTCAAGGCCCTTGCTCCAGGAATCTTACATAATTGGAATGAGTTTGAGGATAGTTTCTTGAGAAAGTGAGGAAATAGAACAAACCTTGTGCAAGCCCTCACTGAATACAATAATCTGAAAATATCTGTAGATGAAACTATCCAAAATTTCTCCAAGAGATTTAATAAAGTCTATGATTCCATCCCTGCTCATCTTAAGCCTCCACTAGGAGCATCTCAATTGCGCTATGTTGAGGCGTTTGACTATGACTTCTCTATCCTAATTAGAGAAAGAGAATCCCCTTCACTAGCATAAATTAAAAATGACGTTGTGATAGTGGAAGTAAATATGATAGCAGCCAAGAAATCCAAGATGGGAAAAACAAAATTGAAAGAAGAAGATAAGCCTTCCACCTCAGATGATAAATCTGACTCCATGATGAAGAAAATGGAAAAATTTATGGATAGGCCTGCCCTTGGAAATGCTTCTGCACCTCCTACACAACATGAGCCACAATTTAGAAATCCATAGTTTAGAAGGCCTTAAAATCAACAGAGACAAAGGGAAAATAGAAATTAGCCTGACCCTTAATTAAGGCCTCCTTTTCAGCAAAATTTAGATGATGAAGAAGTTCAGCCTGAGATTCCATAAGACTCCATTCACTGCCTAGATGAAAACATGTCTAGAATGTTTTTGACCAAAGAAGAGCATGATGAGTCTTATCATGATGTAAATAATGGTGAGGAACCATCTGACTACCTTAAAGGTCATCAACATGCAATCTTTGAGATGAAAAATCAATATAACCTCAGAAATATAAATGTCCCTATTACTTCAAATAAAACACAACCCAATAAAGATTCTCCTAAAGCATCTGAGGCTAGAAAAGACCCACAACCTCCTCCTCCTGTCAAATAAAGTGAAAATATTACTTTTGCTTTCAGTTTGGAGAATGAGATTACAAAAATCAAGATCCCAATCCCTTTTGGAGAAATTTTTAAGGTGAATGAGTACAGAAGTAAAATTGTAAAAATGTTGAATTCTCAACCAGGAGCTGCAGACTTCCTTAATGTACAAGAAGACCCTCTAACCATCTACTTGGGACCAAGATTGGAACATGAACAGAATGAAGAAGTACCTTCTTCAAATGTCAAACTTAGTATCCATGACATTACTTTACACAATGCCATGTTGGATTCAGGGGCTTCTCATAACTTCATGCCTAAAGTGAGTATGGAAAGGATGGGATTAGAAATCAATAGGCCATACAAGGATATGTTTTCTTTTGATTCAAAACGAGTTCAATGCATTGGATTGATAAAATATGTTGTTGTTGGTCTTACACAAGTCATTGCCAAGACAGTGGTAATGGACATTGTGGTAGCAGACATTCCACCCAATTTTGGTATGCTTCTATCTAGGTCTTGGGCAGCAAAAATCAAAGGCACCATGCAGATGGACCTAACATATGCCACCATTCTTGTTTTTGGTGAGAAAATAAGACTGTACATAGAGACAAGGATGGCTTATATGGATAGAAGATGAAAGGATGGAAGAAATTCAGGAGGTTGAAAGTTAGCAAGTTGAACCTCATTACATTCACTGAATAGATACCAAGAATCTCTTGAGATATCTTCTGGGAACAATCAAACATGGGCTGAGATACAATGTCGGGAGTTTGAGACTCCATGGATATACTGATGTTGATTGGGCTGGCAGTGTGGTTGACCGCAAGAGCACATCTGGATGTTGCTTCACCTTGGGTTCTGCTTCGATATCTTGGATGAGCAGGAAGCAGAATTCGGTGGCTTTGAGTGTTGAGAATTTGGAGGGCTGGAGATTAATAAAAATTCTCTTCTTGATACCCACTTGTGATACTACTTGTGATAATTATGTGATCTTACTTGTGACCACAACTGTGTACACTCCTAATAAAAATGGTGTTGCTGAAAGAAATAATAGGACCATTGTGGAAGCTTCCCGCCCCATGCAATGTGACCAAGGTCTTCTGAATTTTCTATGGGGAGAAGATGTGAAAACTGTTGTGTTTTTTAAAAACAAATGCCCGCATTCCGCTTTGGACTCCAAAACTCCCGAAGAAGTCTTCTCTGGTAAGAAACCTGATGTTTCTCATTTTAGAGTTTTTGGCTGTCATGTTTACTTTCATGTGCCGAAAGAAAAGAGAAGCAAGTTGGATGCTTTTGGAAAGAAGGGAATGTTTGTGGGATACAATGAAACTTCGAAGGCATATAGAATCTATGTGTCTGGTCAAATAGAAGTGGAGATATGCCACGATGTCACCATCGATGAAGATGTTGCCCTCAAGAAAGTAAGAAATCTTCCTAGATCCAAGCAAGACAAAGAAGATAAAGAAGCAGGGAAGTTGGAAGAACCGAAAGATGACCTGATGCCTGATGTTGAAGGACCTATGGATCCCATTGATCAACCTCCTTCAAATAAGAGAAGACCCTCATGGCTTATGAATACTCTCAAATATGCGGAGAGACATATTGCCCCAAGGGGTACATTCCGTGAAAGCAAGAAGCGGAAGAGATACCAAGGGTATCTAGTAGCCATGAGTACGATAGTAAAATATGAGCCTAGAAAATTTGAAGAAGTCATAAAGCATCAAGTTTGGAAGGATGATATGTGTTATCACTCATAAAATTGTGAAACATTACTTGACATGGTCATACATTTCACTCATCAAAAGGATAAGGTCACCTTAAGCCTTTTCAAGTTGGTATAGGAAAATTTCGTTTTTTTTACATATTTAACCTATCCTAAGGTTCAAGGTCACCTTCATTTATGCCATGTCATGTCCCATCAATCCTCATATGGTGTCAGTTTTCATTCCCCGTGCATTTGAATTCAAAAAGGGTGCTTGTGTCAATTTTTCAAGTTTTCGTAGCATTTTATACAGCAAATCAGCAGTTTTCGCTACAAAACTGCCTAATAGTTTCGTAGAGAAATTGTCAGAGGATAAACTAATCATGCTACGAAAATCTATTTTATTTCTTGTTTTGTCAAATTTGATATGAAAGGTCATTCCATGATTGGAGTTAGGGTGGTGGTCATTCGAGTCTGTTATGGTTAATTCAAAAGTACCAAGCCATGTCTGAGGTCATCATTAACCTTTTTAGCATGCATATGTCATGATTAAAGCATGATTTGTCATTCAAACCATAAAACCTTACCCCAATTAGCCTTTTTTTCATATTCTGCTTTATTTTTGCATGTAATTGTATCTCTAGAGAGCTTCTTCATCGAGCCAAGCAAGTTGCTGGCATATTTGAACTTTGGAGGTGTCATCAAGCAAGCGAGGCTGCGAAGATATAAAGCATCCATGGCTGCAAGAAAGGTCATGGAAAGCAGTAAAGAGACTGAGAAGATAGATGGAACTGCTCAGCCACCAAGCATCATAGATCTATCTTCACCTACAAAAGAAGAGCTGGTTATCAAAAAAAGAAAGGGTAAAGAGAAAATTTGTGAAAAATCATAAATTGAAACCCTTAAAGAGCATTTGAAGGTGGCAGGTGAGGAAATATCAGTCTTGAAGCAAGAGGCAAAGAAACACAGAGTTGAGAAAGCTCAGTTTGAGCAAATGAGAAAAATCTAGGAAGATCAAGTCACCAATGTTTCAAAGACCTTGTACAATACAACAAAGTTGATAAAGTGGACTCAGCCAATAAGAGGAGAGCTCAAACACATCAAAAAGATAAACCTGCACTTGCAATCCAAGAACAGGGCATTAAAAACCAAGTGCAAGATCTGCAATAGCAATTGGATTTGATTCATGTGGAGTTGGAAAAGAAAGGATTTAAGATGATAGTGGTAGAAGATCCCGTTAGTCAACTGATTGTAAATGAGGAGGAAACACCACAAGGGTAATAAGGTAAGGTCAAATATGTTTTATGAGGTTCATAACATGCAAAGAACCCAAATTTTGCAGCTGGAGAACATTTTTTGAAGACCATCTTGAAAACAACATTTTTTGGTTTTTTACACCTTTTCGTAGCGTACCTCAAGCTTGAAACCATAAATACGCTACAAAAAATCCTGTAGGTGCTTTTTTGAATTTAAACTCAGCTTTGGCATGTTTTAAGGAGGGAGATCGGTGGTTGCAAGGTGTCATGACATGATGAAGGTGTTGGAACAGCAAATAAATCAAGAAGATTGATGGAAAAGCTATTTTTCCCACGCTACTAAAACTCACTACGAAACAACCCTGTTTTCGTAGAGAGCAATTGTTGAAGGATTTTGAGCATCTTAAAATATATTTTTTTCCAACTGGATACCTCCAAAATGTTAGTGGATCTTATTAGCAGATATTTATGACTCAAAGGGAGTGCCATGCAGCCACATCATCAGTCAAAACAGCGTTGAAGATGAAGGTCGTCCATTCCTAAAAGGCAGGGTTATGTTCCACAGGTCTAGGGGTGCTATAAATATGTAAACTGGTGGTGAAATTTTTCATATATCCTTCGATCATGTGAAATTCATTATGTAACCATCATGTAACTGTTTCTCAGATAGGATAAAGGAATGTAATAAATAGGAGATACTATCCTATTAGGAGTTTGTTTCTTTAAAGGTAGTTGGCAGTTTTATGTTTTAAGTTATTGATTTAAGTTATGAAAGGTGTCATAGTGTAATTGGAGGATCTAGCCACCAAGAAAATCATCCATATTGTAAAGAATGTCTTTTTATAGACAAAACATCGAAGAAGCAAGGGGTTGGAGCGTATTTGCAAAAAATTGTTTCTTGTATGTTTTTGGCCATTATCAGTAATACAAAGTGACATTCTACTTCCAGACCTGAGATTCTCATGAGGTTTTTGATGTCTTATTGATCTATATCTTATGTTTAATCACTTGTCGTATATTTCATCTCTAATTACTCATAATTCATAATATTATGATCTGACTTCCTTTAGTGGTGAAATGAGTCTGTTTTCCTATGTTGTGTGTGTGAATTATCTCCGTTAAAAACCTCTATCTGCCTCAGCTTCCATGTGAATAAACAATGTCACTAAAACTGTTGATTGTTGACTCCATAAGCCCAATGGTAGCAAGCCTGCATTTTTCAACCTGCAATCATACAAAACAAGTTACAATTCCATAGGGTTAGCCATCTAGTACTATCCTTATTCAAAATCATCAACCCCCTTTGAGAGAGCCCTCTCAAACTAAAGAGGCTAAGCTTCAGTTAGAAGTGGTATGAAAGAGTTACATTGAGTTGATTGATGAGCAGCCAATCAAGATCAATTTGGTGAAAACATTTTGGTGCATCTACCAGGAACCTGAAGACATATTTCCTGAAGCCTCTATGCAAAAAGTGAAGCTATACTCTTGGAGGTAGCAGGAGATCAGAATCTATTCGAGGCTGCAACTACCATGGTGACTCCATTTCAAAAATTCATGTTTAAAGGTGGCTTCAAGAAGGAGATACGTAAGGAGAAATCCAAATCCTAACCCATCTACTATTGTGAATAATCCAAACACAATTTCCAGAGGCATTCAAGGCAGCTCTTCAAAATTAGGTACCCCATCACATTCAAGAGCTTTTTCCTCTGAATCTTTAAGAAGTCCTGAAGATAAAAAGTTTGATGATAAAATTCAGGAAGCCTTGTTTAGGTCTAAAAATGAAAATGAATTGACTTGAGATTGTTTTAGACCTGCAAAGAAGAGGTATTGATACCTCAACTTTAGTGACCCAAAAAGATAAAGAAGAATTATGGGGGGCAGTCACATCAGATTTATTATTAGAGAGGGAATATTTGGATAAGCTGAACGAATTAGACCAATCTGAAATCTTGCTAAGAAGAAAATCTGGTTTTCCTTTACCTGACTGGAGCTCATTTGTAACTGGACTACAAAGACCAACTACAACACCTCCTAATAGTTCTTCTTCTACTACTGTTGTCCCTAAAAATACCACAGTCCCTGTCATCATGGCTGGAAATGTTCCACCTCCACCTGCTGCTGCACCTGCTAGGTATGCTCCGCTTGTTCTCCCAGTTGTCCTTAATGCTCTCCCTAGTAAATACTCTGCTAGAATTAAAACTTGGGGAAGTAATGAAGAAATTACAGCTGAAGAACATGTAGACCAATTCAATGAATTTATAGACAGAGAGGAGGTTGACCATGAAGATGTCAAAATGAGACTATTTTCTCAAAGTTTCACTGGTGAGGTCAGAAAGTGGTTTAAGGCCCTTGCTCCAGTGATCTTGCATAATTGGAATGAGTTTGAGGATAGTTTCTTGAGAAAGTGAAGAAATAGAAAAAACCTTGAGCAGGCCCTCACTAAATACAATAATTTGAAAAGATCTGTAGATGAAACTGTCCAAAAATTTTCCAAGAGATTTAATAAATTCTATGATTCCATCCCTACTCATCTTAAGCCTCCACTAGGAGCATCTCAATTTCTCTATGTTGAGGCATTTGACTATGAATTCTCTATCCTGCTTAGAGAAAGGGAATCCCCTTCACTAGTAGAAATGAAAAATGACATTGTGAAAGTGGAAGTGAATATGATAGCAGCCAAGAAATCCAAGATGGGAAAAACAAAGTTGAAAGAAGAAGATAAGCCATCCACCTCAGAGGATAAATTTGACTCCATGATGAAGAAAATGGAAAAACTTATGGATAGGCCTGCCCTTGGAAATGCTTATGCACCTCCTACACAACATGAGCCGCAATTTAGAAATCCACAGTTTATAAGGCCTCAAAATCAGCAGAGACAAAGGGAAAATAGAAATTAGCCTGACCCTCAAGTAAGGCCTCCTTTTCAGCAAAATTTAGTTGATGAAGAAGATCAGCTTGTGATTCCATAAGACTCCATTCACTTCCTAGATGAAAACATGCCTAAAATGTTTTTGACCAAAGAAGAGCATGATGAGTGTGATCATAATGTAAATAAGGGTGAGGAACCATCTGACTACCTTAAGGGTCATCAACATGAAATCTTTGAGATGCAAAAGCAATAGAACCTTAGAAATAGAAATGCCCCTATTACTGCAAATAAAACACAGCACAAGAAAGATGCTCCTAAAGCAGCTGAGGCTAGAAAAGATCCACCACCTCCTCCTCTTGTCAAATAAAGTGAAAATATTACTTTTGCTTCCAGTTTTGAGAATGAGATTTCCAAAATCAAGATCCTGGTCCCTTTTGGAGAAATTATTAAGGTGAATGAGTACAGAAGTAAAATTGTAAAAATGTTCAATTCTCAACCAAGAGCTGCAGACATCCTTAATGTACAGGAAGATCATCTAACCATCTACTTGGGACCAATATTGGAAGATGAATAGAATGAAAAATTACCTCCTTTCTATGTCGGACTCTCTAACCATGACATGACTTTACACAATGCCATGTTGGATTCAGGGGCTTCTCATAACCTCATGCCTAAAGTGATTATGGAAAGGATTGGATTGGAAATAAATAGTCCACACAAGGATTTATTTTTTTTTAATTCAAAACGAGTTCAATGCATTGGATTGATAAAATATGTTGTTGTTGGTCTTACACATGTCCCTTCCAAGACAGTGGTAATGGACATTGTGGTAGCAGACATTCCACCCAAGTTTGGTATGCTTCTATCCAGGCCTTGGGCAGCAAAAATCAAAGGCACCATGCAGATGGACCTAACTTATGCTACCATTCTTGTTTTTGGTGAACAAAGAAGACTGTACAGAGAGACAAGGATGGCTTATATGGTAAGAAGTAAGGATAAGCCTCAGAATTTCCCAATTCTTTTCAATGAACTAACTGATGAAGCAGAAGATGAAAGGAAAGCAGAAATTCAGGAGGTTGAAAATCAACAAGTTCAACCTCATCACATTCACTGAACTGATACCAAGATTCTCTTGATATATCTTCGGGGAACAATCAACCATGGGCTGAGATACAGTGTCAGGAGTTTGAGACTCCATGGATATACTGATGTTGATTGGGCTGGCAGTGTGGTGGACCGGAAGAGCACATCTGGATGTTGCTTCACCTTGGGTTCTTCTTTGATATCTTGGATGAGTAGGAAGCAGAAGTCGGTGGCTTTGAGTGTTGAGAATTTGGAGGGCTGGAAATTAATACAAATTCTCTTCATGATAATTACTTGTGATATTACTTGTGACAATTATGTGATCTTACTTGTGACCACAACTGTGTACACTCCTGATAAAAATGGTGTTGTTGAAAGAAAGAACAGGACCATTGTGGAAGCTTCTCGCGCCATGCAATGTGACCAAGGTCTTCTGATGTTTCTATAGGGAGAAGATATGAACACTGTTGTGTTTGTTCAAAACAGATGCCCGCATTCCACTTTGGGATCCAAAACCCCCGAATAAGTCTTCTCTGGTAAGAAACCTGATGTTTCTCATTTTAGAGTTTTTGGCTATCATGTTACTTTCATGTTCCAAATGAAAAGAGAAGTAATTTGGATGCTTTTGGAAAGATGGGAATGTTTGTGGGATATAGTGAGACTTTGAAGGCATATAGAATCTATGTGCCTGGTCAAATAGAAGTGGATATGTGCCACGATGTCACCTTCGATGAATATGTGGCCCTCAAGAAAGTAATAAATCTTCCTAGCTCTAAGGAAGACAAAGAAGATGAAGAAGCAAGGAAGTTGGAAGAACTAAAAGATGACCTGATGCCTGATGTTGAAGGACCTATGGATCCCATTGATCAACCTCCTTCAAATAAGAGAATACCCTCGTGGCTTAGGGATACTCTCAAATATGCCGAGAGACATATTTCCCCAAGGGGGACATTCCGTGAAAGCAAGAAGCCGAAGAGATACCAAGGGTATCTAGCAGCCATGAGTACGATAGTACAATATGAGCCTAGAACATTTGAAGAAGACATAAAGCATCAAGTTTGGAAGGATGATATGTGTTATCACTCATAAAATTGTGAAACATTACTTGACATGGTCATTCATTTCACTCATCAAAAGGATAAGGTCACCTTAAGCCTTTTCAAGTTGGTATAGGAAAATTTCATTTTTTTTACATATTTAACCTATCCCAGGGTTCAAGGTCACCTCCTGTCTCCTCAACTTAGTGTTCCTAAATTGATGTCATAAATTGTCAACCAGGGCTAGTAAACTGTTGAAGTGAACTACACTATATGTGCCTAGGTATCTGCTTCCTACTTCGTTGTGTTTAGTGTTTTTCTAGTGCTTTTGGTTTTGTGTTTTTATGCTAAGAGGAAAAGAACTAAGTTGTTGGCAAAGAGAATTTATTGGTCACACTAAAACAGAGCAAAATCTATTCTAAACTATGTATGGTACCTAAGAATAGAAAATGATAATTCACTGATTGCAAAACTTGACAAGAAAAATAACTCATAACATGAACTCAGTCCAATTCATTTCGTTAGAAGTATGTTGGAACAACTTGAGAAAAGGATAAGTTTAATGCAATGAGGTTCTTCTAAGTAAACAACAACTTACAATATCACAGAGAAAATATCATCCATGGTTAGAAATTTTTTGGAACACATTTGGAAAGATTATCTGCAATATAGTAAGGAACCCTACTCTAAATTAACTTATGACACTAAAATTAATCCATTCTGCAACTCAAAATATCACTATTAAGCCTCATTCAAGGGTTAGAAATCTTTTGGAATAGTTTTGGAAAAAGGCAGTTTGTAAAATTATGAGAAATTACAGAACAGTCAAGACTTCAAAATGACATTACCAATTCTTGTTCATATGATAATGATGTATTAGCAGAGATTAAGAACAAGAGTAGTTTGTAAATAATGAAGGCCTTTAAGTATAATTTAACAGAACTAGAATACAACTAGCTAATAAAATTTAAAATACATTAAACAGAACCGAACTAATATGCAATTAACCTTCGAAATACTACAGCTGAACTAAAATGCAATTAATCTCTAAAATACTACAGCTCTATCTCATTCATTGTTAGTGGTACTTTGGAACAATTCATAAGAACAAGACTGGCTGTAACATTCGATGTAAGTTAGCACAAAACATAAAGTTCAGAAAACTGCCTAAATTAGAAACAAAACAGAGCTAAAGTTACTTATCTAAACAATATGCACAGAGCCTCTCGGGCAGTAGGGGCCCTCTACCACCATATTAGCACACGAATCTCCTCAAGATTGCTGCAGATCATGTATTAAAGTTGTTCTTCTTTCATTAAAGGAAAATGCTTCAAAAACAGAGTATTACGGTTTTGGATAACTTAACAATAAAACATCAATCTAGCTAATTGTCTCTCGGTCTCCCGAGTCATTCTTATAAGAGAAATACATAACTGCCCTTGAGAAGAAATAGGGATAAGTGTCTTTCCCAATTGAAATCAAATTAGAACTCTTGTAGAGGCCTCGTACTTTTGCTGAAGACATCTATAGAGTTCTTATCCCAGTAGAAGTCTACCTCTTAGTTTTGATTTCTTCCACGTGCATAACCACTTGGAGATTTTTGCTCAGACTTCGTAGAGGGCAAGGAATGATGTAGATGAGGTCTGGAATTCAACCATATGCATTTTTCCTTAAAGTGACACCTGTAACCTGTGTGAACATGAAGATAGTTGCGGAATAGGCGACTAGCTACAGAATGGCTGCATTCTGTAGCTAGGTCTAGTCAAAAATTACTACAACAACAAAACCATATAAGTGTAGCAAGTCAGTCATTATATACATTCTTAAAGTAACTTTAATCAATCCTATTGATCTTTTAAGCCTGCAACTGATAAAGGACAAAGGAAATGAAGTGAAATTTGGTGAAAGAGAAGGACATCTTTGGGGCTCAACACCTCCATTTATGCCATGTCATGTCCCATCAGTCCTCATATGGTGTTAGTTTTCATTCCCCATGCATTTGAATTCAAAAAGGGCACTTGTGTCAATTTTTAAAGTTTTCGTAGCGTTTTATACAGCAAATCAGCAGTTTTCACTACGAAACTGCCTAATAGTTTCGTAGCGAAATTGTCAGAGGATAAACTAATCATGCTACGAAAATTTGTTTTCTTTCCTGTCTTGTCAAATTCGATATGAAATTTCATTCTGTGGTTGGAGTTAGGGTGGTGGTCATTCGAGTCTGTTATGGTTAATTCAAAAGTACCAAGATGTGTCTGAGGTCATCATTACCCTTTTTAGCATGCATGTGTCATGATTAAAGCATGAGTTGTCATTCAAACCATAAAACCTTAACCCAATTAGCCATTTTTTCATATTCCGCTTTATCTTTGCATGTAATTGGATCTCTGGAGAGTTGCTTCATCGAGCCAAGCAAGTTTTTGGAAGATTTGAACTTTGCAGGTGTCGTCAAGCAAGTGAGGCTGTGAAGATATAAAGCATCCATGGCTGCAAGAAAGGTCATGGAAAGCAGCAAAGAGACTGAGAAGCTAAATGAAACTGCTCAGCCACCAAGCATCATAGATCTTTCTTCACCTACAAAAGAAGAGTTGGTTATCAAACAAAGAAAGGGTAAAGAGAAAATTAGTGAAAAATCAGAAATTGAAACCATTAAAGAGCATTTGAAGGTGGTAGGTGAGGAAATATCAGTCATGAAGAAAGAGGCAAAGAAACATAGAGTTGAGAAAGTTCAGTTTGAGCAAATGAGAAAAATATAGGAAGATCAAGTCACCAGTGTTTCAAAGACCTTGGACAATACAATAAAGTTGATAAAGTGGACTCAGTAAATAAGAGGAGAGGTCAAAAACATCAAAAAGATAAACCTGCAATTGCAATCCAAGAACGGGGCATTAAAAACCAAGTGCAAGATCTGCAATAGTAATTGGATATGATTCATGTGGAGATGGAAAAGAAAGGATTGAAGATGATAGTGGTAGAAGATCCCATTAGTCAACTGATTGTAAATGAGGAGGAAACACCATAGGGGTAATAAGGTAAGGTGAAATATGTTTTAGGAGGTTCATAACATGCAAAGAACCCAAATTTTTCAGTTGGAGAAAATTTTTTGAAGACCATCTTGAAAACAACATTTTTTGGTTTTTTACACTTTTTCGTAGAGTACCTCAAGCTTGAAACCAGAAATATGCTATGAAAAATCCTGTAGGTGCTTTTTTTAATTTAAACTCAGCTTTGGCATGTTTTAAGGAGGGAGATCGATGGTTGTAGGGTGTCACGACATGATGAAGGTGTTGGAACAGCAAAGAAGTCAAGCAGATTGATGGAAAATCTATTTTTCCCACACTACTAAAACTCACTACAAAACTACCCTATTTTTGTAGAGAGCAATTATTGAAGGATTTTGAGCATCTTAAAAGATTTTTTTGCCAGCTGGATACCTCCAACATGTTAGTGGATCTTATTAGTAGATATTTATGACTCAAAGGGAGTTCCATGCAGCCACTTCATCAGTCAAAACAACGTTGAAGATGAAGGTCGTCCATTCCTAAAAAGCAGGGTTATGTTCCACAGATCTAGGGATGCCATAAATATGTAAAGTGGTGGTGAACATGGTCATGTGTCCTTCGAGCATGTGAAATTCATTATGTAACCATCATGTAATTGTGCCATAGATAGGATAAAGGAATGTAATAAATAGGAGATATTGTCCTATTAGGAGTTTGTTTCTTTAAAGGTAGCTGGCAGTTTTCTGTTTTTAAGTTATTGATTTCAGTTATGAAAGGTGTCATAGTATAATTCGAGGATCTAGCCACTAGGCAGATCATCTATATTGTAAAGAATGTCTTTTTATAGACAAAACATTGAAGAAGCAAGGGGTTGGAGAGTATTTGCAAAAAATTGTTGCTTCTATGTTTTTGGCCATTATCAGTAATACAAACTGACATTCTACTTCCAGACTTGAGATTCTCATGAGTTTTTTGATGTCTTATTATCTATATCTTATGTTTAATCACTTGCAGTAGATTTCATCTCTAATTACTCGTAATTCATAATATTATGATCTGACTTCCTTTAGTGGTGAAATGACTGTGTTTTCCTATATTTTGTGCGTGAATTATCTCCATTAAAAACCTCTATCTGCCTCAGCTTCCATGTGAAGAAACAATGTCACTAAAACTACTGATTGTTGACTCCATAAACCCAATGGTAGCAAGACTGCAGTTTTCAACCTGCAATCATACAAAACAAGTTACAATTCCATAGGGTTAGCCATCTAGTACTATCCTTATTCAAAATCATAAACCCCCTTTGAGAGAGCCCTCTCAAACTAAAGAGGCTAAGCTTCAGTTAGAAGTGGTATGAAAGAGTTACATTGAGTTGATTGATGAGCAGCCAATCAAGATCAATTTGGTGAAAAAATTTTGGTGCGTCTACCAGGAGCTTGAAGACATATTTCCTGAAGTATCTATGCAAAAAGTGAAGCTGAACTCTTGGAGATAGAAGGAGCTCAGAATCTGTTCGAGGATGCAACTACATTGGTGACTCCATTTCAAAATTCATGTTTAAAGGTTGCTTCGAGAAGGAGATACACGACGAGAAATCTAGATCCTAACCCATCTGCTATTGTGAATAATCCAAACACAATTTCTAGAGGCATTCAAGTCAGCTTTTCAAAATCAGGTACCCCATCACATTCAAGAGCTTTGTCCTCTGAAGTTTTAAGAAATCTTGAAGATAAAAAATTTGATGATAAAATTCAGGAAGCCTTGTTTAGGTCTAAAAATGAAAATGAATTGACTTGAGATTGTTTTAGACCTGCAAAGAAGAGGTATTGATACCTCAACCTTAGTGACCCAAAAATATAAAGAAGAATTATGGGGGGCAGTCACATCAAAGTTATTGTTAGAGAGGGAATATTTGGATAAGTTGAAGGAATTAGACCCATTTGAAATCTTGCTAAGAAGAAAATCTGGTTTTCCTTTACCTGACTGGAGCTCATTTATAACTGGACTACAAAGACCAGCCACACCACCTCCTAACAGTTCTTCTTCTACTACTGTTGTCCCTAAAAATACCATAGTCCCTGTCATCATGGCTGGAAATGTTCCACCTCCACCTGCTGCTGCACCTGCTAGGTATGCTCCGCTTGTTCTCCTAACTGTTCTTAATTCTCTCCCTAGTAAGTACTCTGCTAGAATTAAAATTTGGGGAAGCGATGAAGAACTTACAGCTAAAGAACATGTAGACCTATTCAATGAATTTATAGACAGAGAGGAGGTTGACCATGAAGATGTCAAAATGAGACTATTTGCTCAAAGTTTCACTGGTGAGGTCAGAAAGTGATTTAAGGCCCTTGCTCTAGGAATATTGCATAATTGGAATGAGTTTCAGGATACTTTCTTGAGAAAGTGAGGAAATAGAACAAACCCTGTGCAAGCCCTCACTGAATACAATAATCTGAAAATATCTGTAGATGAAACTATCCAAAATTTCTCCAAGAGATTTAATAAATTTTATGATTCCATCCTTGTTCATCTTAAGCCTCCACCAGGAGCATCTCAATTGCGCTATGTTGAGGCATTTGACTATGACTTCTTTATCCTACTTAGAGAAAGAGAATCCCCTTCACTAGCAGAAATGAAAAATGATGTTGTGAAAGTGGAAGTGAATATGATAGTAGCCAAGAAATCCAAGATGGGAAAAAAAAAATCGAAAGAAGAAGATAAGCCTTCCACCTCAGATGATAAATTTGACTCCATGATGAAGACAATGGAAAAACTTATGGATACCAAGGGTATCTAGCAGCCATGAGTACGATAGTACAATATGAGCCTAGAACATTTGAAGAAGTCATAAAGCATCAAGTTTGGAAGGATGATATGTGTTATCACTCATAAAATTGTGAAACATTACTTGACATGGTCATACATTTCACTCATCAAAAGGATAAGGTCACCTTAAGCCTTTTCAAGTTGGTATAGGAAAATTTCGTTTTTTTTACATATTTAACCTATCCTAAGGTACATGGTCACCTCCATTTATGCCATGTCATGTCCCATCAGTTCTCGTATGGTGTCCGTTTTCATTCCCCATGCATTTGAATTCCAAAAGGGCGCTTGTGTCAATTTTTCAAGTTTTCGTAGCGTTTTATACAGCAAATTTGCAGTTTTCTCTACGAAATTGCCCAATAGTTTCGTAGCGAAACTGTCAGAGGATAAACTAATCACGCTAAAAAAATCTATTTTCTTGCTTGTCTTGTGAAATTCGATATGAAATGTCATTCCAGGATTGGAGTTAGGGTGGTGGTCATTCGAATCTGTTATGGTTAATTCAAAAGTACCAAGCCGTGTCTGAGGTCATCATTACACTTTTTAGCATGCATTTGTCATGATTAAAGCATGAATTATCATTAAAACCATAAAACCTTACCCCAATTAGCCTTTTTGTCATATTTCGCTTTATCTTTGCATGTAATTGGATCTCTGGAGAGCTGCTTCATCGAGCCAAGCAAGTTGTTGGCAGATTTGAACTTTGCAGGCGTCATCAAGCAAGCGAGGCTGTGAAGATTTAAAGCATCCATGGATGCAAGAAAGGTCATGGAAAGTAGCAAAGAGACTGAGAAGAAACATGAAACTGCTCAGCCACCAAGCATCATAGATTTGTCTTCACCTTTAAAAGAAGAGCTGGTTATCAAACAAAGAAAGGGTAAAGAGAAAATTAGTGAAAAATCATAAATTGAAACCCTTAAAGAGCATTTGAAGGTGGCAGGTGAGGAAATTTCAGTCTTGAAGCAAGAGGCAAAGAAACACAGAGTTGAGAAAGTTCAGTTTGAGAAAATGAGAAAAATATAGGAAGATCAAGTCACCAGTGTTTTAAAGACCTTGGATAATACAACAAAGTTGATAAAGTGGACTCAGCCAATAAGAGGAGAGGTCAAACACATCAAAAAGATGAACTTGCACCTGCAATCCAACAATGGGGCATTAAAAACCAAGTGCAAGATCTGCAATAGCAATTGGATTTGATTCATGTGGAGTTGGAAAAGAAAGGATTGAAGATGATAGTGGTAGAAGATCCCATTAGTCAATTGATTGTAAATGAGGAGGAAACACCACAGGGGTAATAAGGTAAGGTGAAATATGTTTTAGGAGGTTCATAACATGCAAAGAACCCAAATTTTTTAGCTGGAGAACATTTTTTGAAGACCATCTTGAAAACAACATTTTTTGGTTTTTTACACTTTTTCCTAGCGTACCTCAAGCTTGAAACCAGAAATACGCTACGAAAAATCCTGTAGGTGCTTTTTTGAATTTAAACTCAGCTTTGGCATGTTTTAAGGAGGAAGATCGATGTTTGCAAGGTGTCATGACATGATGAAGGTGTTGGAATAGCAAAGAAGTCAAGAAGATTGATGGAAAAGCTAATTTTCCCACGCTACTAAAACTAACTACGAAACTACCCTGTTTTCATAGAGAGCAATTGTAGAAGGATTTTGAGCATCTTAAAATATTTTTTTGCTAGTTGGATACCTCCAACATGTTAGTGGATCTTATTAGCAGATATTTATGACTCAAAGGGAGTGCCATGTAGCCACGTCATCAGTCAAAACAACGTTTAAGATGAAGGTCGTCCATTCCTAAAAAGCAGGGTTATGTTCCACAGATCTAGGGGTGCTATAATATGTAAAGTGCTGGTGAACTTGGTCATGGGTCCTTCGAGCATGTGAAATTCGTTATGTAACCATCATGTAACTGTTTCACAGATAGGATAAAGGAATGTAATAAATAAGAGATACTTCCTATTAGGAGTTTATCTCATTAAAGGTAGCTGGTAGTTTTCTGTTTTAAGTTATTGATTTAAGTTATGGAAGGTGTCATAGTAGAATTCGAGGATCTAGCCACCAGGCAGATCATCCATATTGTAAATAATGTCTTTTTATAGACAAAACATCGAAGAAGCAAGGGGTTGGAAAGTAATTGAAAAAAATTGTTGCTTGTATGTTTTTTGCCATTATCAGTAATAGAAAGTGACATTCTCCTTCCAGACCTGAGATTCTCATGAGGTTTTTGATGTATTATTGAATTATATCTTATGTTTAATCACTTACAGTAGATTTCATCTCTAGTTACTCATAATTCATAATATTATGATCTGACTTCCTTTAGTATTGAAATGAGTGTGTTTTTTGAAGACCATCTTGAAAACAACATTTTTTGGTTTTTTACACTTTTTTGTAGCGTACATCAAGCTTGAAACCAAAAATATGCTACGAAAAATCCCGTAGGTGATTTTTTGAATTTAAACTCATTTTTGGCATGTTTTAAGGAGGGAGATCGATGGTTGCAAGGTGTCATGACATGATGAAGGTGTTGGAACAGCAAAGAAGTCAAGAAGATTGATGAAAAAGCTATTTTTCCCACACTACTAAAACTCACTACGAAACTACCCTGTTTTCGTAGAGAGCAATTGTTGAAGGATTTTGAGCATCTTAAAAGATTTTTTTGCCAGCTGGATACCTCCAGCATGTTAGTGGATATAATTAGAAAATATTTATGACTCAAAGTGAGTGTCATCCAGCCACATCATTAGTCAAAACAGCGTTGAAGATGAAGGCCGTCCATTCCTAAAAAGCAAGGTTATGTTCCACAGATCTAGGGGTGCTATAAATATGTAAAGTGGTGGTGAACTTCGTCATGTGTACTTCTAGCATGTGACATTCGTTGTGTAACCATCATGTAACTGTTTCACAGATAGGATAAAGGAATGTAATAAATAAGAGATATTGTCCTATTAGGAATTTGTTTCTTTAAAGGTGGCTGGAAGTTTTTTGTTTTAAGTTATCGATTTCAGTTATGAAAGGTGTCATAGTAGAATTCAAGGATCTAGCCACCAGGCAGATCATCCATATTGTAAAGAATGTCTTTTTATAGACAAAACATCGAAGAAGCAAGGGGTTGGAGAGTATTTGCAAAAAATTGTTGCTTGTATGTTTTTGGCCATTATCATTAATACAAAGTGACATTCTACTTCCAAATCTAAGATTCTCATGAGGTTTTTGATGTCTTATTTATCTATATCTTATGTTTAATCACTTGCAGTATATTTCATCTCTAATTACTCATAATTCATAATATTATGATCTGACTTCCTTTAGTGGTGAAATGATTGTGTTTTTCAATGTTGTGTGTGTGAATTATCTCTGTTAAAAACCTCTATCTGCCTCAGCTTCAATGTGAAGAAACAATGTCACTAAAACTACTGAATGTTGACTCCATAAGGCCAACGGTAGCAAGCCTGTATTTTTCAACCTGCAATCATACAATAAAAGTCACAATTACATAGGGTTATCCGTCTAGTACTATCCTTATTCAAAATCATAAACCCCCTTTGAGAGAGCCCTCTCAAACTAAAGAGGCTAAGCTTCAGTTAGAAGTGGTATGAAAGAGTTATATTGATTTGATTAATGAGCAGCCAATCAAGATCAATTTGGTGAAAACATTTTGGTGCATCTGCCAGGAGCCTGAAGACATATTTCCCGAAGTCTCTATGCAAAAAGTGAAGCTGAACTCTTGGAGGTAGCAGGAGCTTAGAATCTGTTCAAGGCTGCAACTACCTTGGTGACTCCATTTCAAAAACTCATGTTTAAAGGTGGCTTCAAGAAGGAGATACGCGACGAGCAATCTAGATCCTAACCCATCTGCTATTGTGAATAATCCAAACACAATTTCTAGAGGCATTCAAGGCAGCTCTTCAAAATCAGGTACCCCATCACATTCAAGAGCTTTGTCCTCTGAAGTTTTAAGAAGTCCTGAAGATAAAAATTTTGATGATAAAATTCAGGAAGCCTTGTTTAGGTCTGAAAATGAAAATGAATTGACTTGAGATTGTTTTAGACCTGCAAAGAAGAGGTATTGATACCTTAGCCTTAGTGACCCAAAAATATAAAGAAGAATCATGGGGGGCAGTCACATCAGAGTTATTGTTAGAGAGGTAATATTTGGATTAGTTTAAGGAATTAGACCCATTTGAAATATTGCTAAGAAGAAAATATGGTTTTCCTTTACCTGACTAGAGCTCATTTGTAATTGGACTACAACGACCAACTACACCACCTCTTAACAGTTCTTCTTCTACTACTGTTGTCCGTAAAAATACCACAGTCCCCGTCATCATGGCTGGAAATGTTCCACCTCCACCTACTGCTGCACCTCTTAGGTATGCTCCACTTGTTCTCCTAGCTTCCCTTAATGCTCTCCCTAGTAAATACTTTGCTAGAATTAAAACTTGGGGAAGTGATGAAGAAATTACAGCTGAAGAACATGTAGACCAATTCAATGAATTTATAGACAGAGAGGAGGTTGACCATGAAGATGTCAAAACGAGACTATTTGCTCAAATTTTCACTGGCGAGGTCAGAAAGTGGTTTAAGGCCCTTTCTCCAGGAATCTTGCATAATTGGAATGAGTTTGAGGATAGTTTCTTGAGAAAGTGAAGAAAT
Source organism: Pinus albicaulis (assembly GCA_034641835.2). Lineage (NCBI taxonomy): Eukaryota > Viridiplantae > Streptophyta > Pinopsida > Pinales > Pinaceae > Pinus > Pinus albicaulis. The sequence goes on from CM076582.1 coordinate 622,642,861, forward strand.
AGAACAAACCCTGTGTAGGCCCTCACTAAATAAAATAATATCAAAATATCTGTAGATGAAACTGTCTAAAATTTCTTGAAGAGATTTGATAAAGTCTATGATTCCATCCCTGCTCATCTTCAGCCTTCACAAGGAGCATCTCTATTGCGCTGTGTTGAGGCATTTGACTATGACTTCTTTTTCCTGCTTAGAGAAAGAGAATCCCCTTCACTAGCATAAATGAAAAATGACATTGTGAAAGTGGAAGTGAATATGATAGCAGCCAATAAATCCAAGATGGGAAAAACAAAATCGAAAGAAGAAGATAAGCCTTCCACCTCAGATGATAAATTTGACTCCATGATGAAGATAATGGAAAAACTTATGGATAGGCCTACCCTTGGAAATGCTTTTGCACCTCCTGCACAACATGAGCCACAATTTATAAATCCACAGTTTAGAAGGCCTCAAAATCAGTAGAGACAAAGGGAAAATAGAAATCAGCCTGACCATCAAGTAAGGCCTTCTTTTTAGCAAAATTTAGTTGAGGAAGAAGATCAGCCTAAGATTCCAGAAGACTCCATTCACTGCCTAGATGAAAACATGTCTAGAATGTTTTTGACCAAAGAAGAGCATGATGAGTCTGATCATGATGTAAATAAGGGATAGGAACCATCTGACTACCTTAAGGGTCATTAACATGCAATCTTTGAGATGCAAAAGCAATATAACCTCAAAAATAGAAATGTCCCTGCTACTGCAACTAAAATACAGCCCAGGAAAGATGCTCCTAACGTAACTGAGGCTAGAAAAGATCCACCACCTCCTCCTCCTGTCAAATAAAGTGAAAATATTACTTCTTCTTTTAGTTTGGAGAATGAGATTTCAAAAATCAAGATCCCAGTCCCTTTTGGATAAATTCTTAAGGTGAATGAGTACAGAAGTAAAATTGTAAAAATGTTGAATTCTCAACCAGGAGCTGCAGACATCCTTAATGTACAAGAAGACCATCTAACCATCTACTTGGGACCAAGATTGGAAGATGAACAGAATGAAAAATTACCTCCTTTCTATTTCAGACTTAGTATCCATGACATGAATTTACACAGTGCCATGTTGGATGCAGGGGCTTCTCGTAACCTCATGGCTAAAGTGATTATGGAAAGGATGGGATTAGAAATCAATAGGCCATACAAGGATTTTCTTTCTTTTGATTAAAAACGAGTTCAATGCATTGGATTGATAAAATATGTTGTTGTTGGTCTTACACAAGTCCCTGCTAAGACAATGGTAATGGACATTGTGGTAGCAGACATTCCACCCAAGTTTGGTATGCCTCTATCCAAGTCTTGGGCAGCAAAAATCAAAGGCACCATGCAGATGGACCTAACATCTACCACCATTCTTGTTTTTGGTGAGCAAATAAGACTGTACAGAGAGACAAGGATGGTTTATATGGTAAGCAGTAAGGATAAGCCTCAGAATTTCCCAATTTATGTTGTTGAAACTGAATTAGGGTCAGTGATTCTTTTCAATGAACTAAATGATGAAGCAGAAGATGAAAGGAAAGAAGAAATTCAGGAGGTTGAAAATCAGCAAGTTGAACCTCATCACATTCACTGAATTGATACCAAGAATCTCTTGAGATATCTTCGGGGAACAATCAACCATGGGCTGAGATACAGTGTTGGGATTTTGAGACTCCATGAATATACTGATGCTGATTGGGCTAGCAGTGTGGTGGACCGCAAGAGCACATCTGGATGTTGCTTCACCTTGGGTTCTGCTTCGATATCTTGGATGAGTAGGAAGCGGAAGTCGGTGGCTTTGAGTGTTAAGAATTTGGAGGGCTGGAGATTAATAAAAATTATCTTCTTGATAATTACTTGTGATATTACATGTGATAATTATGTGATCTTACTTGTGACCGCAATTGCATACACTCCTGATAAAAATGGTGTTGCTGAAAGAAAGAACAGGACCATTGTGGAAGTTGCCCACGCCATGCTATGTGACCGAGGTCTTTTGAAGTTTCTATCGGGAGAAGATGTGAACACTGTTATGTTTGTTCAAAACAGATGCCCGCATTCCGCTTTGGACTCCAAAACTCCCGAATAAGTCTTCTCTGGTAAGAAACTTGATGTTTCTCACTTTAGAATTTTTGGTTGTCATGTTTACTTTCATGTGCCGAAAGAAAAGAGAAGCAAGCTGGATGATTTTGGAAAGAAGGGAATGTTTGTGGGATACAGTGAAACTTTAAAGGCATATAGAATCTATGTGCTTGGTCAAATAGAAGTGGAGATATGCCACGATGTCACCTTCGATGAAGATGTTGCCCTCAAGAAAGTAAGAAATCTTCCTAGCTCCGAGGAAGACAAAGAAGATGAAGAAGTAGGGAAGTTGGAAGAATCGAAATATGACCTGATGCCAGATGTTGAAGGACCTATGGATCCCATTGATCAACCTCCTTCAAATAAGAGAACACCCTCATGGCTTAGGCATACTCTCAAATATGTCAAGAGAAATATTGCCCCAAGGGGGACATTTCGTGAAAGCAAGAAGACGAAGAGATACCAAGGGTATCTAGCAGGCATGAGTATGATAGTACAATATGAGCCTAGAACATTTGAAGAAGTCATAAATCATCAAGTTTGGAAGGATGATATGTGTTATCACTCATAAAATTATGGAACATTACTTGACATGATCATACATTTCACTCATTAAAAGGATAAGGTCACCTTAAGCCTTTTCAAGTTGGTATAGGAAAATTTCGTTTTTTTTACATATTTAACCTATCCTAAGGTTCAAGGTCACCTCCATTTATGCCATGTCATGTCCCATCAGTCCTAATATGGTGTCAATTTTCATTCCCCATGCATTTGAATTAAAAAAGGGCGTTTGTGTCAATTGTTCAAGTTTCCGTAGCGTTTTATACAGCAAATCAACAGTTTTCGCTACGAAAATGCCTAATAGTTTCATAGCGAAACTGTGAGAGGATAAACTAATCACGCTACAAAAATCTGTTTTCTTGCTTGTCTTGTGAAATTCGATATGAAATTTCATTCCACGATTGGAGTTAGGGTGGTGGTCATTCGAGTCTGTTATGGCTAATTCAAAAGTACCAAGTCATGTATGAGGTCATCATTACCCTTTTTAGCATGCATGTGTCATGATTAAAGCATGAGTTGTCATTCAAACCATAAAAACTTACCCCAATAAGCCTTTTTGACATATTTCACTTTATCTTTGCATGTAATTGGATCTCTGGAGAGATGCTTCATCGAGCTAAGCAAGTCGCTGGTAGATTTGAACTTTTCAGGTGTCATCAAGAAAGCGAGGATATGAAGATATAAAGCATCCGTGGCTGCAAGAAAGGTCATGGAAAGCAGCAAAGAGACTGAGAAGATAAATGAAACTTCTTAGCCACCAAGCATCATAGATCTGTCTTCACCTACAAAAGAAGAGCTGGTTATCAAACAAAGAAAGGGTAAAGAGAAAATTAGTGAAAAATCATAAATTGAAACCTTAAAGAGCATTTGAAGGTGGCAGGTGAGGAAATATCAGTCTTGAAGCAAGAGGCAAAGAAACACAGAGTTGAGAAAGTTCAGTTTGAGAAAATGAGAAAAATATAGGAAGATCAAGTCACCAGTGTTTCGAAGACCTTGGAAAATACAACAAAGTTGATAAAGTGGACTCAGCCAATAAGAGGAGAGGTCAAACACATCAAAAAGATAAACCTGCACTTGCAATCCAAGAACGGGGCATTAAAATCCAAGTGCAAAATCTGCAATAGCAATTGGATTTGATTCATGTGGAGTTGGAAAAGAAAGGATTGAAGATGATAGTCGTAGAAGATCCCATTATTCAACTGATTGTAAATGAGGAGGAAACACAACAGGGGTGATAAGGTAAGGTGAGATATGTTTTAGGAGGTTCATAACATGCAAAGAACCCAAATTTTGCAGCTGGAGAACATTTTTTGGTTTTTTACACTTTTTCGTAGTGTACCTCAAGCTTGAAACCAGAAATACGCTTTGAAAAACCTTGTAGGTGATTTTTTGAATTTAAACTCAGCTTTTGCATGCTTTAAGGAGGGATATCGATGGTTTCAAGGTGTCATGACATGGTGAAGGTGTTGCAACAGCAAAGAAGTCAAGAAGATTGCTGGAAAAGCTATTTTTCCCACGCTACTAAAACTCACTACGAAACTACCCTGTTTTCGTAGAGAGCAATTGTTGAAGGATTTTGAGCATCTTAAAAGATTTTTTTGCCAGCTAGATACCTCAAAAATGTTAGTGGATCTTATTAGCATATATTTATGACTCAAAGGGAGTGCCATGCAGCCACGTCATCAGTCAAAACAACGTTGAAGATGAAGGTCGTCCATTCCTAAAAAGAAGGGTTATGTTCCACATATCTAGGGGTGCTATAAATATGTAAAGTGGTGGTGAACTTGGTCATTTGTGCATCGAACATTTGAAATTCATTATGTAACTATTTCACAGATAGGATAAAGGAATGTAATAAATAGGAGATACTTTCCTATTAGGAGTTTTTTTCTTTAAAGGTAGATGGCAGTTTTTTGTTTTAAGTTATTGATTTCAGTTATGAAAGGTGTCATAGTAGAATTCGAGGATCTAGCCACCAGGCAGATCATCCTTATTGTAAATAATGTCTTTTTATAGGCAAAACATCGAAGAAGCAAGGGGTTGGAGAGTATTTGCAAAAAATTGTTGCTTGTATGTTTTTGGCCATTATCAATAATACAAGTGACATTCTACTTCCAGACCTGAGATTCTCATGAGGTTTTTGATGTCTTATTGATCTATATCTTATGTTTAATCACTTGCAATAGGTTTCATCTCTAATTACTCATAATTCTTAATATTATGATCTAACTTCCTTTAGTGGTGAAATGAGTGTGTTTTCCTATGTTGTGTGTGTGAATTATCTTCGTTAAAAACCTCTATCTGCCTCATCTTCCATGTCAAGAAACAATATCACTAAAACTACTGATTGTTGACTCCATAAGCCCAATGGTAGCAAGCCTGCATTTTTCAACTTGCAATCATACAAAACAAGTTACAACTCCATAGGGTTAGCCATCTAGTACTATCCTTATTCAAAATCATAAACCCCCTTTGAGAGATCCCTCTCAAAATAAAGAAGCTAGCTTCAGTTAGAAGTTGTATGAAAGAGTTACATTGAGTTGATTGATGAGCAGCCAATCAAGATCAATTTGGTGAAAACATTTTGGTGCATCTGTCAGGAGCCTGAAGACATATTTCTCGAAGTCTTTATGCAAAAAGTGAAGCTAAACTCTTGGAGGTAGCAGGAGCTCAGAATCTGTTCGAGGTTGCAACTACCTTGGTGACTCCATTTCAAAAATTCATGTTTTAAGGTGGCTTCGAGAAGGAGATACACGAGGAGCAATCCAGATCCTAACCGATCTGCTATTGTGAATAATCCAAACACAATTTCCAAAGGCATTCAAGGCAGCTCTTCAAAATCAGGTACCCCATCACATTCAAGAGCTTTGTCCTCTGAAGTTTTAAGAAGTCCTGAAGATAAAAAGTTTGATGATAAAATTCAGGAAGCCTTGTTTAGGTCTGAAAATGAAAATGAATTGACTTGAGATTGTTTTAGACCTGCAAAGAAGAGGTATTGATACCTCAACCTTAGTGACCCAAAAATATAATGAAGAATTATGGGGGGCAGTCACATCAAAGTTATTGTTAGAGAGGGAATATTTGGATAAGTTGAAGGTATTAAACCCATTTGAAATCTTGCTAAGAAGAAAATCCAGTTTTCCTTTACCTGACTGGAGCTCATTTGTAATTGGACTACAAAGACCAACTACACCACCTCCTAACAGTTCTTCTTCTACTACTGTTGTCCCTAAAAATACCACAGTCCCTGTCATCATGGCTGGAAATGTTCTACCTCCACTTGCTGCTGCACCTGCTAGGTATGCTCCGCTTATTCTCGCAGTTGTCCTTAATGCTCTCCCTATACTCTGCTAGAATTAAAACTTAGGGAAGTGATGAAGAAATTATAGCTGAAGAAAATGTATACCAATTCAATGAATATATAGACAAAGAGGAGGTTGACCATGAAGTCAAAATGAGACTATTTGCTCAAATTGTCACTGGTGAGGTCGGAAATTGGTTTAAGGCCCTTACTCCAGGAATCTTGAATAATTGGAATGAGTTTGAGGATAGTTTCTTGCGAAAGTGAGGAAATAGAATAAACCCTATGCAGGCCCTCACTGAATACAATAATATGAAAATATATGTAGATGAAACTGTCCAAAATTTCTCCAAGAGATTTAATAAATTCTATGATTCCATCCCTGTTCATCTTAAGCCTCCACCAGGAGCATCTTAATTGCGATATGTTGAGGCATTTGAATATGAATTCTCTATCCTGCATAGAGAAAGAGAATCCCCTTCATTAGCAGAAATGAAACATGACATTGTGAAAGTGGAAGTGAATATGATAGCAACCAAGAAATCCAAGATGGGAAAAACAAAATCGAAAGAAGAAGATAAGCCTTCCACCTCAGAAGATAAATTTGACTCCATGATGAAGACAATGGAAAAACTTATGGATAGGCCTGCCCTTGGAAATGCTTCTGCACCTCATGCACAACATGAGCCACAATTTAGAAATCCATAGTTTAGAAGGCCTCAAAATCAGCAAAGACAAAGGGAAAAAAGAAATCAACCTGACCCTCGAGTAAGGCCTCCTTTTCAACAAAATTTAGTTGATGAAAAAGATCAGCCTGAGATTCCATAAGACTCCATTCACTGCCTAGATGAAAACATGTCTAGAATGATTTTGACCAAAGAAGAGCATGATGAGTCTGATAATGATGTAAATAAGGGTGAGGAACCATCTGACTACCTTAAGGGTCATCAACATGCAATCTTTGAGATGCGAAAGCAATATAACCTCAGAAATAGAAATGTCACTATTACTGCAAATAAAACACAACCCAAGAAAGATGCTCCTAAAGCAACTGAGGCTAGAAAAGATCCACCGCCTCCTCCTCCTGTCAAATAAAGTGAAAAGATTACTTCTCCTTTTAGTTTAGAGAATGAGATTTCAAAAATCAAGATCCCAGTCCCTTTTGGAGAAATTCTTAAGGTGAATGATTATAGAAGTAAAATTGTAAAAATGTTGAATTCTCAACCAGGAGCTGCAAACATCCTTATTGTACAAGAAGAACATCTAACCATATACTTGGGACCAAGATTGGAAGATGAACAGAATGAAGAAGTACCTCCTTTCTATGTTAGACTTAGTATCCATGACATGACTTTACACAATGCCATGTTGGATTCAGGGGCTTCTCATAACATCATGCCTAAAGCGATTATGGAAAGGATGGGATTGGAAATCAATACGCCACACAAGGACTTGTTTTCTTTTGATTCAAAACGAGTTCAATGCATTAGATTGATAAAATATGTTGTTGTTGGTCTGACACAAGTCCCTGACAAGACAATGGTAATGGAAATTGTGGTAGCAAACATTCCACCCAAGTTTGGTATGCTTCTATCCAGGTCTTGGGCAACAAAAATCAAAGGCACCATGCAGATGGACCTAACGTATGCCACCATTCTTGTTTTTGGTGAGCAAAGAAGACTGTACAGAGAGACAAGGATGGCTTATATGGTAAGCATTAAGGATAAGCCTCAGAATTTCCCAATTTATGTTGTTGAAAATGAATTAGGATCAACAATTCTTTTCAATGAACTAATTGATGAAGCAACAGATGAAAGGAAAGCAAAAATTCAGGAGGTTGAAAATCAGCAAGTTGAAAATCAGGAAATCATTGAAGAAAAGGCAGAGGGCTGGTGGCTTGTGCACTTTGATGGATCAGCTAGAAGAGAGGGGGATGGAGAAGGCATTTGGATCACAACTCCTGATGATGAAAGTAAGTTCTTTTCTTTCAAACTGAACTTTGATTGCACAAATAATATGGCTGAGTATGAATCTCTGTTTTTGGGTTTAGAAATTTTGAAAAGATTAGGTGCCCAAAAAATTTCAGTTTGTGGAGATTCTGAATTATTTATTAAACAAGTTGAAGGAGTATATCAAACCAAGGATGTGAGAATGAGAGCATACATAAATCTGATCATGGAGATGTTAGAAAAATTTCAAGAATATTCATTTATTGTGAAAACTAGGGATCAAAACTTAGTAGTTGATTCCTTAGTTGTTTCTGAAAGTCTGTTTGTTATCCCTGCACATTCCACTAAAAAGTATGAGGTTTAAGTTCGTCATAGACCTGCTATCCCAGACAATATCATCCTTTGGAAAGTGTCTGAAGATGACCAGCAAGTCAAAAATTTCATAGAGATGAAAGGGGAGTTTGAAAGCACACAAGTAGATCAACAAAACATGCTTGCTGAAACTAAGGGTAATTCTAAAGTTTTGCAGCTGAATAATAATTGTATACCCAAGGGTCTTATCCCACTTGAAAATATTTTTGACCAAAAAGATGTGTTCAAATCTCCTAGAATGCAGGCTGATGATGAAGAGGCAGAGAGTTGTAATCTTGGTACAGTAGCAGTGCCTAAAATGATAAAGCTTTCTAAGTTTCTTTCTGTAGAGATGAAACAGAAATATATTGAGATGATGAAAATTTTCATTGATGTTTTTGCATGGAGTTATGCTGATTTGAAGAAGTATGATCCTACTATTATTCAACGTACCATTCCTATTAAAGAAAATGAGAAACCTTTCAAATAGAATTTGAGAAGGATTAATCCACTACTCATGCCTCTGATTGAGAAGGAAATTAAGAAGCTCTTTGATGAAAAAATTATTGTTCCTATCAGATTCTCAAAATGGCTTGCTAACTTGGTACCAGTCAGGAAAAAGAGTGGCTAGATCAGAATTTGCATTGATTTCATAGACTTGAACAAGGCTTATCTGGAGGACAATTACCCTCTCCCTAAGATAGATCAAATTCTTCAGAATATTGTTGGTTCCCAAAGGAAGTTTATGCTGGATGGTTTTTTAGGATACAATCAGATAATGGTACACCCAAAAGATCAGGAAAAATTCACTTTTACTACACCATGGGGGACATTCATGTATGCCAAGATTCTCTTTGGTCTGATGAATGCAGGAGCAACCTTTCAAAGAGCAATGGACATTGCCTTTGCTGAGGAGAAGTATAAGTTGGTGGTTGTCTATTTGGATGACATAATTGTATTCTCAAGAAGAGAGGAAGACCATTTGAAGCATCTAAAGAAAGTTCTACTGAAGTGTAGGAGATTTGGTATTTTTCTTAATCCCACTGAGAGTATTTTTGCTTTAAATTTTGGAAAGTTTCTTGGGCATATTATATCAAAATATGGGATAAAGATTGATCCAAACAGAGTCGATGCCATTCAAAAAGTTGACTAGCCAAGGAACAAAAAGGAAATTCAATCTTTCCTTGGGAGAGTGAATTTCGTTAGAAGGTTTATCCCCAACTTTTTTGAGATTGTCAAAGATATAACCAAGATGCTAAAGAAAGGAGCTTATATTAAATGGAAATTTGAAGCAAAGCAGTCATTTGAAGAAATTAAGAAGGCACTCACTCAGGCTCTTGTATTGATCAACCCAGATTTTTCAAAAGAATTTCTGGTTTTTACATTTGCATCTAAAAACACAATTGCTGGAGTTTTACTGTAGAAAGAACAGCAAGGTACAAAGCAGCGCATTTCATTCTTTAGTAGAAACCTTGCTAACTCAAAGCTGAAGTACAACATCTTAAAAAAACAGGCATATGCTTTGGTCAAAGCCATTAAAGACTTCATAATTTATATTATACATTCTCATGTCATAGCATTGGTGCCTAAAACTGTAGTGAAGGACATCTTGACTCAAGTTGATCCTGATGGTAAGCGAGGGAAGTGGATAGCTAATTTTCTGGAGTATGATATAGAAATCAAACCTACAAAATTTGTGAAAGGACAGGGGCTAGCAAAGTTGATGGCATAGTCCAATTTTGACTGTCTTGATATAAATATTATTGCAAAAATTTCAGAATTATCAGATGAAGATGAAGATTTGATTCCTGATTCGATCTGACTAGTACAGAGACATTGCATTTGTCTTACATCATCATAGAGCTCCTGTAGAATTGACTAAATCTAAAGCAAGGTTTGTGAAGCTGAAATCTCTGAGGTACTGCATTATAGATAAAAATATGTACTGGAAAGATACTGGTGGCATTCTTTTGAATTGTTTGTTGGAAGAGGAAGTTGAAAAGGTGATTGAAGAGTTTCAAAAAGGATATTGTGGAGTAAATCACTATTGGAAGGCCACAACAAACAAAATTCGCAGAGCAGGGTACTACTGGCCTACTATGTTCAAGGATGTTTACAAGAAGATAGGTGTTTGCCATGAATGCCAGATTTTTTATGGTAAGAAAAAGCTAGTTCCTTTACCCTTTATGCCAATTATGTTGAGGTGCCTTTCCAGCAGTGGGGGCTCAATTTTATTGATGAAATACACCCATCTTCTTCAAGACAGCATCGCTTGATCCTAACAGCAACATATTATTTCACCAAGTGGATTGAAGCAATCCCAACAAGGTAGGCAAATGATTCAGTCATAATCCAGTTCTTAGAGAATAACATATTCTCAGGGTTTGGTTGTCCTATGAATATTATCACTAACAATGCACAAGATTTCAAAACTAAAAGGTCAATTAGCTTTTGTCATCAGTATCACATACCACTTGGACACTCTACTGCTTATTACTCACAGGGTAATGGCCTTGCTGAGTCTTCTAACAAAAGCATTGTGAGAATTATTAAGAAGGTTCTGTAGGAAACAAAATATCATGGCATTTGAAGTTGAAGTATACTCTGTGGGTTGATAGAGTATGTACAAAAAGGTCAATTGGTACTTCACCTTATGAGTTAGTGTATGGAGCTGAAGCCATTTTTCCCACATCCTTGGGAGTGCCTGTTATGAAGTTGTTGCAAGGACTAGAGGAGGAGCCTAATGCTATTCAGAGGAGAATAAACCAACTTATATCTCTGTAGGAAAACATGGAGGAAGTATATAACAACCATCAACAGTCTCAAAATAGAATAAAGAAGGCATTTGACAGGAAGGTCAAAGAGGAAAATTTTCAGATTCAAGATGTGGTGTTGAAGTGGGAGGCCAAATTTGAAGAAAAGGGGAAACATGGTAAGTTTGAGAATATCTGGAAAGGACCATTCATAGTAGCTGCATTCCATGGCAACAACACTTATCTACTGCAGGAGATGGATGGACAACCTTGTGCTGGAGAGCCTATCAAAGGCAGATTTCTAAAGGACTATTCCTCTTAAGTTCTATTGATTTTTCACTCCATTGTATATATTCCATTTTAATATTATTTTTTGCTAATAAAGATAAGCCGATCATCAAACTTGAGCCCAAGGTGAAGGCCATTAGAGTTTGAAGAAGGCTTGGAAAATTTTAGAGTTTTTTTATTTCCAAAAATATGGATCGCACTGGAACTATAGGTTCTTTGGTGTACCACAGGGGCACACCATCCCAAGTGGAGCCACTATTATCACTCATAAAATTGTGAAACATTACTTGACATGGTCATATAGTTCACTCATCAAAAGGATAAGGTCTCCTTAAGCCTTTTCAAGTTTGTATAGGAAAATTTCATTTTTTTTTTACATATTTATCATATCCTAAGGTTCAAGGTCACCTCCATTTATGTCATGTCATGTCCCATCAATTCTCATATGGTGTCACTTTTCATTCCCCGTGCATTTAAATTCCAAAATGGCGCTTGCGTCAATTTTTCAAGTTTTCGTAGCGTTTTATACAACAAATCAGCAATTTTCACTACGAAACTGCCTAATAGTTTCGTACCGAAACTGTCAGAGTATAAACTGATCATGCTACGAAATTTTTTTTTCTCGTGTGTCTTATCAAATTCGATATGAAATGTCATTCCATGATTGGAGGAGTTAGGGTGGTGGTCATTTGAGTCTGTTATATTTAATTCAAAAGTATCAAGCCGTGTCTGAGGTCATCATTACCCTTTTTGGCATGCATGTGTCATGATTAAAGCATGAGTTGTCATTTAAACCATAAAACCTTACCCCAATTAGCCTTTCTGTCGTATTCTACTTTATCTCTCCATGTAATTGGATCTCTGGAGAGTTGCTTCATCAAGCCAATCAGGTTGCTGGCAGATTTGAACTTTGTAGGTGTCATCAAGCAAGCTAGGTTGTGAATATATAAAGCATCCATGGCTGCAAGAAAGATCATGGAAAGCAACAAATATATTGAGAAGATAAACGAAACTGCTCAACCACCAAGCATCATAGATCTGTCTTCACCTGCAAAAGAAGAGTTGGTTATCAAACAAAGAAAGGGTAAAGAGAAAATTAGTGAAAAATAAAAAATTGAAACCCTTAAAGAGCATTTGAAGGTGGCAGGTGAGGAAATATGAGTCTTGAAGCAAGAGGCAAGGAAACACAGAGTTGAGAAAGTTTAGCTTGAGAAAATGAAAAAAAATATGGGAAGATCAAGTCACCAGTGTTTCAAAGACCTTGGAAAATACAGAAAAGTTAATAAAGTGGACTTAGCCACTAAGAGGAGAGGTCAAACACATCAAAAAGATAAACTTGCACTTGCAATCCAAGAACGGGGCATTAAAAAACCAAGTGCAAGATCTACAGGAGCAATTGGATTTGATTCATGTGGAGTTGGAAAAGAAAGGATTGAAGATGACAGTGGTAGAAGAGCCCATTAGTCAACTGATTGTAAATGAGGAGGAAACACCACAGGGGTAATAAGGTAAGGTGAAATATGTTTTAGGAGGTTCATAACATGCAAAGAACCCAAATTTTGCACCTGGAGAACCTTTTTTGAAGACGATCTAGAAAACAACATTTTCTGGTTTTTTACACTTTTTTGTAGCGTACCTCAACCTTGAAACCAGAAATACGCTATGAAAAATCCTGTAGGTTATTTTTTGAATTTAAACTCAGTTTTGGAAAAAATAGTGAAAAATCATAAATTGAAACCCTTAAAGAGCATTTGAAGGTGGTAGGTGAGGAAGTATCAGTCTTGAAGCAAGAGGCAAAGGAATACAGAGTTGAGAAAGTTCAGTTTGAGCAAATGAGAAAAATCCAGGAAGATCAAGTCACCAGTGTTCAAAGACCTTGGACAATATAGAAAAGTTGATAAAGTGGACTCAACCAATAAGAGGAGAGGTCAAACACATCAAAAAGATAAACCTGCACTTGCAATCCAAGAACAGAGCATTAAAAAACCAAGTGCAAGATATGTAGGAGTAATTGGATTTGATTCATGTGGAGTTGGAAAAGAAAGGATTAAAGATGACAGTGGTAGAAGAGCCCATTAGTCAACTGATTGTAAATGAGGAGGAAACACCATAGGGGTAATAAGGTAAGGTGAAATATGTTTTAGGAGGTTCATAACATGAAAAGAACCCAAATTTTGCTTTTGGAGAACATTTTTTGAAGACGATCCTGAAAACAACATTTTATGGTTTTTTACATTTTCTCGTAGCGTACCTCAAGCTTGAAACCAGAAATACCCTAAGAAAAATCCTGTAGGTGCTTTTTTGAATTTAAACTCAGTTTTGGCATGTTTTAAGGAGGGATATCGATCGTTGCAAGGTGTCATGCAATGATGAAGGTGTTGGAACAATAAAGAATTCAAGAATTTTGATTGAAAAGCCATTTTTCCCTTGCTACGAAACTGCCCTATTTTTGTAGCGAGCGATTGTTGAAGGATTTTGAGCATCTTAAAAGCATTTTTTGCTAGCTGGGTACCTCCAGCATGTTAGTGGACCTTATTAGCAAATATTTATGACTCAAAGGGAGTGACATGGAGCCAGGTCATCATTCAAAACAACTTTGAAGATGAAGGTCATCCATTCCTAAAAAGCAGGGTTATGTTCCACAAATCTAGGGGTGATATAAATATGTAAAGTGGTGCTGAACTTGATCATGTGTCCTTCGAGCATGTGACATTCATTATGTAACCATCATGTAACTGTTTCGCAGATAGGATAAAGGAATGTAATTAATAGGAGATAGAGTCCTATTAAGAGTTTGTTTCTTTAAAGGTAGGTTCAGTTTTCTGTTTTAAGTTATTGATTTCGTTATGAAATGTGTCATAGTAGAATTCGAGGATCTAGCCACCAGGTAGATCATCTATATTGTAAAGAATGTCTATTTATAGAAAAAACATCGAAGAAGCAAGGGGTTGGAGAATATTTGCAAAAAAATTATGCTTGTATGTTATTTGCCAATATCAGTAATACAAAGTGACATTCTACTTCCAGACCTAAGATTCTCGTGAGGATTTTGATGTCTTATTGATTTATATCTTATGTATAATCACTTGCAGTAGATTTCATCTCTAATTACTCAGAATTCATAATATTATGCTCTGACTTCCTTTAGCGTTGAATTGACTGTGTTTTCCTATGTTGTGTGTGCGAATTATCTCTGTTAAAAACCTCTATCTACCTCAACTTCCATGTGAAGAAACATTGTCACTAAAACTACTGATTGTTGACTCCATAAGCCCAATGGTAGCAAGCCTACATTTTTCAACCTACAATCATACAAAACACGTTACAATTAAATAGAGTTATCCATCTAGTACTTCCTTATTCAAAATCATAAACCCCCTTTGAGAGAGCCCTCTCAAACTTAAGAGGCTAAGTTTCAGTTAGAAGTGGTTTTTAAGAGTTACATTGAGTTGATTGATGAGCATCCAATCAAGATAAATTTGGTGATAACAATATGCATGAAGAATATGAGTCCATCGTGAAGAATGATATTTGGGAAGTGGTCCCAAGACCGGAGGATAAATCTGTTGTCACCTCGAAATGGTTCTATAAGATCAAGCATGGATCTTATGGAAGTGTTGAAAAGTACAAGGCAAGATTCGTTGCATGAGGCTTCTCTCAAAAAGAAGGCATATATTATGATGATATATCTGCACTTGTCGCTTGCTATACCACCATTCGATCTATTATTGCCCTCGCTACTATGCAAGGATGGATTTTACATCATATGGATGTGAAGATCACTTTTCTGCATGGATCTATAAAGGAATAGGTGTATGTGGAGCAACCTCTGGGGTTCGAATTCTGAGATAGAGACACCCATGTATGCAGGTTGAAGCAAGCCCCCAGGGTCTGGTACGAGAGGAGAGATAGCTACTTGATGAAGTTGGGCTTCACTCGAAGTAATGCTGATCCAAACCTTTATTTTAAGGTTGATAGAGAAAGGCCTGTCATTTTGGATCTCTATGTCGATGATCTCTTCTTGACAGGTGCTAACCCTCTCATTCATGAGTGTAAGAGGGAGATAGCTTCCGAGTTTGAGATGAAAGACCTAGGACTGATGCACTACTTGCTAGGCTTGGAGGTCTGGCAAAGGCCAGGCAAGATTTTCCTTTCTCAAGGAAAATATGTCGTGAAGTTGTTGGAGAGATTTGGTATGGTGGACTGTAAGTTTGTGTCGACACCGATGGAACTCAACTTAAATAATTTGAGTTGAAATGTTGTTGGGCCCGTGCTAGCAAATCCTACCGAGTATTGAAAATTCATAGGGGCCCTGATGTTATTAGTGAACTCCCATTATGACGTATGTTTTTCAATGAACACTTTGAGTCAACATATGGTTGAACCTCATCACATTCACTGAATTGAGACCAAGAATCTCTTGAGATATATTCAGGGAAAAATCAACCATGGGTTGAGATAAAATGTCGGGAGTTTGAGAATCCATGGATATATTGATGTTGAATGGGCTGGCAGTGTGGTGGACCGCAATAGCACATATGGATGTTGCTCCACCTTGGGTTCTACTTCGATATCTTGGATGAGCAGGAAGCCGAAGTGAGTGGCTTTGAGTGTTGAGAATTTGGAGGGCTGGATATTAATACAAATTCTCTTCTTGATAATTACTCATGATCTTACTTGTGATACTTATGTCTTCTCTTCTATTATTTTAGTTAATCATTCATCAAGTCAATTATAAAAATGCACAAGACACAAAAGGTTAGGCTCCTAGAGCCAGTGCAAAACCTCTCCCTCTTGGAGAGGAAAACTAAAAAAGAATTCTTCTTATAGATCTTCAAATGACAAGTACCATGACCCAAACATAGACCCTTGACCCAGATATGCTTCCAAGACCTTGATTCTTCTCTTCACCAAATTATTTAGTTCTGCATCAACACTAGAGAACTTTCTCACTTTCTCCCACCTTAAGATCTACCTTTTCTTCTTGCAGTCATTGTCTTAGCTTCTTCTTTCAAATAGATTGTCCTTAACTTTCCTTTTCAAGATCTTCTTCCTAGTTCTGGAATCGCACTTCAATATGTAGAATATTTGTAGTCCTTTTCTTGCTTTATATTTACTGAGATAACTTTGATGAGACCTCACTTTACACCCTGAGCATAGCTCCATAAATTTGTACTTCACACACAGTGAAATTGCACTTGTTCACTTAGAAATCCGACTTGTTCTCTGCATTGTCTTACCTTAGAAATCTGACTTGCTCTCTACACTATAAATTGTCCTCTATCTGCACTATATGTTGTATTTTTATCCACACACTATCCTTGGAGATGTCTGCATTAGGTTCAGTGTAATCTGCACTTCATCCTTCATTTAATCTGCACTTTTTCCAATCTTTTAATCTGCACTGAAGTCTGTCTTATATCCTCACTTCATTCTTGAGATTTTCCACAAATCTTCCTACAGTAGATCTGCACTTTATTCCTGCAGTAGGTCTGCACTTTATTCCTGCAGTAGATCCGCAAAATCTGTTTCTTTTCTGCATAGATCAATAGGGTATTTATAGTTGTCTCAGTATGTTAATAAGTCGACCTGTCAATATAATATAGGGCCAACTTGATCACACTTTTATAGGCCGACTATGACTTGTAATTTCTTCCACCTTCCAAGAGTTGTTACTTCAACAGCGTAGCAAATTGTCTTTACTTGATTTCAACATTATATGAGGGTTGTCAAAGTATTTGGAGCACAAACTAAATCCTTCATGAATATGACACCTAATTATATTTATTCCTAGAAGACATACACCCAATAGACATCAAGAAAAATTCTATCTACATAATAAAATCTTGCTCGTGAAACCCATGAAGCAAGCACACCAAAAAATACATTTTATTATCGTTGATATCTTCTATACATAAATACATAATTACATAGTCAACATTAATACTGACCTAGTTACACTTTTCAACACTCCCTCTTAACTAGGGAGGTATTCATACAAGTACATGGTTACTTTCAGAATGAAGAATCTCATAAGAAGAATCGGATTGGTAATCGCATCTGTATAACATCATATCAACCAGCATTGTCCTAGTGCAAGGCCTTGAATAACAGCCCCATCTCTCAACGAGACAATGGGCTACAATGCTAGCGAGACACATGACTTATAAACACCATCTTCATTGTCTCTCCAAGGTACATACTCCACCCGGGTGTTCCCATAATGTGATCTTCTTGGAATATTCTTCTCTTGGGTAGCTAGCCCTCAAAGAATATCGGTTCCTGAATACTCTTACCTTGAATGCCCTAATAAATTCTCAAAGAGTATCGAATTCCAGATGATTACCCAATCCTCCATTATGTCTTCCCAAGTGAAGACCAAAACGATGTGTCTATCTCTCCCTCTCAACCAAGGAGGACCTATTCCACAAGGGAATGTACTCATTCCTATACAAGGAGAGTACCTAAGCTCATTCTTAGGAATTATCAAGTTTCTTCCAAGTAAGAAACTTACCATCAGGCTCCCTCTTAACCAGGGACCTCCAGCAGCAATGGTGAGACACCCAGCTGCTCATGAAGAATTCATGTCCTCAATGTCATGGATTTTGATATTGAGGAATATTCAAATTTTAGCTTCATAGGGCATAGATCATCCATCACTTCCATCCTGAGTCATGTCAGCTATCAGAAATTGATTCATCAAACTTCCTTTATCTGGTCCATTGTTATGCCATGTTGCTTTCCTTCGAATCATCTCCAAGGATCATACATCATTTCTCATAATTAGCAGTTGTGCACCAATTCATCCAGATAAACATATTCATATGAACTTTTAGAACAAAAGTTACCTTAGTGATGATATTTCACCATGACATCTTCCTGTAGGCATCGGCATCCTTGATACAGATTGACACATCTCCTAATGATATGTTTTTTCCAAGGGGCTTCTTCTTTACTAGACTTATGTTAGAGTCTACACATCTTCCCAGGAGATCTCCGAGTCACATCTTCTTGGCCTCCGAATGATAACTACCTCTTGACATGGTTGCGTTTAATTATCTCTTCCTCTCTGCACATTCTTCATTCCCAATACATTACAAATTTTCCAATTTCTTGTTTATGTACAACCACCTCATATTCTATGAGGACATATTATGTTGATTTCATATGTCAGTGCACTGAGAGACCCTCCTTCTTAGATCATACTTCTAAATACGGAGGTCTATTACCTACAACCATATGACATAACTTCACAGCATCCAATATCAACACATATGTCTGCATACCACATACCTATTTCCCTGAGTCATCTTGTAGCAATTTCTCTAAAATTAATAGCTTCATTCCTGCTCCATCAATATGTCATCACCTCTAGAATAATGTTTCCATGATGACCCTTGATCTGCTTTACTTTAGTAATGTTATCAGAGAGGTTTTATAGAATTTGTTTCATCGAGAACTCCTTCCATGCTTCTATCGAGATGCTTCTTAATGTACATTGCTTCCTGTCATGCTATTTTACGACCAAACAGAGATCACTTAAAGAGAAAGATGATCTCAATCATAATAGAGATCTCTCGCTTCCTCCTTCTTCGATCTTTTAGCATAAGGTTCTTCTCTTTCATTAGTGATATGGGCTTCTTCCTTTTTCCTCTTTTCCTTTCCAGAATTAGGACAATCTCTTTTATAATGCCCAATTTCATTACATCCAAAGCATCGTACGTTGTCCATATTTCTTCTCTTATTCTAAGGCCCAAATTTTCTGAATCTTCCTTTCTTCCTATATGAGGTTGCAAAGGCATGATTCTCTTCACTTGGTCCTGTATCAACTTTGTATTTTAGTCGTGTTTCCTCTATTTTACATAGAATCCATAAATCATGGAATGGAGTGGCTTCTTTCTTCCCGTATAGACTAGAAGTGAAGTTTCCCCAATCCTTTGGAAAAGCATTTAGCACCACTGTAGTCATCTCAATGTCAGACATCACTTCTCCTATTTCAAAAATCCTCATAAAGTATGGAGTGATTCCTTCTTCCCTTGATAATTTCATTTTGTATAGTTCTTGTCTTAGAGAGATTGCTTCTCCTGCAGTATTCACAGAGAACGGCTCCACTAATTTTTCATATATTTGTTTTGCAGTTTTTAGCTTTGATACATAGGGAATGAGAGACTCTTTGATGGATTCTATGAGAATCCTCTGGGCTCTAATTTCTCCCTTCATGTACTTGGCATGGGCTGGAGCATATTCTTTTTAGGGTTGAACAATAGATCCTTCGATATAGTCCATTACTTCGTCTCCAGTTAAATTCAAGTATGTTCTTTTCTTTCATGCACTAAAGTTTGATAACCCAACCAACTTGTTGCTTTCTTTACAATAAGGCATCTTGACAGATAGGGTCATGAATACTTACTTGAGAGGATTTTCTTGCAGCTTCCTTGATTATGATTGAAAGTGAGGTCAAGGGTTTCCTTTAAGATAGGAGATTCTTCAATGTTGGTGTACTCGAACCTTGAAGTAGCTAGATAGTCTTCATTTGCAAACCGATCTAACTTTTCAACCCAAACTTTGATCTTCGTTTCTTTGAGTGTCCTTGTTGACAAGCAACCCTTGTGTTCAACACCTTACCTCTGATACCATGTTGAGAATTTGGAGGGATGGAGATTAATACAAATTCTCTTCTTGATAATTACTTGTGATCTTACTTGCGATACTTATGTCTCATCTTCTCTTAGTTTAGTTAATCTTTCATCAAGTCAATTATCAAAATGCACAAGACACAAAAGGTTAGGTTCCTAGAGCCAGGGCAAAAACTCTCCCTCTTGGAGAAGAAAACCCGCAAATAATTCTTCTTATAGATCTTCAAATGACAAGTACCATGACCCAGACATAGACCCTTGACCTAGATATGCTTCCAAGACCTTGATTCTTCTCTTCACCAAATTACTTAGTTCTGCATCAACACTAGAGAACTTTCTCACTTTCTCCCACCTTAAGATATGCCTTTTCTTCTGGCATTCATTGTCTTAGCTTCTTCTTTCAAACAGATTGTCCTTGACTTTCCTTTTCAAGATCTTCTTCCTAGTTCTAGAATCGCACTTCAATATGTAGAATATCTGTAGTCCTCTTCTTGCTTTATATTTACTGAGATAACTTTGATGAGACCTCATTTTACACCCTGAACATAGCTCCTTAAATTCTTACTTCACACACAGTGAAATCTGCACTTGTTCACTTTGGAATTCCAACTTGTTCTCTGCACTGTCTTACCTTAGAAATCTGACTTGTTCTCTACACTATAAACTGTCCTCTATCCGCACTATATGCTGTCCTTTAATCCACACACTATCCTTGGAGATGTCTGCATTAGGTTCAGTGTAATATGCACTTCATCCTTCCTTTAATCCGCACTTTTTCCTATCTTTTAATCCATCATGAAGTCTGTTTTATATCCTCACTTTATTCCTGAGTTTTTCCACAACTCTTCATGTAGTAGATCCACACTTTCTTCCTGCAGTAGGTCCACACTTTATTCCTGTAGTAGATCCGCAAATTCTGTTTCTTTTCTGCGCAAATCAACAGGGTATTTATAGTTGTCTCAGTATGTTAATAAGCCAACCTATCAATATAATATAGGGCCGACTTGATCACACTTTTATAGGCTGAATATGACTTGTAATTTCTTCCACTTTCCAAAAGTTGTTACTTTAGCAGTGTAGCAGATTGTCTTCACATAATTTCAACATTATATGAGGGTTGTCGAGGTATTTGGAGCACAAACTAAATATTTCATGAATATGACACCTAATTATATTTATTCCTAGAAGACATACACCCAATAGGCATCAAGAAGAAGTCTATCTAAATAATAAAATCTTGCTCATGAAACCCATGAAGCAAGTACACAAAAAAATGCATTTTATTATCATTGACATCTTCTATACATAAATACATAATTGCATGGTCAACATGAATACCGACCTAGTTACACTTTTCAACATTGAGCACCACTGAGGTTGAATACATTGCAACGAGTATGGTGTATTGTGAAGTTGTTTGGTTGTGAAATCTCTTCAGTGAGTTGTTCGGGCATGTGCTAGATACCACCATTATCCTTTGTGATAACTAGAGTGGGATTCGTCTTTCTAAGAATCTCGTGTTCCACGATCGATCAAAGCATATTGATGTCAGGTACCACTTTATCCGGAATATGGTACAACAAGGTACCATAAGGCTCGATCATATAGGAACTAATGATCAGGTCACATATATTCTCACGAAGCCCCTGGGGAAGGTGAAGTTCCTAACCTTCCGTGAGAAGCTTGGAATCGTGGAAAGACCCTATTCTGAGGGTCCTGCTTGAGTTGGACTATGCGATCTGGGAGCTCCAGGGGGCTTGGGGTTAACTTCTTGGAGCTATAAGCACTCATGGGGATAGGCTTGTCGAACTTTATGGTGCTTCTGCCCCACTGTTATGATATTGAGTTGGTTCTCCTCTCTCTGATCTATGCCCCGCACGCATCGAACCTGTGGAGTTTTAGATTCATGGGAAGTACCTCTCATTTGGCCAATGAGGTGGGAAATGTGGATAGTGACCATAGTAAAACTGATGGACGCATCAAAGATTGTCATAATCTCTATGTCTAGGATGGCACGTGTCCAACACCTTGATCTGGGATCAAGTATGATGAGTTTTTATCCTCTAAACTGACTTTGGGTTAGTAAACTAACTTCGAGTTAGTATGAGACTCTTTTGAGTCCGAGAGAGGTTTTTACCTCTAAGTTGACTTTGGGTCAACTGTGTGTAATATCTTTGTGAATCACCTTTTGTTCTAAAATAAAAAGCTAGCAAAGAAAGTTACGACAGGATGACACACGATGTTTGGTTTGGTACATGATGGATGAGACTTGTGGACAGATGGAGTTCTCCCTAGTTGAGAGGGAATGTTAATTTTGGGCAAATAGGTCCAAACTTGATGTTGCACTGCTCATATGACGATGGTCATACTTTTGTTGGATTCCTCTTTTGGAGAGGTGCAATATTGATCTAAAGATCATCTTGATCAAATGAGTAGAACATTGATTTTGAATTTATTTTCCATGTGTGCAAGGTCGGCCAGATTTATGCCACATGCCTAAGAGATGTGTCACACACCCTCATTGATGAATATAATTTAGAGAGACTTGGAGGTCATTTTCTCATCATCTCATCACAAATTCTCTCATTTTGATATGATTTATTCAATAGCCTTTGGAGGCCTTTTTCCCTCACACGTGTGGAGCGAAGCTGTTGTTTTCTGCGCTGATCTGTTTAGGGCTTTCTATTTTTTTGCGCTGATCTGTTTAGCGATTTTCTATTGCAATGTCGA
The DNA here is from genome assembly GCA_034641835.2 of Pinus albicaulis. Lineage (NCBI taxonomy): Eukaryota > Viridiplantae > Streptophyta > Pinopsida > Pinales > Pinaceae > Pinus > Pinus albicaulis. The sequence continues at coordinate 622,665,520 of CM076582.1, forward strand.
CCAGTGTTGACCATGTCAACCCTTGGTCGTTTGAGCTCAATCTTTTGCATAAATTTCGTTTTTAGGAGGACATAGAGGTGGGCACTAAAATCGAGGAATTCCGGGCTATTTGACCAAAGCCTTAGTTTGCTACATTGACTTTTTTGCATTGTCCCTGGTTTGAATTGCATTGACTTGAGATGAGAGATCTTTGAGGGTTGTGGGTGTGACACACGAAAGTGTTGGCTAACCGAGAAAGACTTTTCTGGTTGAAGCATCCTGCTGACTATTGTAACACCACAATATCTCATATCTTTGCTGGACAAAAGGAATTGTAAATATGATCTATATTTGTCTTGTCTTCTATTGATCTATTATTGTGTTCTATCAGCATTTTACTTTCAATTTTATGTGATTTCTATTTTGTATTGGTCCTAAGAAAGATTGAAGTAAAAGTGCATCAAGCATAGAACACCATGGTTATCTAAATTTAACACATGGTCATCCTCCATCTCAAGGAGGTGCCAACCACAAGTCTAAGCATGTATCGTACATCAACACTATCTCAATATATGAAGGTATTTCAATCTCATCTATATATGGGATTATCTGCCACTCGGATCCCACTCTTTGTCATCGCAATGTATCCATGTCGTATCCAGAACTTTCTCAAACATCTCTCCAATAATATTCTTCATCCTACCTCATAGCTAGTCATGCCAGCAACATCATACTTTACCTCGGTCATGCTTAAAGCTACAAACTTATCATCCAAAACATCTTGGTATATCTCATTCTAAAGTAGTGCTTGTCAATAATGACCAAAACATCATCAATACTTCCATGTAGTCACGTATCATAAGAATATTGTCTTAGTCCAAAAAATGTTAATTCCATGCAAATATCTCGAAGGGTTCTTGACGGAAACTCAATGTGAATGAAGTGGATCAATCATAAATTCATTCAATTTCTATGCACATCATATATGAACAGGTGTTCAATCGGAACATCAATGCTTCAATCCAATGTCGGTTTCCAAGTTAGGTTCAACAATATTTCTTCACAACTTCTTGAAATTCAATCAAAGTATCCAAGGATTTGCATTTCCACTTATTTAATGGCTTCACAATATATATTTTCTTCTCCTAAATTCAAAAATCGATTCATCACGCCATGATTCATTATTTCGAGCTTCAAAAGCCATCTCCCTCTTACTCAAATCATCAGAGACTCATTACCTGTCAATAATAGACCATCAACATATAAAACCAAAACCAAAATCATACCTTGGAACACTTCTCAAGTAGAGGTTTGGATAAACACATCATCTTGGCTTCACCAGATAACTGTTACTGTGGACACATCAAGATTGAGGAGCTTGCAACATACAATGCTCTCTGAAAACATAACACTTTACCAAATCAACATGCTCAACCTTACATAAATCAATATTGTGCAATCAAATCAACTAAGTCAACTTATTAAAGTTTAGATGCCAGATCAAAACTAATATCAAAATCATCAATATCGTTGGAACAATTTATTTATACCAGGTGACAGGAAGAGCTCTTATCAAGTCATGACTTAATCTATTATCATTCCTACAAGTTATCATTTAAACCAAGTTTCATCAAGTCATCCTCATTATCATAATATAAGTCACTAGATGCAAATGCATATAATAAGAATAGGTTCCATCCATTTAGTGAGATTACATCACACTTAATCACAAATGTCAATACTTCAACCATTGTGCTAAGAACAAGGAGGCCAATACAAAACCATTATCGAATACCAACACTATGCCCATATTGTTATCATGGAAAATCATCAGTCGTCATATCAAATCATTAGTCATCAAGCCAAATCCAAATGTGCTATCATAGTGAGATCTATAGTCCAGAACATATCTCAATCATCAAGTCAAATTTTTAATTCATTATCATGTCAGAACTCCAAACACTGCTCATCTATATCAATTAGCCAAATCTAGTCAAACTCTTGTAGCAAAAGCTTCGATAGTTAAATCATAATGACATAGCTATATGCATATCTCAGTCACCTTAAAAAAAAAAATTAGTCTACATATTCATATTATAGTAAGTATTCAAACTTCCCTGCTCATAGAACTTTTTTGTTGTCTGCTTCATGTCTGTAGGACTGACATCCTTCATGTGAACACCAGATTTCATGCACAAAACTTCATTTTTGTGCTGTGCAGGCATAATCACACCCTTGACCTTGCTTCTGTGTGGATGAAAGGCTATAGTCACACCTGTAACCTTGCTTTCGTGCGACTTAAGCTTAGAGTAAGGGAAAAATATCTCTTCTCATATTAGAACTTTGTTGCATATCAACAATGTAAGATATTTGTCTATGCATGTCCATAAATCTTATTTCAATATTAAAAATATATATATATATATATATATATAATTCCAATGGTAATAGGAGTAAGGATCTTATGGATAGATTCTCCCTCAAAATGGGAATCCATTTCAGTAATCTTTATTCAAGTCATCAACCTGACTATAATACTGTCATGCATTAGCAGATCTGTTAGATCATAAAGTCGGACTATATCGCATGTTCATCATGGTTATATCATGTCAGCATCAACTATTTCACCATCAAATCATGATGACTATTTTTCATCAAGGGTTAGTTTCTGATAGCTAATAGGAGTATATGTCATATAACTTAATCCATCAAGTCAGGGAATTCAATGCCAAGATTACTAAACACATCAAAACATAACCATGGTAAGAAAAAAGATCTTGAATATCAATCCCATAGTTACACTTCTATCATCATGGCTACCATGCTTTTCAAAAATAATATCAATAGTATCAAGTTACCATCTATTAGAATCAAGGTGCTAACCGTCAAGGTATTAAAAATGATAGATTTTAGTCAAACATCAAGTATACCATTATATCAAAGATCAATATTTCCAAGTAGCTCCATAGAGTCAAGAAATTCATTATGTCTAAAAGGTAAGATACTTGTTCAATATGAAGTGCACCATTTCATCATAAGAACCATGAATCCAAATCACTTTCATATGCATGAACCATTTGTGAAGGAGACATTCTCATCATAACTTAGGGGTTACCTTGTTATAAATATTGCAGCTGAAACATAACACCATACATACCTTATGGTGTTCAAATACCTGTGCACCTTCTTCATTTACATAGGCAGCTTGTAGTTCTTTGTCACCTTTTCATCAGATGCCTCTTCCTACACTAGCCATGATCTTAAAAAAGGATCCACTTATCATATCTCATCAAGAAGTTAGAAGGATCAAAATACTCAAATACATATGCAAGAAGCATAAGTAATAATCAAAACAATAATCAGATCGATAAGTCTAAACAAAATTAGATACATAAATAAGCATCATAAATCGAAAATTACTTATCTTCAATGAGAGGTGATCATCTCTCTCTTGAACCAACCTTCAAGAGCCATCACTATCCATTACCCATATAACAATTTCGCCTTCAATATTTCAACCAAATCTATCAACAACCAGGCTTAATAGAGACTATCCCATCTAGGGCTTCATCAAATTTGATACAGGTACTTTAACATCTTCACTTTGGCCATGCTAGGGTTTCTAAATTTCATATCTCAAATCTTTTCCATAAACTGGGGTTTCTCTCAAACCTTAACCTTATGATATCTATAAAACCCTAATACACAAATTTCATAGGGTTTTCCTCAAACCCTATAATTATTTTAGGTCTCCACCATCTTCTTCTTGCATCCATGAACAGCGTCTCCATGGGGGTGATCTGAATGACTTTTCTTCAGCCCATCTCTGATACCATGTTATTTTTTCTTAGGGCTATATTGCTCTTTGCTTTGATAATTGCATTTCTTCATTAACATGTTAAGTTCACCCCATAACATCATAACATTATTCGGATTCACATCATTATTCAGCAACATATTCAACTATATAGAAATAACAATACCATCATCATCAATGCAACATAACATAAAGGAACAATAGAAGAAAAGCATTCACACATAGAGACACTAGGATTGGTTGGAGACCAAGAAAAAACCCACTATGGGGAAAACCCTTTCAGGTTCTTCTTCTTATATATCGTCATCAAATGATTCAACAAAAGAGAGCACAATGATCCATATCTTCATCTATGTAACAATTCAACAAAAACAACTACACAATATCCATGAAATGAAACCAATACTTCTTATACTCAAAATGTTGATTCTGAAGCCTATAATGAACTATCACTGGCTGTGGTCAATGAGCGAAAACTTCAAAATAATGAGATTTTTTAGGTCCCAGTCACACGAAGGAGGAGTCATCTGAGTGACTGTAGTAGCCTAGTGGCTCTCTAAAGCATGGTATGAGAGCGACTATGGTTGGATCTAAACTGTGGTAAGCGTGTGACTCTGATTCTGAAACCCTAACTCCTAATTGCATGGATCGAGAGTTGTCCATGAGACTGGAAGGCTCCAGTCACATGGATGAGCTTCTATGTGAGATATTGTGGTCGACTTCTTCCTAGGTTGTGCGAGCGACTGAGGCCCAAAACCCTAAAACTAAGATGCGAGCTTTGGTCCCTACAATTTCACCTCAGAGTGAACCCATTCCTCTACGGACCTGCCTTAGACTTGTGCGAGCCAAAACCAATAAATATAATAGAATAATGTCTCATGATGATGTCCAAATGAGGTAGAGGTCACTTGTATTTATAGCCCTCCAAGGGTGTCCACTTTGCTTTAGGTTCGACCTTATCAAATATGCACATGTGGGATTTTCTTCATAAGTACACTTTCCCTTATCCGATTTGAGTGATATTTGGGTCAATTTTGGTCCTCTCAAAAGAAAAATCATTGCAATAATTATATTCATCAAATGATCTATCCAAAGTGGAATTAATATTTTAACATTAAGAAGTCATAAACTTCCTCAAGCATAATATTATCACCAAGTTTGGTGTTTCGACTTCACTTGTTTTTTATAATGCAACATATTTCTCATCGCTTAAACTTCATGATTTTGCATTGGAAAATAACATCGTATTGAAACATTAAATTACCTAATACCCATAGGGAAATATTCTTGCTGAGTCGACCAATAAGAACCTTATTTGTATCATTAAAAAGACCATCTTATCTAAACAAAGGAACTGGCACACTACTTTGGTGAATGCTATATGGGTTGGCCGTGTCACGCCTAAAAATTCTTTGAATACTTCTCCTTACTTCCTGGTGGATGGAAAAGAAGACATCCTACCTCCAAAAATGTACCTGTATACCCTTCAACTCTCATAATAATCTCAGGGTAAGCCTTGTCTCTTGGTTCAAAGTAGGATAGACACTCTCCTTAAGTTACAAGAAGAAAGAAATAAATAAAAAGAAAAAAATTTCCTTCACTAGAACTATATCAAGAGATGGTTTGATAAGAAGTCTACGAGGAAAAGAGAATTCAGTGTGGGTGAAATGGTATTGAAGTAAGACAAAACCCACGAATAAAAGGGGAAACACAATAAGTTCCAGTATTTGTGGATCACACCATTTGTTGTTCATGGGAAGCTTGGCCATCACATTTATCGTCTCCAATCTTTGGACGGGAATGCTAAATCTCTTCCTGTAATTTGCCCATATTTGAAACAATATTTTCAATGACAGTCTAGGGTTGTGCCATATCCTATGTACATATTATGTTGTTTTTTGTTTGTTTTTCATATTTAGTTCTTTCGGTTTGGATTTCCATTCATGTGAATAAGTGTCATGTGCAAGTGTGTTTTTGTTTCCAATGTATGTGGCAAAATTGAAAAAGATTTCTGACACTGCAACATTTGGCTAAACTTCAGTCCTTCTTCTTCGTATTGGTTAAACCTTTTGGTCGATGATATTCTGATGGAAAATATGATCCTTTTGTAAGGAAATCTTTATGTCGAGCCATGATATATGTATCTATTCTAGAAATTGCATGCATACACTCAGATCTTTATGTTTCAGTGTTTTCCACATTGATATAATCAAGTAGAGAAGGACAAGGGGGAAATCTTAACGTGCATACTAATATCAGAGGTTTTTTATATGCTTCTTTGAAGGAACAACTTCTTCTACTCTCCAATAAGTTGGGATCCCTCTTCCATCCCATGAAATAAATAAGTGTTGAAGCACAGTTCTATTAAAATAACTAAATAAAGGGTGAAAGAAGAGAAAGGCTTCCTACACTAAATAACTTCACTAGGGAACTATCAGGCTCGCTGGCAGCGAAGAAATGCTTGTGTTCCTGAAGTGACTCCACCGGGGTACTATCCCAGCCTGCTAGCAATGGAGCAACACCAAAGATGAAAACTCATACTCTGAATATCTTAAGCTCATGAATTACATTACCCTTCTACTGAATCAAAATTTTTTAATATGGTTGGCCTTATGATTGTGTACAACCAAGAAAGGATGAAGGGGACTATCTATATACACAGGGTAAGTGGGGTAGTCAAATTAATATGCATGATGAATCAATACTCCATGAGGAACTAGACCCTACATGAAATATTTGATCAAGGAAGATAAGTTGGAATTCAACTAGTGGATTTCCAAGTGTTGTCGTTGCTACAACACCCTCCAAATTTTTTTCCTACATCCAAACTCGATAGCCTACTTTGAATTTTCTTGTTTTCATTTCTATTAGTAAGTGTCATCACATGTGTTTTCTCTAAGTGTCCCAGTCCCATTTGGAGGAAAACCAAAGAGTCGTATTTTAGCATGGAAAGCATTGTATATTCTAAAAATGTAGTTTTTGTTTGTTTCAAGAGTAGTCTTGGTGCTAATGAGTCATCCTTATCATGAAGATATGTATTACACCCATTACCAAAGTTTCAAGAACCGTCACACAAGTGTCTTCACTATCATCGCAAAGTGTACCTTTAGCGTCACACTTGGGGAAAGTTGTCGCATTGTCGTTGCATTAGGGGAATTATTTTGTTCATGTCTTATGAGTGATTAATGTTGTATCTTTAATTGTTCTAAGTGTGTGATCATGCTCAAGTTTTTTTATTGTTCACTTTGGCCTTACTGATCCCACACTTAGCCAATTTGGAAAAGTGCCTTCCTGAACAGCTTGACCTCACTCAACCTTCCTAAACTACACACTGCATAGCCTCAGTCCTCAAGCTTAGATCTTGAATTTTGGAATTGCAAAATGTGCATTACCTTCCTTATAGAACTATGCACTATGTTGTCTTAGTGCTCATTCCTGACCCTTGAGCTCTAGAAATGTGCAACCCCTACCTTCCAGTCACCTTCTTCTACACATTGCGCAATATCAAGCATCAAGCCTCCATCCTGACTCCTTGAAATACATAATTGTACAAGCCTAAGACTTTTTCCCTCCTAAAATGTGCAATGGGAAACCTCAAGCCTCAAGTTTGTCTCCTTGAGATCCTCAACTACGTAGTTGTTTTTCCCTAGCCTGCCTGAACTGTGCATTGTGCAGTCTCAAGGCCCAGTCATGGCCCCTGACTAGCAGGTATTATACCATGTTATGAAAGGATTATGATGAAGGATATGAAGAAGGATACCCTACTAGAAAAATACCTTTGTAGCTACAAAGACAAGTTGATCATATAAGAAAAGACAAAGGGATAAGAGATTGCAATAGCAGCTGGAGATCAAGATTATATTCAAGACTCCCTACCTTCAAGCCTTATGGATGAGGAAGAAGAAGAACACGTTCCATCTCTCAAGAAGACACAAAGATAACAATAGAAAGAGTGTCTTAAAATTGCCATATCATCATGCAGTCCATGTCATCGATGTCATGTCATGTCTTGTCAAGGTGTCATGTCAAGATGTATATGAGTCGTCATTTGCCACATCATTTGTGGATTATGTAATTTTAATATGTGAGAAATGTAATGTAAAGTGGAAGTTATGTGAAAAGTCATGAAGGAGACAAAAGGTCATAGAAAAGTCAAATATCCATGAGGGTAGTCCAAGAGTCACAAGGGAGGTGAACGGTCACCCTATTTGTTATATGTACACCCTCATAGATCATGCAAAGGAATTTTCACCTTGTCTCCTCCTACTAGGCATCAGAGAGGAAGATAGTTCTTTTGGAGGAGAAAGTGGTTGCTCTAACGCTCCACTATTGGGGCTAGTGGTGTTCACTACATTGATGTATCTTAGAACTTTTTCTTAATTTCGAATCTCGTTGAGCCAACACACTTTCATGTGTATGTCATAAATATTGTAATAATATTCTTTGAATGTTTGAGATGCATTTTTTTTCATCTATACCAAGGAAATTGAACTATTTCAGTGGCTTTGGTACTTATCTGATTGAAGATGTGTTGTATGTGTTTTAACAATCGTTGTTTCTATGTGAACTATTTCACTAGTTTATCAACAATTCATTTGTATGTATATGCTCTTATACCTTTACTAGATCAGTACTATTACATTTATTTTAAACGCTCACTTTTATCTCCCTTTCAATAGAAGAACCTTGAAACATTATGCAACTGAACATTCCACGAGGCATACTCACTTGTTCATCCGAAAGTACATGTGCATTACTCTCTTATGTTGACCATCATAGCCAAGGAAAATATCTAAGAACACATGGAAGTCAGGCCTTATTTCCAAAAGGGATCCTACACCAATTGATGTGAAGTCTAATCAACACTTTTCATCAGGGATACCCCCTTGCACATTGGAGGTATCCAACACCATCAACAGATTGGTCCTGAAATCTGCTTCAAACAAGTCATCTTGGTATTTTCATTATTTTTTATTTTTGGGACATTTCAAAATTTTAAAATTTGAGGAGACGAGAAGGATCTCTCTAGTTACATGTGATAATAATTTCAAACACTAGTTCATTATACTTTTTGATATATTCTATGTGGACATTAGGGTTCATGAATGCTCCTAAAATAAGTTTCGAACAAGCCAATTTTTCATTTTCTCTAAAACCTATTTTTTGGGATGTTTCAAAATGTGAAATTTTGAGAATATGGAGACGAGATCCTATTGTAGTAGCTACAACAACACCAGATTTTCAAAGTATTATAAAATTTGGAGCCCCCTACTTCGATTTTTCAAGTGATGAATCTACTTGTTTTCGCTAAGTCAACTAAGAGGCAAGTGGTTGCACTTGTTAATTTTGCAAAAGAAGCTTAGCACACCTTACTTCCTTAGCATGATGCAACATTTTTTAGCAGTTCAGTGCACCTTCCAAGCGCAACGCAATGCCATTCATTAGTGCAGTGCAACACTTCTCCTTCGCGTGATGCAATGAAAGCAGTACCCTAGCGCACTGCCTCTCAATGGTCTACAGGTTTCCCCGTGGCACATCATTTATTACGTATTAAAATACCCTCACACATGTGTTAAGTTATCAAAGAGAGGAGACCTAAGTAATTTTTACCCTGATCTCTTGTCACCAAATACCTTAACTTATTGATGCAAAGAAGTCTATTAATGTGCACACTATTTTTGATCATTGTGCCACCCCTACGAGATGGAGGGTCTCACCAGGTGTCAGGTAGGTCAATGCACCTGGCTTTTCATTTTAATTTTCCTTGCCATTTCTTTTCTTATGCAACAATTAAGATTCTCATATTTTGGCCTTCCCTTAGCCCCCATTTTACTTTATATATCCATGTAGACAAACATTTACAACCTTTACTCCCATCTTCTTTCTCCTCTTCGCTCTTACTTAACCAATTTTCCTCGTGCTTTTTATCGATCTCATAGTATGATATTAAGTATCTCTTTGTGCTATGGAACATCATCCTAAAACCCCTAGAACTACAACACAACCTTTTATTTATTCTTACACAATGGTAGGATTGCCTTCTCCAAAGCATTGTGGTGCATATTTCATTAGTTGTTTATCCCTCCTCCCTATGCAATGACACCTCCTGAAAGTTATGTTATTGGTTAAAATCTCATCATTGCTAGATTTCTCCTTGCATTGTGGTGCATCTTCCCATCTTTCCATGCACCACGGCATGAAGCCTCACCTATTCCCTTGTGCAACAATGCATTTTCACTCATCATACTAATCTCATCCCCTATGCAATTATGCTCTTGAACCTGATTTGTTACAACAATCCTCATCTATGCTAATTAGTTGATCTCCATTGTGTTGTGGAGCATCGAGCATATGGCTTTAATAGTTTGTGACCTTCCCTTACGCAATAACACATTGATAGGCCTAATATTTGTCCAATGCACTGTAATTATTTTTGGTTTTCCTAACATTGTTTGTTACCATGAATATTTTTTAGATGTTAAGTACTGTAGATTTGGAGTGCTTCAGCATTTCCTTTCCAACAGAAGAGATGGCACCACCTAAAATAAGGCTAAGAAAAGAGATTGTTGAAGGTAGTGAAGAAGGGACAAAGGAAATTTCTATAATATCAACTCCAATATATGCAGAAACAACTTTCTATATTGATAAATTGGTACCCATGACTTGGTATGGCAGGCTATATGTAGAGATGTTTGAACAAAAATGGGTACCATTAATATACACATGTACCCAAGTGGGAAGCATATTCAATTAGGCAGAGTTTCTAGAAACTTCCATCAAGACAAATGCAAAACAAGCTCATAATCACTTACAAAAATATAACATGAATTTTGCATGGCATCATACCAGCTAGATTCCATATGCTCAAGATGTCAACTTGAGGTATTTAAATCAATATGGACTTTGGCTCCAAACATACTACCAATACATATCTATTGCTGACACTTATGGGATATTGGTTAGAGGGAGATGTACCAAAACATAGTTGAAGGTTCATCTCACCCTTGTATGACATTGTTTATGATGCTAAATTACCTTGTATTTATGACCGAGTAACGGAAGCATTATATGATATATTTTATTGGTTTACACCAGAAGATATCATAATATTCATAACTTGCAAACCCCCTCATTATCTTCCTTTGTTTGTCAGAGATAAAATAATCTTGCATGAAGTAGCATACCAGGGAATAAATGGACTTGGAGGTATGCTAGTATGTGCAAAAAACGCACCATGCCCCCCTTTCCCAATATTTGTAGGCACATACTGTGTTAGAAGTTACAAAGAAGTAGAAGAAAAATTCAGTGGTTTGGAAGGCTTTAGGTTAGGTGAGCTAAGTTTTCACATATATGATTCTAGGGGCATCAATGCATATCATTATAAATAGTTAAAATGAAAATGGTCTTACACACCAAACATTGATGAGGACACTATTTCCTAATGCACTAAAGTATGATCGTTTTCCATCAATTTTTTGATGAAATTACGTAGGTTCTTTAACAAAACACAATTTCATTGGTGTAATTTCGTTGAATAATCTAATGAACATGTTTTCGTTAGATATCTAACACCCCTTCGTCGGATATCCTCATTGAAATCAGTCAATATTTTCGACGCATAATCATCAAATATCCGACAAATATTTGTCGAAAGTGCATTGGATATCTGATAAACAGTTCCATCAAATTTCTGACAGAGAACATTGAATAATCTGACAGAAGTTCATCGAATAGCCGATGAAACTTTGTGTTGAGTATTCAACATATAATGAGGCTATACAATGGAGTTTCCATACCTATGATGGGTATGTTTGTTGGAATGCTCATCGTATATCCGACACATATTTTCATTGAATTTATGATAGGGAACGTCAGATTCTCCAACGGAAGTGCATTGGATATCAGATGAAACTTTCCATCAAATATTAATCATCGAATGAGGCTATCTGAAAAAGGTGCCATACATATGATGGGTATTTTTTTTGGAATTCTCATTAGATATCCAATGAATATTTATGTCAAATATCTGACATATATGGGTTTTTAGATATCCAACAAACTTATGTCTATTATAAAAAAAAATTAAATTTTTTTTAGGATGGCTTAGGTCCATCCTTTTTACCTCCATCAGTACCTAAGATCGTCCCTTTTGATTGATTTCCAATCACCTACCCATATTGCTTGAAATCCAAGAACCTAGATTATAGGCCCCTCCGATTCAATTCAACCCCCTAAGGCTTTAAGAATAGCTACTTATGAACATCATAGCAAATGCATTGCAATAATCTATTGGAAACCAAGAGCACTACTGGGGGGGGGGGTGAATCAATGGTGTGATCTATTATATAATTTTAACTTCTCTACTAAATCATATAAATTAACCATCATCTTATTAGTAAAACATTGTATGAGCATAAACCACAAAACCATAAGCAACAACATGAAAAATAAACAATCCACAACTCATCAATCACACATGAGAACATAAGATTTCTCATGGAAACCCTTTTGGGAGAAAAACCACCCTTGTTGTTGTGCTGCTTTGAATATCTATTATGTCAAGCAATGATATTTTACATATCTATGCTAACTCCCATGAGCTAGGAGACTCAACCTCCTATACAATCAGTTGACCCCCATCAGTAAGGAGACTCAATTCTACTTATCAACTCAGAAGACTGTGTTCTCACACAAATCTATGGACAACCATCTGCTAAAATCCACCACAATCAATGATCTTCGCCCAACTCATATTGGACTATCCCACTCCAATTGTATGGATAAATTGTTCCTTTCACCAATACTATGCTATCACTGCTCCACTCTCATGAAGTCACTACTCCTCTACTCTATGTAGACCTCATTTCATATATTTTCACACTGGATCCAAGACATTATGCTCAACTCTAATTCAACTTTGCAATATGAACTCCAGCAACAAGACTCTCTACAAAAAATAAAACAAGACATAACAAACACATGCTCTCTACACCAGCAAATAATGGCACAAATGCAACCATCAAATATGCAACAAAATGATCACCCAACAACATAAACTCTTCTCCATCAACTCTGATCTACTAACTGATATCTCTACTATAGAATTATGCTACAACACTTCGTTCTGCTCACTTTGTAGTCATATGCACTCCTACCTTGAAGTATCTCTGCTCACAATAAGGTTTGAAGTATATTTCCTCTATGCAACCTTCTCTAACTCACTTTCACACTAAAACCAACCATCACTTAGCTCCAAAATGAAGTATATAAAACATGTAGGGAAAAATTCACTTTCGGAATGGGATCAAGAGTGCACAAAGTTGATGAAATCCAACCATTATCACCACTACTTGTGCACTTAAGGCATTCACACCTATCGAAGGAATTTTCCAACCAATTATAACCTTTTTCAATTAGTTTAGAACCTTCTAGGAAATTCCATGTCAAAATACTCCAGATGTGTGCGAGGAATTCAAAGGATATTTCATTTTAAGCTTCAAACGCACCCACAAACTAGCAGATTTTGGTTGGAGCCGCATTCACAAGCCTGCCAAATTTCAACTGGAGCCTTCCAACCGCATGCATGAGTCTGCATCCCTGCTGTTGGGGCGGAGTATAAGAAAATATATAAGAACCTCAGCTATGAACCTCAACCACCTATTTGGTCATATTCATCGCCTCCTGTACATGCCTCCAAACCTCTGTCAATTCCTTTGACATTTATACAAATAGGCCAAACATGTCTCCCAAGTACCACTGCCAAATTGACCTAGAAGCCAACAAAAAAGAGTTGACACAAATACCAACAAGTCCTCTACTCTCCATAAACACTTACACAAGCTACAACACATTTGAAAATACCTGCAACACACTGTAACACATCTCCATCAACATCGTAAATCCAATCACACAACTACAACAAGTCATCCTCCAATTCATGCACTAATTCATGAACAATAACACAAACACCACTGGCACATGAGGAACCATCAACCACATACTACCATCATCTAACCATCAAGGTTGATATCATAAGGTTGGCATCAAATTCTAACTCAAGATGAGCACAACCAACTACAAAGAGGCCTTAATACAATAACTAGGCTACATATGGTTGACATCAATGCCAACATGAGTTAGCTTCCATCATGAAACCAATTCCCACATCAGCTAGTTGGAACAATGAACACCATAATGCCAACGATCTCCCCCTTTGGCATTGATGGAAACCACACACAACCTCCAAACCAATCTCCTCTATTATCACTCCCCCTTTGACGTCAATGAAAAAGGGTCAATTCCATGATAAAGCAACATGGAATGAAGCACAAATATTCGAGACATTGATCTCTACATGGCTGGAAAAAAATTAAAAAAAATCATATCAACCAACATCCATGCCTCTCATATTAGCAGCAAGCAACATAATAATAATCAACATTCAGAGTAACATATCCAACCAACAACATCTAGCAACAACAACAATATGCACTAACAACCACACAAGCATCAATATGTAGCATTATATGAACAACAATATGCAACAATATGCACATGAGGCATCAACCAACACTCTCCATACCAACCACATAGTAGCAATACCAATGGCCATCATCAACCTATCTCCTCATATAATGAGGTCAATAACCCCAACAATCAAAGCATAGCATGAGGCACACCATGAACACCTCCAAGCGGAACATAATTCCAACAATGAATGACTGAAGTAAATAGGAACATATAATGCTCCCCCTTAACATATTCCATCTCCAAAACAACTCCAACCTACAATGAACTGCTTCTGCTACAAACAATGCTTCCTTGCCACAAATAGAAGCACCCAATGGACCTAGACTCCACATGACCGTGAATTAATGACATATACATTGATAAATATATGGTTGTAGAAATGACATAAGACCTCATACATAACACTCATATGACCATAACATGACCTCATGACTAGATGACCCAAAGGTAGTACAATACAAGTACATGGCTTCATGAGCATTTTACATGGATACATTAATAAATGCATAACTACTATGATAATCTCCTATGGATCAATGACTCAAATACATGACATATTATGATAGTTACATCAACATTAAACCATACATGTGGTTGCAAAATGACTCATAAGACTCCTCCATAGCAAGCCTATCACCATAACGTTTCAACTTACTAATGATTGGAAACTCAACCAAAGTGAAATAACGAAACAATGGTAAATACATGGTTGTAATAAACTACATATAACATTCTACACATGGCTGGTCCATGTATCTAGTCACCTCTAGACATCCTGTATGGATAATCTCATTCTATGCATGACTATACAACTTTTCAACCAACTATCAATATATATATATATATATATATATATATATATATATATATATATATATATATATATATATATATATATATATATATATATATATATATATATATATATATATATATATATACACACATCAGGGGGGGTTATGCATGGTATGAGGTTTCATGAGTTATTTGAATTTTTCTTCATTGTTTTTCACTCAGTTATTTGCAGCAATTTTACATATGTATATCTGAGTGACAAGGGTACCTTATTCAACCACACGCGCGCACACACACACACACAAATATATATATATGCATCCCCCCCCTGAACTTAATATCTCTCTCTCTCTCTCTCTATATATATATATATATATATATATTAAGTTCAGGGGGGGGGGGATGCATGGTATGAGGTTGTCATGAGTTATTTGAAATTTTCTTCATTGTTTTTCACTCAGTTATTTGCAACAGTTTTACATGTGTTTTTCTAAGTGAAAAGGGTACCTTTTTCAACCATATATATTTGTGTGTGTGCGTGCGTGTGGTTGAAAAAGGTACCCTTTTCACTCAGATAAACATATGTAAAACTGTTGCAAATAACCGAGTGAAAAACAATGAAGAAAATTTCAAATAACTCATGACAACCTCATACCATGCATAACCCCCCCCCTAACTTAATATACCTCCAATATGTAGGCTGATCTTGTGGACCGTAATATGTGTGAGGCTCAAAGGAACTCATCATAATTGTTGTTATAACCCATACTCATCAAGCTACCATACTTCTATCATATGCTCCGCCTGAGGTTATGCACCTCTCATGAACTATGCAGTCCTCTAAAAATATGCATGATGTAACCATGCACTGCAGAGGAAGTTTCTCTTCACTATCTGAAGAATTGTTGCTCCGTCTTTCTCCACATGGTATTTGGTTACTTCTTCTCTTCCTTCACTGGTTTTCTGCTACCTCCGCTTTGTTTTTACTGCTCATGTCAGGTTTTTCTTGAATAATGAGGCAACATATAGTCTCTTTCCATATGGGCAAAATTATGGCATGTATAGCACTCCACATGCCCAAGATATGAAGCAAGAGGATCAAATCCCCTTATGCTTATGCCAAATTTATACCTTGCATGCAACATGCTTCTCCTCCATTGGTTAGATCTACAATCAATTGCCTTATGGCCAAACAGGTCACATGAATAGAAATAACCATAAAAAACACAATTATACTTCTTGCCCATTCTCCTAAGCTATTGATACTGTTGCAAGCTCCGTTGATTAAATATATATGTTTTTCTCCTGCAGTTAGCTACAACATGCAAAAGCTTTTGACAGTTGTAACATTCTACCTAATGTACAAAAGGAACAAAGGTACTTTGGTTCCTTTGAAATTTTACAGATCTGCCGTGGTCCTCTCTTGGAGCATAGGATCTTCTAAAAGTAAGTGCTCCTTGAGGTTTTCTTCTCGGTTGTTGCTGGTTCTACTGGTTGATTTGTTGTTGGTTTATTTCTTTGTTACTCTTGTTGCTGGCAATGTTTGCTATAGTTTCTTTTGGTTCTACTTTGGTGTTTTACTTGCATGCAAACTAGACTCACCCTTTTAAAATCCAAGACTGGATCTATCCAATGGTGATCTCTATATCTCAAGCAAATTATCCAGGGCCACAATGCTCTTCTCCATATTCTATTGCTTTCTCAACTACATCACTTCAAATTCTAATCTCTCACACTGATCTTCTTTCTCTTTGTACTGCTTCCTCATGCCTTCTTCAATTCTTTTTGCTTCTGCCAATTTAACCTTTAAGCTGACAATATCCTCCTTAAGCTTAGCCTCCTTATCATCACAGATTTATAATAGTTTTTCTTGATCCTTGCATGCAACTATTAGTATAGAAATCTCATCTCTAAGAACCTTCAAATATCATTCTCACCTTCACTGGGCACTTCAACATGATCACAATTTGAATCCTAAAAATTGTAACCCAAAAGAAAATCAATAGCATCTATACCTTTGGATTCATTTTGTAGCAATACCTTTGGTTCTTAATCTTCTGATTTCTGCACATTATTTGCTGAACTACTTGCATTGGGAAGATGAGACTCTTGTGGCTAAACTACTTGATTTTGAAGGCTCTTCTTGTTGTTGTTCTTTTTCTCATTCTCCTTATTGTTGTTGGTACCATCTCAAAATATGGACTCTAGATTGCCTCACATTTCTTTGGCATATTTCAAAATTACTAGCTTCTTCAAATCATCACCATGAAGATTCTTGTAGATTATGCATCTTGATTGCACATCCTAATGCAAAATTCTAGGTACAAGTGGATCCTTTCCACAACCTTCACATACCAATCTCCAAATATTAGATCCGCAAAAAAATAATTTATATTTCACACTTACTTGTCATAACTTAAAATTTGCAGTAGTGAAAAAAAGTATTCCTTGAGAAGTCATTCTGAAAAAAAATTCAAATTTTCCACCAACAAACCCCAGATCCACTCTCAAGCGATCAAGTTGCAACCAAGAACCCCGCTCTGATACCAATCATTGGAAACCTTGAGCACTGCAGAGAGGGGGGGTGGGGGGGTGAATCAACAGTGTGATCTATTACTATTACATAATTTTACCAATTTTAACGTTACTAAATCATCCAAATTAACCAAAAACTTATTAATAAAACATTGCATGAGCATAAACCACAAAACCTTAAGCAACAACATGAACAATAAACAATGCAAAAATCATCAATCGCACATGAGAACACAAGATATGTGGTGGAAACCCTTCCGGGAGAAAAACCACCCTTACTGCTACTTCGCTACTCTAAATCTCTATTATGTCAAGCAATGATCTTTTATAAAATCACAAATCATCCTCCCAATACATCTCAACTCAAAGTTTTATTAAATTTATAAAACTTAAAAATAAAATACCATTACTGCGGCTTTATTCAATTTATAACACTTAATTGAAATGTAAAACTAAATGTTTATGCAAAGCTACCCAATAATAGGTCTTAGCATCCCAACATAATAACACTTTGTTTTGGTGACGAATGGATGCATAAATAGAATATCTATCTCAATCCTTGTCCCACAAATAGTAAGGAGTTACAAAATTTTGTTATGGAGAAGTTGCACAAGCTTATATGGGGAAAATAGTTGGTTAGAAAGAAGAAGTACTATGTTGAGGAATTCAACCTTGCTTGTGATCTCCAACAAAAAAACTATGTTGGAGCTAACATTCCGCGGAGAGCAAGGATTCTTATTGCTCAATTAAGAACTAACTCATATAAACTTTGGTGTGAAATGGGACGGTGAAAAGACCTAAACAAATTTGGAAATAATGGGTGTGTATTTTTTATACTTCTAAGATAGTGAAATAAGAAAAACATTTCATTTTGGAATATGATACTTTTAGAAGACAATTATGACAATATGTTAGCAACGATTTCTTAACATTATCTTTTCAACAAAAAAAACTTTTAAAAACATAAATCAACCCATCATCAATTTAAATAAAAAATAATTAAATTGCAAAAACCCATAAATTATTTTAATTATTTTAAATCTCTTAATCTCGTAAACGTTAAAATCTCATTCAATCATTCATCGTTAAGTCTTCTAAGATAAGAAAATTATGCTCGATTACGCCTTGTTTGGGTGCCATTGTTAAGTTTTCCAAGATAAGAGGACGATGCTCGATTGTACTCTCCTTGATGAATGATGATTCTCGGGAGCGTATCTATCATTCATTTACTTTTGTTCCTTATGCTTATTCTGTCCTCATGGTTATTGTTACTAATAATTTATGGAAGGTTCAAAATAATCAATCACACGTTATGGTGGGTTCTCTCTACTGATATGGCGCTCACATACAAACAGTCTAAAACCCCCTAAAGAAGACTTCACCACCACCCCATATATAAACTCTCTAAAACCCCTAGAACCCCATCACCAAAACCAGGAGGGTGGTTCTCATCACTGTATTCCAGAGCAGTTTACACGGGAGCTAATGGCATCTCGTTACGGCACATTGTCGAGGTCAGCGAGAAATCTATTGATGTCAAGTGGAAGATCAACGCGAGCTTCCTCAGCAACCAACAGACCTGCTTCGGCAACTCACAGGAGCGAGAATATGTTTGGAAATGACAGTTCAAGCTTTCGACAGCGTTGCGTAAAGTCATTGATTCCGCTACACAGTGCTGTTGCGTCTGCCAAACTTGTTTCTCACCTTAGTTTCAATTCTCGGACTGGAAGTGCTCTGCCTCTTGGTATCCTCTCGACTCTCAACTATA
Source organism: Pinus albicaulis (assembly GCA_034641835.2). NCBI lineage: Eukaryota > Viridiplantae > Streptophyta > Pinopsida > Pinales > Pinaceae > Pinus > Pinus albicaulis. The sequence goes on from CM076582.1 coordinate 622,684,944, forward strand.
AATCGTTTCTATTTTTCTGCAAACCTGCACTCGACATAATAAACACAGTGCCTATATATATGCTAGGATGAGAAATATGTACATGTTTTTGAAATGTTCCTCTTCTTTGTGAGAAAAAATGCGCTGCCTTGAAGATCAACAAAAAACACTTAAATTTCAATTTAGGTGTATGCCCAACTCAATGTGTTCTAGCTCAACCCTAAGTAAACAGAAACATAAATATAGGGTAGGATCCCGAGAATACAGATATCACTGCAAGCTAAAGGTTTCAGTTAGGACTTTTTGCAACGATCTGCAGTACATTGCGTATCAAGTCATGCATCCTTGTCTTGCAATCGAAGTTTTGGTGACTTTTTGATATTGTCACCGCCTTGAATGACATAAAATAAGAAGCTTACAAATCAGAATGACATGTGGCAAGCCCTATTCATCCTATCAGGTTACATTCATGTCAGTTACAACCCAGGGGTAAAGATATCAAATAGGGCTAACATGTTTTATGAGCTTGATATATTTATGGATCCCGTAAACTTTTGGTAGACGATCTCATTCATTAGGCACCAGTGTTATATGCGAAGGTATGGCCACTCAGCCGGCATCATGGTTGACCTGGCACGTCATCTGAATTCACCCCTCGTGAAGATATATTGACCTGAAAATTGAGTTATGTAAAAATTGCCTATCACAGACATTGGAAATTCGCAATTGAGACAGATATTGGAAATTTGCAATGGAGACATTGGAAATTCGCAATTCGCAGTAATATTGATTTCAGCGCAATTGAAGCATATTGTTGACATGTTTCATAAACAGGTGGAGCTGACTTACATACTTGTTATGCTGATATTAGGCTTATGATGGACATGGACTAAAAAATGGACCATGAACCAATGCTTAAAACCATACATCTTCTCCTTTGGCTAAAATGGGACTAAACTCAGAACAGACCTACACCTTTCTTCTATAACGGATTCAATGTTGATGAAGACCACTCTTCCCTTCCTATCCTCTTTGCCTTTGTGGCTGTTATGATACACAGAAGTAGGAACTGATTCCATCTCGGAAGATGCTTCCCGTGATACATGTGTGAGACGAGTGTAATGTCCTCATTGAATTGATTACCCAAGGTGGGGGATGGAGTAGCCTATATAACCCCTTAGGCTATAGTCGTTTGTTAAAGAAGGGACCGATTATTTGATGTTACTTAGGTAACATTAGATAAAGTGGGGTAAATGAAGGGAAATTTGCATTAAATTTTTTTGGGGCAATGGAGAGAAACTTTCTAATCACTCAAAATTGAGTTTAGGAGGGAAGCCCCAAAGAGTATCTATAAAAAGGAGAGAGGAGATTCATTTTGTTCATCATGGATTGTTGATCTTTATAATTTTTGGGCCAAGGCTCTTGGAGGGTTTTAAGGCCCCTTTTCTTTGATTTGTTTCGGTGGTGAAATACTCCACCCTAGCCAATCCACCTTTCTCTTTACTTTGTTTAGCATAATTTCTGAGGCAACATTCATCCATTTTGTGGCAACAAGGGTTTTGAGGTAGCAAGTCTGTGGCATCGCATCAATTCAATGGCATTATCTGGGCAGCCAATCACCCCTATGACATTTCTAAGGTTAAATATTTGGCAATGAGGCTTTCTGAGGCAGCTTGGGGTTTTTGAGGCCAAATCATTGGTAGCGAGGATTTATGAGACATTGTTCTTGGCAGTGAGGGTTTTCTGAGGCCACTCCAAGCTTGGAAATCTCCTGTTATGAGGTAGCATATAATATCCCAAGGGGATTTTTGCCCTTAGGGTTTTATGTATGTCTAGGGTTTCCAATAATTCAACAACAAAGCACATTTATTCATTCATATAACAATGGACATCTATCTATGTAATGTACAAATATAAAGATCTTCAACAGTAATGTAATGCTTCAACAACTTCAATAAGCTAGGGTTGACCACCCAATGTACAATAGATTCCTCAAACTAGTAATACAATATAGTTCTGGCAACACTTCAACTACCTAACAAAGTCTACCATTCTATATTATTGACAATAATATGATTCTTCAGTAAAAACCTAGTAAGTTAGGGTTGGTCGCCCAAAAAAAAAGTAGATTGATTCCACTCAAAGCCCACCAATATACTTCCGAGTGTGATGCCAAAATTCAATAGATAAACCTTCTAACTGTAACTAGATCACTACTGTGGCTACTAGATTAGTGCCTAACTATGATTATCTGTTTTGTTACCCTTGCTCTGCTGGAGAAACCTCTTGCGTTGGTTCAGTGTTTAGTGCCGGTGGTATGACGATGTTCACTTTTATTGTGGAATCTTGCTTGGTCAACGCCACTCCCCCAACGTTTCTGCTGTAAATCGTGCGATGGGTAGGTTCTGGCTTCCTTGTCCCCTTCGCAACTGCAACGGGTTACTATGATTGTCGCACGAGTTCTACTAAGAAGAGTTGTGGCTATGTATTTTCGTTCTACGTTGTACCACTTGCAAGGTAATAGCTAAGGAGACTCATTGTCTAACCTTCCTTCAAACCTTCGCATACATTGCAACTGGGAAGATCGCTTATTACAACTTTGTTCTTTATGGGGCTTCTATAGGATGGATCCCTCTTTTGACGTTGTCGTTGGTTGGAAATGTTGGTAAACATTCACAAACAATACTAGTTTGGTGATTTGTAGCCAAAGAAGGCCTCGCTACCCAGAAATCCCTTGTTGGTTGGATTTTTTCACTAGGATGTCCATCAAAATTCTCTTCCTTACCAAACAGAACATGTTTGAATTGCTCCCAAAGGATACATTGTACCTCAACAGAGAAAAGAGATGTCTAGGTAGGGTGGGATTAGCTCCACCAAAACTAGACTGGATTAGCTAGGGTGGGATCACCTCAGTCGAAAGTGATCAAGAAGAAGGGGTCTTAAAACCCTCACAACCTCAAGCTCAACAAAATCAGAGATATTCCAATCCAAATCGATGATGAAAATGTGATTCCTGTTCAACTTTATTTATAGATTTCCTCATAGGGTTTCTCAAATGTGAGGGGTTGCAAGTGCAACCTCCAATTTGGGTCTTTTGCCCCAGCTACCCCAAAATTTACAGAATGTTGCCCTAAACATTGGATAATTGGGTTTCCCCCTTTATCAAAGACTATAGCCTACGTGATTGGATAGGCTATTTTCTCCTCTAGTGGGCAATTAATCCATTAGGGACATTAGAATCCCCCCTTCTCGACATTGCTTGTCCCCAAGCAATGACAAACTTGGGTGCTGCAAAATTTGCCCAACTATCTCTAAGAATGGGAATTCCTCTTCAATTTTTACATCTTCCTTCCTTAGTTTTTGTAGCCCAATACTTAACATGCTGGTGAGGGATGTTATCAGGCCATAACTGTTGATTTCACTTGCCAAATCATAGGTGGATAGGGTACAACTATGTGCTACTGTTAAAGTTTCAAGTAATTTTTATTTTAGATGAAGTTCCTCCCCTTGGCATGGTATCAATCTGTGATATTCTCACTTAGCAATATTGCTAAGGGGAAAATCAATTTCACCAATTTTGTCATGTTTTGCACTTACACTTAGGAAAAGTGGGTGGCGGGACCTCACTTGAGTATTTGGAGCTAGGCAAGTGCCCAACTTAGGAGAAAGGAGGAAAATCGAGTAGCTAGTGGGTGGTGGGGACCACTCCAAGGAAGAAAATACGACCCCCCTTGGACATACACATTCCTTGGAGGGAAAGGATGAGAATTTCGATGGCTGGGCCCCACATGGGCAATTGGGAGGCACAATGACAAAATAGGAGGAGGCACTCATTTTGGGCATCTTTAATCATTTGAACCCTTACCTTCACTAGCATGCTTGCGCTGGAAGCCAAGTTTGCATGAGTTGTTGAGCACAAGAGATTTTCAAGCGAGAATCTCACCCTTGCTTCGGTGGACCACGAGTGCCAACCCTAGGAGGGAGTTCCATTCAACATCAGATCCATTTGGGGCATTTCAGCGAGTTTTTGGAGCAACTTCAGCAGAGATTGCGTGGGCCTGCGTAGTCCCTTTTCATGCGACACATGGGACTCGGGAAAGGTGGAATTTGGGGTTGAGATTGTGGGAGCACCCCAGAAGGGAGTTTTGTTGAGTTTTTCAGTCATTTTGGGAGTAGTTGGCAACCTTCTTTACAGGTGGGTCGAAATACCCAGCAGCTGAAGGAGCTAGGGGAAATTGGGTCAAAATTCTGAGGTCAACATTTGGCCAATTCCTTCGTGGGTTATTGGAGGAGAGCCCAGGATTAATTTCCCGGAATTTTCTGAGCACCAGAGGAGGCCCTAGCAGCCATTGTTTGTAGCCAACAGAGTAGTTTTCACTGGGACAACGCAGAGCTTGTTGGGGATAGCCACATTTCATTTTGGAGCAATTGATTTCATCACCTTGACATTGTTAGCTTGCCTTGGGCAAGCCGAGGTGCATGCTTTCTTATCTTATCTTTGTACCCCACTTTTATATCAATAAAATGGCTCAACTCAACGCAATTTATGGAAATTTATGGGTGATTTAATGTGTTGTGATTTTTGTGTGTGTTTTCTGCTATGTTTTCTTGTTATCATTGTAAATTTCCACTAGGAATATTATAGTGGTATCAGAGCATATAGACTTGGATCAGGCCGTGGGAGCAATTATTACTAATTAGTCTAACACCAGAAGACCAACAAAACGTGACTTACCGAAGTCAGAGGTACGAGAGTGGAGAAAGGCCGTTGCAAATTACCCCAAATCCAGTGATAGTTGAACCGAAGGTTAAGAAGCAAAACATGGGGGATAATGAGGGAGACAGGGGGAGCAAAGAGGAGGAGTTTGCCCAACACCTTCTGAAGCTTGTGCAAGATTTGTCTAAGGGCATTGAGGACTGAGGCAGCAGACTTGCAACAACAACATGGGCAAGGGAATTCAAGGCGAATTCTGGTTGGGGGAAGACTTTGGCACTTCACAACGCCATGCAACTAATGGGCCCAACATACCCCTCTTTCCTAATATACCACCTAGGTCCACTATCCCCATGTTCTTAACATCTGGTGTTGGAGGGCCGCAAGGGCAAGAGGAGATGCCCATGTGGGATTACTTTCCAGAGTATTAGTCTTATGGGCCTGACTTTAGGGAGGCTATTACCTTTAGGGACTTCTGCCAGCTAAAGGTAACAATAGGAGCAAGGGATAGGGTGGAGGAGGCTACGCACATGGTACTGATTTGTAGCATACCATGGGGAGGTTGTTTCTTTTGACTTTTGATGGCTCGTCCAAGAGCTCAGTGAGAGCGTGGGTTGATAAGTTGGATGTCTACTTTCAACTCAATCAGATGGCAAAAGGAGAGGCAATTAAGATTGCCATGTTGCATGTAGAGGGAGAAGGCCATGACTGGTGGTTCCATGGGCTAACCACGATGGGGCATGTCAGAGTGACAACTTATGAAGATTTCACTAGAAAGGTGCTGGAGCATTTCGAGAGGAGAGACCTGAAGGAGCACTTTAGGGAGTTGACACGGATTAAGCAGACGGGTATTGTTGAGGCCTACATCTCTGAGTTTTTGAGATTGTCAGTGATGGTGTTCGACCTTTCAAAACCCAAGAGGGTTTTCATGTTCGTAGAGGGGCTAACAGAGCCACTGAAGGGATTGGTACGGTCCAACAGACCCACCAACTTGTTGAATGCAGTTGGGAGAGCACGAGACTTGCAGGATGCCCTACCCAGAGTTAGGGCACCGGTACCACCTTGACAGGGGTTCCAACAGAAGGGGAGAGACATTAGGGCCCCACCACTGAGGGCCAACCTAGGGCGTGCCAGTTGGATGAGGAGACTCAAAGAGATCTCCAGAGGAGGAAGCTATGTTTCACCTGTCAGGAGCCTTAGGGCACAGATGCACAGCGGGCAAGACCCATTACATTGAGGTCTTTTCTGACAGTGACCAAGAGGACGATGCAGAGTTGGAGGCAGGAGGAGATGACAACATGTCACATATGGAGAGGGGACCGCCACCACCACCACCATCAGGGGGAGCTCCTTTCGTACCATCAGGAGGGGTCCTTGCTTCCTTACGTGGGGTACCTAAGTTTTTGACGTTTGGATCAAGGGTAGCGTGTCTCAGTTTTGGTGGACAATGGGGCCACCCACAACTTCATTGATGCCAGATGGTTCAGAGCAGGGGCATCACAATTGAGGAGTTTGAGGGCTTCTCAATTCTTGTACTGGGAGATAGAACCATGCAGTGCACACACTATGTTCCCGTGTTGACAGTAACCATGGGGAACTACTCAGTGACAGATCACTTCTTCGTGGTGGATGTGCCGGACACCAACGTGGTGATGGGTGTCCAGTGGCTCTATTCGCTTGGTCGAGTCACTACAAATTGGAGGAAGCTGGAGATGGAGTTTATGGGGCCATATGGAAAATTAGTTGTGCTGCGGGGCATGCATTCTTCCCTCCACAGATTGTCTCGACCCATAGGATGGAGGTCGATTCAAGGCATGGTGACATTGAGTGGGCAGTGGAGTTGAGAGTTTCTGAGGTTGGGGGCCAACCCAAACCACGCCACCCAGACATACAAGCTATTTTGAACAGGTACCCAATTGTGTTTGGAGACATATCACTAGGGCAACCACCTACTCGGGGGTTTGAGCACACGATTGAGCTAGAGCCGGGGGTACAGGTTGTGATTCCACCACGTACAAACATCCCAAGGCTTATAGGGATGAGATTGAGCGGGCCATTCATGAGCTGCTGGCACTTGGGCATATCAGGCCTAGCTCAAGCCATTTTGCTTCATCAGTCCTCCTGGTGAAGAAGGACGAGACATTACGCATGTGCATAGACTATCGAGCCCTCAACAAGAAGACCCTGAAGAACTGCTACCCTATTCCATGCATATATGAGCTAATGGATGAGCTGAGAGGGGCCGAGTTCTTCTCCAAGATAGAGTTGCATTCGGGGTACCACCAGATCAGCGCGAGGGACCAAGATGTCCCCAAGACGAATTTTAGGTGCCATTATGGGCACTTCGAGTTCTTGGTTATGCACTTCGGGCTAACCAATGCACTGCCATTTTCTAGTCCTGCATGAACTGCATGTTTCGTGGGCAGTTGCGGAGGTTCATACTTGTGTTTTTCGATGATATTTTGATCTACAATAGGACCTAGGAGGAGCACTTGCAGCACTTGGAGGTGGTGCTACGTATTCTAGAGGAGCAACATTTTTCGCCAAGTTGTCCAAGTGTGAGTTCGAATTGAAGAAGAGGCTCTATTTGGGGCATATCATTGGGGAGGATGGCATGAGAGTGCATGAGGACAAGATCAGGGCCACCTGCGATTGGCCAGTACCACGAAATGTGATAAAGTTGAGGGGCTTCATGGGTATATGTACCTACTACAGGAAGTTCATGAAGGGCTTCTCCCAGTTAGCAACTCCCCTCACTGATTTGACAAAGAAAGGGGCATTTGAGTGGACAGATGGAGTGCAAGAGGCCTTTGAGCGCCTCAAACAAGTTATGAGTAGCTGCCCAGTGTTGGCACTACCCGATTTAACACAACCCTTTGTACTCAAGTGTGATGCATAAGGGGAGGGCGTAGGAGTAGTTCTGATGCAGGGGGGCACCCGATAGCTTTTGAAAGTAGGAAGATACTGCCCCACGAGCGATTGTATTCTATATACGACAAGGAGATGTTGGTCATCATTCATGCGCTAGCTAGTTTAGACAATACTTGGTGGGTAACAGATTCCGGGTGAAGACCGACCATAACAACCTCTGATTCATTTTGGAGCAGAAGCAACTGTAGGAGAGGCAACAGAAGTGGGTGAGCAAGCTCCAGGCATACGACTTTGACATTGAGTATGTCAAGGGTAAGCACAATGTCATAGCTGATGCGTTGTCCAGGAGGCTAGCCACCATTTCATTGATGAGCATTGAGCCAGACTGGAGGGCGCAGTTGCTAGTGGAGTATTCCAAGGACTGATTTGCATATGAGGTCCTTGATGGTGCAGTGACGGATGACCGGTACAGAGTGATGAATGGGGTGATTTACTATCGAGACCGGATCTATTTAGTGCCCAACTCCCAGTTGAGGGAGAAAATCATGCAGGTTGCCCATGACTCACCGTTGGTAGGGCACCAAGGGTTCACCAAGATGTACAGGGCCATTAAAGAGCATTTTTCCTGGAGGCACGTTCGGGAGTGTGATACGTGCTAAAGGAACAAAGGTGAGAAAACACACCCTGCTGGGTTACTACAACCTCTGCCTATCCTTGAGGGGAAATGAGAGAGTATCTCGATGGAATTTATCACTAGGTTGCCTACAGTCCAAGGCAAGGACTGTATATACGTGGGTTCACCAAGATGTATAGGGCCATTAGAGAGCGTTTTTCCTTGTGGGGCCTCAAGGAGGATGTTTTGAGGCATGTTCGAGACTGTGATACGTGCCAAGGAACAAAGGTGAGCAAACACACCCTGTTGGGTTACAACAACCTTTGCCTATCCCTGAGAGGAAATGAGAGAGTATCTCGATGGAATTTATCACTGGGTTGCCTAAAGTCCAAGGCAAGGACTGTATATACGTGGTAGTGGACATGCTGACAAAATTTGCCCATTTCTTCGCCATTTCAGCCTGGTATTTAGCCTCACAGGTGGCTGAACTATTTTTCAGGGAGGTGTTTCGGCTTCATGGTCTCCCTAAGACCTTTGTCAGTGACCGGGACAACAGATTCATGGGGGGGGGGGTGTTTGGCAGGAATTGTTCCGACTGGTGGGCATGGAGCTCACCCCGAGTACGAGCTACCACCCCCAGACCGATGGTCAGACGGAGATCATGAACAAGTGGCTGGAGGGATATCTCCGCAACAATGTAACGAGCCAGTAGCGTGCATGGATATTGTGGTTGCACTTGGGCTAGTACTGCTACAACACAACGTACCACATGTCCATAGGTATGTCCCCATTCAGAGCCTTGTATGGTTATGATGCATTATCTTTTGCTGATGTGATGTTTTGAGACAGTAAGTCCCCATGGGCCAAGTATTGGATTCAGGAGAGCCAAGACATTTTGCGGGCTCTCAAATATAATCCACAGACTGCGTAGAACCAACAAAAACTCTACGTTGATAGAGGTTGGGTTTAGAGGCAGTTTGAGGTTGGGGATTTGGTTTTTCTGAGACTTTAGTCGTACAGATAGTCCACTCTCAAGCAGAAGGGGGTCGAGAAGCACAAGCCCCGCTTTTATGGGTCGTACCGAATCACTAGGAGAGTTGGAGAGGTAGCATATCAGCTGGAGCTACCCCTGGGGAGCCGAGTTAACAACATCTTCCATGTGTCTTGCCTGAAGAAGACATTGGGGCAACAGGTGACAGTAGCTATAGAGTTACCGCCCATAGATGATGAGGGGCATTTGTTGTTGTAACCAGAGGCCATTCTAGACACTTGTGAGAGGCACTTGCGGAACAGGGTCATTCGAGAGTTTTTTGTCAAATGGAGGAATTTGCCTGATGAGGAGGCCACTTGGGAGGGGGAGAAGATACTACAACATCCATCATTGCAGTTGCTTGAGGACAAGCAACATTTTGGCGGGGAGGAATGTGATATTCCCACTTAGTAATATTGCTAAGGGGAAATATCAATTTCACCAATTTTGTCATGTTTTGCACTTACACTTAGGAAAAGTGGGTGGTGGGACCCCACTTGAGTTTTTGGAGTTGGGCAAGGGCCCAACTTAGGAGAAAGGAAGAAAATCAAGTAGCTAGTAGGTGGTGGGGACCACTCCAAGGAGGAAAATACGACCCCCCTTGGACACGCATTCCTTGGAGGGAAAGGATGAGAAATTTGATGGTTGGGCCCCACAGGGCAATTGGGAGGCACAATGAAAAAATAGGAGGTACACATTTTGGGCATCTTTGATCATTTGAACCCTTAGCTTCACTAGCATGCTTGCGCTGGAAGCCAAGTCTGCATGTGCTGTTGAGCACAAGAGATTTTCAAGCGAGAATCTCACCCTTGCTTCGGTGGACCATGAGTTCTAGCCCTAGGAGGGAGTTCCATTTAGCTTTAGATCCATCCGGGGGCATTTTAACGAGTTTTTGGAGCAGCTTCAACAGAGACTGTGTAGGTTTGTGCAATCCCTTTTCGTGCCACACGTGGGATTCAAGGGAAAGGTGGAATTTTGGGATGAGATTGTGGGAGCAGCCTGTAAGGGAATTTTGCTGAGTTTTTCAGCCATTTTGGGAGTTGTTGGCAGCCTTCTTTACAGGTGGGTCAAAATACCCATCAGCTAGAGGAGCTAGCGGAAATTGGGTCGAAATTTCGAGGTCAGCATTTGGCCAATTCAATGTTGTAGGAAACGTTCCCCCCCCGGCTCCAACCCCCGAAATGCAGTTCGTACGGGATCCGCCCCTCGAAATGCGTTTCAGAATTTCAGAAACGCGTTTCCGAAAAAATTATGCTTCCTAGTTTTTTTGGAACCGTACGACCGGATCCGCGTTTCCGTACGGCGGATCCCTGTACGGAAGCATCACGCTTCCTGTACGGATCTGTACGGACCGCCGTCGGTTCCGTACAGTGCCGTACGGATCCAACTAGCGCCCAAAAAAAAAAGAAAAAAAAAAGAAAAAAAAGAAAAAAGAAAAAAGAAGAAGAAGAAGAAGAAGAAGAAGACTTATTTTTATTTATTTTTAAATGTTTAACTTTAGTTGGGTTAGAGGGTGGGTTAGTGTTGAGTTAGGGATAGGATGACAAAGATATAAGCTCTCTTTCACCTCCTTAGATGTTTCTTAGATGCTCCCTCATGGTAATCCTTTTACTTAAATTTTTAACATTACCATGAAATGACTCAGGATGTTTGAGAGTGGTTCCAGCCTGATCGGACTTCATATGTAGAAAATAGAATTTCACATCCTATTCAAAATTCAGCAGACTTAACAGTTTTCAGGAATTCAAGATCAATGGTATGGTGGCATTTCATTAGATTATATCATGTATGAGGGTATGTGATTAGCATTTAATCAAGAGCACCAAGCCCTATATGTACCCTAGTGTTGGTGGTGTTAATTGTTGAACTCTTTTGTCATGTCGTTAGCAAAAAATTACATTTCAATCAACTCAAAATCATCGATCAAGCATGTTAAGTTCTTTCTACCATATTTTAAGGCTTGCATTAGGTAGTTTGATCAATTTTGGGCAATTTTGACTAATGTCCCTAGATAATCGAGGTAGAGGCAAAGGCTAGACAAGAGGAGAAGAATCTAGATTATAGATGGTTATTGTTCAAATACTTAATCATTAATGTACAATGGATGTCATATCTATCTTGATTTATGTACAAATATGCATGCTTCCATATCTTCTACAATTAATTTGGTATTTTGGATGTTTATTTAATGTAAATGCAAAAAAATAAAATTAAAAAAATATATATATATATAGTAGACGCTTCGCTTCCTAGATTTTTTGGAAATGACGCTTCCGCATCCTCGCTTCCAAAAAATGTCCCCGCTTTGTCCCCGCTTCGTGCAATGTTGGGCCAATTCCTTTGTGGGTTATTGGAGGAGAGCCTGAGATTAATTTCTCGGAATTTTCTGAGCACTGGAGGAGGCCCTAGCAGCCATTGTTTTAGCCAGCAAAGCAGTTTTCACTAGGACAACGCAGAGCTTGTTGGGGACAACCACATTTCATGTTGGAGCAATTGATTTCATCACCTGGGCATTGTTAGCTTGCCTTGGGCAAGCCCAGGTGCATGCATTCTGATCTTATCTTTGTACCCCACTTTTATATCAATAAAATGGCTCAGCTCAATGCAGTTTATGGAAATTTCTGGGCGATTTAATGTGTTGTGATTTTTGTGTGTTTTTTCTGCTATGTTTGCTTGTTATCATTGTAAATTTCCACTAGGAATATTACACAATCATTAATGGTTTTAGCAATAAATTGTAGGAAGTTAATCCTCTTTCTGGTGGTCATATGTTCACAATAGTTTCCAACAACTGTCTATGCTTTTCTGCTGTCCCCACATCACTTGAAAGTGACCCATCTTCATTTTTTAAAGGGCTACATGGTTGGCTTTTTAATAACTTCATCCTTGTGCATGTGAAGGGCCCATCAACCTGAGAGAGATTAATGACAATTTTTCTCCCTTTATATTCATCTGACCGTAGTAAGAATGATTTGGCCACCTACAAAATAGTCATGGCATCTTTCCGACTGATAAGCACTTCACTTTTATGGACCATATTTCCCTCTTTCATAACTTTTGTCATCCCAAGATATTTTGCAGCACAATAAATTGCAACAACATTGTAGGCATTGAGTACAACATTGACCCCATAATAGAATTTGGCACATGTTTTAAGGGCATGAGACTCTCCTGGAAAATCAACATCCTTTGCTAACAAATTCTGTAAACAGTGGCTCTTACACAAAACAAGAAACTTTTGTAGATAAAACTTAGCATTTTTCCTATTTTCCTCTGTTACCACATACCTTTTTTCATGCTTTTATGGTGCTTATTACAACCAAAATGTCTTGTGTTCCTTTATTTTATAAGACTGCCATCAACTTCAGGAGAATTTGCTGCTGCGATCAAATTTCTTTGGGGTCTTTGTCATCATTCCTTGACCTGGTGTTGCCAACTGCTTGTTCCATATTTGTTAAATCCCTGGTTTGAGGGTGAGGCTCCAACTTGACTTCAGTTGTTTTGTCATGCGTAGGCCTAATGAGCTTTTCCTTGAGTGTAGATACAAGGACAAAATATATTTGATCTTCATAGAAGACGATCTCATCTTCTACCTTGTACCTATCATCATGGATGAGTCCATCCAACAATTCACAGGCAAACTTATTTTTGGAGTAATCTACGAAGAGGTGGGCTCTCCGATCTCTCAAGAATGTGAATATGTCATGTTTTATGTTCTCTTTGCATCCCGACTCATAAGGTTGTAAGCTGTTACTTGATGATCTGGGGCTTGTACTCCTACACAAGGTTGCGGGGGAGCGACTCCCCCTCCGAACCCGCTACCGCAGGGAGCGACCCCGGGAGCAAAATTTTCGCTCCCTAGCCTTTTTTGCAAAAACATTCCAAATGCATTTTTTTTCAAAGAAACAATAATTTATGAGTGGGGTAACCTAATGATCAAGCCTATGACCCTATTATTGATATGCGATTCATGGTAATGTTAATTTTTTTTTAAAGTAAAAGTGACATTCTCTTAAATCTTCATTTTCATCCTTTTACTTAAGTTTTTAACAATTACCATGAAATGACTCAGGATGTTTGAGAGCTGTTCCGACCTCATTGGATTTCATATGGAGAAAGTAGAATTTTAGATCTCATTCAAAATCCAACAGACTTACCAATTTTTTAGGATATTAGGATTGGGGGGATTGCAATGTTTCCATTGGATTTTGTCATGTATTAGGGTATGGAACTCGTATTTAATCAAGTGCACCAATCCCTCTATGTACCTTGATGTTAGTGACATTGGTTGTTGAACTCCTCTATCATGACCCTACTAAAAATGTACCCATCTCTCAAACAAAATCTTGACTTGACATGCTATGTTTTTTCTATCTTATGTTAATGCTTAGAGGGTGATATTAATGACAAAAATCCCTATACAAATCCAGAGGTAATGACAAAGATACCTTTGGATATTAATGCTTAGAGGGTTGATATTAATGACAAAGATCCTGATTTTCCAGCAAGACTAAAAAATTAGACATTTCTCGTGGCAGCAAAAGGCCCAAGCATTAGCAATGGATAATAGATTTACTTGTCTTTTCTAGTTTTTAGTAGTTTTTATAACTGTTGACTCTTTCATATTTATTATGATATTTTTTGTAAACAATATATGACAATTTAAGTTTGAAGTTTGAAGTTGGCAATTATAACTCATTGGTAATGAATTATGAATATGATGCTTCGTGAAAGTTGAAAGTTGTTTCATTTCATTTCATGTTAGATTTTTTATATAATTTCGGTGATCAATGATGATAAATGTTATGTATTGAATTTTGAAAGCTTGAAAATTTAAGATTGATGTATCACAAGACTCGATATGTTTTATGTTACTAACTTGTGGACGTGGTTGATGAAGATTATAACTTCCAGATGATTGATGTTATATGGTTCAATCTATGTTTTTATGCTTTTTATATCTAATTCATCATTCTACATGCTTTTATTGAGATATATGCATCAAACTATATAAAAATATATATTATATAAAAATTTGTTTCCGATTCGCTCCTGAACTGGGAGCTTTTGAAAATGTCGCTCCCCACTCTCTACTTTTGCTCTTGCTCCTACAAGCTGCAATGAAAATTACTTTACCTTGCTTAAGTATGACATCCATTTGCTTGGCTGTTATGATGCAAGGGCCACCATTGGTCATGCCTCTTAGTACTACCTTGCTGTCGTTTGGGTCTTGAAATTCCATTTCCATCGCTTGGTAGTTCATAACGAATCTTCCTAGTGAGTACAACCATTATACTCCTAACACCACATTAGTATCAACCAATTCTAACACATAAAAATCATTAGTGAGTGTATACTTAATGTGACGCTCAAACGTATAACTACCTGTGTGCATGTCATATTATACCCATCAATTGCCCTCACTTTGAAACCTTCAAATTCCTAGGTAGGGATGCCTCTCCTTACCACCACGATTGCATCAATGAAGTTGTACGTTGCTCCACTGTCAATCAATGCTATGATTCGTTGTCCTCATATGACACCCTTGATTTCGAAGGTGTGATATTTAGGGACTCCCGAGAGAGTGGTGATAGTACCTCCAATTCTCGGATGTGGCTTCTTGTCTCCCTTAGCCTCTTCCAGCGATGGTTCTGCTTCGGAAATGCTAGGCTCCTTTCTTAGTACCTGTGTTGTATCATTTTCAATGTTGCTATCAGACGCTACTTCTATGTAGTGAATCTTTCTCTTTCCCAAACATCGGTGACCAGGTTCCCATTGCTCTTTGCAAGTGAAACAAAGCTTCTTTCTTCTAAGCTCGTTTCGAGCTTCTTCATCCAATCAATCCTTCTTGGTTTTGTTCTTCTCAGATGTCCTCCTATCCTTGTCTTTAAGAAGGATTTGTGGTATGGGTGGAGTCTTCACTTTTGGTGTTGCACCTCCCATATCTCGAGTCTTGGTGATGGCTTCCTGCAATGTGGTTGGTTTGAAAGCCTTGAACCGCTCGTGCAATGGTTCAACTAGACCTTCTACAAAGAGCATGACCAACCTCTGCTCCAAGATGTCTATCACCATGACAACTATCCATTCGAATTCTTCGATGAAAGCCTCTAGTGTTCTAGTCTGTTTGAGTTGTGCTAACTCTCTAAAATGTATAGCAGGATCCATTTGATTAGACCGTTCTATCAACCTTTGGGTGAAGTCCATATAAGAGGTTATGCCCTCCCCTTCCAAGTGTAATGTGGCAAATTGGATAGCGTCTGCTTCCTGCATGGTTTTAAGTAGCAAATAGGTGTCCAACATCTGTACCCAAGCCCTTACTAAGCATTTTGAAGATCCATCAAAGGAGGGATGGGTAGCTTGCCTACCTTGCACATTAGATCTTGATTATGTTATCCCCTAGGTCAATGTTTGTATTTGATGTTGCTATACTCTTGGAAAGACATGGTTGCTCGTGTATTTTCCTCTAGTGTTGCGTACTCCCGAAAGTATTCATCAAAGAGTCCATCCTATTCTGCTGCTCCTTGGGTTGCCGATGGTTGGCTATCTAAAAATTGAGGCAATAAGGGCCTAAATTACCTCTGTGGGTTGCCCTAGAGTTAGAATGCGCAAAAGTATTGAAGGGGCCAGGATTATGGTTGCTACTCCCTTCAACACTAGTCTTATTAACAACATTGAAACCATTAGCAATGTTGTCACTTATATTTTTTATAGTTTGGATGAGCCGTGTCATTTTATGTTGTCCTTCGGCCATCCATCGTTGCCCTTGCATTAACAAATTGGTTATTTTTGTTTGCCCATGGATAAGCATATGTAAGAGTTCATTAGTATCCGGTCCTCCTTGTCCTTCCCTATCCCCCATAGCTAAATGATGGGTGATCCTCTTTCTTCTTACTATAACGTTGCTTGTATCTCCGGGAAGCATACAAGATTCATGCCCTCACAAGCTGGCAAGATGTACAACTTTGATACCACTGTAATGTCCCAAGGGGATTTTTGCTCTTAGGGTTTTATATTTGTCCAAGGTTTCCAATAATTCAACAACATAGCACATTTATTCATTCATATAACAATGGACATCCTTTTATGTAATGCACAAATATAAATATTTTCAATAGTAATATCATGCTTCAACAACTTCAATAAGCTAGGGCTGACCACCCAGTGCACAATAGATTCCTCCAACTAGTGATACAATTTAGTTGACAACACTTCAACTACTTAACAAAGTCTACCGTTCTATATTATTGACAGTAATATGATTCTTCACTAAAACCCCAGTGAGTTAGGGTTGGCCGCCCACAAAAACAGTAGATCGATTCGACTCAAAACCCACAAGTGTGATGCCAAAATTCAATAGATAAACCTTCTAACTGTAACTAGCTCAATACTGTGGCTACTAGATAAGTGTCTAACTACTTTTATCTATTATATTACCCTTACTGCCCTAGAGAAACCTCTTCCACTGGTTCGATTGTTAGTGCTGGTGGTATGACGATGTTCACTTTTATTTTGGAATCTTGCTTGGTTAATGCCACCTCCCCAACGTTTCTGTTGTAGACTGTCACCCACCAATTCGTGCAATGGGTAGGTCGTGGCTTCCCTGTCCTCTTCAGAACTGTAGAGAGTTGCTATGACTATTGCGCGAGTTATGCTGGGAAGAGCGGTGGTTACGTATTTTTGTCCATGCTATATCACTTGCAAGATAACTGTGAAGGATACTCGTTGTCTTACCTTCCTTCAAACTCTCGCATACACTGCAGTTGGGAAGATCACTAATTACAACTTTGTTCTTTACGGGGCCGCTACAGGATATATCCCTCTTTTGACGTTGTTGTTGGTTGGAAATGTTGGTAAACATTTGCAAACAATACTAGTTTGGTGTTTTGTAGCCAAAGACAACCTCACTGCCCATAAAGCTTGTGATGGTTGGATTTCTTCACAGGAGACTTTCGCTGCTCACTAGGATGTTCATTGAAATCCTCTTCCTTAACAAACGAAATAGATTCGAATTGCTCCCAAAGGATTCACTGTGCCAGAACAAAGAAAAGAGGTGTTTAATTCTCCTTTATTTATAGATTTCCTCATGGGGTTCCTCAAGTGTGAGGTGTTGCAAGTGCCAATTTAGGCTTTTTGCCCCAACTACCCCAAAATTTACCCAATGTTTCCCTAAAACATTGGATAATTGGGTTTCCCCCTATATAAAAGACTATAGCCTACAAGGTTGTATAGGCTATTCCTTCCTTTCGTTGGCAATTAATCCATAGGGGGCATTACATAGCGAGGGTTTGAGTAAACCTACTTTTGCTGCGGGGCAATGACTCATCTTTGAGGTCATATCTAGGGTAGCGAAAGCCATTCTGAGGCCTAATTTGTGGCAGCAGGCCCCTCTGAGGCTCTGTTGATGTCAACAGATTCTTTTTGAGGTGACAGTTGTGGCAGTGAAGCTTTGTTGAGGTCTGGTTTGGATAATGGGTATCTCTAAGGGTTGGAATTGCCCTCTGGTAAGCAACGAAACAATGTATCTAGAGTAACAAGGGAGCATGGGAACCTTGTCCTGTAACAATGAAATTGGGAATTCCTGTAGTGAGGCAACAAGGGAGCACTTAGGGCTACGTAAGAACTTACAGGTCCCCTGTAGTAGCAGAGGTTGAGGTATTGATAGCAGAAATAAGCAGATGCTGTGAGGGATAGGAGAAGTCGACTAAGTGGGACTAAGGCAACAAGACCAAAATCCAAGGCCTTTAAGTGATCAACGGTGCCAGGACCGTAGCAAGACCAAATCTCTCAAGGCAATGAATTGCGATATATGTTGCATCAAATTTGGTTTTTGCTGCGAATGCTCTTGTATTCTCTATAGGAATGCTACTGATCAGAGTGTGGAAAAGTACTGTTCTGTCATCTGTGAGGAAAAGCTGAATGATGAATTTGTTTGTGGGCACGTTGCTTACCTAGAGTATGCTCTACTTTGTCATATGGAAGGAGTGGAGCAAAGCATTGGTTTAGATGTGGAATATTATTGTAGGCATTGTGATAAAAAGACAAACTTGATGATGCTTGTTTCCAACTATTTTAATGCATCTGAATCTCTGAAAGTACAAGCTGATGTTGAGAAGATTTTGTATCTTACTATACATAGCTTATAGGATACAAGACAGATTGTGTGGAGAAGTGCGCAAAATAATAGAGTTATCTCTAAAGAAGGTTCACAATGGAATGAATCTGGCAGATATTGAGGAGTTACGTCAAAATTCAATAACAGTTGACGAAGGCAATACTATTGAAAAGGTTAACTATCAGGTGGAGCCTCTAAATATTAGCCCTGTCTCTCTTGCAAACTCTAGAGATGAAGTCAAAAAAAGGAGTAAATCTCCATTTGACAATTCATTCACAACTCAAACCCAACCCTATGACCTTCTCCAAGTAGTAAATACTTTACTTGATATAACTTCTCAGAAAGGAATTTCCTCTGTTCATGATATATTACAGAGAAGATAGAGGTTTCTTCCAAAAGAAACAAATGGATCCTCGGATCTACTTAATTCACCTATCCATATCACAACTTTGAAATTTGAGAATAAAATTAACAAGCTCTTCATGGCCTAAGAAAATCTCAAGAAGCAGGATACAAGCTTGCCCAAGAAAAACTATATGCCCAAAAAGATTTTCTATTGTCCCTCTTTCAGGAGCTAGACATAACAAATAATGAATTTACAAATGATTCATCTTCATACTCTTTGTAAAACTTTGATGATTTGCTTGTAGGCGTTTTAGATCGAGTTGGGAGACTGAGGAAAGAGATTGCAAAATTTGGACAAATGCTAAGCATTACAAATGAGTTTGGCACACTCGAAAAAATATTCTAAGAGATTACTTTGAAGTAGTGATGGAAGAAGGAGAACAAATCTTGCAACACCCGAATTTGCAATTGCTTGATTACAAGCAATGTTGGGAAGGGGGGACTTCAGTGTCCTCTTCGAATTGATTACCGAAGGTGGGGGACGATGTAGGCTATTTAACTGCGTAGGCTATAGTCGTTTGTTAAAGGGGGAATCCATAATTTGATGTTACTTAGGTAAAAACTTGCATTAAAAGTCAAATTTGGGGAAAATGGAGGAAACTGGCATTAAAAGTCAAATTTGGGGAAAATGGAGGGAAACTTGCTAATCACTCAAAATTGAGTTTAGGAGGGAAGCCCCAAAGAGAATCTATAAAAAGGAGAGGAGATTCATTTTGATCATCATGGATTGTTGATCTTTCTGATTTTTGAGCTGAGGCTCTTGGAGGGTTTTAAGACCCCTTTTCTCTAATTGGTTTCGGTGGTGAATGATTCTACCCTAGCCAATCGACCTTTCTCTTTACTCTGTTTAGCATAATTTCTGAGGCAACATTCATCGATTTTGTGGCTACAAAAGTTCTGAGGTAGCAAGTTTGTGGCAACACATTAATTCTGTACATTGTTTGGGCAGCGAACACCCTTGTGACATTTCTGAGGCTAAATATTTGACAGCGAGGACTTCTGAGACAATTTTCTGGGCAGCGAGGGCTTTTTTGAGGCCATTCCATTCTTGGAAATCTCATTTTCCGAGGTAGCGAGGGTTTGAGTAAACCCTGCCGTGGCTGCGAGCTACTCCTCAAGTATTCTTCAGGGCAGTGGCTCATCTTTGAGGTCATATCTGTCGTAGCGGAAGCAATTTTGAGGCCTAATCTGTGGCAATGGGGTCCCTCTGAGGTTCTGTTGATGACAACATATTCTTTCTGTGGTGACAATTGTGGCAGCGAAACCTTGCTGAGGTCTGGTCTGGGCAATGGGGTATCTCTAAGGGTTGGAATTTTCCTCTATGAGGCAACACAACTGTGTGTTTGGAGTAGCAAGGGAGTGTGGGAACCCTGCCCTGTAGTAGTGAAATTGGGAACTCCTGCAGTGAGGCAACAAGGGAGCATTTAGGGCCATGGAAGAACCTACAGGTCCCCTGTGGCAACAGAGGTTGAGGTATTGATAGCAGAAATAAACGGAGGCCGTGAGGGATAGGAGGAGCCTGCTGAGTGGGACTAAACAACAAGACCAAAATCCAAGGCATCTAAGCGACCAAGGGTGCCAGGACTGTAGTTGGCTGTAAAGTCAGAACAATAATGTAGGGATAACAGGGATTGCTGATGCAATTAGTATTAGATTGTGAAATTAAACTATAGGATGCTATTGGAAGGATTATGGACTCGTAAGCTATTGTTGATTTGGTTTTATTTTTATGAGTTGTTGGTGGAATCAAATACTTGTTTAAACTTTACGCTGTTTGTGCATTCAATATTATCTTTATCTGCAAAAATTGGAGGGATACTAGTTAGAATACAAGTTTTGTCATGTGATCTTTTCAACCCTAAGGTTAAATTCCTAAAGGGGATATTACAACAAGCATGATCTTGCATAGCTTGAAATACTTTTTTTCATTTTCTCTCAAGATATAGTATCTTCCTTAGGTAAGCAATCTGATCTTCTCTCAAGATGGTGTTATCCTATCTAAATTAAGATTTTTATCCTCGTCTCATCTTTTCCTAAATTAACATTTTTATTTTCTCCAAATAGGAATCTACCTTGTCTTATTTCATCTAGTATCTGTTAAATTGTAGGAAGAAAAGGATTCATTTGACTTGTGCCTTAGTCAAATGAAGAAATTCGAATTTCCACTGCAGCAGGATGAGTTGGCAGGCAGTTAGCAGGAGTGACATGGCCAAATCACTCATTTAAGTTAGTCAATTCGAGTTGGTGGGCTAGTAGTAGAACTGTGTGCTAGTTGGTGGCTAAGATCTAGCTATCTAGAGGTGTTATCTTTAGTGAAAGTCAGTTAGTTGAACTCTAGTATAGAATAGAGTCAGTATGAGTTTAGTTGAGTAGTTGTAATTGTTGTTAACTCATTGAACTCTCAGTTAACTAGTCAATTTACTAAAAATAGCCCTAGTCATGCTGCAATTCGAATTGCCTAGTGAAGTTGGAGGGAAATGGTATATTGTAATCATTTTTGTATGCTAGTGAGTGTACAAAGTTTGTTGCATGCAGGTGAGATTATTCTCTTGGAATTGTGCAAGGAAATAGAGCTTTCCCTATTCTTTAGGAGCAAGAATTGTGGAAGGAAATAGGAGGAAGCAGGAGGCCGATTTTGGCTAAGTATTGGCCAGAGCAATGTCAAGAGGAGATCAAAATTGCAGTGCAGATAAAGCTTCAAGAATTGAAGTAGTAATTGTAATTTATCACTGTTCTCATTTGATAGAATACAAACATAGGAGGGTTTTTTCACAGTGGTGCATTGTGATTGAATGATTGCATGTGTTTCTATTGTCAGTTTTCTTTCCGCATAATTTAGTAGAACAAATTTGTGTCTATTGATTTCAGTGTGATTTCTTTAGTAGCTGCAAATTTCAAGTTATTTTTACATGGTATCAGAGCTATTGAAAACTACATAGAAACCAGGTTCCTGATCATCTCCCAAAGAAATTTCGAATAACAGAATTTGTGGTGCATGTATTTCTTCAGTGTAG
Source organism: Pinus albicaulis (assembly GCA_034641835.2). Taxonomy (NCBI): domain Eukaryota; kingdom Viridiplantae; phylum Streptophyta; class Pinopsida; order Pinales; family Pinaceae; genus Pinus; species Pinus albicaulis. Next base: position 622,706,682 of record CM076582.1, read on the forward strand.
GAACAATGTCTTTTAATGGATTGAGGCTTGAGTATGCATTGGAGGGAACTTCGAATTTGAGTGCTTGGAAAGACATAATGGAAGTTGTGCTGGATGACAATGGAGTATTAGAGTACACAAAACAAATATTCCAAAACCAACAACATCACATGCACAAAAGCTGGCTTAGTGGAAGAAAGATACTGCAAAAGCCAGGAGGATTATCCTGGAGGGAGTCAGAGACCATGTGGTTTCGAATTTGCATGGCAAGGAGACTACTTTTGCAATGTGGAAAACTCTCACAGAGCTATTCAAAAGCAGCAGTGATGCCAGGTAGCTGGCATTGAAAGATAAGCTCAGGAACATTCGAATGAATAAAAATGAAACTGTTGTTCAGTACCTATCCATATTCACTCAGGTGAGCGATTAACTTGGAGGAGTTGGAGGGACTGTGCAACCATCTGATCTTGTGAGCTTAACACTCCCTGGTCTTCCAAAGACCTGGCACAACTATTAGGATGCAGTTAATGGAAGAGTCAAGCTCCTAGATTGGGAGAGACTTTGGTCTGACTTGGTGCAAGAGGAGATTAGAAGAAACACTAGAGATGGATTCTCATCCAAAACTGATGAGGAAGAAAACTTCGCCTTAGCTGGCAAAGGAAAGAAGGCCGAAGGCAAGGCAGAATCCAGCCAAAATCATGGAAAGAAGAAAGACCTCAGTGAAATTAAATGTTTTCACTGCCATGAGTATCGACATTATGCAACCATGTGTCCACATAAGAAATCCAGTAAGAAGCTTGCAACAGCAGTAGGGGAAGATGCTCTCACATCACAATTCGAGTTGGATTTCACCCTCATTGCTTGTATGACAAGCACTGTTCGAGGTAGTGTGTGTTTCTTAGACTCTGGTGCTTCATTTCATATGATGACAGGAAACAAGGAGTTCTTCAGCAGCTTAGAGGAGAAAGACCTACAATTACACATAGAGCTTGGAGAAGATGGAAGATATAGTACCAAAGGGATTGGCATTGTCACCTTTAAGAGGGAGTTAGGCTCCCATCTTCAACTAAAGAATGTAATGTATGTGCCTGGTCTGAAGAAAATCTAGTTTCTGTAGATGTACTTGAAGACAAAGGATATGGTGTGGTGTTCAGTAAAGGGAAGGCCTATCTGAAGCACGTGTTGCATTGAGCAACAAGGCAAAACATGTTCAAGGTCGAGATGTTGGAGAGCTCTGGCATAGGTACATGGGACACCTACACCATGGAGCTTTGAAAATAATGCAGTAGATCATCACTAGACTTCCAAATTGCACCCTTGATCAACATGATGTTTGCAAGGGATGCACTCTTGGAAAATATGTTAAATCCTCCTTCCAGGGCTGAGATAACAGAGCTGGATCCATCTTGGAGCGAGTTCACTCAGATGTGTGTGGACCATTTTCCACAATCTGGACTACAAAGCACATGTATTATGTGATCTTCATAGATGAATTTTCCCACAAATGTTGGATCTATTTCATGAAGAAGAAAGATGAGGTTTATTCAAAGTTTATTGAATTTAAAGCCTTAGTTGAAAACGAGACTAGAAAGAAAATTAAATCCCCGAGAAGTAATAATGAAAGAGAGTGTGTCTAATGCCTCTAAAGAATTATGTGCCAAGGAGGGTATTAGAAGGAAGTTGATTGCACCCTACAATCCACAACAAAATGGGGTTGCAAAGAGGAAACATAGAATTATTATGTGAGCTGCTAGAGCAATGTTGCATGGCCAGGGATTGCCACTATCCTTGTGGGTAGAAGCTTGCAATACAACTATTTACTTGCAGAATAGGTGCCCTCACAAAATTATTGGAATGATTACACCTGAAGAGGTTTTCACTGAGAGGAAGCCAGATGTCTCCCACTTTCACATTTTTAGATCGATAGCCTATTTTCATGTCTTCAAAGATAACAGGAAAAATTTGGAACCCACTGTAGAGAAGGGGATCTTTGTGGGCTATTCTGAGACACCTCATATTTGTCGGGAGTACATGCCCTCACTCAGGATGACTGTTATGAGGAGGGATGTGAGATTTGATGAGGAGAAATCCATGAGGAGCTCTCTAGAGCGAGAGTTGAGCATACCACCAGAGGAGGAGCTTCTAGCTGCAAGGGAGGAGCCTCGGTCAGATCCACAGAATCAGATCTTGCTAAAAGGCAAGAGGACATTCCAGGAGGATGATGTGGAGGAGCCACATGTGGAGGAGCAGAGAGTAGGTCCCACTCACACAGAGCCTTCCAGAGAAGGGCGGAAGAGGACCAAGATGGTTGTTAGGTTGGTGCAAGGAGCTCAAGAGTAGGTTGGATCTCCTAGCTCGTTGCACAGACAGAGGAGATCACCAGACATATATAGAGGATATATGGCACTCATGTGAGATTTGATTGATATTGAGACATCTTCTTTCGAAGAGGCAACTTCCCAACAAGTTTGGTTGGATGCCATGGTGGAGTATAACTCCATCATGAAGAAAAATGTTTGGGAGGTGGTGCCTAGACCTTAGAACCAGTTAGTTTTTGGTTCAAGGTGGTTGTATAAGGTGCAACATGCAGTTGATGGTAGTGTTGAGAAGTACAAGGTGAAATTTGTGGCCAAAGGCTTGTCACAGGTGGAGGGGATTGATTATCAGGAGACATTTGCCCTTGTGGCAAGATACTCCTCTATTAGGACCATACTTGCATTGGCAACACAGATGGGGTGGAGGATCCACCAAATGGATGTTAAAACTGACTTCCTCAATGGAGTGGTTGAGGAAGAGATCTACATAGAGCAGCCTAAGTGGTTCAAGACCTTTAGCAAGGAGACGTGTGTAGGCTCAAGAGAGCCCTCTGTGGCCTCAAGCAGGCACCTTGTGCTTGATACACTCACATAGATTCTTATCTCAGTGGATTGGGCTTCACTAAGTGTGAAGCAAATGCCAATCTCTACTACATTATTGTAGATGGAAGTCTGCTCATCTTATTTCTCTACATGGATGATTTGATACTTACAGGAGATGACATGTTGATCCAATCTTGCAAGGAGGACCTTGCAAGAAAGTTCGAGATGAAGGATATGGGTTTGATGCACGACTTCCTTGGCTTGGAGGTCTGGCAGGGGAGATGGAGAGATATTTGTTGGACAAGGGAAGTACATCTTTGAAATCCTTCAAAGATTCCATATCTAGGATTGCAAATTCATGATTACTCCTCTAGATACTAACTGGAGGAAAGAGGATGCTTCTACAGGGGAGGTAGTAGATGGCACTATCTACAGACAGTTGGTGGGGTCCTTGGTGAACATAAGGTCTGATATTTGTTTTGCAGTAAACCAACTTAGTCAGTTCATGGTGGAGCCTACCAAGCTTCAATGGAAATCAACGAAACATGTTCTAAGATACCTCAGAGGCACAACGGACTTTGGTTTATGGTACAGGCAGATTGGGCAGGGAGTCCCTTAGATAGGAAGTGCACGTCGAGAGCAATATTTAGTGTTGGGTTAGTAGCAGTTTGTTGGTATAGCAAGAAACAAAGATCTGTAGCACTCATCTTAGCAGAGGCCGAGTATATGGCTGCTAGTCAAGTAACATGTGAAGCTATTTGGATGAAGAAGATCCTGGTTGGTCTCTTTAGTCCGGGGATGGAGCCTACATTGATCCATTGTGACAATCATAGTTGTAGAAAACTCTTTGAAAATCCAGTGTTTCATGATAGGTCCAAGCATATAGACATCAGGTACCATCACCTGAGAGATTTTGTGCAAAGGAGGATTGTTATGCTACGGTACATTCTTACAGAGGAGCAAGATGCAAACATTTTGATGAAGGATTTCTCAAGAGGCAAGTTCGAGTTCCATAGGAGCAGGATTGGGGTTGTTCAAAATCCTTTTCTTGCTAAGAGGGAGTGTTAAACTGTAGCAAGAAAAGGCTTCATTCGACTTGTGCCTTAGTCAAATGAATAAATCGAATTTCCACTTTAGCAGGATGAGTTGGCAGGCAGTTAGCAAGAGTGACATGGCCAAATCACTTAGTTAAGTCAATCAATTCGAGTTGGTGGCCTAGTAGTAGAGTTTTGTGCTAGTTGGTGGCTAAGATCTAGCTATCTAGAAGTGTTATCTTTAGTGAAAGTTTGTTAGCTGAGCTCTAGTCTAGAATAGAGTCAGTATGAGTTCAGTTGAGTAGTTGTAATTGTTGTTAACTCATTGAACTCTCAATTAACTAGTCAATTTATAAAAAATAGCCCTAGTCATGCATGAAATTCGAATTGCCTAGTGAAGTTGGAGGGAAAAGGCATATTGTAATCATTATTGTGTACTAGTGAGTGTATAGAGTTTGTTGCATGCAAGTGAGTTTATTCTCTTGGAATTGCGCAAGGAAATAGGAGCTTTCCCTATTCTTTAGGAGCAAGAATTGCACAAGGAAATAGGAGGAAGTAGGAGGCCTATTTTGGCTAAGTATTGGCTAAGTATTGGCCAGAGAAGAGTCAGGAAGAGATTGTAATTGCAGTGTAGATAGAGCTTCAAGCATTGAAGCAATCATTGTAATTGATCATTGTTCTAATATGATATAATACAAACAGAGGAGGGGTTTTTCACAGTTGGGTTCTCTATTAAAATCTTTTGCTTTGTGATTGAATGATTGCATGCGTTTCTATTGTTAGTTTTCTTTCCGCAAAATTTAGTAGAAGAAATTTTTGTCTATTGATTTTAGTATGGTTTCTTTAGTAGCTGCAAATTTCGAGTTATTTCAACCGTATCATTCGTAGAATGATTATTATCTTATTCACTGTATCTCATCTAATCTTAGAGGGATAATAATCTATTATCTATTTAATCACACTACTGTGAAAGTTGGACTGTTTGGGAGAATCCATTATACAGGTAGCATGTGAGAGGCTAATTCCTTGGCCAAGTGTGATGCCCATACTACCTTGCCTAAGCTTGGCATCCATACTCCATACCTCCTCAGGAAAGTTACTTTATCACATTTAATTGCATGAAATAATAAAAAGTGACCGTATGTGTCTATTTTCCATTTTTTGGTGTTGTTCCCTTGGCTGAAAAGGTTGGAGAGTTTGGCAAAACCATTATATAGGCAGCCTATGAGAGACAAATTCCATGGCCAAGTGTGATGCCTATTACCCACCACCTGTGGGTAGTGTATATAGGAGAATTTTTTTCTCTTAGATGGTCTTCAACTGACAACCAACAACCCCTTGCAGCCACCAGATAGCTCGATGTGCCATTATCTCCGCCACCTGATCCAACCATGTGGTCCCTCGCCCATCTATTATGATTGTACATTTGAATATGGGTCTCCCAACCTCGAAGGTATGGTTTTTCATTGGTATAGTTGAGTAATTTTCCTTACTTTTCACAGGCACATTAGGGAATGGATTTGTGGGGGGATTTAGCAGAAAGAGTGGGCTAGGTTTGTGCTCTTGTCTCCATTGCCCGATTTCGTGGTTAGCCTTGTATCCTAGTTCCATGGATCCCCTTTATTGGCCACTAGCTTTAGAGTTGGCTCTACATGGGGAATCCCAATTTTGGTTGCGTGGTCTCGGTTCCCGAAACCGTATACATCATTCCCTTCCACTCATTTTAGCCCCATTCATCTCTTTTCCCATCCGGGTCCACTGGGTCCACATAGGGTTAACCTCCCCCTCCCCTTCTCTACACCATAGTTTTAAAAACTGACCGGACTGACTCCGATTCGGCTGAGATGACCTAGCCAACCCATTGGTCGGACCGACTGGGTAGAAAACCGGTCCTAAGGCCGGTTTGTGACCAACCTGGTTGAGCCGGTCACCGATTTGGTCACAAACCGATCGACTTGGCCAAGTTTGAGTTAGACCGGCCGAGCCATAGACAACTAGCTATGGACCCCACAAACGGCCCAAAACAAAATTCAAATTGCTCTTTGAAATGAAAATGTATTTGCTTAAATGAAGTAAAATTCTTTCAAGATAATTATATTTCTGAATGAAAGCATGAAATGCAATTAAACTAGATTTGGATGCAACTAATCTTGGTTACTTTTAATCTAAAATGCCTAATCTAGGTGAGAAGTCCTCCTCTTCTACTCTTACCAAGGAGTAAAAATTGGGGTGACTGTAAGAAAGAGGGTGCAAGGGCATGAGGGTGTCATTTACGATACCCGTCCCCTGAGTCTTACGATCCAGCGCGTGCCTTCGTTCCTAAAATGGGACAAGCCACCTTCATAACTGTAGGGTCACACACCTTTACCTTACTTCATACCAAATGGAAGAATTTTCCAAGAAATCCTATTTCCTATTATTTCTATCAACCAAGCTTATGCTTGGAGGTAAATTTTAAATATGCAACTAAGTTAGAATGCCTACTATGATATGCAAGTAAGTTTGCAAGTGCTATGTAAAAAATGGAAATGCCCTTAGTAAGATTGTTCCACAAGATCACTTTATATATTTGCTCAAGTAAACATAAGATGCATAAGCTTCAAGAACAATTAAAATTGTGAGTTGCTAATGATGAATCAATTAAAAGCTTGATGCTTATGAGCAATTAATTTGCATGTAAAGTAAATTGCAATGCCTTAAAAATAAAATTGAGATTTGTGCTCACAATAGCTTTGCAAAAAGAACTTTAAACTTGAGGAAATTAGCTTGACATGAAAATAAGTGATTGCTTTGAAAGACAAACTTTGTAAAATACACAATGCTTCAATATTCTTAAAATGTAAACGTGGCTTGAGATTTGTGAAGCTAACTTTAGGAAAAAGAAATGCGATTTGTGTTACTTCCCAGTTAGAGCATGCATATGTGATGTGAAAGAAAAGGGAAATGTCAAAACTACTAAGTCAATCCATCTACAAATTCTCTCCTTTGAAATGGAGAGATAGGGATGCCAATGGGCAAAACCTACGCTCCCACAACAAAAACATGAATTTTTATTATTATGGTTTTACAATGAGGTTAGAGCCTCTTGGAGGACTTCCCAAGGAATCGATGAGAGAATACAATGTGAATTATTGAAACAAGAAGAAAATCCCTTCAAGTTGGGAACCTCCAAAGAGATGCAAGAGTTCTACAATTGGAGAATACAACTCCAAAGTGGTGTATGACCTGGGCTTCTTCCACAAGCTCTCCTAATGCCCAAGGCCTCCTTGGAATGCTACTTGAAGCTAGAGAGAACCTACAAACAAGAATGTCAGGGTTGCAAAAAATAGAACCAAAGGTAGTGAAAAAGAGAGCATGTAAGTATGTGAATATGCTACAAAAAAATATACAAAGGCTAAATCAAGTGATGGGAAAAGATCCCCATCGCTTGTCTAGTTTACGAGAAGCTTCTGAATAGCTATATAATGAAATGAAAGCACGATTAAAATATGTAAATATATATATATTTTTTAATATTTTGATTTATGCATAGACTATGTGAAGGAGAACCCTGCAAGAACAAGTACTTTCAAAAAATAAATTAGTTCTATGAAATTCAAATAACGATGAGAGCTCCTTGAAAACAATGCCAAGAGTGGGTTGGTCTCTTGAAGACTTCCCCTTACGCTTGCTAGTTGCTTCAACGATGATTCTCTACAAAACTTCCAACAAACATTAGCTCATATGGATTAAATCAATAAACAATGGCAAGAAAACTCTAAAATTTGTCTGAAAATAGACAGAGTTTTCTAGCCTAGAGCATATCAAATAAACAATTGTAAATGTAAGATAGCTATACATCTACAATTCAACAAAAAAATATGAGCAAAATGAAATATAAATCAAAGGCACAAGTAGAGATATACCATCAATGATCCAAGCAATGCTCCAATGGAATAACAATCATGAATGAACCCTAAAGTCTTTTTATTCATATGAAGAACACAATGATCCAAGCAATGCTCCAATGGAATAACAGTCATGAATGAACCCTAAAGTCTTTTTATTCATATGAAGAACACAAGTACATAGAAGCAGAGCTTCGCCAAGCACAATAACTAGTAAACAATGATACAATATGAGAGCCCATGGCTCCATTATATAGAAAGTTGGGAGCAAATCCCAATGAAGAATCATATGCCAAGTGGTGAGAGGGAGGAGATCACAAGGCAAATTCGAATTTGATATGTGGAGCTCCATTGCCAAGAGTAAAAATCGGATTCTGGCAAGTTGACATCATTTTCTTCTTCCCTTCTGTGCCAAATTCGAATTTTATGATGGAATGATAAGTGTATATGGTTGGTAACCCATGTGGGGCCAATTTTCCACGAAAATCTCCACCAAATATTCTCTCAAATCCTCCCAAATATGCACTAACTTCACAAATTCGAATTTCCAAGTAAACAACTCTCATTTAATGCCAAAAATTCAATTTTATTTGAGCACATGCATTTTCCTTGATTTTAGGAGTCCACATCACCTTGGGACTTCACTTTAACTTCTCCATAATTTTCCACCTCATTTAGTATGTGTGGATATTTATTTTTCTCCATTTATTTAATTTCTGGCTTAATTGATTGCCAGATTTCCCAGTAAACTTAGGAAAAGTGGGTTTTGAGGGTTCAAAACACATTTTTAACCCCTCAAATTGTTGTCATAGTAGAAAGTTGAGGGTGAGAGGTGTAATTTTGATTACTCATACCCCATACAACTTCTCTAGAAAACACTTATTATAATTCAATTACAATTTTTATTGCAATTTTCGACTTGCGGGAAATCTAAAAAATTTAAAAATCACTAAGTAGACTTAACCAAGTTCCATGAAATTTTTTGGGTGATCTAGTATGGTAATATACATTGACTCTAGACATCAGGACTCACCCAAGGCCTCACCATCAAGCTGTACTCCGACTTTGGGGTAAAATTGGAGGAAAAAACTCAATTAATTATTAACTCTTGATAGGGAGATGATAATTAACCGAGTAAAAAAACCTCCCAGAGTAATATTCACTTGTTGGCAAGGTCCCAAGTTACCTAGGCCTGTTAGAGACTTAATACTGACTTAAATTCATCATTACTAGCATCACTTATTACAATTCCTCGTAGGGCGTGGAATCTGGGTACAAGAGAAAATGATAAGAAGTAGAAGTAGAGTTTAAAAACTCTGTTGAATTGATGATATCTGATGGTACAAATGTCTTCTGGTTCATCCTTGGGCATGGAGTCTTCACATTATCATTAGGTGCCACTCTAGTGGTCAACAGGTCCTAAATCTTAGCATGTGCATGGGGGTTTGTAAGAAGGCTATCTTTTCCTTGCATCCTTGTAACCCTAGACTTATGTGATGGAGGATCCAACCTTGCCTTGCATTAATCCCCTCCCCTAGATACATGTTCACAAACACTTCATCAAACTCGCACTGCAATTGCGTTATCATGTTAGGCATCTCAAATTCACTAATTCGTCGAATTCTACATGCAAAGTCTAGTCTTTAAAGAGAGTGGTGAAGGCTATTTGTATTGAAGGCATTTATAACCATTTTATTTTATCTTATCTATTTGAAGTTATCACAAGCCTTCATGAAAGGTTAGCTAAATTATCTCACATCTCCTTTTATTGTACTATCAAGATCACAATGCTCTAATTTATAAAAGATTGCCTTATGCTATACAATCTTGCTAACACCGTCAATTATTCACGTGTGCACACAGGGTGATCGATCAAAATTGTCCCTAATGACATCGTGAAGGTTGTGGTGTTGGAATGATACAAGGCCATGCAGGAATTATAACGAAGCTCCCTTGGACACATAATAGTGCGCAACGACACTCAATCATGTGAGCTAACTGATGCTTAATAATGAGATTGATTCTCTAGAGGGCGTTGAACATTAATAGGGTCTCACTTGCTCCTCAATTCCAGTAGTTCGACCATAAACCAAGCTTTCGATGGCAACATTATTTGCCTACACTATAAACACTGCTTTGGACATTAACATGTATGGGCAAAGAGTAAAAGATAAAATGCGAAGCTCCACAGTATGTAAAGAGCAACAAACCAAGTTATGTGTTATCTATACATAGGGCATCGTTGATCTGGCATCTCGTTTTGGTGAGGTAGTCTTGTGTGCTTATCAGTTGGCATTCGGTAAATGTGAAGGAGGCCGTGGAAAGAGCGTTGCACCATCACGAAGGCGTGCGTTGTGCCATACATCACCCAACACTTGGAGAAGGCATCCATCCAGGGATATACCTGACGTGTATTTCGAGGCAAGGGGTTTTCAATTGGGCTATAGGGAATAACAATTAATATTACATCGATGGATGAGGCACCATAGATATCAACCATTGCATATAATGCCAAATCTAAAGGTCCGATGACACTTCAGGTTCAAATGAAGGGTTCCGAATACAGTGATCGAAAGGATATCAGAGCACTGGCTTCCCAACTCTGAAGATGGGTTGAGGGACAACGAATCAATATGACAATGGGTGTATTAAGGAGAGGACACATGCATTCACCGTTTTAATTTCATGAATGAATGCGACTGGGTCTTAAGCACGCCTCCAAGTTGCAGTCTAAATCGAAGTCGCAACATCATCCTACTAGGCATGCGACTAGATTGGTCACCAAGTCGTAGTTCAGAGTTTCAGCCTATCATATGGGAAATGCGACTTGTCTAAGAACACGATCGGTTGCAGGATCGAGCCACCAAGGAATGCGACCAACTATGAAACACGACCACACAACTTCTGGTTAGTCACACGCCCACCGAAGTCGCATAGTTTCAGTTCAACAACTGCCTAAGTGAGCGACCTATGTGACCAGTGTGAACCTTTCTATTCTACGACTGAGCGACCTACATAAAACACACTCTGTCCTGCAGCCTCGACCGGTCCTCTTCTCGACCTCCATAAGTCTCAACCATTTTGCTTTAACTACAACATTTCCGTTGTGTGAGATTGATCTAAGTGACCTTTTGTCCAAAACATTCATAACGACCCAGTCACTTAATCGAACTCACCAGCTGCAGAGGTACGAAGATAGGTTGATCAACAGAATGAGATAAGTGAATCCATCGTGATAGGTATGGTATAAAGGCCACACATTGCAGGTAATCAAAGAAAACATTAAAGGCCCATTCAAAGATGTGTTAATGAAGAAAAGGAGTGATGGAGCGTGCACACCATGATGTGGAAATACTGTATCAAATGTAAAGAGCACAAGTGCATGTCATAATAATAGAGATAAGACACTATGTTATTAAAGGGCAAGAATGTGACAGAGAGACATGGCACACTAGGGCAGTCACACCAACACACTGTATAAAGACAAGGCTCACCTCCTTATTGCTACAACTTCTGTCGTCAACCAAATTCAATGGTAGACTGTAGCAACAATGCATGTATGCACATAAAGATTGCGACTACTATGACGTGGATTCATCTTCCAATGAAGAAAAGTGCAATAAAGGAGGACCAAAATTAATTTGAAGGTTGTGACTTTTGATGACATGGGGACCACACAAATAAAGCTTGCAGGCCAAAGGAAAGTGAAGGGACGTTAGGAAAAGAAACAATCAACAGGAGAGCTACATTTAACACTCGCTCTATAGTAAGCCCATGGACAAACATTGATTAAAGAAGCACAGGGAGATCTTATAAAAGCCACTCTCTCTGGCAACACAGTTGCACAACAATTGACCACACAGGGGTATAAACTGATTGTTTGATGATGTCATTCTTTCAATGAATTGACTATATTTCCAGTGTAATCCTTTGTTACCAATGTCATTTGTTTACAGGTGGAAGGTTGCATGGAGAGAGCTAGGGTTTCTTGCAAGAAATCGAGTAATTAGGGTTTCAACAGATATGTTAGTGGAATCCATGAAGCTACCTGAAGCATTGTGCCAACTATGATAATAAGACCATTAACAGGAAAATCAACATTCAATGTAGCAAGTGGACCACAACCTTGCTCAGTTTCTCATCAAGATTGCACGACAACATTACGGTTTGGATTTGGTGTGATTAGACTCATAAAGAATGACATGAAAGATAGGATATTGTTGGGAGAATTACGGCTTGGAGGAGTGGGCTATTCCTTCATGGTCTCTTAAGTAACAACTATGTTGGCCCATTCCCTTGAATCGAAGGTGCCTGTGCAAATTAGGGCAAGCTTGTAGATGAAAGCATCTCTGAAGTAGTTTATGAAGACCCTACAGAGCCACCCATTTTGATTATGCCATAGCATGAGAAAGGACTATCCAAGGGTCCAAAGTTGATTTTAGCTCTTCATTATTATTTTTGCATATATGATATTGTTCTTTGATTACCAATGTGTATAACTGTTGTGATTTGCTTGTAGGTTTAAGAAAAACGAGGATGTTGACCTATGAAGAGGGAATTAGGGTTGCACACAAGAAGTTGTACGACCAGGGTCTCCATTTGTAATCGAGATGGCTTCGAAAAAGCTCCAAGAACCTTTCAATAAACTCAAAGGCACCTCGCCAAAAGATGGATGAATGCAAATGAAGCGTCTCAGGATCGAGCATTCGCATCATTGCAGCATATGGGAAACAAGCATTCTAGAGTTTTTAAGAACCCTCTACACCCCCCTCTTTTCCCTCTTTATAATTTAAACATTGGTCACCATAATGTCTGCAACTACGCTAAGGCCGATTGAGGCATGTAACAGTCATTAGGCCTTAGAGAGAAGTGAGTAAGCTCAAGGGTCATGAGTGTAGTTGAAAGGTCAGGGGGAGGTCAAAGGTCACGGTAGGTGAACAATCACCTCATCTCTATAAATGTGCCCTCATGCCTCATTATCCAGGGGACTTTTAGCACTTGAGTTGAGGCTAGGACTAGATAGCTGATTTGTGCTTGAGAGCTAAAGGCACTCAACTCTTGGTAACTAGTAGAGGGAGTAGTAGTGAGGCTAGGGTTTTGCATCAGGAAATGGTATGAGTAGCGCATGTCCCACTGTTGGGTTTTGACCAGTTGCAAGTTATGTACTTGAAGTTGTTCTCTTTATTCGACACTGATTCACATGCTTACACATGGAGGTTATATTGGTTGTCTGATATTTCACTATATCTTGTATGTGTGCTTTCATATACGCAATATGTTATGGATTGATTCATAGTGGTTGGATTTATGCTTTGCTTTCGAATCTGTGTTTACTTTTCCTTGCCATGTTAGTGACATATTGCAAACTGCTTTTCACTTAACTTTTGGCATGTTCTTGTTCATGTATGCCTGATAGGGTTTTGGTTCACTGATCCCTCTCATGGCATACCCCTTCTTATTGTGGCTGCGACCTGTTTGTATCTTTGTCTATAGTATGTCAATCTTGGATTGATTTTGGTTCATTGTCTGGGCATTTCATTCTTGTCCCCACTTTGACACCTTCTCATCTAACGATCAAGAGCGTAAACATTCATGGTGGTAGGCGGGCCCACATACCGGATGGGGTTCCTACCCCAAACAGCGTGAGGTCTAATTGGGACTTCACAACGGGGAGACCCCCTTGTTGTTGGTGACACATTCCAGCCGGTCAATAGGGTGATAAAACTCCATGCACATAATCCACTTATAATCATGCAGCTTTAGTTTGATCTTACGGTATTATTTTTTTTTTCTTTCGAAATTTTTATTTGGTTATTTTCATCCTTTTTTTTTATCATAACCTAGAGGACCTAGCAGCCCGCCTGACACGTAATTACTAATAAACCTCTTGGGGGTGGTAGTCGGGCCCACATACCGGATGGGGCTCCTACCCCAAACGACGTGAGGTCTAATTGGGACTTCACAACGGGGAGACCCCCTTGTTGTTGGCAATACATTCCAGCCGGTTAATAGGGTGATAAAACTCCATGCACATAATCCACTTATAATCATGCAGCTTTAGTTTGATCTTACGATATTATTTTTTTCTTTCGAAATTTTTATTTGGTTATTTTCATCCTTTTTTTTATCGTAACCTAGAGGACCTAATAGCCCGCATGACACGTAATTACTAGTAAACCTCTTGGGGGACTATGATCTCTCCAACTCCTCGTACGCTCGGGCTTTCTCCTGGGGCATTGCACAAGATTTGAATCCAAGTCTTCCGATTCAGTGAGACTTCATTTCAACGGCCATTGCCAATTGAGCTACCTCCAATGAACATTTTTTTTCCTTATTTTTATTGTTTATAACTCTTCACTTTATTTATTGTTTATTAATTATTATTATTATTATTTTATTTAGTTACTATGAGGCATTATATTCTCCTCTTCTTAAAGGAACATCTCGAACTTCGAAGTTAACTTTGATCATATACCTTTTATTTATTTATTCCCATCTCTTTTATATAACACCCTTTGTTGTAACTAGCATAAAGGCCACCCAAGTGACCATATTAAGGATTGAAAGTTACATCACAACATTGGGGGAAGCGCGAGTTGTCTCAAGCTCCTCTTCCCCAAATTTCAGAACCAAGAGATCTTACCAGAGCCCCAAGGATCAACACTCATTTTCCCCAAGGCAAGCATCCAATCTAGTACTTGTGTATCCCAGGCATCTGAAAACACTAACCTAAACTCCTTCAACAACTTCTACCAGTTACACCTCTACGCATCGAAGTCTCACACATAGCCCCATACCTTCTTCTGGACTTCATCACAACTTCAGTGTTAGACACTTGGCCTTCTCAAGATGGTCCCATATACCATTGAGAAATATACAAGGAAAAAGAAACACTAACCTAAGTATTTGATTGAGTTTATCCCCAACCAATAAGATGTTACATATTCTCCCTCATATATATGGGCTCCCATGATATCATTAAATAAACCAGCCTTCTCGGCTCACTGGTGGATATCCTAGGAATCACCATCTCACAACATGTGACTAATGCGTTAGTTATAATCAGAACGTCATCATATCATAGAAAATAATCACACACATGTCATCATGAAAACATAACATCACTGTTATGTCAACATATTGAATAGTAAGACACCACGTGCTTATATTTACCATCATTATACATCTTATCATAAGTAACTACATATAATTACGATGTGCCATCACATTATGAAGTACCATCATAATACTATAACATCAACATATCTAAATCAAAGGCATTACATCAACATAATAAATAAAACCAAGAAAATTACCACTCAAAGCCTCCCAACCCCGTTGTAGGTGATATAAGCTCATATGCCCTATAACACTGGCCCAACACCCCCACTAGATATTTATTTAGTGCCATCACTAAACCATTCTTTTCCAACAAAGAATTAGTAACTTTATTCTTAGGCCCGTGAATGCCGATGCCCTGGCGTGACCCTGCTTGGTGGCTATAACCTGCTTGGTATCTCTAATAGAAAAGTCGTAGATCTAAAACAAAACACCACAAAAGCTATGTGGGTCACACAGAGTAGAGCATGATAATGTTGTCCAAGTGGTTGGCCTTTTTTTTAATACACATTTTTATTTGAAAATAGTTGTTTTTATTTATCTAATATAATTCTTCACTTTATTATTTATTTTATTATTATTGTTATGTATTATTAATTAAATAATATGGGGCATTACATTCTCCCCCTTTTAAAGGAACTTTGTACTAAAGTTAACTTTGATCAAATAACTTAAAATTTATTTATGTATTCCCATCTCTTCTACACAACACCCTCTGCTGTAACTAGTATAAGGGCCACCCATGTGACTAGAGCAAGGCATTGAAAGTTACAACATAGCATTGGGGGAAGTGCGGGTACTCTTAAGCCTTTCTTCTTCAACTTTCGGAACCAAGCTTAAAGCTCGTCAATCTTACCAATGCCCCAAGGCTCAAAACTCATCTACCTAAAGGTAGACATCAAATTTGGTTTTCGCGTACCCCAAGCCTCTCAAAAGGCTAACCTAAACTCCCTCCACAATTGCCACCATGCACAACCCTAAGCGTCGAAGCATCACACACAACACCATCCCTTCTTTTGGGCTTTGGCATCACAACTCCAATATTAGACACTTGGTCTTCTGAAGATGGTCCCATATCCCCTCGAGAATTATACAAGGCAAAACAAGACACTAGGATAAGTAGTTGATTGAGTCTGTCCCTAACCCATAAGATCTTACACATTCTTCGTCATAGGTAGGGGCTCCCATGAGATCATCATATAAATTAGCCTTCTTGGCTCATAGGTGGATTTCCTATGAATCACCTCCTCACAACATGCAACCGATACATTAGTTATAATCATAACATTACCATATCATAGAAATAATCCACATGTTAGGTCACGCATGCCATCATGTAAACATAAAATCGTTGTTATCTCAACATCCTAAATAGTAAGACGCCACTTGCCTACACATGCTATTATAAAAAGCTATATGTAATTAACACATGCCATCACATAATGAAGTACCCTACTAATATTATAACATCAACATATCTATATCAATGACATATCAGTACATCAACATAATAAATAAAATTGTTTAACATCCATCTAGGATCTAGCCTAGATCAATACTATGAGTGCCATGTTCTCTTCAAGATTCCAATTACTTTTTGATAATCATTTCCTTTCTGAAATATATAGGATAGGTATAGTCACCATGTAAGTGTGCTCAAGTTTTCATATATTATCATTATTTAACTACATTGTTTTACTTCAAGCCTCAACATCTAGAGCCTTTATCTCTAGTCAGATATTCTTTCTCGCTTATGGAAATTTGGTGAAATTTAACATTACGTTGTTAGTGGTCATCAATATCGAAATTTAATTAGCTTTGCATATCTTTTGGTCATTATCCATGGTTCTTACATCACTTAATCTTTTTCCTATCCATTTCAGGACTGCTATGGCTAATAGCATGGAAACACTAGGTTGTCATTGTTTAAGTTTTCTGGCATGCTTAATCCACTTCCGCTTGCACAAAGGGACGATTAAGCCATAGTATTGGCTCATCTCATGATATTGCCAACCTAATACCACTTAAAGTTGGACTAGGGGTTCTCCCCCTTCACTTTTGGGCTTGTCTGATACTATCTTTGGTTTAGAATTGCTATTACCATTATCATCCAGAAAAGGGTTCTATATGCTAGCTATGCTTTGGCAATAACTTCTTTGATAAGTTGCTCTATATGACACCTCTATATATCATCAATCCACTCATGAAGCAATAAGTGCAGATCGGTCAACTACACCCTCTTTTAGATTCTCACATTTTTTGTCAATTTGTGCACAACCTTCTCAAGGTCTCACTATATAATTTCTAGCAACATTTTTACTTACACTTTAGTTGTTATACTTCATCATTTAAAAATTGAAACTTTTTCCTAGTCTATTCTTTATATAGTTGTGAGTGTTTTTAGTTTAAATTTTTTTATCTTGACACATTAAAATTATGTAGGTCATCACTATAACCCTTTCTAATAATTCTTAGTCATTATTCATGTTGTTCAATCCACTTCTTCTCATTCACTTAAGAGAGCTTGCCACTTGAGATAGATACCTTCACTATCATCACATTATTTAGATCTAGACTTTATTACATTCCATAGTGTTGTTACTCAATTCAGTCACTTTGCTTAATTATCACCAATCTTCCTTGGGCAAGACTATTTCCATTATGCTCAGGTGTTTCCTCTTCTCCCCTTTTCACAATTTCCGTTTTGTCTTCTTTGTTCTCATCCTATAGGAGCTCATGAGTTTATTACCTCTTTATTCCAATGTTATCATACTACCTACAAATCCTTAAATGGTTTACATGATTATCATGATCATTTAACTTTTCTATTTTGTTGATTAACAATATTTTCTTTCTTGATAGGAATCGTCCTTTATTTAGACCTTATAGTGATCCTTATCATGTTCTTATATGAAAATACTTCTATGGTTCCACCACCATTTGCCACATGGTTATTTATTCACGAGATATCAAGTTATTTCATCACGACTATTTCCTAAATAAAAAATCTTCCTTCATGTTCTAGGATAGGCTACTGCTTCTATTTAATTTCTTACGCTCGTGTGTGAACTTCCATTTTCTCACCTTAAGTATCTATATATTACTCTTTTCTGTTTATCTCGTAATTCTGCATTGATCTTGTTTATGAGGACTACAATAACTTATCATGATTAGGAAATTGCAAGTTCACCCTTTTCCCTTATTCCATAAGGTAACTTTATCGAATATAAATACCACTAACATTGTGGATCCTTCTATTTTTAAATCCTTGTTAATATACTTATTTCTTCCAATTTTGACTTCATTTGACATTTACTTTTTTGGGGAATTACACTTCTATTCCCTCAATTTGATCATTTGTAATTTTTCCACGTCTTGCGTTAATAACTAATGGCTTCTATACTTTCTCAAGTTACCCTAGCTTTAGTATATGGCATTGCCAAAATCAAATGATGGGATGCAATTTAATAAAGAATACGTAACCCTAATAGAGGTAACTTCTTAAATTACTCCATTTAATCATAAGTTATTATGTAAATTTAACTTGTGTTTCCAAAAACAAATGATGGAAGGAAATTTCATAAAAGTAATGTTGAAAGTTAATCCGTTGCTGCACAAACCAAAATTGTGTTTGTAGGGCCATATGCATGTTTTGTGTTGATTTTTGCATTTCATATCTTGGCATATAATATGCTGATTTACGGTTGGGCATTGTTACCACTCAAACTAGTAGGGAACCTAAAAGGGACTCCTAAAAGGGCAACTGCTAGATCAAGGACAACTATGGAGACTTAGCCCACTGTCACTTCGGCTAAGACTCCCTACTCTTTATGGACTTTCACCGATGGGAGGAGTCTCGGTATATAGGAAGTCACTTATAAAGGATGGATCAACAAATAAATGTGAAATGACTTCAATGATCCTTTTCCTAGAATAAGATTAAGAATGGAGTTTGCTTGCTCTTTAAGCAAGGTACAAGGTTTTCTAGGAGAGGGAGGTGAGGATTTAAGGGCTAGGTTAAGGGAATATAACTTGTAAAGGAGTTTCCCAATCCCTAAAATCCTTGTAAAACTTGGATTCCCGAGTTGTCCTTGATGAACTGTCTTTGATAAGAAATGAGACCACACGGGGCCAAGTGGACCCAAATTAGGTTAAGCGGAGGGAGTTTGGCAACCGATGATGATCTTAACCTAAACAAGGAAGGGGAAAGGATCAAAACAATAATTTTCTCTTAGAGGTGTCAAATTGATCCTATGAGGTGCTAGCCTTGGGAGCACTAAGGCAAATTTTGATCTCAGAGCTAGGGCTTGGGATATCTCGCAATCCCATTGTCGAAATTTCTTCAAATTTGAAGGAGACCTTGAGGACACACCAATGCAATAGGGGCTAGGAGATCGAACTTTTTCTATTGCAATTTTGTTGGGAAAATGATGCCCTAGGTGGCCCAACGTGGCTAGACCTAGAAGGAAGGGGGAAAAGGTGAAGAAAAAATGTTTTAAGGTGACCACCTTATGATGGATCAATGCGTAATTCCTCTTGGGGATATGGAGTCAAGGAGAATAATGAAGGATTTCGTTTCTAGCTCAAGGAGGCTCTAAGGGCAATTTTGTCCAATATTAGGGAAAAAAGATTAAGTGACCTTAAAGCGTTTATACTTCGTTTGCAAATGAAGATGGCTTGTCACGATAACTTCGATCTCTAGGACATTTCGTTCAACAAACATGGCCCATACATAGAGATATGCTATACCGAAACATAATTCCACAATGAAGCAGTAAATGCATGCAACAATTAGCCCTAAAATAGCGAAAATCCCATGATGAATGTGTTGATTTATGATAACATTGGATGTGCTCTAAGTCTCAAATTTTGCAAGGAGGCTTAGGCACATGTATTCCAAAGAACCTAGAAAGCATTTTGGGAAATTCCACCTAGATTGTGTTTTATGAAAATAATTAATTATTTTTAATGGGGCCCTAAGTTTAAACTTGGGAAATTAAAATAATTAAAGGGCATTAATAAAGCAGGGTGTGAATCTACTAGAAAAAGACGGAGATCAAATCAAGTTAATGTTAGCCGTTGATTAATGATTTAATCTCGATCGTTGAAGTCTCAACGAGAAGATTATAAGGACTTGATGGGACATTTGGAAAAAACACCGAGAGAGTCTAGAGATCGAAATTCTTTAGTAAGTAGTGCTTAGGGAGAAGATCAATTGAGTTGATTCTTGCAGAGAGGGGCAGAGATAGTTTTTTCGGTTGGAGATCTTTCCTGATTTGGAGAGTACAAGGCGAAGAGGGCAGAGAGCAGTCCGGAGAGGTAGCGCAGAGCTAGCCACATAGAGGCCACGCAGAGCTTCAGAGGGAGTCCATAGTTCTGCTGGGGAACAGTCGAGATCCAGTGCCAGAGCCGGGGCGTGAGACCGGGAGGCCAGAGGGCTGAAGTTTCCAGCTAGCAGAGAGATCAGATGAGGTGCAACGCAATCCTAGCAACATTGACGTAGTGACTGCGTAGGTGTGATGCAGTATTGCGCAGAGACAGCGCAGGGGCTCATCTCCAGCGTAGATCAGTGCTAGATCTTCTTGTGACGAGGTGAGATCATCTGACCAGCTTTTTGTTTAGTTAGATCTCTGTATAGGATTGCTAGTCAGAACATCCGAAGAATTGTACTAAGAAATTACTGCTTAATAATATCAAACCCTCAGCTGTTGCATCAGTTTTCCTGTATTGGGTTTTTTTCGGGGACTTAGTCCAAAAATAGCGGTGTCGTGTGTTTTATTTATTTTTCTTGCTCAAATCTTGTTTCTGCATTTAATTTCCGCAGGTTATTTAAGTGAGCGTTACAATGTGATGTATTTAGTGTTTGCCATAGAAAATTGGAGATTAATTGTTAAGTTAAAATTAACAATTAGGTGAATATTTTCCAGTTGCTGCGATAGGATTCCGGTGTAGGACTTTTCACAAGGTATCAAAGCTTGTGTAGCAGTGCAGGAGAAGCAAGAGAACAGACCAAAAGGATCCAACATTGAGCAGAAAGTAAGAGATTAAAGAGTTGCGTTGGCTGCAGATCGATTTCCCTAGGAATTGCACAGTCCAGGCTAGGAGGGCAAGATTTGCGAGGAAGTCTCTCTTTGAGTGAGTCGACAGAGAGGTAAGACTGTCCAGATTGTGATTTGTCAGTGACAGAGGGAGCAGCGCAGCAGATTCAACAAATGGTGGGACACAGTTTTCTTGTAGAAGCAGTTGCTGGTGCAGAAAGAGCATCAGAAGAGGGAATTTTGACCTCAGTGAATTTCTTGCCGAAGAAATTCTAATTTCCCATGTAGATGCAGCGAGATTGTGATTTATTTGGCTGACTCCAACAGGGAGTGCATAGAGCCAACTGCACAAAGGGTTAGAGTCAATAGTTCGACATTTGATTGGGTGAGATGGTAACCTCTGGGTTGTGCGATCAGGATCGCTTAGACGGTGCCTCCAACTATGTAATCTGGAAGGCAAGGATCTCATTCCTTCTGGATGACCATGAGCTCAAGGCCTTCATCGATAGTGCATTAGCTGAACCTATAGATGCAGATCCGTTGAAAGCCTTCAAGAAGAACATGGCAAAATCCAAACGGTTGATCCTCGACGGAGTGAAGGATCACATTGTCTCACATATTTCTAACAAAGGGACTGCAAAGGAGATGTGGAATGCATTGGCCACACTATACCAGGGGTCTTCCGAGCAGTGAAAGATGTTCTTGGAGGAGATGATGTGATCTACGAGGATGTAGAAGTGAGAATGCATAGACCTGTTCCTTGCAAAGCTTCAAGAGGTTCGAGATCAGCTGCCGACCGTAGGGTCAATGCCTCAGGCCACGAGGATGGTCAGACTGGCTCTGGATTCCATTTCTGAAGAATGGCAAGTCTTTGTCTAGAGTATCCCGGGTAGGGAGAAGTTGCCAGACTAGGAAGGAATGTGGGCAACTCTTCAACATGAAGAGATAAGAGACTTACTCAAGTGCAAGCTTGATGGCAGCAACAGTAGTGGGACGAAGCCCAAGGTGGAGGATGAGAATGCAGCCCTTGCATCAAAGGGGAAGCAGGAGCAGCGAAGGCTAAAGAAGGACGTTTCAAAGATTAAATGCTTCCGGTGTGGCGAGATGGGACATTACGCTACACAGTGTCCTCTCAAGAAGAAGGACAAAGATGAGAAGCATGATCTGTAGGCTGCAATTGCAAAGATCAAGGAGGAAGAATTCACGATGATTGCCCACGTATCTCCAGGGGAGAATTGGGGTGATCTAGAGCTATAGTTCAAAAGAACTGCAGATGGGAAACATCGTTGAGGAGTCCACCTCTTGGATCAATACCTTGCTATGGGAGCGCAAATAACAAGTAGTAGGATGGACAAGTATCTGTTACTGCAAAGAAGTGCAAAAGTGACAGTGCAGTGGCTAGAGAGCGCCAAAGTCTGAGCAGTGCAGAGCAGAGTTGGAAGCAGTGCAGGAAGGCACAACACAGAGTCAATAGCTATAATCCTAATTAGCCCAAGCTAATAGGAATATTCAATTTCATTTTTATTTTCATGTTCATGAATAAAATTGTAAGGGAGGATCAATAAACTCCTAAGAACTATGTAATAAATCAATGCCCAATGTGAACAAGGCTAAATCAGGGCTGCTTTGATGAAACCCCTTATGTGTGAAAAGGGTTTGTGACAATTGACTAGGTCAACAAGACCTTATCTACAGAGCTGTCTAAGTGCAATGTACCTCCTGAATACTCAGCGCAGATCTAGAAGGAGGATGCACATGTGAAAGGAGCTAAACCTTTGAGATGGTTTAGGGTTTTGCAAGACTTTCATCCTATAAAAGAAAGAGGAGAGCAGCAAGAAAAGGTTGTTCAAGATATTCAGAAATTACTCTCCTTACACTAATTCGAATTCTCTAGGCTGTTTAGCCTGAGAATAGTGCTGCTTAGCACTGGGTGTTCCTGGGCGGGAATCCCACCTCTTTCCATAGAGTAGCTCTTGGAAGAGTTTTTCATTTCTCATCCACTATTCGGCAATTGGCCAAGTTTCTACTTCCAATTGCAATGCAGATCCTGTTGAGGGTTTGATTGCTTTTGTAAGCTGCAGCAAGTGGAGCTCTAGATCTATTCAGATCTAGATTGTTTTGGGGAGTCTCTTCTCATGGAGTGTGTCTTTTAACCTCCTGGAAGAGTGCCTCTCCTGTTGGAGCATAATTTCATATCTTGGCATCAGGCCATATCATATTCCAGAGCCTACTACGTAGTTACCCTTCCTGAACTGCGCAATCTGCAAGGAAGAAGTTGTAGGGTGATTCAGCTATCTCTTGGGAGAGAGATCTCCAGTGTTGGGAATCTTCCCTCACTGTGGTGATCCATGGATTGGCCAACGAATCCATGTACCTTCCAGATCTGATCTGTTCATACATGTATTTACTTCAGAAATTCTGCAGAAATCTGTAGATCTGCTGCATAAGATTTCAGATCTACTCCATATGCTTCATGATTTGCTGAAAACCCCAAGGGGTATGTAAAATAGGGAAAATCTAGTGTATATATCTCATATAGATCTAATCATTTGTACACTGATCTGTCCTAGACCTGATTTGTAACCTACAGCTGCTGTATGCTTCAGAAAATAACGCTGTCAAGGTTTTACAGTGAAATACAATTGTTGCAGCATCTCTTTTAGAGGGATTTTCTCATAAAAGTCTTCATTTTCTCTCTTCTACTGTATGAGTAGTGTTGTGTAATTGATTTCATGATGTTCTTAACCTATTACAACTAATACCTTCAAAAACTCACGCTGCCTGAGCTTCAGTAAATTTCTGCATACATTAAGTCATGGGAAATCAGGGTTTTCTAGCCTAGTTGGGAATGGAGGAACTGTTTAACATAGCTAGGAGCATTTGTTTGAGCTGAAATTCGGTATGTAGACTCCTCTTAGCCTAAGCTATAGATACAGCCGTCCCCCCTGCTTATTTTTACGCACATCCTTGGAATTAAGCATTTTAGGGCTGAAATAGCTGTTTTTCCCCACTTTTTGGCTTATAAATTACTTTATAAAGTTGCTGATGCACATAAGATTGAAGGAAAAGTGGTTAGACATCTGTTATCAGACATATAGCTGCCTCTCCAACTTTGGAATACCTTAAGGTATTCTATTTGTTGTAGAAAATTCCAGATTTGGTAGGGCATTCTCTTCTGATCTTTGGAAAATGCCAAATCTGCTAAACTGCGTTATTTTATGCAGGCAGTGTTGGAGAGTTCATTTGAGCTCATTAGGAGGAGTTGTTTCTGAGTAAAGGGATCAGCCCTTTTGCTTAGATACACTATCAGAGGAGGGCATCATCATTTCAGATCTGCTACAACCTCATTCCATATTTTGATTTAGTTGCAGTGACAAGTTAATTGTCACATTGTACATTTTCCGACATTTCTAGCAATCTTTCCTAGATTGGCTAGAAATCTTGTATTGGAGCCCATTCTTCTATTCTTGGGCATTTCTTTGTATAGTTCAGCCATATTTCATGTATATGCATCTATGGCAACAACTACTCTAATATAGGCAGTGCTGTCACTGCTCTCAGGCATTTTGTGCAGTTGCAGCAACTCATGTATTTCCTAGTTTGATCATTGGAGTTTGATTCCGGTAGCTCGAGGGGCTTGTCCCTCAAGATATTTCTGTATATTGTAGCTAAACATGATGGCTGTATTATTTTCCATTTATTGATATGTACAGATTTGCAGAGTTTCATGATTATGCTCATATGTTGCTGTAGCTCACTCTTTGAGCACTTTTTCAAGGTACTGAAGGGAAGGAGATCTGTTTAACCTTCCTTGAGGGATTTCTTTGAGCTCAACTTCTGGAAAAGAAGTGTTTAATGAGTTAACAAGGGGATCCAAGGCCCCTTTCAGCTTATTTTTACATTGCCTTCCTTATTTAGCGTCCTCATGGACCATATTGCAGAAATTCCTGAAAAAGGGATATTACAGTGGTATCAAAGCATCAATCTTGGCTCAGCCTGTGCAGCCCAAGATAATATGCCATTAGAAGGAGAAGCTCCTCACTTAGAAGAGGAGATGTACAGAGAAAACAAGAAAAGAGGAATGACGAAAGAGGAGGTTTCCCCTCTTCTTTTCCAGACCCTGGAGGGTATCATTGAAGATCTTGAGATAGAAAGGGAAAGTTGCAGAAAGTTTATGAGAGGGTTTGAAGATGAAGCAAGCCCTAGCTATTATTATGATGGGTGTGAGCATTCAACCACACATGTAGATCCACAACGCAGTTCATTGCTCACTGGCACTGCAGGGAGAATGGAGGAAGAAGATGAGGCCATTGGAGGAGCAGCGCTGCAACTCAAAGGTATGGCTCATGGTTGGTGGTTTGAAAATTCTATTTCATGTTATCTTGCAAATGTAGAATCATAGGATGGATTCACTAAAAGGTTGGTGAGAAAATTTGATGAAAATCACTGTGAATCTCTATGTATCAAAACATCAAACACTTTGCATGCATTGGAGGGAACCATGCAACAAACTCCATTCCATATTTCTGAAGGGGATATAAACATGTATGATGGCTTACTAAGGGCAAGATCCCCATTGTATGAAGGGCCCTCTTCCATTTGTGAAGTCATGGAGGTATTTCCTTCAATATATGACCAAGAGCTAGGGTCTCTCCTTGATGATGAGGTAATCTCACTTATTTATGGGGAGGATGAGCATATGAGATCTAACAACGCTGTTATACTGGGAGGAGATCCATCACCACATGGAGGTGAAAAGGGAGCCATTGCTTCCATTAGAGGAGCCCTTGTGTCTTTACAAGGAGTTCCAAGTATTTTGACATGTGGGAACCATGGCACAATTCCAGAGTCATATGTAGCAGTTATTGGGGATTGTGAGGTGGAGGAGGAAGAGAAGGATCAACATCAAGGGATGATACACCCTTATCTATGCCAAAAAGTTTTTGCACAAGAGAAGGAGACTATACAACGCAGTGAAGAGAGGGACAAATCAGTCCACTCATACATACAGTCCACTTCTGAGTTTGATGTGTCACTATATATGGAGGCATTCCACCTGGGAGGTCCCCTGATCTAGAGTTGATGAGAGACATCTTGTCATATAGTTCACCACTCTTGGATTCCGGAGAGGTGAAGACTTTGGAGGAGTCCAACACAACGCAGAGAGTTTGGGATAGACTCAAGGAGGAGGGAGACACTCTCTCACTTTCAGTATCACCCACTCTCATCAGTGATACTGCGCTGGCAGAGTTCGCTGCAGGGATGGAGGATGGCATCTTCATGATGCAGGATGACTGCTCCTCATATTTGGAGAGGAAGAGGATACTTCCTTTGAGGGAGGACTCTTTCATACATAGGAGTGGATGGAGGCCACTCATGCTTACTTTGACCCAGCTTGGGAGATTCCTTTTGGATGACAGCTTCTCATGGGAAGCCAGCTTCCAAAGGACACCATCACCATTCGAGCATGAGCAGCTGCATGATGGGCATGGCAACATTTTGGAGGATGACTTTGGCATGGGGGATGTCAAAGTAGCAGGCAACAGCATGAGGGGAGCATCACATTGCAGATTACCAACGCTGTCTCTGAGGAGGATAGATCCAGATTGGAGGTCTCAACTCTTGGTAGAGTACTCCAAGGATCTAGGTGCATGCATGATTTGGATGACCCGGAGGGAGATGACAAATACATGGTGGATGATATGGTCATCTATTGTTATGGCAGAATCTTCTTGACTAGAGCTTCTAGCCTCAAGGAGAAATTATTACATGCAGCACATGAGGACTTCTTAGCTATGCACCTTGATGCATATCTTGTATTGCTAGAGGAGTTCACTTGGGAGGGCATTCAACATGATCTATCTCAGCATATGGACAGATGCATAGCCCAGATGATTTTAGAAAGGTTGGCACAACCATTTCCCTACCCATTGGAGGTGAGGGAGAGCATTCAGATGAGCCATTTCAGCTCAAGGTCTCAAGTACATGGTAAAGAAGGTATAATTTCACATTATGTTTTGTACTCCTTTGCTTTACATGAGCAACATATTGTATCAAGAAGGATCATCCCTTCTTGCATTTTGTATAATGTACTTGCAGCTACTTGTAGTGTTGATTTTGGCTACCTTAATGGTGGTTTGTGGGGGAAGCCACATATTTCTTGGTGTGCACCATTGGCACCAACTTGTACTTTCATGTTTTCACCTCAAGAGATGTTTGTGGCAGCAAACAAGTGGCTAGTAAAGCACTTGTTATCTTTTGTTTTGAGGCATGCATGGAATGCACTGCGCTAGTTCCTCATGTGGAACTATGATTCACTCTCCGGTTGCCATGTGGCAGCTTGTTTTCATTGTATTTTGCTTCTATATGTTACCAATGTTTGTATACTCATGGGAGGCTTTGTTTGGAGAGTGGGCTTGGAGTTGAAGATGCCCATTGAGAGTATGATTCTCCCCTTTTTCACATGTTGTATGTTTCAGGAGAAACAATGGGCACACCATGATTGCCATATCACTACTTTTCTCTTCATATAGGAGGAGCTATTGGGAGAAATTGCGTTGTTGGAGGGGGCACTTCATGCTTGATTCATTTTGTGGGGAGGCTTGGGCCAATTGTGGAGGCCATGACATTTCAACCCAATTTCAGCAACCCCCTCATACTTATCATAAATGGAGGGAGAAACTACTTGGATGGGAAAATCAAAACTCTTCATTCAGCCCCAACATGTTGCATAGATCCGGGGTTGAGGACTGCTTTGTTGAGCTACCTAGGATGGCTCATTTCATACGGATGATTGCATGGGTGAAGGAGTCACTCATTGGGAATAAGACTTCCCATGTTTCTCATCACTCCTACCTTGAGGAGGCCATTGAACAAGAAGGGGATTTCCACTTGCATCTTCTATCATCTCATGATGTATACTTTGGTTTTGCACACTTGGAGAGATACATGGAGGACAGATTTATTGCATACTTTGTTGAGCTATGGTGGGGTCCATTGATGAGGAGGCCACAAGAAGAGGAGGAATTTTGCTCTACCTTGCAGTTGCTTGAGGACAAGCACCATTTTGAAGGGGGAGGACTGTAATGTTTCCAATTTTTAGCCTCAAGCTAAAAGGAACATTATAGTTAGCAGTATTTTATTTAGCTAAATAAAATGGGTAAGGAGGCCCCATAATCCTTGAGAAGGAAGAATAAACACTCCTCATGTGAAAGGAGGAAGAATTAAGCCGCTAAATTGAGCACCACATGGTGTGAACATGATTGGATCATGCTTGATCTAGTCATTTTGACCAAGTCCACATTCACTGTCTAGATACAATGTATCTCCTTGGTGGATTGCGCAGTTTTAGAGGAGGCTCCACTTGCATGAGCTTGGTGGCAAGTGTGAATGGGACCCATGGTGAGAGGAGTTCATTTGCTTTATAAGGAGGAGATGGCAGCCCATTTTCATTATGCTATTGGTTTATCATTTTCATATGGTATGCTTAGACTTGCATACCTGGGCTGTTTAGTAGGGTTGTAGTGTTCTTAAGCACAAGGGTGTTCCCGGTCGAGAATCCCTACCTCTTCCTCAAGGAAGGAGAGGGTTTTGAGCTCCATTTCCTCATTCCGACATTTGGCCAAGCTTCCTACTGCAGCTGCAACGTTTCCTGTTGGGTAGAAAACGTTGTGTTGCTGGGTGCAGCAACAGAGGAACTCATAGAGTCATTCTTTGGCTTGTTCTTTGGTGGAGAGCTTGTCTATTCATTGGAGAAGCAGCAGAGGAGACTCTCGGGCTTATTTTCATATCTTTGGCACTCACCATCTCTCACAGCACAGTCAAGGGCTGGAATTGCGTTATTTTATGCAGGCAGTGTTGGAGAGTTGATTTGAGCTCATTAGGAGGAGTTGTTTCTGAGTAAACGAATATCCCTTGGTCAAGGAGGAGCTGTATCATTTGGGATATTGGAAAGATCAGATCAACTTAATCTATCTGTAATGTTCCCAAATTTTCACATAGCAATTTGGAACATTAGATTTTGCTACTTTCACTTAGAAGAGGAATAAATGGGTAAGGAGGCCCATGAATAATAAAATTATGAATAAATTCCACCTTAGTAAGGAAGGAAATCATCTTAGGAGCTAGTTTTACACTTCCAAGTGTGAACAAGGACAAATTGGATGAGGACATAGCCAAGTTTGACTAAGTCAACATGCATTCTTGAGGAGGAAGAAAACACTCAAGTAAACTAGCTCAATATGAACAAGGATCAGCCTAAACACATATATGTGAACCGGATTGAAGATCCCTTGGTGTGAACAGAGGCATTGCAGGTGGATTGGTTATAGTTGACCAAGTCAACAGCGCAGTCACAAAGAGGAGGGAAGCTGGCTAGGGCAGCACAGTTTTGAAAGAGGAAGCTTCATGAAGAAGTCACCTCAGCATTGTGTGGGGTTCGGGGTGAGGAGGCTCACCAAAGATAAAAGGAGGAGGGCATAGCATCAAAGGAGATTCATTCATGTATTCAGCTATTTTGGTCTTGAGACCACTTGCATGCTTCAGCTGTTTCGCCGGAGTTGCTGCACTGCTTAGTGCAAGGAATTCCTGTGCAGGAATTCCATCCTCTCTTGAGATCAGCGTGCTTAAGGGATCAAAGGGGAGTGATTTGAGCTTCATTTCAGTATTTGGCTTGAGGCCATTCCTTCACATTCAGCCATAGTGCAGTCTACTTCAGAAAACTGCGTCCTTGATGCAGGGGCAGCAGCAGCAGTGTTGCACCTTTTGATTTTGTGCTCATCTTGTAAGAGGAGGTGCTTATTTCCCTCTGGGAGTTTGTTAGAGAGGCCTTTGGCCATATTTCTGTATTATTCAGCTCTGATATGCTATATTCAGTCATGTTTAATGCAGAGTTGCTATTTTCTGCAGTCCTACCTTTTGTACATGCATTTTGCTGGAAATCTTGCTGGGAGCCTTGTTTCTATTGTATAAGTGATTAAACCTCCATTTCTTTCCTGTGTGATTAATATAAGTTGTATATCAGACCTCTTTCTTCATTTTCTGCAGAAACCCTCATGGGAATTACGCTCTCACTATATTCAGAAATTTCTGTTTAGTAAAGTCATGGGAAATCAGTGTTTTCTAGCCTAGTCGGGAAAGGAGGAGCTATTTAATATAGCTAGAAGCATTAGTTTGAGCTGAAATTCGGAGCATAGGTCCCTCATGACCTAAGCTATCATATCCAGCCGTTTTCCCTGCTTATTTTTACGCTCATTTCTGAACTACCTTTTTAGGGCATAAAATCACCTTTTTCCCCACTTTTCGGATCATGAAACAAAGTGCAAGTTTTTGCTGTAGCTAAAATTGATGTCTATGTGTTTCTTATATATATTTCAAGCTTATTCATCATAACAGGACCGTTATGCAGCTTATTCATCGCTGAGATCCATATTTGGGATATTATAGTGGTATTAGAGCATGATCTCTGGCACAGCCTGTGAGATCAAGCTATCGGAGGAGTAAAGAGGAGAAGCAGAGATCAGAATGATGGAGAGGATGAGCTTACTCTCATCCATTTTCAGATCTAAGAAGAAAGAAGAAGAGAAATGCATTGGAACTCCAAGAGGGTTTCAAGGAGGAGGGAATTGCAGTGAGACCTCTAGAGGGTTTCAAGAAGCAGAAAAAGATGCATGTGCTTCTTGTTCTCATAGAGGAAGTGGAGAGCAAGGAGACCACTTAGAGCATGAAATCCTGAGTGGGTATTTGGCAGAATACAAGTGCCAACCTAGGGCTTTCAAAGAGACCCTAGATTTTCCTCAGTTTATTCAACTGAGAGAAGAGAGAAGACCTTGCAGCAAAGGAGAGATTAAAGGCAATAGATTTCTATTGTCCAAATTTGATGGGTCAACTACAGCGAGAGCTTGGGCAAGAAAGTTTGAGGCATTCTTCCTACTTCATCTAGTGGAAGAGAGGGAGGCAGCAGAAATTGCAGCGCTGCACCTGGAGGGTGAAGCCAATACTTGGTGGTGCAATCACTTAAGCCACACAAGAGTGACTTCCTTTTCTGAGTTCACTCAAGAGCTGATTAGAACTTTTGATGAAGAGAGATCAGAGGAGAGAGGGTCCACACCACCATGGGAAGAGACAAGTACTAGTGCTGTCACAGCCTTGGAAGAGAAACTTTCTACATCAGCAGTTGGGGCAGCCATTACATCAGAGGGAGGAACCTTTGCAGCTCTACAAGAGGTTTCCACATCTCACCAAGGTATGGGAAGATTTCCACTTTTACTTATTACAACAAATCTTTCTAAAAGTTGTGGAAATATGCTTTCATATGGCCTAGGATCAAACATTGTTTCTGGGGTAGAGCAGCACTATTGCACTGCGCTGTGTAGACTTGAATGGTTCAAGAAACAAATGAACCATCATCCTCTTGGACCGTTGTTGAGTTGCACTCAACCCTTGAGTTTGAAGTGTGATCTTTTGGGGGGAGTCATGATCATTCTTGAGTCAGGATATCAGACAGCTTGTACACCATGGAGGAGTTATATAGCACTGTCAAGAGATAGCAGTAAGAGGGTTTTGCTTTCTTCACATTTGGATCCTTATGGATTCAAGAGATAGCAGTAAGAGGGTTTTGCCTTCTTCACATTTGGATCCTTATGGATTCAAGATGATTGTAGACATGAGATCTTCTCTAAGAGATCTCGAAGTAGATGCCTTTCAGCACTTCATGAGAGGCAAAGAAAATAAACTGTTTGTGGAGGATGGTAGTCCCTATTGGAGGAATACCAAGATGGAGGAAGATAGAAGGCATTCATCGGTGGACAAATGGATTTGGATAGAGAACAAGAAGTTAGAGAGTTACTTGCAACTCTATGATACTGGGCAGCAGGAGGCAAAACTGCGTTGGCTACTCTTGAGAGAATTTGGCCATCATGAGACATATCCTTTTCCCAAGGGTATGTGGGAGGAGAGTACTTGGAAAGGTACTTGCATCATGAGACAACAAGGAGTGTGGATGCATGATGGTGATGTGATCATTATGTTTTCACCACATGAGTTGCATGATGGAGGTATGTCGGGGCAGCAAAGACATTTGTTGCTTTGGAGGATTGAGAGAGAGCAAGGACAGAGTTGCTCTCACATTTTGCATGATGTTGCAATGAGAGGAGGTGGCAACATTATGAGAGGAGTCTTTGACATTGAATATGTCAGAGATTGAATTTATGAGTTGGCAGGAGCCTATTTGCATAGTCCAATAGCGCTGTCACTTTGGAGCATGAGCTTGTTGATGGAGTGTTCCCAAGATCACTTCATATTTGATGCACTTGGTGGGCATAGAGGAGGTGAGATTGGTAGAGTGATGAATGGACTCATTGGTTATTGTGGTATGTTCTCCTTGACTTGGATTTGCAAGCATGAGAAGGAGGATTTTTATGCAACATGTGGTTCATTCCTCTTCGAATGGGTATGCCATACCACTATGGAGGATTCATTTATGGATCTTGTCACCATCTTGCTACCATCACATGGTAAGAATTATGTTTATGCATTTGTTGATTTTTCAATACAATATTTGCATGCTCTTACCTTTTCATTGTAGTGCATTGCTCTACAAAGGGGCAAGTTTTTCTTTAGGCTCCATGGTCTATTTTTGGCCAGCTATCATGATGGAGACAACCATCGACTGTATGATCGGGGGCAAGCATGTGGTTACTTCTTGTGTGCTCAATTGACATATTCAGCCATCTACTATTTACTAGTGGGTGTGATGACTTATACAACAAGCCATTTGTCAAGAGACAACTTGCCATATCATTGTCTGAAGCTGCAGTGGGGAAGACTGCGTTGTGACCACTTGGGAGACTATTGGTACCTTCTAGCACCACATAAAACCCTCGGTCTTTCTTTCATTATGATGCTCATCATGATCCTATTTGCTGATATCATTCTTGCCTATATGATGAGCATGATTGGAGGAGGGACACATGGAGTGGATGTGTTCTATGGGGAGGAGGATTCCCTCACTTTCTGCATTACATGTTTGTTAAATTTGGACAACTAGGTCCAAACTCCATCTTGTGATGCTTAGATGAAGATACCGATATTTGTATTGGATTCTTCTTTCTGAGAGGTGTAAAATCGATATAAAATTGATTTTACTCTGATGAGCAGAACAATTATTTTGAATTTATTATTTATAATAAATTATATGTGCAGGTCGGCCTTAAGGTTTTACACCCCCAGCAGATGTGTCACACACCTCAATGATGGATATAAATACAGTCAACGTTGGAGAGCATTTCACTCACTCAACATCACACATCTTCTCCTCTGATTATATACGAGCATCTGAGAAGCAGTTTCATCTCCCATGTGAGAAGAAGGACGAAATCCACTGCAACAAAAAGGACGAAATTTACTGCAGCAAATTTTCTGTAGTTAGGGTTTCTGGGCAAGTTTGACCAGCGTTGACTTTGGTCAACGCATGGTCCGAATTGGCTGAAATTTGGTGGAGAGTTCGATTTTTGAAGGCCGTACTCATTGGCACAAAAATCGAGGTCAAAAGGTTGACCAAAGTTGGAGCTTTGTTGACTTTATTGTCGCTGCCCTACGTTGACTTTTCTGGACTGCGTTGACTTTTCTGGGGTTGACTTTGAGTTGACTGGGTGACTGATTTGAGGACTGTTGTGACACATTCTGGGTTGGCCAACCAAGAAGACTTTGCTGGTTGAAGCATCCTGCTGACCGCCGTAATGCACCAACACATTCTCCTGTTTCTGGTTTGTCTTCTATAGATCCACTCGTATGTTCTATCAACATTTTTACTTAACTGTTTATGTGATTGCTGTTATAAAAGTAAAATTGCATCAAGCATAGAACATCTACAAAATCTTACATGGTTTCAGAGTTGAGGTGAAGACAAGCCCTAACTTATAGCAATCACCAAAAGAGAAAAATGAGTTCCACAAGTTATGGCTTCAAGGAGGATGACAAGCTGATTGGAAGAGATGACTTCCATGCTTGGAAGATGATATTAGATCTCAAATTGGAAGACCATGATCTCATGGACTATGTACTGGGTAAGATACAAGAACCTCCATCCACTGCTACAGTTGCTGCTAAAACCAAGTATAAGAAGGGGGAGATCAAAGCAAAGCTAATGAAAGGGGAATCCATACATAAAAGTCTGGTTGCCTACATATCTGAGCTAGGCACATCCAAAGAGATGTATGATAAGCTGATACAAATGTTCAAAGTAAACAATGCAAACCAGGTGCTATTCTTCAAGAATCAATTGAAGAATTTGAAGAAAGGCAGGGATGAATCTGTCCAAACATACTTTCTGAAACTGACTGAGATCAGGAACAATTTGCTGGCTATTGGGGAGACAATAGCTAATCGTGAGATGGTACTCACCGCACTTGGAGGGCTCCCATATAAATGGCAAGTATTCAACACTACCATTCTCAATAATAATACAATTCCTAACTTTGACGAGCTACTGTCAAGATGCATGAAAGAAGAGACAAGAATTAAGGAATACAAAAATGACAGAAATGCTACCTACGCTGCTCATTCTAGAAAGAAGAACTCTGGTGGTCCAAGGAACAAAGGAAGAGCAGGGGCCCAAGGAAAGAAGGGCAAGTGTTTCACTTGTCATAGGCCAGGTCATCATGCTAGAGAATGTCCTTTCAAGAAGGATTCTCCCAATAGTGATGACAACAACAACAACCGGAGGAATGAAAATCAAAGAAACAACAGGTCCAAAGGAAAGAGGAAGGCTCCCTTTGGCGGAAACAATCAACCTTTCAAAAGGTCTAGAAACTCCAGGTATGAGGAGTCAAATGTTGTTGATAAAAGAAATGAATACATTCTTGTATCTGCCCTCTCTGCTGCATCCTCGCCCGACACTATGGATGTCTGGCTGATAGGTAGTGGTGCTTCAAGACACTTCATTGGGTTCAAGGAAGCACTTTCTGACATGGTTGAGAAGGATACTAATCTGGAAATTATCCTTGGAGATAATGCCACATATCCCGTGAAAGAGACAAGGACTGTGACCCTCCACTTGTCTCAAGGACAAGTCCTACATTTGCAGGATGTACTCTATGTACCAAAATTGAAGAAGAACCTTGTGTCTATATCAGCCATGGGAGACAAAGGTTTCAATGTGGCATTCACTGATGGAAAGGTACGCATGTGGAAGAAGAATCTCAAGGAAGCTATCGTGATTGGTTTTAGAGTTGGAACACTCTACCAGGTTGAAGGAAGTCCACTGGGAGCTATGACATGTGATACTATCCGACAAACTGAACTATGGCACCGGAGGTTTGGACAACTTCATTACAAGGCCCTTCCCGAAGCAAGGAAGGTGGTGACAGGGATGCCCGATTTTGGAAATAATCATGAAGGTGTATGTAAGGGTTGTGCCGAAGGAAAGCATACAAGGGGACCTTTCCCCTCAAGTATCACAAAGACATCTGATATTTTGCAACTGGTCCATTCTGATCTATCTGGTATGCTGCCCGTGACATCCCTGGGAGGATGTTCTTACTATATGACATTTACTGATGACTTCTCCCGCAAAACCTGGATATACTTCTTGAAGAAGAAGGATGAGGCTTTCATGTGGTTCTGTACCTTCAAAGCCTTGGTGGAAAATATGACAGGGAAGAAGATCAAGATTTTGAGGACCGACAATGGCACTGAATATGAGTCAAATGAGTTCAAGAACTTTTGCAGAGAAGTTGGCATTAAGAGAGAGACTACTACTGCCTATACTCCTGAGCAGAATGGCGTTGCTGAACGAAAGAACAGGACCATTGTGGAAGCTGCCCATGCCATGCTATGTGACCAGGGTCTACCAAAGTTTCTATGGGGAGAAGCTACGAATACTGTTGTATACATTCAAAACCGATGCCCTCATTCCGCCCT
This sequence comes from Pinus albicaulis, assembly GCA_034641835.2. Classification (NCBI taxonomy): domain Eukaryota; kingdom Viridiplantae; phylum Streptophyta; class Pinopsida; order Pinales; family Pinaceae; genus Pinus; species Pinus albicaulis. The sequence continues at coordinate 622,742,516 of CM076582.1, forward strand.
GGACTCCAAAACTCTCGAGGAGGTTTTCACTGGTAAGAAACCTGACGTCTCACATTTTAGAATTTTTGGATGTCCTGTTTATTTTCATGTGCCAAAAGAAAAGAGAAGTAAGCTGGATGCCTCTGGGAAGAAAGGAATGTTTGTGGGCTACAGCGAAACTTCTAAGGCCTATAGAGTTTATGTACCTGGTCAAAGGGAAGTAGAGATATGCCATGATGTCGCTTTCGGCGAAGATGCTTCCCTGAAGAAAGTAGTAGATCTTCCGAGTTCTGAGGAAAATCATGAAGCAAGGCCTGGAAATCAAGAAGAACCGCAGGATGAGACAATGCCTGATGTTGAAGGGCCAATGGACCCAATCGATCCATCTCCTTCACTGAGAAAGAGACCATCATGGCTTAGGGACACTCTCGAAGATGCTGAGGGACATGCTGCCCCGAGGGGGACATTCCGAGAAAGCAAGAAGCCGTGTAGATACTAAGGGTATCTGGCTGCCATGAGTACTATTGTACAATCTGAACCTGGATCTTTTGAGGAAGCCGTAAAGCATCAAGTCTGGAAGGATGCTATGCACGAAGAATATGAGTCCATAATGAAGAATGATGTCTGGGATGTGGTTCCAAGACCGAAGGACAAATCAATTGTCATCGCAAAATGGCTCTACAAGATCAAGCATGGATCTGATGGAAGTGTTGAAAAGTTCAAGGCAAGATTTGTTGCCCGTGGCTTCTCTCAAAAGGAAGGAATAGACTATGATGACATATTTGCACCTGTGGCACGATATACCACTATTCGATCAATCATAGCCCTTGCTGCTACGCAAGGATGGAGTCTTCATCAGATGGATGTCAAGACCGCTTTTCTGCATGGTGCAATAAAAGAAGAGGTGTATGTAGAACAACCTCTGGGGTTTGAAGTTCAGGATAGGGACACTCATGTCTGCAGGTTGAAGAAAGCCCTCTATGGGTTGAAGCAAGCACCCAGAGCTTGGTACGAGAGGATGGATAGCTACTTGATGAAGTTGGGCTTCACTCAAAGTAATGCTGATCCAAACCTTTACTTCAAGGTTGTCCAGGGGAAGCCTCTCATTCTGGTGCTGTATGTGGACGACCTCTTCCTGACAGGTGCTGACCCTCTCATTCATCAATGCAAGAGGGAGCCTCGCTGTTGAGTTCGAGATGAAGGACCTAGGACTGATGCACTACTTTCTAGGCCTGGAGGTCTGGCAGAGACCTGGAGAGATTAGGAAAATACATTGTGAAACTTCTGGAAAGATTTGGTATGGTGGACTGCAAGTCCGTGTCAACACCAATGGAACTCAACTTCAAGAAGTTGAGTGGTAGCGCTGCTGGGGCCCGTATTGGAAAATCCTATTGAGTATCGTCAACTTGTAGGGGCCCTGATGTTCTTAGTGAACACCCGTCCAGATATATGTTTTGCAGTGAACTCTTTGAGTCAACAGATGGTTGAACCTCATCACTTTCACTGGGTTGGTGCCAGGAATCTTTTGAGATACCTTCGGGGCACGATAAACTGTTAATTTCTGCTCATGTTCTATGCCATTTCAGATTAGGGCACAATACTGAAGAAGATAGAACATAATAATAGATCGATAGAAGACAAGCCAAGACAGAGAAAAGAAATGGTGGCGTTACGGCGATCAGCAGGATGCTTCAACCAGCGAAGTCTCCAATAGGTCATTCAGCCAAGCGTGTCACACATATAACCCAGACAAAGAACAATCCATATATATCACAGCTCCAACGCTATCCAGAGAGAGAATTCCTCCACATCGATGTGTGTCAAATGAACTCCAAGTCTCTCCAATATATAGGAATCTTTGGGGGTGTGTGACACGTCCTTTAAGACATTTAAGTCAATATTTTATTCCAGGCCGACCCAGCACATAATTGGAATAAATTCAAAGTACATGTTCTGCTCATCCGATCGAGATGATCTTTAGATCAATCTTACACCTCTCCGAAAGAGGAATCCAATAAAAATATTGTGATCGTCATCTGAGCAGCACAACCGGAGTTTGGACCTAGTTGTCCAATTTTAACACTCCCTCTCAACTGGGGAGAACTCCGTCCACTAGTGCAATCCAAACATCGTGCGTCATCCCGCCGTAACTTGCTTTGTTGGCCTCTTTATTTCAGAACAGAAGTGGGTCGGTCACAAAGACATCATACCCGGCTGACAGATTCAGCTTAGAGGTCTGAAACCTCTATCAGACTCACGAAGAGTCTCCAACCAACCCGAAGTTGGTTCCTCTGACCCGAAGTCAGGCAGAGGTCCCAGACCTCACTATCAGACTCACAAAGAGTCTCCAACCAACCCGAAGTTGGTTCATCTGACCCGAAGTCAGGCAGAGGTCCGAAACCTCACTATACTTGATCCCAGATCAAGTGGTTGGACCGTGCCATCCTAGATAGAGAGTACGGCAATCTTTGATGCGTCCATCAGTATTTGCTACTAGTCTCTAGCTTTTCCCACCTCATTGGCCAAATGAGAGGTACTTCCCATGAGCCCTGAACTCAATGGGTAGGATGCATACGGGGCATAGATAATGAGAGGTGAACCAACTCAATAATCACAACGGTGGGGTCCAAGCACACCAACAAGGTTCGGCAATCCTAGCCTTGTGGTTGCTCATAGCTCTGAAAAGCTGTCCCCAAAGCCCCCCAGAGCTCCCAAAGCCCCCCAGAGCTCCCAAAGCTCATCGTCCAACGGGACCCACATCATAGGGTCGTTCCATGATTCCAAGATTCTCACGGAAGGTTAGGAACATGACCTTCCCCAAGGGCATTGTGAGAATATCCGCGACCTGCTCATCAGTTCCTATATGATCGAGCCTTACGGCGCCTCGCTGTACCATATCCCAGATAAAATGGTACCAGCCATCAACATGCTTGGATCGATCGTGGAACACGGGATTCTATGACAAACGAATCCCCCTCTAGTTATCACAAAGGATAACGGTGGCATCTAGCACATGCTCGAACAGCTCACTGAAGAGCTTTCGCAACCAAGTGACTTCACAACAGGCCATATATGTTACAATGTATTCGGCCTCAACGGTGCTCAAGGCTACCGACTTCGGTTTCCTGCCTGAAGCAGATCTACGTGTGAAGTAGCATCCAGATGTGCTCTTGCAATCCACCACACTGCCAGCCCAATCGACATCAATATATCCATGGAGTGTCATACTCCCGGCAGTGTATCTCAGCCCATGGTCTATCGTGCCTCAGAGATATCTCAAGAGTTTCTTGGCACCAACCCAGTGAATGTTATGATCAACCATGTGTTGACTCAAAGTGTTCACTGCACAGCATATGTTTGAACAAGTGTTCATTAAGAACATCAGGGTCCCTATGAGTTAATGATACTCAGTAGGACAGGCCCAGCAACGCTGCTACTCAACTTCTTAAAGTTGAGTTCCATGGACTTACAGTCCATCATACCAGAAAATTCATAATGTATTTTCCTTGAGAAGGGAAAATCTCGCCAGGTCTCTGCTAGACCTTCAGGCCTAGACATCAGTCCTAGGTCCTTCATCTCGAACTCAGCAGCGAGCTCCCTCTTGCACTGATGAATGAGAGGGTCAGCACCTGTCAGGAAGAGGTCATCCACATACAGCACCAGAATGAGAGGTTTTCCCTTGACAACCTTGAAGTAAGGGTTCGGATCAGCATTACTTCGAGTGAAGCCTAGCTTCATCAAGTAGCTATCTATCCTCTTGTACCAATCTCGGGGTGCTTGTTTCAGCCCATAGAGGGCTTTCTTCAACCTGCAGACATGGGTGTCCCGATCCTGGACTTCCAACCCCAAAGGTTGCTCCACATATATCTCTTCCTTTATCACACCATGCAGAAAAATGTGGTCTTCACATCATCTGATGAAGACTCCATCCTTGCGCAGCAGCAAGGGCTATAATAGATCGAATGGTGGTATCTCGAGCCACAGGTGCAAATATGTCATCATAGTCTATATCTTCCTCACAGGCAACGAATCTTGCCTTGAACTTTTCAGCACTTCCAACAGATCCATGCTTGAGCTTGTAGAGCCATTTCGAGGTAACAACTGCTTTGTCCTATGGTCTTGGGACCACAGCATAACATCCTTCCAAACTTGATGCTTTACGACTTCCTCAAAGGTATCCAAGGTCAGATTGTACAAAAGTACTCATGGCTGCTAGATATCCTGTTATTTATATGGCTTCTTGGTTTTCCTTTGGAATTTCCCCCTCTGAAGCCATATGTCCCTGAGCCATGAGGATCTTCTTTCGTTGAACAAAGACATCCACTCAGGAGCATATAGAGATATATCTCCCTCTTAATGGCAGCTTCTCTCTCGAGAGAAGACATCTGTTTTAAATGAGGGCATCCCAGACACCATCTTGGAATTGGGACCCGATCTTCAACTGTCAAATCCATCCAACAGACTTTGCTGATCATGATTCAAGATTCCAACCATGTGACCAAACGCTACATAAACTTCCCAGTTCACATTTTAAGTTTACCATAACGCTCCAATGTAGGACTGATACAGTCACATGCTGCTGCTATATAGGTGTCTATCTATGTCACTGACATACAGGGGGAATATATCAGCAAGCCTCAGCTTGTGTTAGAAGTCCTTTCAGCCACTACCTGTTATTCTGTGAGTAGCTTCTTCAAGCAACCTTCTAAGACTGCAGTTTACAAAACTTGGTTTATCCTGCATTTGAGGCAATGCACCTTGATTTGCTTCCAGATCTGCCCATTTCTGGTTATTTCAGCAGACGGCTCCTCGGGCTGTCAAAATTTCCCTAGCTCAATGACTTACATCTATGCCCATTTCGTCAACAATTTGACCACTACATAGAATTTCCCAAGGACTTCAGCAGTCAACCCTTTAAATTTCCAGCTTCAAACATGGGTGTCTGTCTATGTCACTGTCATGATGACAGTGACATAGAATCACAGATTTAGAACTATCACATTCATCACGGCTTGCCAGCACTTGTTTCTTTCAGACTTCTTCACGTGATTATTTCACAAAGCACGCTTGCCTTGAGTCGCTGACTTTAAATATGATCCACAGGCATATTTCAACGTTCATCGTAATGTGGCACTATTCCAGACTGTTCACACCATTGTCGTCCTCACATACATCCATACTATGCTGTGACTTCAGCATTGGTCGCTTCACACCATGCAACATTGTGGGCAGATCCACCACAGGTTACGCAAAAAAAAACACCTACAGCAACAATCGCTTTCCAGCACGTTGCTCACGGTTTTGTTGCCCACCGCAAACCAGCACCCAGGCACCACCACTCTTTCGCCACCACAGTGAGCACACAAGCCGTTCCACAAACAGGAATGAGCAATTCTGCTCCATGCTCATTCTTAAGCAACGCTGGATTGACGGTGAGGGAGACACATCGTCGGCTCACACAACAGGCGCACAAACACTAGATGTAAATTCATTTTACGGCTGGTGCCCTCTCCACGTTTTCCAATTGACAGTGGATTCATGCTCTTAATTCGCTGAGATTTAGAGTTTTCTGCGAGATGGCGTCGTCCATCTATCAAGCCATCTCCCATTTAAGTAAGATATCTGTGTTTATCACCATTGTCAGCATTTAAATCGATCTGTCAGCTATCTTTCCATTCATTTCTCCATTGTGAGATGCCGTTACTGCAGCAGCCTTCTTCCAATACTCTGTCTCTTTATTTGGTGGGAGGAATGTAGGTCTCTCATTATCCTCTGTAGAAGATGGTAGTAATAGAGGCCTCACTGATTTCTCTGCAGTAATATAATGGCCATTAAAACCAGGGTCAGGTTGCACAGAGTTTCTGCCTGTTTCATTCGGAGAAGGATTATTCCACCCAATTCTGAAAACGGGTACTCTGAATGAACTCTCCAGACCGTAGTAGAAAATAGATCTGCAATGTGTTTCTTCCAGCATCAGAGAAACTTCAGGCACTAGAAGGCTAGAGGAGCTGACGAGAAATACATTATACGATCTCTGGCGAAGCTTTTCAAACACGTAACTGAAATCCATATACCCGACAATAAGCACGATATTTGCAGGCGGCGGGGTATCCATCGCCCAGAGAAGAACATCCGCCATCATCATTTTCTCTACGTCAAAATCGCCAGGAGCAGTCGGAGCTTCTAACAGGACTATGCCTCACAAACAATTTCGATGTAGTCCCTCCATAGATTTTCTCCTATTTCCGCTGTACATCATGATACTGCACACTGGCAGGCATAAACGGAGCACACATTTTATACAAATTGAGAACAATATCCACCGGTTGAAATTCACGGGTTCAATTCGCTGTAAGAGCTTCGTCGATTGAAGCATCGGACATTCTGTCTGGAAATTTGAAAAAAAAAACCCGCACAAAATCAATTGGGTTAAAAAAAGTTTACTAGGTTCGGCATTCTGTTTCCAAATATCCAATTGAATTCAGCTGTGAAAGTTCCGGGCGATGGCCATAGCCCAGGCATTATCGAATCCGACGAAGAAGCTGATGAATTTTCTTCTTATAATTACGAATTTCCACTCCACGCTTTCTGTTAACATTAATGCTAAGGCTGGTGTTCTTCTATCACAGGATGCTCGTGGCAGGAGTGCTTCTTCTTTTGCCATGTGCGAAGACGTGAAAAGCTTGTGTATAACAGATTCGATCCCCAGGCATTTAAAAAAAAATTACGCGCTGCCATTTAAAACTATACGATGTCGTTTCTTGAAGTGATATGGCCCGCGGCCTCATACAGTGATATCCACAGGTTCATTCGACGGACGGGCAAATCTGGTGGGGACTGGAACAGAGATCGAATCTTTCGTCTTCTTGTCTTGCTCGGATTTTCACGGCATCCAAACATCCCGCCTTTACTTGGCCGGGCTCTAGTATACACCCTGGGCTCTTCTGGCAGCCACACCATTTTCGATTTTGAACATGCGGCAGCATTGTATGCACCGCAACCCATAATTCACCAGATAATCAGACTCCCACTTTTCTGACAATTTCGACAACTGATAGCCGCCAAAGCTTCCGGGAACTGTTGTCCTATAAACATGCCTCAACCATATGCTGTCACCTACAGCACCTTCCACGCTAATTAGGACAGACTTGTTCACGCTGATTCAAGCCTTCTTCCACGCTAACTAGGGCATTGTCTTCAACCCATGCTCTGATACCATGTTAAATTTTGTTCATGTTCTATGCCATTTCAGATTAGGGCACAATACTGAAGAAGATAGAACATACTAATAGATCGATAGAAGACAAGCCAGAACAGAGATAGGAGATGGTGACGTTACGGCGATCAGCAGGATGCTTCTACCAGCAAAGTCTTCAATAGGTCATTCAGCCAAGCGTGTCACACATAACCCCAGAACAATCCAAAGAATACGCAGCTCCAACGCTATCCAGAGAGAGAATTCCTCCACATCAATGTGTGTCAAATGAACTCCAAGTCTCTCCAATATATAGGAATCTTTGGGGGTGTGTGACACGTCCTTTAAGACATTTAAGTCAATATTTTATTCCAGGCCGACCCAGCACATAAGTGGAATAAATTCAAAGTACATGTTCTTCTCATCCGATCGAGATGATCTTTAGATCAATCTTACACCTCTCCGAAAGAGGAATCCAATAAAAATATTGCGATCGTCATCTGAGCATCACAACCCGGAGTTTGGACCTAGTTGTCCAATTTTAACATAAACCATGGGCTGAGGTACATTGTCGGGAGCGTGACACTCCTTGGATATACTGATGTCGATTGGGCTGGCAGTGTGGTGGATCATAAGAGCACATCGGGACACTGCTTCAATCTTGGTTCCGCTTCGATTTCATGGATGAGCAGGAAGCAGAAGTCGGTGGCCTTGAGCACTGCGGAGGCCGAATACATTGCAGCAAGTATGGCCTGTTGTGAAGCAGTTTGGTTGCGAAAGCTCTTTAGTGAGCTGTTTGGACATGTGCTAGATACCACCGTGATACTTTGTGATAACCAGAGTGGGATTCGCTTGACCGAGAATCCTGTGTTCCACGACTGATCCAAGCATATTGATATCAGGTATCATTTCATCCGGGATATGGTACAGCGAGGCGTTGTAAGGCTCGATCATATAGGAATTGATGAGCAGGTCGCGGATATTCTCACTAAGCCCCTGGGGAAGGTCAAGTTCCTAACCTTCTGTGAGAGACTTGGTATCGTGGAACGACCCTATGATGTGGGTCCTGTTGGACAATAAGCTTGAGGAGCTCTAGGGGGCTTTGGGGACAGCTTCTCGGAGCTATGAGCAACCACAAGGCTAGGCTTGCCAAACCTTGTTGGTGTGCTTGGACCCCATCGTTGTGATTATTGAGTTGGTTCACCTCTCATTATCTGTGCCCCGTATGCATCCTACCCATTGAGTTCAGGGCTCATGGGAAGTACCTCTCATTTGGCCAATGAGGTGGGAAATGCTAGAGACTAGTAGCAAAGACTAATGGACGCATCAGAGATTGCCGTACTCTCTATCTAGGATGGCACGGTCCAACCACTTGATCTGGGATCAAGTCTAGTGAGGTCTCGGACCTCCGCCTGACTTCGGGTCAGATGAACCAACTTCGGGTTGGTTGGAGACTCTTTGTGAGTCCGATAGAGGTTTCGGACCTCTGGGTTGAATTTGTCAGCCGGGGGATGATGTCTTTGTGACTGACCCACTTTTGTTCTGAAATAAAGAGGCCAGCAAAGCAAGTTACGGCAGGATGATGCACGATGTTTGATTGCACTGGTGGATGGAGTTCTCCCTAGTTGAGAGGGAGTGTTAAATTTGGACAACTAGGTCCAAATTCCATCTTGCGATGCTCAGATGAAGATACCAATATTTGTATTGGATTCCTCTTTCTGAGAGGTGTAAAATCGATATAAAATTGATTTTAATCTGACGAGCAGAACATTTATTTTGAATTTATAATTTATAATAAATTATATGTGCAGGTCGGCCTTAAGGTTTTACACCCCCAGCAAATGTGTCACACACCTCAATGATGGATATAAATACAGTCAACGTTGGAGAGCATTTCACTCACTCAACATCACACATCTTCTCCTCTGATTATATACGAGCATCTGAGAAGCAGTTTCATCGCCCACGTGAGAAGGAGGACGAAATCTACTGCAGCAAAAAGGACGAAATTCACTGCAGTAAATTTTCTGCAGTTAGGGTTTCTAGGCAAGTTTGACCAACGTTGACTTTGGTCAACGCATGGTCTGAATTGGCTGAAATTTGGTGGAGAGTTCGATTTTTGAAGGTCGTACTCATTGGCACAAAAATCGAGGTCAAAAGGTTGACTGAAGTTGGAGCTGCGTTGATTTTATTGTTGCTGCCCTGCGTTGACTTTTCTGGACTGAGTTGACTTTTCTGGGGTTGACTTTGAGTTGACTGGGTGATTGATTTGAGGACTGTTGTGACACATTCTGGGTTGGCCGACCAAGAAGACTTTGCTGGTTGAAGCATCCTGCTGACCGCCGTAATGCGCCAACACATTCTCCTGTTTCTGGTTTGTCTTCTATAGATCCACTGGTATGTTCTATCAACATTTTTACTTAACTGTTTATGTAATTGCTATTATAAAAGTAAAATTGCATCAAGCATAGAACATCTACAAAATCTTACAATGTTCTAAGGGGAGCATGGGGAGAGACATGACCTCTACAACCAAGTATTTGTTTATGTATGAGGAGGGCCATGAGATGGATGAGATGCTTTATGATAATGATTTCTTTTTCATCATCTTCTTCTTCTTCTTCTTGGGCTTGAAGGCCACATCCAGCTCATTTGTTTCATCGTCATCTTCTTCTTCTTTCTTGGGCTTGAAGGCCACAGGCTGAGCCAAGAAAGGTGTTTCGATACCACTGTAATATCCCTTTTTCAGGATTTTCTGCAATATGGTCCATGAGGACGCTGTATAAGGAAGGCGGTGTAAAAATAAGCTGAAAGGGGGCTGGGATCCCCTTGTTAACTCATTAAACACTTCTCTTCCAGAGGATTAAGCCCAAAGAAATGACTCTAGATGGGTTATTCAGATCTCCCCAAACTAGGTCTCTTAGAAGATGTTCAATGAGAGAGCTTACAACAGTACATGAACATAACCATTAAACTCTGCAATTCTGAATGCAACATAAGAGGGAAAAATCATGCAGCCATTATTATATTAATACATCAGCAATAATACACAATAAAATCATGAGGGACAAGCCACTCAAGCTATGAGAACCAATCTCCAATAATCAAGCAATAAAATACAGGAGTTGCTGCAATTGCACAGAATGTCGGAAAGCAGTGACTGCACTGTCTCTATGAGCGTAGCAGCTGCTGAATGCATACAAAATGGTAATGTGGCTGAAGGACACAAAAAAATGCCCAAGAATAGAAAAGTGGGCTCCAATACAAGCTCTCTAGCCAATCTAGGAAAGATTGCTAGAAACGCCGGAAAATGTACAATGTGACAAATAACTTGTCACTGCCACTGAATCAAAATAAGAATGAGGCTATGGCAGATCTGGAATACTCATGCCCTCCTCTAATAATGTCCTCAAGAAAAGGGCTAATTCCTTTTACTCAAAAACACTCCTCCTGATAAAGGGTCATTCTTTGGATATTCCTTGGCAATATATGACTTGGCAAAGGATAATCCTTCAGAGGGTCAGCGCAGAGACTAGCAACAGTCAGATCTTCAGTACTAGATGCATCATGCTGAACACTTAGTTCAAAGGTTGGATGTTTTTTGTTGCAATAAGCAACAAAGTTGTAGTGCAGTAGCAGTTGGTAGTAGTACGTAGGGTCAACAACAACATAGATGCAACAACGCAGTGTTGGTGGACAACAATGTCAGACATCAGCAACGCAGAGGGAGATGTTACAGAAGTAGGGTGATACTTGAGCAGGATGTATTGCTAGAGCACATTCCTCGCTAAGAGGGAGTGTTGATTTCTGGTAGCATCAGATGTGCTCTAAATCTCAAATTTTGCAGGGAGGCTTAGCCACATGTATTCCAAAGAACTCAAAAGGAAATTCCACCCGGATTTGTTTTATGAAAATAATTAATTATTTTTAATTGGACCCTAAGTTTAAACTTAGGAAATTAAAATAATTAAAGGGCATTAATAAAACAGGATGTGAATCTTCTAGAAAAAGATGGAGATCAAGACAAGTTAATCTTAGCTGTTGATTAACGATTTAATCTCGGCCGTTGAAGTCTCAACGAGAAGATTATAAGGACTTGATGTGGCATTTGGAAAAAACACCGAGAGAGTCTAGAGATCGAAATTCTTTAGTGAGTAGTGCTCAAGGAGAAGATCAATCGAGTTGATTCTTGGATAGACGGGCAAAGATAATTTTTCCGGTTGGAGATCTTTCCTGATCTGGAGAGTACAAGGCAGAGAGGGCAGAGAGCAGTCCAGAGAGGGAGCGCAGAGCCAACCACGCAGAGGCCATGCAAAGACTGCGTAAAGCTTTAGAGGGAGTTCGTATTTCTATTGGGGAACAGTCCGGATCCACTGCTGGAGCTGGGGTGTGAGACCGAGAGGCTAGAGGGCTGAAGTTTCTAGCTAGTAGAGAGATCAGAGGAGGTGCAATGCAGTGCCAACAACAATTTTGCAGTGACTGCGTAGGTGTGACGTAGTACTGCGTAGAGACAATGCAGGGCTCATCTCCAAACAATAAACCTGTGGTGCTCCCAGTGGGTGTGGGGGCACACCAATAACCTCATGGGTCTCCAAGTAAGTCGAAGATGCCTGTAGACCATCTGTAAGGGCTCAGATGATGGAATGGATGATGCCACATCAACGTACAAGTCCAGGGTCACCTGCCAAGTGTATGGTGCAAAGGTGGGCCGACTAGGCATGGTGTACCAGGTGCATCTTGCTTGCCAATAGATGGATCTCGAGCAATATCTGAACATCTCTGGGGATCCATGGAGTGCTGTCTATTGTTGTGGAGGCCCATGGCTCTCTACACACAACCTACATGTGTCAATGTAGCCCTCTAGAGAGTTAAGACCTCGTATAGGGAGACCAAACTCAGGATGGGCACTATCTGCAAAACTGCATAAGATCCAATGAGTCCCCTAGCCCTAAAGCACAACAAGTCATTAAAGTAATCAGGTAAAAGAGCATACAAACCATGGACAACAAGTGGACACTTCATGGTGGCATGCCCTTCCATAGTGGCGCTTTGGCATGTGCTAATGTCTCCAAGCTTCGAAGGGGGTTAACCACAATGTTATCGGAACCGAACCGGTCATCGAACCGAAAAACCTTGTGGACTGGGAACCGGTCGGAACCGGAAAAAAACCGGGAAAAAAACCGGTTTACCAAAAACACATAAAATATTAATATTTTAAAGAAAAAACAAATATATTCATGTGCATCCATATGAATCCAAACCATTTATACACAAATATGCAAAAGTTCTCATTTATATAGCAAGTAATAGTGCATACAACCAAAATAGCACTTAGTGCAAAACATCGTTGAACTTAAAATGTTACAAACATCAAGAAGCGGGCTCTAAAAGGCCTTTATAGTCCAAAATAATATCATAGATCATATTATAATTTATTATACTACAAGCTACAGCTACAACAAATCAATGATCAAATCATCATCCTGATCGTCCTCCTTATCCTCATCTGAAGAATGAGTAGCATCCAAGTCTACAATGGGATTATGGCTTGATTCCCATGGCCCTTGATTACCCTCTGAAATTTTGGAGAAAATTAGCTCCAAAATCTTTTGAAATCAACTATGTAGCAACCCCAACAAAATAAAAAAAATCTTCCACCAATTGCAAAAACCACTAAAGAAAACCCAAAGATCTTTGGGAAAAAAAATCTTTGAAGTATCTCAAAAATCTGCCAACCCAACGACTATGCAAGACTCCAATCAGCTCTTCAAATCTGCAAAAAAACTCCCTTAGAACAACCCTACAAAAAACTCACTGAATTCTTCTCACCGAACTCAGCTCAAGAATTGCAAGAGACTCGAATGAATACCGTGAGTAAAATAGAGGGGGTGGGGGTGTTTAAGTAGCTTTAGGGGGGGTCTAGGGTAGCATTAGTAACTAGTAAAAATAATAATTAAAAAAAAATAAAAATAAAAAATTAAAAAAAAGAAAAAAAAATATTTTTTTTTAGTGCCCAACCTTGTGAATCGGTGGAACCGGTCTGAACCAGACCGGTACGGAACCGGCCGGTTTGGTACCGAATCGGTCATTTCCGGTTCAGAGGTTCGGTTCAGACCGGTTTTGCCTCCAAACCGGTCGGACCAGCCGGTTTTTCAGAACTGGTTCGGTTCTGATAACACTGGTTAACCAAGGACCTTATTAGGTGGTTTCTACCTTTAGAGGGGATAGTGTGTCCAAGGTACATCCCTCAAATGGTTGTGGCATGTGATAAAGAGGTGAACGGAATAGGGATAGAGAGGGGCAATCCTGGGCCACATATCAGGGTACACATGTAGCTAGAAGAAGGGAAGCCCACACCTGCGTATATAATGTATAGGAGGTAGAAATCGTGATACATGAGGTGCCCTGGCCTTGATTTTTCCACCCTTCTTTATATGCCTTTTTCCTTTTATGATTTTTCTTTAATTAACTGGTCGAGGCTCAAAGGATAAGAGCATGATGTGTAAGATATAGCAGTGGATACCCCCTTTTTTGGTGCAACAATTCATTGCTTCCAGGGGTTGGGACAATCATGGGTTCTTGAATGATAAAGGAGGCTCATCTAGGGACTATGGAACCAGGGTGATGGCCATGGGTATGGGGTAGAGCTCATGCATTGGCTTTTCCCCACGTGCTAAATATGTTTTTCATGACCATCTTTTGCATCTTGTGGTACATTTTCCTCTTGAATGTGGCCATTTATGCTTTTACTTTTCTTTTTAGCTGCTTCAATCTTCAGGGCATCGTTCCAAGCCTGACCCAAGGTGGGAGCAAGGGAATGGGGAGGCTAACCCTATGTGGACCCAGGTGGGAGATATGATCAATGGGGCTATAGTGAATGGAAAGGGAGTGATATGTGTGGATAAAGGAGCGGGACCACACAACCAAAGTCGAGGTTTCCTAAGTAGTACCACCCTAAAACCAAATGGTCAGTAAAGGAGATCCCATGGGACTAAAATCCAAGGGTAACATCCCAAAGAGGTCAAGGGGACAAAAGCACAAACTAAGCCCACTCTTTCCGCCGAATCCCCCCAGTAATCCATGCCTAGAAGTGTCCATGATAAGTAAACCCAATAACTCAATTACCAAATGACTAGACATACCTTCGGGTTTGGGAGGCCCACCTTCAAACATATGATCAATACAGATGGGTGAGGGACCACATGGCTGGCTCAGGTGGCGAAGAAATGGCACAACGAGCTAGTTGAGGGCTGTAAGGGGTTGCTGGATGAGAACCATCATGGAGAAAAAATTTCTCCTAGGGATATCACCCATGAAGTGGTGGGTAACCAACATAAGCAATAAACTTGAATCCTAAATGTTTGTATGTCATATGCATACAAAGGATTGTTTGGGTCACGATAAAAACCATTACTAGAAACATGATATGTATAGAATACTACCTTGCCATATTCATGCATTTAAACACATAATGCTTGGTTTGGCATTTAATCAAATTGTACAGATAATTATGAACCTATCATTTACAAAATGCACTGTATGACTATATTAAAAAATAATGGCTTTTGGAAAAAGAATGGATGACTTTGTGATTGGATTCTTGTAAATCTCACATATTTTAATTAAAATAGACACACAAAAGTAGTTAGAATGTGAAATTTATTCGATGACAATGTAGTGTTGATGTTTGTAGCTTGGGCAGGTACTTCTGCATATGCCTAAGTATCTGAGCGTGTAGAAGTCGCCTAATGAACCCTTGAACCTTAGTAATTACTTTAATAATTAAAGCAATTTCTTTTATAGTGAAAAATTGATTTTAATGTAATCTAATGCTAAGGTTATTTGCATTAGTGAATTAGATGAATCTCGACCATTGATTTCAAGTCAAGTGAGATCTAATCTTGGCTGTCAATCACTTAGGAGATTAGGGTTGTGCATTCAGTCATAACTCAAGCTTATAAAAGAAGGGCTAGGCCAAGGGAGATGATGCAACAACAAACAGGGGCATAAGGAATTGAGAGAGTCATCTTGGTGGTGGGTGGAGAACTCAAGTGTGCTGAGTTCGAGGAAGGTGCAAAGGGGCAACAAGGAGATCTAGATCAACCAACTCTATGGCTTGATTATTTGGATCAGATCCAGGTTGTTGTATGCATTTTCCTCAAATTGGGCCATTTTCCTAGTAAGGGAGCCCAAGTAAGTTTTGATTAATAACATGAAAAGCTGTGATTGAGCATAAATTTTTGTGTGTGTGTCTATGTGAGATTGGTTAATTTGATGTGCTTATGCTAAATATTTTTTTGTTTGTGTTAAGAACTCAACTGTGCTTTTATTTAGTAGACGTAAAATCTGCTAGGAGTTAATTACCAATTTTTGGTTTGAGAGATTTAAAATGGTACCAAAGCATATACTTCAAAGGACCAATATCCCAATTTTTAGTTGCTAGGTTCGAATAGGTGTTGTCGAAGGGCTAGGTTTGATCACAATTATACGAGGCACATTTAAGTTTTTTTCCTTGTGGGGCTATGATCACACGCTGTATGACATATGACATCGTACGACTGTATGATAGCGAAGGAGATCGAGCGATAAAGCAAATTTTTTTGGTTGTATTGGGCTGGGTCAAAGACGATAGTGAAAAAGATTAAAAAAAAGGTTTTGGTGGTGACAACTGACAATCTATTAACAAGTAGAGCCACCAAGCACTAGGTCGACAATGACAGATCTATAGAACAAAGGCCAACAATGGGGACCTGTTGTATGGGTGGTCACGTGAGTGGAAGAGACGTCGGGAGATTGAGGGCACTAGCACGATAGAGGACAATGCAGGCTGATCGTGGGACATGGAGTGTAGTCGTTCAGTTTGAGTGTAGTCGCTAAGGGATGTGGAGCACAACTGCCAAGGTATGTGATAGGATGTGGGAGCTTGCTGCAAGGAGACGTGTGCAAGTTGGGTAGGAGAGTGGCCGTTGGTGCAGTAAAGTAGCCAATAGTGCATAGGGTGCAACAGTCGCAAGGGATAGATATAAGCCACCATGTAAGTAGCCGCATTTAGGAAGGGATCTAGTGTAGATGAAGCTAAGCATGGATGGTTGCCTAGATAGTTTGAGAGTTTGTGGGTCTTGGAAATTTAACACAACTTCTTGGAGCATTATGGATGTAGCTTAACAAGGATGGTTGTCCAATAATTTGGGAGATACATAATTTGGGAGTTTGCGGAGGTGGAATTGGGGAACTTGGGAATTTAGCGCGTGAGCTACACCTTTATAAGGGTTATGAGGAAAGTTTAATGGAGCTCTACTCTAGTACCAAGTCCAAGAACTGTTTTCAAAGAAAAGATTTTAAAGAATGTTACTTTGTTGTTTTTGTGTTCAATGAGTCTGTTTGCTTTCAGTGTGTTTTGTTTTCAATATTGTAAGCCTTAAGAGGGGATGTTAAAATATAAACCTTACATTTTATAATAAAAAATCACTTAATGACATTTGTTTATGTTTTTTATCTTTTTGTGTAAATGAATCTGTCCCACATTCATAAGTGGAAATGGCTTGTTTAATGAATAACCTTATATAAGGAGGTGGATTTCATTGTAATAGCCACTAAAATATTTTTAATATCATATTGTGTTATTGCGAGTATCTTCCTTTGTGTTATGTTACTCAATCCTCTATAGGGTTTTGTGGTTCAATGATCTGACTTATTTTATAATATGTATTGAGTTGGGTATCCATAAACCCGCTCTTATTCTGTATTTCACCATTTCTCTTTGTAGTCTTTTGTCCATCTCAAGGGGCGGTGTTAAGAATGGTGTAATCTTCAGATTTGGTTATGGTCAACTCTTATTGTGTCATTAATGCAATTGGTTGGGCATAATGTGATCATTCATTGCATTACTAGGTTATGGTTAAGGCTGATCTAGTCAACTTTGACATGTGACTCTAACTCTCTTGGGTAGTGTGCATTACTTATGTGGGCCCATAACTCCCCTTGGGAGGAATTCCTACAATTCCACCTCATTGGTAAATTATCTTGTGCATCATTCTTTAGCCTAAGGGCATTATTTTTTGTCAGTGTGTTTTTTAGGATATGGGCACCCATAGCTTTTGTTCTCCTTTTCGTATTTGATGTTCTAGTTTTGATTGGGGTTTCTCTTTTATCGTGGCGTTCCTCTCTCTCTTATGCACAACTGTGTAGGTTTACACATCACAGGGCTGATTTCACACATGTTGGCTGAGCTATTCTGGGCATTTACTAGGGCTGGTTTATCTCTTATGGGTGCCTTGTTTTTGGCTGTTTTTTTTTCTCTGTGCACAGCATCCTTCTCTTTCCAGCACATCTGTGAACATCTCCAGCCCCTTGTTGGGTGCTGCCTTTTTCTCCTTTCTAATTTAGGTTTTTGGGTTGGAGTTTTGGTTCCATTGGATCTCCCCATTCTCTTAGAATCTTAACACATCATACATGCAATTTTACTGGTTTTATCTTTAATCATGATGATTTTGTTAATGACTCCTCATTTATTA
Source organism: Pinus albicaulis (assembly GCA_034641835.2). NCBI lineage: Eukaryota > Viridiplantae > Streptophyta > Pinopsida > Pinales > Pinaceae > Pinus > Pinus albicaulis. The sequence goes on from CM076582.1 coordinate 622,760,204, forward strand.
ATAGAAAATGCAGACATGTTGTGCTGATGCTTAATTTTGAGGTGTTTGTAATGTCTTCTCATTAATCTTTAGCATTCTTTCTAAAGCAGAGAAATTTGAACACATTTTGTGACCATGGGGAATTGCAGACCTTGAGCTGCATAGAAATGCCAAGATTTATTCATGTTCAAGTTTAACACTATCATTTACAAGATATCGATTGTTATTGAAAATACAATTGATTAATGGTATGCTCATTATATCTAACTCAAAAAATTATGGGTGCTATTACCTCCTAAGGCACTTTCTTGTCGTCAAACTCTCTGCTGTTGTCTCTAAGGGGTTATAATGTGTATGTTTTTGTTATAGTATTTTATTCATTTTGGTGATGCGAGGGGATTTGGCTTTAATGGCCAAGCTCTATTTTTTCTTGTTTGATAATTTGCTGATTAGACAAGTCATAATGTTGTCAGTTGCAAATATTAGTGCCTAGTCATCATGTTCAATGTTGGGGTTACATAGAAATCTGAAAATGCTATGGTTTTAGGCGAGAAATCAAACTAGGCCATTATAATTCACGGAAGGAAATTCCCGTCTCTGAGTATGGTCCAAGCCGATTATGTGGGTTATAAAATGGCATCTAAGTAATTTTTTCATTTTGGTATTTTTGTAGTTGGGGGGACATGGAAGGAAAATAAAATTGAGCACATCAATTTTTTCTTGTCAATGTAGTTTGCATTTGAAATGTGTTGATTGTTCATTGATTTGGTTAAGTTTGATTTGTAAGTAATATTTATTTTAACTTCTGTATATATTGATTAATCAAATATTGATCTATCACAGAATGTTTGTTTTTTGAACTACTATAATTCAATTCTTGAGTAAGTTTTGTTGTTACGATAAATTTTTCTTATACATGGTTCAATTTTTTCTTCCTTGATGTTGAGAAGAAACTCTATATGTGTACTTAGTTGTTGCATTTGTGGGCAGGTCTTCGGGGATATGTTCACATACTACCGGTAAGGAATGAATGGTGATGCATTGATTGGATCTATGATTGTTCTTATGCTCCATAATTGTGACAATATGTATTGCTTTTGCTTGTGGTCTTGGAGGTTGATGACACACTAGGCTAATCTGTTCGTGTTGTACAGTTGAGCATCACAGGTAGAATCAAATTCAACACTTTCACAAGATGAGATACATGCATGTTAAAGCCAATTTTGGTGCTTTAATTGTTTTGCATCTTGAAACTTTAGGACAAAACAGGTGGAAATCGGGAAAACTATTGACATACCACTAACACAAGAAGTGTCTTGAGTACATTAGAACTTTACTGACTTCAATGCATTTTTATGACTACAAAACATGCTAAATAATTGGTTGAGTTATGGCAAGTTTGAGCTTGTATGGGCAGTATTTTGATCTATACTTCTTGGTTGAATCATCTTCTGTCGGTCTAAAAAATTAATGCTGCAATGCCAATAATCTTGTATGGGCAGACTACTAAATAGGAGCGTTGTTGAATTTGAGCTATGAAATGAACAAAGCTCATTTATTGTAGATATATCCAACATAAGAAGGGACAATAAATAGAAATCCATATAGGACAAGCAATATAAAATAATGAATAAGAATATGAATAATTGATATTATCTACAATGATCAGCAGCATTGGTATTTATGGGCCTGAGGGTGACCTTTCCTGTAAAGCGTCTTTATGTGATGCACCTTTTAATAATTAATAACCTATGTTCTATATTTTAGGGGTATATATATATATATATATATATATATATATATAACATTGCCTTCCCCTTTAGAAATGGTTTGTCCTTTTGTCCTCAAAGCATATTAATGGGAAAACTTTATCTTTTGTTCTAGCTTGTAATGTCTTATCATGATTCTTTGTTCTTTGAAGCTGTGATGGTTGATGATACAAGACAATATGATCTTCTAAGCATTGAGTAGAATTGATTAATTGTGAAGGGATTTAACCATCCTCATTAAATCTTTAGTGGGATTGTGTTTATAGAGTTCTTAGAAATAACTTCTTGTTTTGCAATTCCCAAGACGACTTCTACTTTCTTCTTCATACACCTTTGTCTCTTTGTTGATCACTGAATTTCTATTAGTAAGTACACTTGGAATTTCCATTGTTTGTACTTCGACATCTAATGAATTCTTTATTTCAATGGGGTTTGCCATTGTTTCTTTATCGATAAGTGATTCCTTGTTGTAAGTTCCTTCAATGTTTCTTGTTGTGTCTTTTTTTTAGTTTTTGAACTTTTTAATCTGTGTGATCAAGCTTTGACTATGATTCTTAAGATGATAAATCTCCTTGTCTTTCTCAATAACAACCTTGACAAATTCTTTTTACGTATTTAATATTAGCTTTTTACATATTTAATATTAGCTTTTTACATATTTAATATTAGCTTTTGGTATCTTTAAAGTCTTCTGATGAGGGTGATACTAAATCTAACCTCATTGTAACGTCCTCTAATGATATTTTCTCCTTATAGGAGAATGTCAAAAACTTCTTCTCCATGTTTAAGATGGAATTCTCCCATGTTTCCATCCAAGGTGAACCCATAATTATGTCACTATTATCGCTCCACAAAGATCTAACATTGAAATGCGATACAAAAGTATAATCTCCAATATTCAATTGTAAGTTACTTATGTCATATTGTTTCTTTTCCTAAAAGTCTAACTTTTCAATTATATTTGACTCTAGAATCAATCACTGGTTAGCAAATTCAACACTTACATAATTGTTTGTTAAGTTTAGGACATGTTCTTTTCTTAGTACAAAAGCTTCAATTTTCCATATTAGCCCATTTATTAATTCAATCACATGAATCATTATCATATTGACAATTAATGAAGAAAGAACATGTGCAATACATCTTGAAGAAAGGCCAAGCCAATAGGACACAATAATATGGCAAAAGCCAGGGAAAAACCCTTGACCAAATCTTCTTATTATGAATATCAAATGTTCATCAGAGATGTTAAAATTTGGGTACCACAGGACAAGTGGTTCCCTAAGGCTTTGATCTTTGGCCTAGGGAAAAGTGTCCAAATGTATTTGTACTTTTCTCCTAAAGTGACTTTATAAGTGGTAAAGTCAAATCTAATTTTAAAGTGACTTTATAAGTGATAAAGTTACATTCTAATCCTAAAGTGACTTTATTAAAGTCAATGAAAAATTATAAAGTGAAAAAGTGACTATGGAAATAAAAGGCTAAGTGGCTCTTTATTTAAGTGGGTGAGTTAAAAAATAGAAAGTGAGAATTAAATGCACATTTATTCTCATCCCTAGATCTAAATGAATCTCAACCATTAGATCTTAGCGTTACCCAAAAGGTCACTTAGGGTAAAAGGAGAGGAGAAGAGGAAAAGGTCACTTCAGTGTTTCATGAGCTTGTAAGAGAAGAAGGAGACCAAGGAGAAAATTTTTGAGCGGTGAGAAGTTGAAAGAGGGCAGCAAGGAGACATTTCAACAGTCCGTACAACAACTAGAGTTTGCACGCATTTCAAGGCAGCAAATCCGTACAACATTTATTGGCACAGTTTTCAAGGAAGAATCCGTACAACAGATTGCGACATGATTTTCGAGAGAAGGACAACACAAAAATCGAGGAGGAAGTATAGTAGACTGAAGGCACGAATTTCGAGGTTGTTGGGCACAGTTTTTGAGGCAGCATGGCACAAATTTCGAGGAGGGAGTACATCTGTACTTTTTCGTGCAGTTCATACGACTGTACAACTAAGTTCTGGGCAAGATTTTCAACGCTGTTTATTGCTGTAAAATTTTCTGTTTTGACTGTTTTGCTGATTGGCACATTTTCCGAGGCACAGTTAAAGCACAAAAAACGAGATAAGTCTGTTTTTGTGGTTGCTGGAATTTTTATTGTATATTTCAGTTTCTCTGTAAAAGCGTTTTCCAGAAATAAAGAAGAGCTCTCAAATTGGTTTTCCCCAAGAGTTTTAGGGGGTTTTTCCAGGGTCACATTAACCAAAAATCACTGTATTATTTTCTGTGTGTGGCTGTCATTATTTTCCTGTTATTTATTTTTGCAATTTCAGCAAGTGCAAGAATCTCCAAATTTGTGTTTTCAGAAATTTCATTCATTTCCAGATTTTAGTATTTATATCATGTTCAGATTTAAAACTATGTGCATCGAGTGATAAGGAAAACTAATAATCGGAGTGGGGGTGAAATTTCTACATGGTATCAGAGCTTGGTTGGCTGAAAAGTGTAGTTTGGGATAGCAAAGTGAAAATCACAGAAAGCTGATTTTTACACAGAAAACTGAACCTTTACCACAAATTTGAAAATTTCAGTTTTTTAGGACAACAATCATGTCTTTGGGCTTGAGGGTTGAAGATAGGTTGGATGGGCAGAGCAACTACAGTGCATGGAGGGAGAGAATCCAGAGCATCTTTTAGGAAGCAGAAGTCTAAGGCATAATGGTACATACCACACAACACCCAGTAGCAATACCTACTGACCTTGTACAGTTTGCAGAGTTTAACAAGAAAAATGCTAAGGCAAAAACACTGATTTTGGATGGAGATAAAGATTATGTCATTTCTCATGTGGGAGGAAAGACATATGCACATGAGATGTGGAAAACCTTGACTAGTCTTAACCAGAGCTCTAATGAAAACAGAAAAATGGTCCTAAGGGAGAAGCTGAAGGCCATTAAAATGGCTAAAGACTGATAGTGCTACAACATATCTCACAAAGATCACTTTTGTGAGAGATGAGTTGGCGGCTGTTGGAGAGACCACTCCACCCACTGAGTTGGTGTAGATTACTTTGAATGGTCTTCCCGAGGCTTGGGAGAGCTTTGTGGATGGCATTGTTGCACGAGAAAACCTTCCTAGTTGGGAGAGGTTGCGGGATGATTGCATTCAGAATGAGATCAGAAAGAACCATCTTGGGGCAGGGAAACAGGTGGAGGAGGATGACAATGTAGCATTGTTAGTAAGAGGCAAGAAGGGCAAAGGAAAGAAACAAGCTTCCACAAGTGGAGGTGGAGGCAAAGGCAAAGGTAAAGGTAAACAACAAAACAGGAGAAGGACTATTCCAAAGTCAAATGTTGGAATTGTCAGAAGTTAGGACACTTTGCAGTTGTGTGTCTGGAGAAGAAGAACAAGAAGGGAAAGGACAAAACCATGGCAGCTTCTGCAGAGATAGAGGGCTTCTCGGAGAGCTTTGATCAGGAGTTTGGGTTCATAGCTTATGAGTCAACTAGTGCAGGATCACCTACCACACAGGTTCAAAGAGAGTGTGCACTTCCCTCCACAAGCAGAGCATCTTTTGGTATTTGGTATGTTGACAGTGGGGCTTCCCGTCATATGACAGGAGTCCAGGAGTACTTCTCAGAGCTTTCAAAGAGTGGCACTGATATTGAGGTAGTACTCGGAGATGACAACATTGTTAAAGAAGTCGGTGTGGGGACATTGACATTTGGTAGGGAACCCAAACCTCCCTTGAAAGTGTCAGATGTTCTATATGTGTCTGGAATGAAGAAGAACTTGATATCCGTCTTAGCATTGGAGGATAGAGGGTATGACGTGTTGTTCAGGAGAGGGCAGCTGCTTATATATCCTAGGGGCACTCCAACTGATTCAGCTAGAGTGATTGGTGTGTGCCATGCCAAGGTGTACAAGTTCTCATTCCAACCCCTGATGGCATTGAGTAGTAGTACCAACAACAGATCTAGCAGTTCAGATTTGTGTGAGATTTGGCACTGCAGGAGGGGGCACATGTATCATGGGGCCTTGAGGACATTGCGGGAGATCACCACAGGTGTGCCAGATTTAAGTTTTGATCACCTTGATGTGTGCAGAGGATGTGCTATGGGAAAGTTTGCCAAATCCCCCTTTCCCAACAGTGACAGCATAGCGACAACGATCCTTGACTTGATTCATATCGATGTGAGTGGTCGGATGTCTCATGTATCATTGAGTGGCTATGAGTATTATGTTTTATTCATTGATGACCACTCCAAGAAGACTTGGATTTATTTCTTGAAGACCAAGAGTGGGGTCTTCAAGTGGTTTCAAGAGTTCAAAGCTCTTGTGGAGACTCAGACAGGTTGGAAGATCAAGGTCCTCAGGTCAGACAATGGAGGGGAGTATACCCTTGGTGAGTTTGTTGATTATTGTGCGGAGGCAGGCATCATGAGGGAGTTCACAATTCCTTACAACCCCCAACAAAATGGGGTTGCAGAGAGGAAGAACAGATCCATCGTTGGGGCTGCCAAAGCCATGCTTCATGATCAGGGGTTACCTTTGTTTTTGTGGGCAGAGGCCTGCAACACTACTGTGTACTTGCAGAACAGGAGTCCAGATCGTGCCTTGGGCAATGTGACTTCGGAGGAGGCTTTTTCTAGGAAGAAGCTTGATGTTGGTCACTTTCGTATATTTGGGTGCATTGCATATTCCTATGTTCCCAAGGAGAAGAGGACCAAGCTAGAGCCCACCGCAGACAAGGGCATCTTTGTGGGTTATAGCGAGACCTCAAAAGCTTATCGGATTTACATTCTTGCGAAGAGGAAAGTTGTTGTCAGGCAAGATGTGAAGTTCGAGGAGGAGAGAGCTTTCATGAGGTCATGGGAGTTAGAGTATCTAGATTCACTAGACCCTTAGGAGCAGCTGAGTCAGTCACAAAGATCCAGTGGATAGGGATCAGGAGGTACGTCGATTATAGTGTTAGGTCCATTAGTGAGCAGTGGCTCTCAGAGTCAGGGGGGTGGTGCTTCGGGTAGCATGCAGAGCAGTCCGTCGAGCAGTTCACAGAGTAGTCCATTGATGGACACTTCACACAGTACTTCAACATCTACAAGCACAGGTTCAGGCATGAGGTTAGTTGGCAGGCCTTCAGGAGTTCAGGCTTTTGATGATGATGAGGATTCTTTGACTCTGGTGGGAGAAGTGTGCTCAGGGAAGAGGAAGCCCAAGTGGCTTCAGGACACCTTGCGTGAGGCCACATCTGTTGTTGGGCCAAAGAGGCAGGTTAGAGAGAGTAAACCACCTGAGCGGTTTTGTAGTTATATGGCATTGATCACAAGCATCGTTGATTCTGAGCCTTCTAGCTGTGAAGAGGCAGCTAGCCAACAGGTCTGGAGAGAGGCCATGCAGGAGGAGTATTCTTCTCTTATGAAGAACGATGTTTGGGAGGTAGTGTCGAGGCCTGAAGGTAAATCAATGGTTACTTCCAGATGGATTTACAAGATAAAGCATGCTGCAGATGGCAACATCGAAAAGTTCAAGGCTCAGTCTGTGGCGAGAGGGTTCTCACAGGTAGAGGGAGTTGACTACGAGGAGACCTTTTCTCCCGTAGCTCGGTATGCTTCTATTCGCTCCATTATATCGATAGCAGCAGATGGGTTGGAAGATCCACCAGATGGATGTGAAGACCGCATTTCTCAATGGCTTCATAAAGGAGGAGGTTTATATTGAGCAGTCGCAGGGCTTTGAGGTGCATGGGAAGGAGTCCCATGTATGTAGGTTGAAGAAGGCACTCTATGGCCTGAAGCAAGCTCTTAAAGCTTGGTACTTGAGGATTGATACATACTTGCAAGAGTTGGGTTTCACAAAGAGTGATGCTGATTCGAATCTATACTTCATTGTGTTAGGTGAGGAGCCTCTCATTCTGGTGTTGTATGTGGATAACTTGGTCATTACAGATGCAAAGAGACTCATTAAGGGCTGCAAGAGAGATCTTGCTTCAGAGTTTGAGATGAAGGATATTGGCTTGATGCATTACTTTCTGGGACTGGAGGTGTGGCAGGAGGTGGGGCATTTCTTCCTAGGACAGGAGAAGTATACTGTGGACATTCTTAGCAGATTTCACATGGAGGATTGGAAACCCATGTCTACACCTATGATCACTAACTGGAAGAAGCTTCACGCTTCAGATTCCAAGTTGGTGGATCCTGCTTTGTGTAGACAACTGATTGGTTCATTGATGTATTTGGTCAACACTCGACCAAATATATGTTTTGCAGTTAACACGATGAGTCAGTGCATGTGTGAGCCCAAGAGAGTGCACTGGGTGGCTGCAAAACACATTCTTCATTACTTGCGGGGGATAGTGGATTTTGGTCTGGATTATAGACAGGGCGATGGAGTGAGACTGGCAGGGTACACTGATTCAGATTGGGCAGGTTGTGCTTCTGATAGGAAGAGTACTTCAGGGTGTTGTTTTGGGTTGGGTTCTGCAGTTGTGTCCTGGTTTAGCTGGAAACAACAGTCAGTTGCATTGAGCTCAGCTGAGACAGAGTATATGGAAGCCAGTTTGGCTAGTTGTGAGGCCATATGGCTTCGCAAGATGTTTTTTGGTCTATTTGGTCAGGCATTGAGACCTTCAGTGATTTACTGTGATAATCAGAGTTGCATAAAACCCACGGAGAATCCAGTTTTTCATGACAGGTCAAAGCATATCGGGATCAAATATCACTTCATTAGAGACTATGTCTAGAAGGGATCTTTCAAGCTTGAGTATATTCGCACAGATGAGCAGGTAGCGGACATTTTCACCAAAGCCTTACCACGGGGCAAGCATGTCTACTTCAGAGACAAGATGGGAGTGGTGAAGAACACTTTTCTCGACAAGAGGGAGTGTTAAAATTTGGGTACTAGAGGACAAGTGATTCCCTAAGGCTTTGATATTTGGCCTAGGGAAAAGTGTACAAATGTATTTGTACTTTTCTCCTAAAGTGACTTTATAAGTGGTAAAGTCAAATCTAATTTAAAGTGACTTTATAAGTGATAAAGCTACATTCTAATTTTAAAGTGACTTTATTAAAGGCAATGAAAAATTATAAAGTGAAAAAGTGACTATGGAAATAAAAGGCTAAGTGGGTCTTTATTTAAGTGGGTGAGTTAAAAAATAGAAAGTGAGAATTTGTAGAAATTTCTTGTTTCCCACCCCGGTTTTCAGTTTCACCTTATTTCTCCAAATAGTTAAATGCCCTTTCCCATATCCTTACATTCAACAATCTGGAAAATAAATTTTTGCTGAAAACACAAATTTTGGAAAATTTACAGAATGCTGGAAAATGCAGAAATAAAAATCAGCAAGCTGAAATAGTCATTCACACATTTTAACACAGATATTTTTGGTCAACATGACCCTGGAAAAACCCCCTACAACTCTTGGGGAAAACCAGTTTGAGAGCTCCTTCTTATTTCTGAAAAATGCTTTTACAGTGAGGCAGAAATTACAGCAAAAATTTCAGCAACTAAACAACAATACTTATCTCGATTTCCGTGCATTCACTCCGCCTTGGAAAACGTGCAAAACAGTAAAAACCCAAAACAGAAATTTTACAGCTTTTATGACAGCATTTAATACTGAAATGAGCTTCTCGATTTTTGTGCCCAGCTGTACGACCGTACTGCTATACGGACTGTACGGATTTGACAGCAAACCCTCGATTTCTGTGCTCCTTTTGCCTCGAAATTTGTGCCGAAGCTGCTGTACGGATTTCTAGAAATTCGTGCCACCAACCAGCAGTCTCTCTCCTCGATTTTCGTGCCCAGAATCTGCCCAGAAATAAATGCTGAAGCTGCTGTATGATTTTCCTTGAAAACTGTGCCTCTCTCCCTCGAAAATGTGCCCAACACTTGCTGTACGAATTTCTGCCTTGGAAACCGTGCCTCTTTGCTGTTGTACGGATTTTGCTGAAGTCTCTATTAGCTGCCTTCTTTCTCCTCTCTGCTCATAAATTTCCCTTGCTCTCCTTCTCTCCTTCTCCCAATCTGCTCATGAAAGAATGAATGACCTTTTCCCTCCTTTTCCTCCTTTAACCTAACCCTAAGTGACTTTTGGGGAATCCCTAAATCCAATGGCTGAAATAGATTGAGATCTAGGGCTGAGATTAAATGCTCATTTAAATCTCACTTTCTATTTTTTAATTCACCCCACTTTAATAAAGAACCACTTAGTCATTTATTTCCAAAGTCACTTTTCCTTTGTAATTTTACATTGACTTTATTAAAGTCACTTTAAAATTAGACTTTAGTAACTTTATCATTTAAAGTCACTTTTAAATTAGATTTGACTTTATAAAAATTATAAAGTCACTTTAGGAGAAAAATTAAATTCTTTTGGACACTTTTCCCTAGGCCAAAGATCAAAGCCTTAGGGAACAACCTATCCTCCGGTAACCAAATTTCAACACTCCCTCTTACCGAGGAAGGTGTTCTTCACCACACCCATCTTGTCTCTGAAGTAGACATGCTTGCCCCGTGGTAAGGCTTTGGTAAGAATATCTGCAACTTGCTCATCAGTGGGAATATATTCGAGCTTCACAGCTCCCTTCTGCACATAGTCTCTGATGAAATGATATTTGATCCCGATATGCTTTGACCTGTCATGAAATACTGGATTCTTCGTGAGTTTAATGCAACTCTGATTATCACAGTAAATCACTGAAGGTCTCAACGACTGACCAAATAAGCCAAACAACATCTTGTGAAGCCAGATGGCCTCACAACTAGCTAGACTGGCTGCCATATACTCTGCTTCCGCTGAACTCAATGCTACTGACTGCTGCTTTCGGCTGAACCATGACACAACTGCCGAACCCAACCCAAAACAGCACCCTGAAGTGCTCTTCCTATCGGAAGCACAACCTGCCCAATCAGAATCAGTGTAACCTGCCAATCTCACTCCATCCCCCTGCCTGTAGTCCAGACCATAATCCACTGTCCCCTGCAAGTATCGCAAAATGTGTTTTGCAGCCACCTAGTGAACCTTCCTAGGCTCACACATAAACTGACTCATCGTGTTGATTGCAAAACAAATATCTGGTCTAGTGTTGACCAAATACATCAAGGAACCAATCAGCTGTCTGTACAATGTGGGATCCACCAACTCGGAATCCGAAGCATGAAGCTTCTTCCGGTTGGTGATCATCGGTGTCGACATGGGTCTACAATCCTCCATGTGGAATCTGCCAAGGATGTCCACAATATACTTCCCCTGTCCCAGGAAGAAATGCCCCTCCTCCTGCCACACCTCCAAACCCAAAAAGCAATGCATCAAGCCGATGTCCTTCATCTCAAACTCCGCCGCAAGATCTCTCTTGCAGTGCTCTATGAGTCTCTCTGCACTTGTAATGACTAAGTCATCCACATATAGCACCAGAATGAGAGGCTCCTCACCTATCACAATATAGTAAAGGTTTGGATCTGCCTCACTCTTTGTGAAACCCATCTTCTGCAAGTAAGTATCTATCCTGGAGTACCAAGCTCTGGGAGCTTGCTTCAGGCCATAAAGGGCCTTCTTCAGTCTGCACACATGGGACTCCTTCCCATGCACCTCAAAGCCCTGTGGCTGCTCAATGTACACCTCCTCCTGTATGAAGCCATTGAGAAATACGGTCTTCACATCCATCTGGTGGATCTTCCAACCCATCTCTGCTGCTATCGATATAATGGAGCGAATCGAAGTATATCGAGCCACGGGAGCGAAGGTCTCCTCATAATCAACTCCCTCTACCTGGGAGAACCCTCTAGCCACAAATCTCGCTTTGAATTTCTCAATGCTGCCATCTGCAGCATGCTTTACCTTGTAAAGCCATCTGGAAGTAACCACGGATTTGCCCTCAAGCCTCGGCACCACCTCCCAAACATCATTCTTCATGATAGAATAATACTCCTCCTGCATGGCCTCTCTCCAGACCTGCTGGCTAGCTGCCTCCTCATAGCTAGAAGGCTCAGAGTCAAGGATGCTGGTAGCCATTGCCATATAGCTACAAAACCTCTCAGGTGGTCTGCTCTCTCTAATCGGCCTCTTAGGCCCAGCAACATATGTGGCCTCTCTCAAGGTGTCCTGAAGCCACTTGGGCTTCCTCTTCCCTGAGCATACTTCTCCCATTGGAGAATGAAACTCCTCCTCCTCATCATCATCAGGAGCCTGAACTCCTGACTGTCTGTCTGCTGTCCTCCTGCCTGCACCTGAACCTGTAGAAACTGAGGTATCGTGTGAATTGTCCATCAGTGGACTCCCTAGTGAACTGCTCTGCATGCTGCCCGAAGCACCACCCCTCTGACTCTGTGAGCTACTGCTCACTGACGGACCTGACATCGTCATAGATGTACCTCCGGATCCTCCTGATCCCTGCCCACTGGATCCCTGCGATTGACTCAACTGCTGCTGAGGGTCTGGCTGATCCAGATACTCTAACTCCCGTGATCTCCTAAAGGCCCTATCCTCCTCGAACTTCACATCCCGCCTGACAACAACTTTCCTCTGTGCAGGAATGTAAATCCGAAAGGCCTTTGAGGTCTCACTGTAGCCCACAAAGATACCCTTATCTGCGGTGGGCTCTAGTTTGGTCCTCTTCTCCTTGGGTATGTAGGAGTATGTGATACACCCAAAGATACGAAGATGACCAATATCAGGCTTCTTCCCAGAAAAGGCCTCCTCCGGAGTCATATGCCCCAAGGCACGATGCGGACTCCTGTTCTGTAAATAAACAGCAGTGTTGCAGGCCTCTGCCCACAAGAACAATGGCAACCCCTGATCATGCAACATGGCTTTGGCAGCCCCTCCGATGGATCTGTTCTTCCTCTCCACAACCCCGTTCTGCTGGGGGTTGTAAGGAACAGTGAACTCCCTCCTAATGCCTGCCTCTGCACAATAGTCAACAAACTCTCCAAGGGTGTACTCTCCTCCATTGTCCGACCTCAGGGACTTGATCTTCCGACCTGTTTGTGTCTCCACAAGAGCTCTGAACTCCTGAAACCGCTTGAAGACCTCACTCTTGGTCTTCAAGAAATAAATCCAGGTCCTCCTGGAGTGATCATCAATGAATAAAACATAGTAGTCATATCCACTCAAGGAAACATGAGACATTTGACCGCTCACATCAGAATGAATCAAATCAAGTATCCCAATCGCTCTACTGTCACTACTGGGAAAAGGGGATTTGGAAAACTTGCCCATCGCACATCCTCTGCAAATATCAAAGTGATCAGTACTGAAATCTGGCACACCTGTAGTGATCTCCCGCAAAGTCCTCAAGGCTCCATGATACATGTGCCCCATCCTGCGGTGCCAAATCTCACACAGCTCAGAACTGCTAGCTCTGCTGTCGGTACTATTGCTCAATGCCAAAAGGGGCTGAAATGCAAACTTGTACACCTTTGCATGGCGTACACCTATCACTCTAGCTGAATCAGCTGGAGCGCCCCTGGGATATATCAGCACCTGTCCTCTCCTGAACAGTATCTCATATCCTCTATTCTCCAAAGCTGAGACGGATATGAGGTTCTTCCTCATCCCTGGCACATAAAGAACATCTGACACCTTCAAGGGAGGTTTAGACTCCCTCTGAAATGTCAGTGTTCCCACACCGACTGCTCTAACAACTCTGTCATCACTAAGTACTACCTCTATATCAGTGCCACTCTCTGAAAGCTCTGAGAAGTACTCACGGACTCCTGTCATATGACGTGAAGCCCCACTGTCCACATACCAGATACCCGAAGATGCTTCGCTAGTCGAGGGAAATGCATGCTCCCTCTGAACCTCTGTGGCAGGTAATCCTGCACTAGAGGACTCACACGCAATGAACCCAAACTCTCGGTCAAAGCGATCTGCAAAGTCCTCAACCTCTGCTGATGCTGCCATGCTCTGGTTGTTCCCCTTCTTCTTCTTCTTCTCCGGACACACAACTGCATAGTGTCCCATCTTCTGACAATTCCAACACTTCACCTTGGAATAGTCCTTCTGTGTGTTACTCTGTTTACCCTTACTTTTACCTTTGCCCCCACCATTGCTTGTGGAAGCCTGCTTCTTCCCTTTGCCTTTCTTGCCTCCTGCCAACAATGCTACATCCTCATCCTGTTCAACTGGCTTGGCTGCCCCAAGTTGTCCTTTCCTGATCTCTGTTTGAATGCAATCATCCCAAAACCTCTCCCATGTGCGAAGGGTCTCACGTGCACAAACCCCATCAGCAAAGTTCATCCATGAACTGGGGAGGCCATTCACTACTATCCACACCAACTCAGTGGGTTGAATGACCTCTCCAATTGCTGCCAACTCATCTCTCATATTAGTAATCTTTGTGAGATATCCAGCTGCACTATCAGTCTTACCCATCTTAATGGTTTTCAGCTTCTCCTTCAGGACCATTTTTCGGTTCTCATGGTACTTTGGTAGAGATTGGACAATGCTGTCCACATCTCATGAGCATTTCTCTTTCCTCTCACATGAGGAATGCAATGGTCTTTGATTCTGTCTAGAATCAGTCTCTTACCCTTGTTGTTCTTCCTATTATATGCTGCCAACTGAGTAGCATCAGTAGGCACATTAACATGCTGTTGTGTGGTATGAACCATGATATCCCAGACTTCTGCCTCCTCAAAGATACTCTGCATTCTCTCCTTCCAAACGCTGTAATTGGTATGCCCATCCAACCTATCCTCCACCCTCAATCCCAATGACATCCTACTGTCCTAAAACTGAAAAATAGCACTGCTGTAGTAAAGATAAAAAATTCTATTTGTGAAAAAATCAGCTTGCTGGAATTTTCTGAGTGAAAAATCAGCAAGCTGTATTTTTCTCCTTGCTGTCCCAAACTACACTTTCAGCAGTCAAGCTCCGATACCATGTAGAAATTTCTTGTTTCCCACCCCGGTTTTCAGTTTCACCTTATTTCTCCAAATAGTTAAATGCCCTTTCCCATATCCTTACATTCAACAAACTGGAAAATAAATTTTTGCTGAAAACACAAATTCTGGAAAATTTATAGAATGCTGGAAAATGCAGAAATAAAAATCAGCAAGCTGAAAACAGTCATTCACACATTTTAACACAGATATTTTTGGTCAACATGACCCTGGAAAAACCCCCTACAACTCTTGGGGAAAACCAGTTTGAGAGCTCCTCCTTATTTCTGAAAAATGCTTTTACAGTGGGGCAGAAATTACAGCAAAAATTTCAGCAACTAAACAACAGTACTTATCTCGATTTCCGTGCATTCACTCCGCCTTGGAAAACATGCAAAACAGTAAAAACCCAAAACAGAAATTTTACAGCTTTTATGATAGCATTAAATGCTGAAATGAGCTTCTTGATTTTTGTGCCCAGCTGTACGGCCATACTGCTGTACGGACTGTACGGATTTGACAGCAAACCCTCCTCAATTTCCATGCTCCTTTTGCCTCGAAATCTGTGCCGAAGCTGCTGTACGATTGCTGTACGGATTTCTAGAAATTCGTGCCACCAACCAGCAGTCTCTCTCCTCGATTTTCGTGCCCAAAATCTGCCCAGAAATAAATGCTGAAGCTGTTGTATGGTTTTCCTTGAAAACTGTGCCTCTCTCCTTCGAAAAATGTGCCCAACACTTGTTGTACGGATTTTTGCCTTGGAAACCGTGCCTCTTTGCTGTTGTACGGATTTTGCTGAAGTCTCTATCAGCAGCCCTCTTTCTCCTCTCTGCTCAGAAATTTCCCTTGCTCTCCTTCTCTCCTTCTCCCAATCTGCTCATGAAAGAATGAATGACCTTTTCCCTCCTTTTCCTCCTTTAACCTAACCCTAAGTGACTTTTGGGGAATCCCTAAATCCAATGGCTGAAATAGATTTAGATCTAGGGCTGAGATTAAATGCTCATTTAAATCTCACTTTCTATTTTTTAATTCACCCCACTTAGTCATTTATTTCCAAAGTCACTTTTCCTTTCTAATTTTACATTGACTTTATTAAAGTCACTTTAAAATTAGACTTTTGTAACTTTATCATTTAAAGTCACTTTTAAATTAGATTTGACTTTATAAAAATTATAAAGTCACTGTAGGAGAAAAATTAAATTCTTTTGGACACTTTCCCCTAGGCCAAAGATCAAAGCCTTAGGGAACCACCTGTCCTTCGGTAACCAAATTTCAACATAATTAAATGCACATTTATTCTCATCCCTAGATCTAAATGAATCTCAACCATTAGATCTTAGGGTTACCCAAAAGGTCACTTAGGGTAAAAGGAGGAGAAGAGAATAGATCACTTCAGTCTTTCATGAGCTTGTGAGAGAAGGAGAAAATTTCTGAGCAGTGAGAAATTGAAGGAGGGTAGCAATGAGACATTTCAACAGTGCGTACATCAGCTGGAGTTTGCATGCATTTCGAGGCAACAAATCTGTACAAAATTTATTGGCACAATTTTCAAGGCAAAATACGTACAACAACTTGTGGCACGATTTTCGAGAGAAGAAGAGCACAAAAATCAAGGAGGAAGTACAACAGACTGAAGGCACGAATTTTGAGGTTGTTGGGCACGATTTTTGAGGCAGTAAGGCACAAATTTCGAGGGAGTACAACTGTATTTTTCCGTATAGTCCATACGACAGTACAACTAAGTTTTGGGCACGATTTTCAAGGCTGTTTATTGCTGTAAAATTTTCTGTTTTGACTGTTTTGTTGATTGACACATTTTCCGAGGTGGAGTCAAGCATGGAAAACGAGATAAGTCTGTTTGTGTGGTTGCTGGAATTTTTACTGTATATATCAGTTTCTCTGTAAAAGCATTTTCCAGAAATAAAGAAGAGCTCTCAAATTGGTTTTCCCCAAGAGTTTAAGGTTTTTTTCCAGGGTCACATTGACCAAAAATCACTGTGTTATTTTTTGTGTGGCTGTCATTATTTTCCTGTGTTTTATTTCTGCAATTTCAGCAAGTGCAAAAATCTCCAAATTTGTGTTTTCAGAAATTTCAATCATTTCCAGATTTTAATATTTATATCATGTTCAAATTTAAAACTATGTGCATGGAGTGATAAGGAAAAATAATAACCGGAGTGGGGGTGAAATTTCTACAAGAGAGAGAGAGAGTACAATGACTCAAAGTCAAAAGACTTGCCAATTTGGAGATCCTGAATCACTGTTCATGAGCTCTATCAATATTGTAGTTCTGGCATTCTGTCCACAGTGATCAAATTGTACTACTGTAGAAGGTTGGTCTGGTTAGGGTAATTTACATTCCACTGTTGTCTAACTCAGTTGGTCTAAAATTTCTCCTTTCTATTGCGACCTAACTTGTTCTTCATGAAGTTGCCTTTCGTTGGCCCTTAGGGTTGATTTGAACCCTTATTTGGCATCTTAGTCTCCTGATTTATGCTGTTGCAGACCTGCGGCCCCAACAGATCTGAAGAGTGGCTTCCAAAGGGGAGAGTTTCTCCTTCATTTTGTCCAAAAACTGTCTCAGAAATAACATTGCCTTTCTACTCTTGAAATAGGACCCGCAAAGACAAATTTACCCATATAATCTGCTCATAATTGTCCTTAAGGCCTGCGACACATCATCTGAGGAAGTTGAAGAAAAACCCTAAACAAACAATGCTTCGTCCTCCTCCAAGTACTCGCATTCCTCAGACATAAATTCAAGTATTTGGATGATAAGATATGAGGTTGGAGGATGCCCTTATATACCAATGTTGCACGACTCGTACTCGTATAAGACTCGTTTGGCCATTGACTCGTCGACTCGTATAAGACTCGAGAACGACCCATATAAAACTTGTATAAGACTCGTCAAAATGCAAAAAAAACTTAATGCAAATTCCCTTTTCCTCCACCTCATTTCCAAAAAAACAAAAAAAAAGGAATTGCCTTCTGAGGTTCAACGGGTCTTATATGGGTCTAATGCGGGTCTTATACAAAACCCACGGGTCTTATGCGAGTTTTCCTGAGTAAGGGTCTTAAGCGCGAGTTCTATGCAAGTGACCCAACTCACTATAGAACTCGTGAAGACCCGCGGGTACTCGCGACTCTTATGCGTGTGGTGCTTCACTGATATATACAATTAGACATGATGATTTGTCCTTATGAAGGTGAAGCCGACTTTGACAATTTTTCCCGCTGTGATAAGGTCATGACTTACAAAATTTATTTTGAATAAATAAATATTTTTCCTTATCCAAAATTGGTGATCTTTAGGTCAATTTTGCTCCTCTTGAAAAGAGAAATTCAATGCAATAACTATTTCCAATAGTGGAATTTGGCCCTAGTTGCCAATTTTAACACTCCCTTTCAACTAGGGAGAATTCCACCTGCCAATCCATCATGCCATCTGGTCATCACGAACTATCCTGTCGTCATGTACTATCTCTGTATCTCATCTCATCTCTGCTGAACACTGATATGAATAAAGAAGAAGAATTGATCGCGAGTGAGTCACAAGACCATACCACTCTTTACTGACAAAAGTTAATCCAGGGGTAGAACCCCAATCATATTTGATCCCATATCAAGTTGTAGAACAACATGCATCCTAGACATAGGGAGTACGATAGTATACGATGTGTCCATCGGTAGTGCTATGGTCCCTAACCATTTTTCCCAACTCATTGGCCAAATGAGAAGTACTTCCCATGTATCCTGGACTATATGGGTAGGATGATGCGGAAACACCAGCAGGGAAAGAATATATCACATCTTGCTTACAACTACACGTAGGGAAAGGAGAAACCACATCCTACAAACAAATGTCACAACCACACGTAGGGAAAGGATAAACCACATCCTACAAACATGCTATCCATCAATCGTAGGAAGGATCCTACCCGTGGGGAAAGGATGAACCACGCCCCACCGACATGTCAACCATCAATCGTAGGGAATGAGCATCCTACATGTGGGGAAAGGATGAACCACGTCCCACCAACATGTCAACCATCAATCAATAGATGCCTATATGCATCTCTCACTGGAGGAGAAGATGAACCACTCATCCTCCTTGTATGCCATAGGGGAAGGCGAACCTCTGATCCTATGCATATCTCATCGATCGTAGGGGAAGGTGAACCACTCACCCTACACATCACAACCACCATACGGGAAGGTGAACCACTCACCCTATGTGTCATATATCATCATGAGGTATCACAAGGGAAGGTGAACCACTCACCGTATGCTCACTCACAGCAACAAGTAGTACCTTAGGCCCCTAGGAGCTCCCAAAGCTCAATGTTCAACTGGGACCCTCTTAATAAGGTCTATCCATGTCTCTGTCTGAAGGAAAACTTGACTTTAAAATTCGGTTTCCTTTTATGTAGGACAAACATCATAAGTCAATATCATAGCTCCCTCTAAATATTGGGAAAGTAACTTCACCCAAAGCATAACCATCAAGTTTTCTGCAATTTGTTAATAATCCTTTAGTCCATGTGCCAAAAATTATCCAATCATAATTATGTAGCTTACATGCAGTCTCCATTGACGTCATTATATGCAGCTGACATGACTGTCTTTCATTGAAAATTATCAGACAAACAATGTCATCAGGAATTTTATAGCTCCCTCTGAAGTCTTGTTTTAGATGGTTATTTATTCAAGAGTTTCTCATATGAGAGAAACAAGCTTTTAGAAGGCTTCAGGTCCGAGAAAAATTCTGAAGCCTTTTCTTCACCCAGGAAGAATAAATATTCTCATGAGATTATTACAACAGTATGATCCTTCATTGCAAGATGACAACTACCAACATATCAGATTACCCAATATATCTATACTCAATGCAGCCAGGATGCCAAAATCATGGTCTTTTGTTCATTATGCTCAAGAGGTTATGCACTTTCTTCAAGGCACCTACGCTGATAGGGAATGATACAAAGAACTGTTTCAAAGTGCCATCCACTTCTTCTCCTTAAGTATGAAAGCTTCAAGTGAGTTGCACCCCAGATAGTAGATGATCTTTTAAAATATAGGCTATCTAAAGCTTATATCTGTCTTGTTCACAACTTCGTTTGTGAACAAGACTATAACACTGTCATCAACATATCATCACGACTACTGGACTTGTATACATGATGCTGGACTGAAAAGGGAACATAGATGATGCTGAGTTGCATTTGCTGAGATGTCAAACATAGGGCAGTGCCATACATAGGACTGATGCTACATATGACTAAAAATCTTTACAGGGTTCTATCCTTGATAGCTGTAGGTCTTTATACTTTCAGGAAGACCATTCCTACTTGAGAGTTACAGTATTGAAGCTTTTCAACAGAAAGAGGATTGATCCTGGAATCAAATGCTCCAAGATGCTTTCACTTCTTGATGCCTGTAGCTGCTATAGGACAAAAAATCTCCATAAGATGGCTCATCTGATATTGGGCTGTTTATGTCAATGGACAAAAACATATATCATCATCATTTGTCCCGGAAGTATGTACAGATGCAATAATCCCTTTTGAACTGCTGTCCAAGGCTGAAGGACAAGGTGATGAGACCTTACTAATGATTCATTGTCCTAGGTCTTCTAGACTCCTTTTTCTTTAAGAATGCAATTAAGCTAGAAACAACAGGATAACTGTGCCTCTTTCTTCATTTGAATGATGAGGATTTTGAGCTGGAGGTTTCAACAGAGGGATAGATGTTCAAGATCAAGCTAGATCAGAATTATATATCAATGACTTGCCAAAATACTGTAACGGCCTCTGGACTGCAAGGATGCCATACACATACCAATAGTTTTTCTAATGCTGACTGCCTGAATATCTGGTATGTTATTGCCTATCCCCTTGTAATCACCGTTGTAGATTAAATTTCTTCTCAAGATTATGAGATAATGTGCACAGACTGTATTTCTGTAAGAAACTTAAGAAGGCAAGATGGCTCCTTGCCTTAGATTCCATAATGCTAATGCTGATGGTCAACACTGTCACTGCCCTGCTTCAGATCAGACTTTCATCCACTATCGACCAACCCCTCAGAGTGCCAAAGGTAATCATAAGAAAGTACACCCTTACACTAATACAGGCCAATTGAAAAGCCTTCAAACAAATTCTATAGAATGTGCTTTAGACTTGACTTGAACCTGTTGTAAATCATAGAAATTTGATTACAGATGTTAGCTTCAGAAATATGCTTCAAATAATAAAGAAAAACAACAATACTTATCTCTTGTTCTTTCAGAGATTAGGGCCAAGACTTTACATGCGTACTTAGACTCAAATGCTTAGAATTTGTATCACACACATATACTTCAATTTAAATGCACAGATTATACTCTTCAAGATATCATAAACATGTGTGGATGCCAGAGTATTTAATAGGTTTTGAATGTGTGTCATAAACTAGAGTGATCAAGTCTTCAAGCAAATCCACAGATGAACAGATCAGTGCACCTGAGCATAGTGATAATTCTGAAGTAATTTGGGAGCCACCAAACTAGCACAATCACGTCTGCAACTTATGTTCAGGGCAGATTAGATCCAAGTAACTTCATACCTTGTTCCAGAGGTTAAGGTCATAACAGAGAGGCCACAAATCTTTAATAGATGCGCACTACAATGAGCTTCATAACTTTGTATTAACCCCAGAAGAATGATGAAATCAAGCTTGGTCCATAGATTTGATCAGAAGATTCATTATCAAGTGGAATAGTTCTGCTCCAGATCAAAATTTCACTTAGATCTTTAACAAGGATAGTCCACACATTACAGACTAGACCAAATCCATGCTACAGAGAAGAAGAGTTGAATGTGTTTTGCCCACGGAATTAGCTTCAGAAGTACGTTATAGATGTCTGCTCAAAAGGCCGAGTAGGCCAATGCCAAGGTGCCCCGGTTTAGCTCACAAACACGCACATAAATTAAGGCTCAGTCTCAATTCATTCAACAGATACATGCCCTAAGAAGCACTGAAAATCATCCACAGGTAATTTCAGGTTTGTCAGGCAAAAACTTCAGATCAAGAGAGCCTGAAATACAGAGATCCTTAGCGAATAGCCATAGCCCAAGTAAACCCAACCAGACTTCAATTTGACCTTCTCTAGGTCAAACTATCTCTATACACATATTTGATACATTTCAAGGGTAATCACAGACCTCATCTTTTGTGCCCAGAACTATGCTCTTCTTACCGAGATATTTGGTCATCTTTGGGTTCTAGAACTAGCCCCTCGGATTTCTAAAACAGGGTTTTATAACTTTTATATGATTTTCAAAAATACTCATTCTTGATCCACAAAACCTCAGCCTAGTCACTGTGATTAGGATTTGCAAAGGTGCCCATAACTGCAAGCTTCTTCATCTAGGACCTTGGTCCAGACTTCTTGCCTTCCTTGATTTTCTTCTGTCTTTATGCAAACAAACCTGACTTTTTGTCTTTTGCTTGGGCTTGTCCTCACTGGCTCTGATACCATGTTAAGTTTAGGACATGTTCTTTCTTAGTACAAAAGCTTCAATTTTCCATATTAGCCCATTTATTAATTCTATCACATGAATCATTATCATATTGACAGTTACTGAAGAAAGAACATATGTAATAAATGACGAAGACATGCCAAGATAAGAGGACACAATAATATGGCACAAGCCAGCGAAAAGCCCTTGATGAAATCTTCTTATTATGAATATCAAATGTTCATCAGAGAGAGAGAGAGTACAATGACTTAAAGTTGAAAGATTTTCCAATTTGGAGATCCAGAATCAATGTTCATGAGCTCTATGAACACTGTAGTTCTGGCATTCTGTCCACAGTGATCAAATTGTACTGCTGTAGAAGGTTGGTCTGGTTAGGGTAATTTACATTCCACTGTTGTCTAACTCAATGGGTCCAGAAGTTCTCCTTTCTACTGCGGCCTACCTTGTTCTTCATGAAGCTGCCTTTCGCTGGCCCTTAGGGCTGATTTGAACCCTTATCTGGCATGTCGCTCCCCTGATCTATGCTGGAGCAGACCTGCGGCCCCAACAGATCTGAAGAGTGGCTTCCTAAGCGGAGAGTTTCTCCCTCATTTTGTCCATAAACTGTCTCAGAAATAACACTGCCTTTCTGCTCTTGAAATGGGACCTGCAAAGACTGCCTTTTTGTGAAAGGCATACAACTCTACCACTTCCAATCCCATACAACTTTCAGTGGGACCTTTTTTATACACCTCGTGTTTTTTCCATACACATGCAATTAATTCATGTGAAGTTCGTAACATCAATTTTTTGTACCCTACCACAGTTGTCAATTCGTCATACACCTATGCATTGTTGTACCTTGCTACCACCGCCAATAAGACTGAGAAATAACACTGCCTTTTTGTGAAAGGCATACAACTCTACCACTTCCAATCCCATACAACTTTCAGTGGGACCTTTTTTATACACCTCGTGTTTTCTCCATACACATGCAATTAATTCATGTGAAGTTCGTACCATCAATTTTTTGTACCCTACCACAGTTGTCAATTCGTCATACACCTATGCATTGTTGTACCTTGCTACGATCGCCAATTTTGCCTACACTTGTGTCGCTGTTGTCACTAATTTGCCATTGACTTGTGCCACTATTGTGTTGAATTTTCTAACCCAGTGACCTGGCTAATTATTTCCTAGCAGGTTATTTTATAGATCTATTGAATTAAAAGAATGACTGATATTATAACCCATAAATAAAATAGATAACAAAGAAAGTAAACATTAACCAATTTCAAACACATGCACCCATAATTTCTGCCCTTCAAAATCTGTTGTTTTATTAATAATAATCTACAACATACAAGGTCCCCCTTCCTGCTATAATGGCCCTTTGAGAAAAAATACAAATAAAACAAAAGCCTGGAAAGGATCCAACTGATCTGTGTCCCTCGCAATCTTCCTTAGACTCTGCACACTTCGATGAAAGTCCTTCACCCAATCATTGAGATGTCAGTATCTCATTGTCTTGTGCTCAAAAGATGTGTCTTCTCCCTTGGCCTATCCTTCCTTTTATAAGTTTGAGTTATTGACCGAATCCACAACCCTAATTTCCAAAGTGATTGACAGTTGAGATTAGATCTCAACATCACTTGAGTTCAACAATCGAGACTCATCTAATTCACTAATGCAAGTAACCTTTGCATTTCATTAGATTAACTCACTTTATCTTATAAAAGTCAATGGCCTTAATAATTAAAGTAATTGCTAAGGTTAAGGGTCAATTAGGTGACTTCCACACATATAGACACTTAGACTTGTGAAGAAGTACTTGTTTCTATTGAAAAATGTGTAACTAGGTTTGGTTTTCATAAATATGAAATGTACTTTCCATTCTTGGATATTGTAAAATGAAAGAAAAATTATTATTATTATTTTTGGAGCATGGATTTCATGCTCAAAGTCTTTTATTTTATAGGTCAAGCACCCATTGAGTGCTTCTACGGTTTGTCCTAGGTCGAGAAGTCAAAATAGTCATTGTCATAAGTTAAAGACCCCATCGGGCACATTGTAACTTGTAAAGAAAATTATTGTAGGGAATGAGTGAGTCCTTGATGGATTCTATGAGAATCCTTTGGGCTCTGATTTCTCCCTTCATGTACTTGGCATAAGCTGGAGTATCTTCTTTTGGGGGTTGAATTGTAGATCCTTCGATGTAGTCCATAACTTCGTCTTCAATTAAATTCAAATCTGTCCTCTTCTTCCATGCACTAAAGTTTGATGACCCAACCAACTTGTTGCTCTCTTTACAATAAGTCATCTTGATAGATTTAAGTAAGGTCATAGATACTTACTTGAGTAGAGTGGCTTGCAGCTTCCTTGATGATGATGAAGATGAAGTCAGGAGCTTCTTCTAAGATTGAAATCTCCAATGTAGGCGTTCTTCGATCCTTGATGATAAAGGATATCTTCAAAAGATGATGTCCTCTTCTAACAATGTCTTGAATGTAAATCTTTGATGGCAAAGATTATTTTCTTGAATGAGTTGATCCTTTGAATGAGATAGAAGATCTTTCTTGAAATAGCTTGAGAGTCTTCCTTGCAAACTGATTTGACTTTTTAATCCAAAGTTTGATCTTCGCTTCCTGGAGTATCTTCTTTGTCAAGTAGCCCTTGTGATCAACACCTTACCTCTGATACCATGTTAAGAATTTAGAGGGTTGGTGATTAATTCAAAATTCTCTTCTTGATAATTACTTGTGAGCTTACTTGAATTACTTATGTTTTCTCTTCTTTAGCTTATTTAGTCTTTCATCAAGTCAATTATCAAAATACACGAGACACAAAAATTAGGCTCCTAGAGCCAGGGCAAAACCTCTCCCTCTTGGAGAGGAAAACTCATGAGGAATTCTTCTTATAGATCTTCAAATGACAAGTACCATGACCAAGACTCAGACCCTTGACTTAGGAATGCCTCCAAGGCCTTATCAATGCTTCTTTGTATTCTCACAACGCTGATGCTTCTCTTCTGCACCAATGTGCACTGACCTGCACCACCACTAGAGAACTCGGTCTCTAATTATATCTTCCTTGTTTTAGTCTTCGGTTATACTTCTTCTTGTTTCACTTGAGATATATTGCTTTCCTTTTGTGTACTGAATATAGGAAGGTGAATCACAAATTGACTTTCCTTCTACTCTTATATTATTATATCAGACTTCAACCCTTTAACTTCAATGTATCTCATCAGTGTGAATCATGTGCACTTCTTGTTTTACTTAGATAGCAGGTGTAGTATTGACCGCACTACTATCCGCAACTTCTTCACACAGATTGGTATTCACTGCTTTAAAACAATTCATGAAACAGGTCCGCACCTTATACTTGTCCACTGCCTTAACTCGCACTTATTTCAGACTTGGTCACGCTGTGGAAGCTCAAATATATCCACACTTGTATCCTTCTTGAAATCCGCACCTTTATCACAGATGTATCCACACTTGTATCCTTCTTGAAATCCGCACCTTTATCTTAGAGCAATCTGCACTTGTCCCAGACTTCTTCACGCTGTAATTACCTCTGGGAAGTCTGCACTTACTATCCTGAAATGGGCCGTAGCATCCTTATATATATAGTGTTGTCTCATTGTTTTTAGGCCGACCCTACAACAAGTTTGTAGGTCGACTTCATCACTGTATAGAGGCCGACTTGGAGAGCATAATTTCCAGCGTTAATGAGGTGAGGATGAAGGCTGTCTTTAGCCATTCCTTCAAGGATTCATGACAAGGTCTTGTAGCATATATCGATGAGTGGACTCTTTATATACATGACACTTAGTTACACTTGTAACCAGAAAACAACCGTAATAGACATCAAAAAGAAGTCTATTGACCTATAATAAAAATCTTGCTCATGAAACCCATGAAGCAAGTACAACAAAAATACATTTTATTATCTTTGTCTTCTTCTTTACATAAATACATAATTACATAGTCAATATGAAGACCGATCCTAGTTACATTTTTCAATAGTCCTAAGTCATAAGATCTAATATAATGATACAAAATCATATCAAAACAAAAATAAATGTATCTCATGAGATGAATCATGGCAATGAAAACAACAAATTTCCCTTTGTTTGCTTCATGGAAAATGGTCACAACATCCGTTGGTCGACCAAAAGATTGGTTGACCAAAAAATACATAAAATATTCAAATTTTGAAAAGAACATGTAATTCATGTGCATCTATATGAATCCAAATTATCATACACAAATATGCAAAATTTCTCATGTATATAGCAAGGGTGTATATAACCAAAATATCATCGAGTGCAAGCCATCTTTGAATAAAACAAGATCAATAGAGAGACTCTAAATGGCCTCTGAAATCCAAAGAAAATCATGCTAGAACAAATAGCTACATAACATCAAAACCATTGCCTATATTGGGATCCTCCTCATCAATATCACCCTTTGAGAATTAAAATAAGATAGAAAAATCTTAACATTCTAATCAATGATTTTGCTTGAGTGAAGTGTACATTTTTACTAGGGTCATGAATAATTGAGTTAAGTGTACATTAATACTATAGTCATGAAGGAGGAACTCAACACCCAATGCCACCAACAACGAGGTACATAGAGGGCTTATTGATCTTGATTATATGTTAGTTTCATACCCTTGTACATCATAAAATGTAATAGAAACATGTTAAATTCTGGACATGTTCTATGCCATTTCAGATTAGGGCACATAATGCTGAAGGAGATAGAACATACTAATAGATCGATGGAAGACTTAGACAAGCCAAAACAGAGATAATGAATGGTGGCGTTACAACGATCAATAGGATGCTTCTACTAGCAAAGTCTCCAATAGGTCATTCAGGCAAGTGTGTCACACATAACCCCAAAACAACCCAAACAAGGAACACTCCATAAATACGCAACATCAAGAATGCAGCTCCAACGACATTAAGAGAGAAAGAATTCCTCCAGAAAAATGTGTGTCAAATGAACTCCAAGTCTCTCCAATATATAGGCATCTTTGGGGGTGTGTGACATGTCCTTTAAGACATTTAATTCTATATTTTATTCTAGGCCGACCTAGCACATAAGTGGAATAAATTCAAAGTACATGTTCTGCTCATCCGATCGAGATGATCTTTAGATCAATCTTACACCTCTCCGAAAGAGGAATCCAATAAAAATATTGGGATCGTCATCTGAGCAGCACAACCCGGAGTTTGGACCTAGTTGCCCAATTTTAACACTCCCTCTCAACTAGGGAGAACTCCATCCACTAGTGCAATTCAAACATCGTGCGTCATCCTGCCGTAACTTGCTTTGCTGGCCTCTTTATTTCAGAACAGAAGTGGGTCAGTCACAAAGACATCATACCCGGCTGACAGATTCTTCCCAGAGGTCCGAAACCTTTATAGGACTCAGAAAAGGTGTCATACCAACCCGAAGTTGGTTTACCTGATCTGAAGTCAGTTGGAGGTCCGAAACCTCACTAGGACTCAAGAGAGTCATATACTAACCCGAAGTTAGCTTCACTGACCCGAAGTCAGTTGGAGGTCCGAAACCTCACTAAACTTGATCCCAGATCAAGTGGTTGGACACGAGCCCTCCTAGACATAGAGAGTACGACAATCTTCGATGGGTCCATCGGTCTTGCTATGGTCTCTATTCACATTTCCCACCTCATTGGCCAAATGAGAGGTACTTCCCATGAGTCCGAAACTCCATGGGTAGGACGCATACGGGGCACAAATCAAAGAGAGAGGTAAACCATGTCAATATCATCACGGTGGGGTAGAAGCACACCAACTAGGTTCGGTAAGCCTAGCCATGTGGTTGCTTATAGCACCAAAGCTATCCCCAAAACTCCCTTGGAGCTCCCAGAGCTCATCGTCCAACAGAACCCTCAGAATAGGGTCGTTCCATGATTCCAAGATTCTCACGGAAGGTTAGGAACATGACCTTCCCCAAGGGCATTGTGAGAATATCCGCAACCTGCTCATCAGTTCCTATATGATCGAGCCTTACGGTGCCTCGATGTACCATATCCCGGATAAAGTGGTACCAGCCATCAACATGCTTAGATCAATCGTGGAACTCGTGATTCTATGACAAACGAATCCCCCTCTGGTTATCACAAGGGATAACGGTGGTATCTAGCACATGCTCGAACAGCTCACTGAAGAGCTTTCGCAACCAAGTGACTTCACAACAGGCCATACATGCTGCAATGTATTCGACCTTAGTGGTGCTCAAGGCTATCGACTTCAGTTTCCTGCCCGAAGCAGATCTACATGTGAAGTAGCATCCAGATGTGCTCTTGCGATCCACCACACTGCCAGCCCAATCGACATCAGTATATCCATGGAGTGTTATACTCCCAGTAGTGTATCTCAGCCCATTGTCTATCATGTCATAGAGATATCTCAAGAGTTTCTTGGCACCAACCCAATGAATGTTATGATCAACCATGTGTTGACTCAAGGTGTTCACTGCACAACATATGTTCGGACGGGTGTTCACTAAGAACATCAGGGCCCCTACGAGTTGATGATACTCAGTAGGATTTGCTAACATGGGCCCAGCAACACTGCCACTCAACTTCTTAAAGTTGAGTTCCATCGGTGTCGACACAGACTTATAGTCCATCATACCAGAAACTTCATAATATATTTTCCTTGAGAAAGGAAAATCTCGCCAGGTCTTTGTCAGACCTTCAGGCCTAGGAAGTAATGCATCAGTGCTAGGTCCTTCAACTCGAATTCAGCAGCGAGCTCCCTCTTACATTGATGAATGAGAGGGTTAGCACCTGTTAGGAAGAGGTCGTCCACATATAGCACCAAAATGAGAGGCTTCTCTTTATCAACCTTGAAGTAAAGGTTTGAATCAACATTATTATGAGTGAAGCCCAGCTTCATCAGGTAGCTATCTATCCTCTCGTACCAAGCTTTGGGTGTTTGCTTCAACCCATAGAGGGCTTTCTTCGACCTGCAAACATGGGTGTCCCGATCCTAGACTTCGAACCCCAGGGATTGCTCTACATACACCTCTTCCTTTATCGCACCACGCAGAAATGCGGTCTTCACATCCATCTGATGAAGACTCCATCCTTGCGTAGCAACAAGGGCTATGATAGATCGGATGGTGGTATATCGGGCCATAGGTGCAAATATATCATCATAGTCTAATCCATGGGCAACGAATCTTGCCTTGAACTTTTTAGCACTTCCATCAGATCCATGCTTGATCTTGTAGAGCCATTTCGAGGTGACAACTACTTTGTCCTCCGGTCTTGGAACCACATCCTAGACATCATTCCTCATTATGGACTCATACTCTTCGTGCATAGCATCCTTCCAGACTTGATGCCCCTAGATACCCTTGGTATTTATGTGGCTTGTTTTTCTACTAGAATTCCCCCCCTGAAGCCATATACCCTTGAGCCATGAGGATCTTCTTTCTTTCATCAATGATATTAGCTCAGGAGCATATACAGTTGTATTCTCCCTCTTAATGCCTGCTTCTGTCTTGAGAGAAGATATCTATTTTAAATGAGGGCATCCCAGACACCAACTTGGAAAGGAGTCTTATTCCCATACAGTCAAAGCCATCAAGACTCATAGCCACATATTGTCATCTAGCTATCATGCATATATCATATACACTATTTCATTGAAACTTCACAGGCTTAGCTGATCAAGATTCCAACAATGTGACAGAAAGCTACGAAAACTTCTTAGTTAAATTTATCATTACGCTCCAATGTAAGACTGATATTGACACATGCTTACTGCTATTATGAATTTTGTAAGCATGGGTGTCTGTCTATGTCACTGTCATAATGACAGTGACATAGAATCATAGATTACTTTCTTAGCACCTCAAATTTGCGACTACAGAACTTTCATCCCTGTCATATCGCTGATTACGATGTTGCCATAATTTTATCGTACCCATCACTATCTTCTTCATCATTGTCATATTGCCATACAGTACTGAAGATTTCAATCTTCATGGTCATACATATTCTGCCATATTTCATTGTTCAGGTTAGGGCACCCACGGGTTTTGTTACAGCCCTAAATACTCCAATAGCTACCTAGAGGACTGCGGCTTCTCCTCCACAAGATGGTACAGGTTTCTGCTTTGAAAAATACAGGGTTGCGGCCAAGATTTTATTCAGAGATTAGTGTTGCTGCACACTCAACTGCTCACAAAAATCCTGCATACTTTCACTTCAATACTTCTGCCTTCTTACAGTAGATTTCCAAAGTAGTGTACTTAAGGCTGAAATATCAACCCAACAAGACAACCTTCACATAATGATTATGCTGCGCCAACGTTACTGATCATAGGTCTCGAATTTACTCTTTTATCCACACATTTAAAACCAGCTCTGTCCACGAAGCTTCTACAACAAATCATTGTTTATATGATGTGTTCCAAGCTATTATTCATTGAACAGTGAGGTCATTTTTGATCCTTAAATCTGCATAGATTAATAAGGCACAGGTCCAATTAAATGAGCCTCAGGTCTCTAAAGGGCCGAGGTTGAGTCGTAGTTGCAGGCCTGAATTCTTCTTCACAGGGCTGGAAATTTCAAGTATGATGCAAATGCCACTCCAACTCGTAGCTCTAATGAATAGATTATTTCTTCAAAAATGCAACTGTATAGAGACCTCACTTTCTTAATATACAGATTCGTTGATGCAGGAATTAAAGCACAAAATGATTTTTTTTCTTTTTCAGGAAATTGTACCCAAAAAAAATTTGACATGAGAATTTCATAGAATGGTTGGTTATCTCAGCATACCCTACACAGAAGACTTGCTGCAACCAAGATGAACTTGTTGCCTCGGAAAAAATGGACTCACTGTCATAGGAAATGATGATCCTCATACCAAGATCCTGTCTTAATTTCTCTACCCGCTCCAGCAATGGATCTGCCACTCAATCGACCAGAGTTGATCTGCAGAGATGTCCATGATGAAGCTCTAATGATCTGAGCCTCCACGGAGGTGCTTATCTGAGCCTGAGATTTTTCCTCCATGTATCCGCAATATACGACGTTAATACACATGCCGAACAATTTATTTCGACACCTCAGCCACCAGCGTCTATCAAGCCGAGTGTTCTTTAAACAGAAATATGCCCCCTATACAGTTGTTCACATCAGAGAAGCTATAATAAATTTCATCGTGAGGTGCAATTCAACACTCTCATCGACGGGGCTTTTGCAATTTTCCCTGTCAAGGCAAAATTCGTTCCTATATTTTATTTTTTCAGACACCACGACAGCTTACATAAAAAATCCCGAGAGGAAGTAAACCGTCTTCAATTCGACCATGTTTCTTCCATATGCGGGTATTCGGTGCTATAACGTTCAATTCTGCACTAGATATGGTATTTCGCATTCTGCAAGCATAGGAAATTGATGTCAATCTGATTTCCCTTAACCAGTAGCGTGACTTTAGAATTTCAATTCGATTCGGTGTTCTAGACCCTTCCACGACAATGCCGCCCCTGGTGTCTCTTATCTTGCGCCAATGTTGCTTGGTTTCCAGAAGATTTTCCGCACATCGAAGATTGGCTCCACATCCTTCTCCGACTGAAGCATGGGACGAATCCACGCCGGAAGGCGCTCGGAGGGAAACACATAGCGAACCACATTCTCTTTGTCTGCGGCAAAGATTAACGAAATGTAAGCTCCAGACGACGAGAGAAGATTTACGATCGCATTCGTGGAATGCTTGGAGGTCTCGATCCATCCGCCAATGCCGGACGACTGAAAGACCTCCTCTAAGCTGAAGATCTTACGGAGTAGAATGGGGAAGCATGTTATGTAAAAATGCCTGGTCTGATCCCAGCTGTGCCTGTCAATGAAAGATTCCATAGCTCGACATGAATTCAAAATATCAGACAAAGATGAGGATGCATTCGATAACATCGAACTTAATTCTTGGGCTTCGAAAGAGAAATCTGTCGAAGATGGAGAAGGCATAACCATTGCACTTCAATTTTACAGTCTCGCTACTGATTCGATCAGAGGCTTAAATCCCGAGATAAACCCTTCAAACCTTCGTGAAGCCTCATGGAGAACCACTAAAACCTTCACTGTTCTGTTCTTTAGTTTCTCTTGATAGATCAATAGATGAATTTGGGCTCTGTCTTCTCCTAGGCTCTGATACCATGTTAAATTTTGGACATGTTCTATGCCATTTCAGATTAGGGCACATAATACTGAAGGGGATAGAACATACTAATAGATCGATGGAAGACAAGCCAAAATAGAGATAATGAATGGTGGCGTTACAGCGATCAACAGGATGCTTCTACCAGCAAAGTCTCCAATAGGTCATTCAGGCAAGCGTGTCACACATAACCCCAGAACAACCCAAACAAGGAACACTCCATAAATACACAACATCAAGAATGCAGGTCCAACGCCATTAAGAGAGAAAGAATTCCTCCACACAAATGTGTGTCAAATGAACTCCAAGTCTCTCCAATATATAGGCATCTTTGGGGTTGTGTGACATGCCCTTTAAGACATTTAAGTCTATATTTTATTCCAGGCCGACCTAGCACATAAGTGGAATATATTCAAAGTACATGTTCTACTCATCCGATCGAGATGATCTTTAGATCAATATTACACCTCTCCAAAAGAGGAATCCAATAAAAATATTGGGATCATCATCTGAGTAGCACAACCCGGAGTTTGGACCTAGTTGTCCAATTTTAACAAAACATTTCAATCCCGCCAATCCTAGAATCCTAAAAACTGTTAAGTCTACTCGATTTTGAATGGGATCTAAAATTCTACTTTCTTTATATCAAATCCAATGAGGTCAAAATCACTCTCAAACATCTTGAGTCAATTAATGGTAATGTTAAAAATTTATGTAAAAGAATGAGAATGAAAGATAAAGGAAAATGTCACTTTTACTTTAAGAATTTAATATTACCATCAACTACTAGGTTATGTATCTCATGAGATGAATCATGGGAAATGAAAACAATAGATTTCCCCTTGTTTGCTTGATGGAAATAGCCAGAATACCCTCACAACTCAATCCCCTAACTCACTTTTAAAAAATTAGGGTCAAAAGAAAAAAAAATGTTAATAAGTTGAAATTGACAAAGTAGGGCGATAATTTCAAAATTATCGCGATAATTACCTAAACTATCGCGATAAATTCAATTTATCGTGATAATTTCAATTCAGGGAATTTATCGTGATAAATACTGACGATAATATCGACGAGGTGGTTTTCAACGATAATATCATGATAATTCCAATATTATCGTGATATGTGCAACACTAGATAGGATACATAAAATGATTTTTCTTTCTCGACTTTGAGGAGCCCAAGAAGAATCTCTTAATGACTTTGACCTATTTGACCATTGACCCAAGCATGAAACCCAGGCTTTAATAATTCAACCTTTCTATAATGACTTTGACTTTGACTCAAAAATATTAGAAGCCTACAATGGAGGCTTGACCTATTTGACCTTTAACCCAAGCATGAAACCCATGCTTTAATAAGTCAATCTTTCTTTAATGATTTTCTTTTCTTTTCTTTTGAAAAATAAAGTTATGAAGACCGACACTAGCTACATT
The DNA here is from genome assembly GCA_034641835.2 of Pinus albicaulis. NCBI lineage: Eukaryota > Viridiplantae > Streptophyta > Pinopsida > Pinales > Pinaceae > Pinus > Pinus albicaulis. The sequence goes on from CM076582.1 coordinate 622,793,983, forward strand.
CTTCAACAAGGTTGTTGGTACCAAGCCAACCCACAAGTATACTCACTTAAGAGTTCGCAAGGTTGGAAGCCAATACAACAATATTCATAGGAAAGAAGCCATTGCAACAATAATTATCAAGGTATTATAACTCATCATATCACTAGTGGGGATTTGAACTTGGGTGGGAAGATAATAACCATTCTGCCAAACCACTTGAGATAACCCCAATTGACTTTATATCTTTTTATATAAATATAAAAAGTGAAAAAATTAAAAATAAAAAGGTGGAGTCCACAAAGAAAGACCCAACACCCAAGATGGTTAGCAACGATGGATTACATGTAGAGGTTAATTGATATAGAGATGAAGTCAACAACAAAAGGTATCGAATCAATGTGGAAGAGGGGTGAAAGGACATGACTGGAAAAGTCGATATATTATTGGAAAGGGAGAACGAAGTCAATGAGTTGAGAGAACAAGGGAAGAAAATATTGGAACTCTCGATTTATCAATGGATGAGGGGTGATGATAAGAATGAAGAGACTTAATGAACATCATGAAAGAATTGAGCAATTGATTGAATGGGTAGACACATTATTTACCAAACCCTTAGCCTATCAAAGACTAACACAAAGTCTAGAATCACAAAATTCAAGTGATCAATGACATTAAGCAGCACCAAAAGCAATTTTTTCAGGCAATATGCATAACTCAAGATTTCAAGATAGAGATTATCAAAAAATTAAAATAAATTACTGAATAATAATAGTAAAGAACATAAAGGAGCCGGTATTTGGGTCAACAAAAAGGAAGGTATCTTTGAATCAAATCCCTTGGTAGGTGAACAAGAAAAATAATGATAGCCTACAACAACTTAGAAGGGGAAGCTTACAACTGGTTTCTATGGTGATCCAAAAAATGTGATGCTTATTCCTATCATTGGAAAAGTTTCACAACTGCCTTATTAAAGAAGTTCCATGATGAAGAAGACGATGACTTGTATAAGAAATTCATACATCTTAAATAAAAAGGAAATGTAAATGAATATAGTATATACACATGATTGGGAAGTTCTAGCAACAAGACAAAGCAGATTGTCATATAAGCAATTGGTAAAAGTGTATATCAATGGGTTGGAGAATTACATCTATAGTCAAATAAAACTATGGAACCCTAAAACTATTGAGGATGCTAGACATGTAGCAAAACTAATTGAACAAAACAACAAGTTCAATAGGCCATCATTCGTTAGAGAAGTTGAAACCGACACCAAGACCTAGATAAGAAATGGGTAAACGAATGTAGATATTGTGGAGACAAATGGTTGGTAGGACACAGATGCAACAATAAAAAAACTATATACTTGTGAAGTGGAGAAGGAATCACAAACATCTAGCAATGAATCAGAGAGAGAAAAAGAAGGGAAGCAATTATCATGTGGAAAAAATTGGAAACTAGGGCATAGATGTGAAGACATGTCATTACACTACTATAAAATAGTGGATGGGAAGCAAGTAGAAGTACAAAAGCTATATAATGAAATCACTATGGCATATAACGTAGATTCATACCATGATAAAACACCACAAAAAACATCACTAGCTTCAATATCATGTGCCCAACAAATTATAAATGAAGAAAATGAACTTCAAAGAAAGACAATTACTCCAAAAGACCGAATACAACTACCAATTACAATTTACGTTCCACCACATCTTAGAAAGGAGAGGATCCAATATCCAAGGAAAAAAGAAAGAAAAACTACAATTTTGTCGACAGCCATGACAGGTAAACCACAACCTAAGACCCTGAAGCTTAAAGGAGTCATAAAAGATAGAAATGTCACAATACTCATAGATTTTGGCAGTACTCATAACTATATAGAAATCATTGTTGCTAAACAAATTAACTTCTTTGTTCACCCCACCAATGACCTTACCCTTATAGTCGCTAATGGACAAAAGGTTGAAGAAGTTGGAAAATGTGAAAGTTTCAATTCAAATACAAGAAATGGAACTGCAAATAGGACTCTATGCTCTGGCACTTGAAGAAATGGTTATGGTGCTAGGTGCGTAATAATTGATGTAATTGGCAAGTTATATCACTAAACTTGAAGAACAATTGATGTAATTTAATTGGCAAAGTCAACACTATAAATTATATGGTAAAGAAGGTTCCACTTTCAAGAAGAATCAATTGCAATTAACAAAAAGCAGGGCAAGAAATAGATAAACTTCATTCCACCATAGAAACATGCTCATTTGAAGAGAATCTTATTTACCATGTTTTGAGGACAAAGCTTTCATTAAGAGGGAAAATGCTATAAACATAATAGTAATAAATAATAATAAGTTAATGAAAAGTCAAAGGGCACATACCACGTCACCTTTTGACCAGTCAATGCTGGAAGTAGACTGTCACAAGGCTCATTGTAATATCATCATTCTTATCAATCATTTATCAATCCAAATATCTATATATCTGCAGAATAATCATGTCTTCAAGAAAAAACAAGACTTGTTTATTACAATATTTGCATTTTAAGGCTTCCTTGATATATATTTCTTAATTTTCAACTTAATGTATATAATCTAGTTTCTTTATAATTTTTCTCTTAAATGTACCTTTAAGAAGGTATGTAATATATAAAATATCTTTTAACACACTTCCAACCTCTATAACCCCCACTTTTGACTTATTTAGTAAGGAAACTACATATCATATGTTAATTAAATGCAATGTTCCATGGGACGCGTCCCTCAGGGTGGGGGACGCGCTTCCCCGCTCTCCCACGCTCTCGAGATGGAGAAACTCCTAGGGAAACTTTCCCCTTGTCCCCTTTTTTGGAAAACTCGGGGAAACTCTAGGGGGGCATTTTTCTAGTGACGAAATGCATCTCTCTTGTGGGGGGGGACGAGGGGATGCAGGGGGGATGCAAGAGGGAGGCATCCCCCGAATTTTTTCTCTAATAACAATTAAAAAAACGATTTTTGTATTTCACTACTTTCTATGTTTATTTTTAGTTCAGTTTTCTATGGCTGTTTTAGACTTCAAATGTCAATGTCATATGATGAATTTAATTTTTGATGTGCATTGCGTAGTTTCAATTGTCAAATGATGAATTTAATTTAGATGTACTTTGCATAATATTAATGCCCATTGCCAAATGATGAATTTAGTTGGAACATTGCATAATGTCAAATGATAGATTCAATTTAGTAATTTATTTTTAGATTTACATTGATGATTGCAGAAATGTCAAATGATAATTTTACTTCACAATAGTCTAATACGAAATGGTGATCATATTTAGATGTGCATTTCATAATTAATAAGATTTATTTTCTACTAATTTAGTTTTTTTTTTCCACAGAAAAAAACGAACTTTCTATTATAATAGATAGTCTCTGAACATATGCCAAGCATTTCTGAGAGCAAACATTGCCATTCCCTTTGTGGGGGAGTGGAATCATAGCTACTTAACACCTGTACAAGATGTTAACAGCCCTAGGAAACCAAAATAACCAAAGAAAAAACATCAGTGCATCTCTTTTAACTCATCATCAATCAGTGGTAGGGATGAGAGCAGAAAGAGAGGAGGCACAACCGTGACACACCATCACCAATAAGAGCTGGCAGTAGAAACTATCCCAGCCCCGTAAAGTATCATAACATGAACAAAAAGGGAGCCCAGAACCTCCTTACATAAGGAAAACAGTTCTGAACTCAATATAGTAGCAGTTTTCAAAAGTTTTTTAAAAGTCCACTATACAATGCTGAAAATAAACAGAATAATTACACAAAAAGAGGCTGTTCATGGGTTTGAACAGTCCCATTCACCACTTCAGCTACTGCCCAGGACCCCAGAGCGAGTTGAGCACCTTCTTTAGATAAGAGATCTGCTTGCTGGTTCCTTTCCCTGTAAATGTGAACAACAGAAATCTCAGAGAAAAAAGATTTAAGACGACGAATCTCCTTAAGCAAAGGTAGTAGAATAAAATTCCTGCACTGCTGAGTCCCATTGAACCAGTTGACTACGTTTCTAGAATCACCAAAAATCTGAATTTGATTCATCTGTTTAGAAATAAGCCAGCAGAGAAGCAAATGAAGAGCTTTGAGTTCAGCGAAATTATTAGACCCTTGCCCAAGGCCGACAGAGGCTCGAAGAGAGTTTTCAGCAGAGAAATGGATAACCAACCCAGCACCACAAGTATCATTGTCATCAGAAGCACCATCAAAGTAAGCCCAGGGAATAGATTCATTTATTGTCTCAGGCTGGATATTGCGAGAGGAACCTGTAACAGCAGGCGAAGGAATGCTATCAAAAATTGCAGCTCCCTCTGCTGCCAGCCTGGCTAAGGGAAAGGTGGACTCATTGAAAATTATCTTATTGCGAGCGATCCAGGTTCCCCAAGCTATTAAAAGAGGAAAGGCCCTGATTTTATCATCCAAAGCCTCCTGCCACCAAGATTTCCAAGCCTGTTGAAGGTTTTCTCCATGCCATCTCAAAGGAATATTTGTCAGACGCAGAGTTTCTGCCCAAAGGCTTGCATTAAAGGGGCAAAAGAGAAAAAGGTGTTGTAGCGTTTCTTCTTCAGACTTACAGAGCGAACACCAGCTCGGCCCCTGCTTGCCTCTCTTTTGCAGAAAGTCCCAAGTTGGGACCTTATTAAGAAGAATGCACCAGAAAAAAAGTCTGGTCTTTGCTGGGCTTTTAAGTTTCCAGAGAGATTTGGACCACCAAACAGGATTCCCCCAACCTTCTTGTGTCATAAGCCATTTATATCCGAACTTTGGGGTGTAGATACCTGTCTGAGCGTGCACCCAACGCAGTTTATCAGCAGAATCCGAAATTCTAACAGAAGAGAGTGAAAGATCAGCAATATACCGGTTCCATTCTTCCATCCACCTATTATCCAGGTGCAGGTCCGTGCCAGACAGCCAGCCTTGCTTAACTAGGGAGGTAGATCTGGGATCCGCCACCTGGTTTAAATAAAAGAAACCTTCTGAATTTAGATGAGCAACCAGATCGCGGGACAAAGAGAAATTAGGCGAACAGCCTACCCAAGGGTCACATCCCACCCGCACTTGGCTTCCATTGCCAACCTGCCATGCCAAGCCTCTCTCAATTAGCTGAACTGAAGCCACAACTGCTTTCCAAACTGTAGATGCATTAGTAGAGGATTTGACTGGGGACCGAACCTAGTCCAGAACAGAGCCTTGACTGATGTATTTGCGCTTGATGACCGAGACCCAGAGGGATTCTGTAGAAATCAAACGCCATGCTAACTTGGCCGCCAAGGATTTTGCAAAGGAAACCAAGTTTTTATTACCCCAGCCTCCCCACTCCTTTGGTTTTGAAATTTTATCCCAAGCCACCCAAGGACTGACCGTGTCCTGGTTTGATCCAGACCAAAGAAAAGTTCTGCATAATTTGTCAATAGAGGCCAAAATGCCTTTTGGGACCCAAGCAAGACTGGCCCAATAAACTGGGATAGCCATCAGAACAAACTTAATTAAAACCAGACGACTTGCCCTTGATAGCCACCTGAACATATTGTTGGGATTTTTTATTTTTTTTAATTTTTAATTTTTTTATTTCTTTTTATTTCTGTTGAAATATATTAAATTTTTATAATTTTTATGGCTCTGACGTCTCCCCGTTTCCCCGAAATTTCCCTAAATTTTCGGGTTGCTTATATACGTCCCCCTTGTGCGTATCCCCGCTCCCGCGTTTCCTTGTCCCGGAAACTCAGTGGAACATCGATTAAAAGACATGAATTTTTTAAAAAGCACCTTCTTAGGCCCACGGGGTGTAGCGCAGACGGTGACAGGGTGTTATGTTAAGACACTCTGTGGTGAAAATGTCACTAGTTCAAAACTCTGTGGGCAAAAACCCAGCCATGCTAAGGGTTAGTGTGGCCCAAGCCGGTGCGATCCTTGGGTATTTTGACAGGTTAGATGCCCCAGGGTCATGGCTACTCAAGCCATAGGTTAGGCGTGCTAGTCATCTCAAGACTCACATTACCTAGCAAACAAAAAAAGAGCACCTGCTTAGGAATATTTATACAGGCCCCAACATTGTAAAATCATCATCTTTTGTATCTTTCGTATCTTATTATTCTCATATTTCATTGAGAAAATTGAGTGGTGTACTTACTCCAAGCTACTTCCTCTTTGAAATAGGGGCTGTTTTTCAATGCACTTTTGTTCCTCTTCCTAGAGCAACTATTATTATTATTTTTTAATTCTTCAATCAGAAGAAAATTATTGTATCATTCAACATGCGCAAAGTTGGACATTTAGTACACAACTGATACAAAACAAAAGGTGCAACAGAGCATGCCATCATTGTAGCCTAAAACATGCTCAACCTACTTACCTAAAAACAGGCGAAACTATCTAGAGAGCTGAAACAAATGAAAAGATATTAACCCACCATTTTTCTTGGCCTGAGAATCATATAGTCCATAATGAGCTTGCTGCTGTTCTGTTCTTTTATTTGACTCACTTAAGTTAACCTTATCTGTGATCTCCAAAGCAGATGGTTCCTCTTAATATCATGATTGTCATTCAAATTTTAGAAGGGATTGATTGCCTTCCTTTTCAATCCGATCGATGAATTCCTTCTGCTGATATTGCTAGGCATGTCACTGGGTGAGGAGACCAATACTCCTATTTTGAGGCACCAATGTTAGTTTCTTCTTCAGCGAAGTCATCATTGTTAGGTATTTCTTTTTGGATTCAAAGGTCCACCTTGGTGGAGTCCACAACCTCCAGTAGATGGTAATTTTCTTCAACATCTTCCACCAAGTGGCCTTGTGATTATTCCGCATTCTGCTCATCCCCCAAAAGTTTTATAGAGATTCTTAACAGTGTTGATAGATCATTCTGGATGGGAAGCCTCCGAGTGCATATAGTCAAAACATGATCTCCATTTAAATGCAATGTGTCATAGTACAATTATTGCTTCTAGATAAATTCCAGACCTTATTTGCCACATCAATCCAAATTTCTTCACAGAAACTGTACATGGAATCCTTGTAATGCAATCTAGCATATAGGTTGTGATATGTCTTCTAAGAGGTTTAGGGGAATGGTAATGAAAATTCTCTAGGGCATATTTAATGGAGGTTGGAGGCTGGTCATAACTGTGAAGGCAGGTTGGGAGGCTTAACCCACATTGGAGTTAAAGTCAAACTGTCAGTAGAGGGATTGAAGGTAGGGGAGTTACTAGGATTTTGTACGTTAACAAACTCATAGCAAAAAACAAGGCCCAAAGTGAACGATGCATTCCCTATTGTAAGTAGAGTAAACTCCATAGGGATGAACCCACATGCACATTGGTGTGGAAGCTTATTCCTGAAAAAGGGCTTTTCCAAAAACCTGAGAAATCATTGTTGTAGGCTCATGAGCAGTGACCAAAACCTGTTAAAAAAACATATCATACCATGAGCTAAGTAAAATTTTCCTTGATCTAGCACCTTCGGGCCTAGGGAAATGACGGGGATTGATGCAAACTTCTCAAAAATGAAAGTGTCAGATAGGTTACCAAAACTACCTTTAAAGTTTTTCCTGAGCCTCAGGACCAAGAAACTCTCATGGGGGACAACTACAGGCTAACCATAAAAGGTGAGGTTGGGGGGTGCCTTTGATTATTGAAGGGTGAGGTGGATGGGATGCAGCGGGAAATGTAGAGCCGTTACCAACACAAGGGCAGTGTACACACAAACTATACTGGCCTCCACTGATATTTTGATCCAACTCAAATGATTTGTTAGGTCCATATATTACTAGTATAGTCCCTTATTGTTGTTAGTATAACCCCCTTATTGTTATTATTGTACCCGTGTAACCCCCATATTGTTATTATTATGCCCTTAAATTATTATTGTTAGGTCGGCTAGGATTACATTGTGGCCCCATGGACTCCTATATATAGAAAGGAGATTTTGTAATTTGTATTATCCAAGAATTGTTCATTCATGTAATGTATTGGAGGTTGCCCCCTCGAAGTGGCTTATTTCTAAGGCGTTGATATCTCTTTTCTTCTATTTTTGGAGCTGACTTCACAACATTTGGTATTAGAGCTTTGGATTCTAAGGTTTCGCTGCTCCAAACAGGTCATCGTGGCATTTTCGCTATAAATTTTTTTCTACGAATTTTCAGAAGCTGAAATTTTTAGGGTGGGAAGCCGAAATCTTGAGGAACATCGTCGCAAAATTTCAGAGCTTGGTTCGCAATATTTTCGAAGATACGATCTGTGGAAGTTAGGTCTTTTTGCAGGCTCCTCAATTTAATCTAAATAGGTCATCATGGCATTTGCGCTATAACTTTTTTTCTACGAAGGTTAAGGATCTAAAATTTTTAGGGCGCGAAGCTGAAATCCTGAGGAAACTCGTCGCAAAATTTCAAAGCTTGGTTCACAATATTTTCGGAGATATGATCTGTGGAAGGTAGTGCTTTTTCAGGCTCCTGAATTTCATCTCAAAGAGGTGATTGTGGGAAAATCTTTATAACTCTCTCTCTGAGCATCGGATTGGAGTGCTGTAAAAAGTGGCCACAAGTACATGGACTGTAGTTTCTTTGCTATCAATTTTAGAGCTAAAATATGAAATAGTGACACGTGGCAAGTCGTACAAGTTTGATCTACTGAAACAATCCATAATTAGGTCATTGTGGGAGATTGGACATAACTTTACCTTGAAGAATCCAAATTAGCTCAGACCTGTGGCATTCAAAAGAGGATTCAGAAGGCTATCTCATTGCCAAATTTCAGATATTGAAGAGCTGTAACCACAGAGATAATCCAATTTAAATATCGAGCTCTTCAAAAGCAAGAAAAAGGTGTGTAATTTTTTCCGAATTGCATAAGTCTTGTTTGAAGAATCAATTTGAATTGATTCCAAGGGCATATTGTAGAATAGATATCAATATTGGGTTCTAAAAAATGCCCCGTAAAAGTAATTCAACACCCATTAAGCCTTCAGAAGGCTCTACTATGACTCATGAAGATGAAGAATTGCAACATGTTCTATCAAAATTACAAGAGCAAGTGCACCAAATTTCACTCTCACAAAGAGCAACAAAAAATGAAATGGAAGTTTTGAAGAAAGGCGTGGAAGCGAAGATGGATGATTTGAAGAAAGGCGTGGAAGCCAAGATGGATGGCATGGAAGATGGCATGGAAGCTAAGATGGATGACATGGAAGAAAAAATGAAAGACAACATGGAAAACATGAAGAATGATCTAAAAGCAGAAATGGAAGGTTTGACAAAGTTGATACAAGAAATGTTTCCTAATGGCGAAAAGATAGTAGAGGAAACTCACGATGAGAACAAAATAAATGTTAATCGTGACTTCATAAACTCTAATGTTGGCGGGAAGAATCGCCATATTCCAAAAATGGATATGAGGAAGTTTGATGGAAAGGATACTGTAACATGGATACTACAGATGGAGCAATATTTTGATCTCCATAATGTGCAAAACGCACAAAAGGTACGCATTGCAACTTTACATTTAGAACAAAATACATTTGTATGGTATCGATGGCTTTGCTCCCGTAAAAAAATTGTCACTTGGTCAATTTTTACGAAGGAAATGATAGCACATTATGAGGATACAAGGAGCAACACCTTCTTTAGCCAATTGATAAATCTCAAACAAAAGGGTTTAGTGGGGGAGCACATTGAGGACTTCCAAAAATTGAATATAAGGGTAACTGATATTCCAGAGGAACACAGGATTGATCTCTTCATAAGTACTTTAAAGGATAACATCCAACATGAAGTTCGCGTTTTGGAACCTGATTCATTGGAGAAGGCATTCAGGTTGGCAAGAAAATTGAATGTAAAATTATGGCGACAAGGAAGCCTACCACTCACTTCTATAAAGAGGGAAGTGTTGCTACTCCTAGATTTCCACAACCTACAAGGTTGACACCACAACAATTGGAAGAAAAAAGAGCAAAAGGGCTTTGCTACAGTTGTGATAGCAAATACACTAAAGGTCATAAGTGTGTCGAGAAGAAATTATTTTACATAGATTGTGAAGAGGAAGAAGAAAATGAACAAGAAGAGGATATACACCAGGAACCAACCCTAGAAGAGGAAGAAATGAGTCCGACCATATCGTGTAATGCATTAGCAGGAATTACCACTCCTCAAACTCTCAAGATAGAAGGACATATCAAGAAGAAAAAGGTAATAGTGTTGATTGATTCAGGTAGCACCCATAATTTTATTCATTGTAAGGTAGCCAAGGATTTGAATTGTTTCCTATACCCAGCACCAGAATGTCAAGTGATGGTTGCAAATGGAGGAATTATAAATTGCTCTGGAAAATGCCATAATATCAATCTAACCATTGGGGAATATGTATTGAATAGTCCAATGCTTTCCATTCCTATGGGAGGTGCTGATGTTGTACTAGGAGTACAATGGTTGCAATCTTTGGGGACGGTAGCTTTTAATTTTCAAGAACTTTTCTTAAAATTTTTTTCAGAAGGAAAGGAAGTCGAATTACAGGGTATTGCAGGGAAGCCAGGAAAGATAATAAGCTCTAATGTCATGACAAAGCTTCTAAAGAAAGAACAACGAGGCGTAATTGTACAATTATGCTCACCAGAAGTTCCAACATCAAAATCATCTATTTCTGCAGATCTCCAACAAGTCTTGGACAATCATTCCAAGGTGTTTGAAAGTCCCAAAGGACTCCCACCTATTCGTGATCATGATCATGCTATTCATTTGATTCCAGGAAGTGTTCCTCCAAACATCCGGCCTTATAGATATCCTTACTTCCAAAAGAGCGAAATTGAACGCATGATTGCAGAAATGTTAGAGGCAGGTATAATTCAACCTAGTCAAAGTTCTTTCTCTGCTCCCGTAGTATTGGTACACAAGAAGGATGGATCATGGCGAATGTGTCCGGATTATAGGGAGCTCAATAAGCTCACCATTAAAGATAAATTTCCCATTCCTGTGATTGATGAATTATTGGATGAATTGCATGGAGCAATTTATTTTACCAAGTTGGATCTTCGTTCAGGATATCATCAAATTAGAATGAAGACCGAAGATATTCCAAAAACAGCATTTCGAACTCATGAAGGTCATTATGAATTTTTGGTCATGCCTTTTGGCCTTACCAATGCACCTCCTACATTTCAAGGGTTGATGAATTCCATTTTCAAACCCTTCCTTAGAAAATTTGTGCTAGTATTTTTTGATGATATACTAATCTACAGCAGGTCTTGGAAGGATCATGTTGAACATGTTGACAGGGTGCTCAAACTATTGCAGGAGAAACAATTATATGCAAAAACATCCAAGTGTTTCTTTGGAGTACAAGAGGTGGAATATTTGGGTCATATTGTATCTCACGAGGGTGTTAAGGTAGACTCTAACAAAATTAAAGCCATTAAGGAATGGAAAGTGCCCACAACCATAAAGCAGTTGCAAGGATTTCTCGGGTTAACAGGGTATTATCGCAAGTTTGTTAAGAATTATGGGAAAATAGCAGCACCTCTAACAACATTATTGAAGAAAGATGCATTTTCATGGACTCCTGAAGCAATTAAGGCCTTTGAACATTTTAAAGAGGCAATGTGCTTAGCACCGGCCTTAGCTACGCCAGACTTCACAAAAACCTTTATTGTGGAATGTGATGCCCGAGGAAATGGAATTGGTGCTGTTTTAATGCAGGAAGGAAGACCCATTGCTTTTGAAAGTCGTCCAATCAAAGGAAAGTATTTACAGAAACCTATTTATGAGAAGGAAATGTTAGCAATACTGCATGCACTAAAGAAATGGCGAACTTACCTAATGGGAAGACACTTCAAGGTAAAAACTGATCATGATAGTCTTAAACACTTTTTGGAACAAAGACTATCGTTAGAAGAGCAGCAAAAATGGGTCACAAAGATGTTGGCTTATGACTTTGAAATAATCTACAAAAAAGGAAAGCTTAATGTTGTTGCAGATGCACTCTCAAGAAAGAATGAAGAGGTGGAAGCATTGCTTTGTGCCATTTCTATTATCCAACCAGATTGGATAATCGAAGCAAGAGATGAATGGAAGAAGGACAAAGATGTATGGACACTCATTCAAAAGTTGCAGCAAGATCCTAGTACATCTGATACATTTAGTTGGAAAAATGATTCCTTATGGTACAAAGATCTCTTATATCTTTGTAAGAATTCCCAAATAAAACAAAAGATTCTTCTGGAATTGCACACTTCTCCTTTAGGAGGACACTCAGGATTTTTAAAAACTTACCACAGGGTGAAGAAAGATTTTTTTTGGGATGGCCTTAAATCTGATATTAAAAAGTTTGTGGCGGAATGTTTGGTTTGCCAGCAGAATAAAGTGGAGACAATTAAGACCCCCGGACTTCTACAACCTTTATCCATTCCAAGTCAACGTTGGGAGGAGATTTCAATGGATTTTATCACAGGTTTACCTAAGTCCGAAGGAAAGAGTGTCATCATGGTGGTAGTTGATAGACTTACCAAGTATGCACACTTTTGTGCTTTATCTCATCCATTTAAAGCAAGTACAGTTGCTATTACATTTATGGACACAATTCAAAAGTTACATGGAAACCCAAGGGTTATTGTGAGCGAAAGAGATCCCATTTTTACTGGAAATTTTTGGATGGGGTTATTTTCTTGTTTGGGTACTCAATTAGCTCATAACTCATCTTATCATCCTCAATCTGATGGTCAAACTGAGATAGTAAATAAATGTTTGGAAGGATATCTTCATTGTTTTGTATCTGATAAACAAACATAATGGGTCAAGTGGTTAGCTCTCACTAAATGGTGGTATAACACTTCCTTCCATACTGCAACAAAAATGACCCCATTTATGGCACTTTATGGATATCATCCACTATCCATCACATCATCTTTAAGAGAAAATTCGAAGGTTCAAGCAGTGGAAGATCACATCGAGCATCAACAAGAAGTTCTCCAACTCTTAAAGGATAACTTGAATTTGGCGCAAAATCAAATGAAGCAACAGGCAAATCAACATTGCAGCGAGAGAAGTTTTGATGTAGGAGACTGGGTATTTTTATGGCTACAACCATACAAACAAATGTCCCTCAAGCAAGCTAAGAAGGATAATAAATTATCGCCAAAGTACTATGGTCCTTACAAGGTGTTGCAAAAGATTGGTACTATGGCATGCAAATTGGAGCTTCCTGCTTCTTCGCGAGTACATCCAGTTTTCCATGTTTCATGCTTAAAGAAGGTTATAGGTGAAAATCTTCCAGTTCAAACAATATTGCCAGAACTTGATGAGGAAGGAAAATCATATTGGAACCTGAAGCGGTCATGGAAACAAGAACTCGACAGCTACGGAATCGATCAATTTCAGAGTATCTCATCAAGTGGAAGAACTTACCCACTGAAGATTCTACATGGGAGGATGAGAATTTTATACGAAAGCACCCAGAGCTACTCAAGCATTGAGGACAACACTTTTTTGAAGGAGAGGGGCATGTTAGGTCCCTATATTACTAGTATAGTCCCTTATTGATGTTAGTGTAACCCCCTTATTGTTATTATTGTACCCTTGTAACCCCCATTATGTTATTATTGTGCCCTAAAATTATTATTGTTAGGTCGGCTAGGATTACATTGTGGCCCCACTAGGATTACATTGTGGCCCCATGGACTCCTATATATAGAAATGAGGTTTTGTAATTTGTATCATCCAATAATTGTTCATTCATGTAAGCAATATGTTTCTCGGCGAGCTTATTACTTATACAGACATTCTTTCTATTTTTGGAGCTGGCTTCACAACATGATTGCTTCTTCATCCAGTAAATAATTTATTTGAGTGCTACTAAGTGGCTAAAATTCTCTTCACATCGGTTGCAATATCTGAAATTTCAATAAATTTATGCAAATAATATCCTCCAACCAGATGAATAAAAGCAGATCTGCTAGCTTGAACAGAAGAGGCTCTGTGGTCTAAATCTTGAAAGCCCAGAACTGTGCATGCTGTTAGTGCACCCAAAACAGAAATGCAGTGCCTCTTGCAGACTCAAAATCCATTATGCACTTAATTTTTTTATTTTATTTTACCATTTTAAAAATAAACATTAGAAAAAAAGTTATATATGTATAGCGCAAGGGGTTAGATCAACCAGTCGTCAATATTACTGGGTATTTGGCTAGTTCCGTGCTAGCAGACAACCTGTTTGAATCACCCTAGGTGAGGCACACTAGTCCATGCCAACGGTTTTACTAGGGATGCCACCCACAAATATGGGGAAGCACCCATTGGGTTTCATGGGAGGATTTCCTTGGAATGTATATATCCTGATTCTTTTTATTGAATTAAGTTGGCACATATGATAACAAGGAAAGAAGCAGTTTATAACAATGGATGTAATGGTGTGAGTGTCATTCCAGGAAATCACATTCCTATTAGGTTGGCCTCTTGGTGACCATTGTGTATTGGTCAAGTTGGGTTATTTGTTATATTTCTCTATTCTAGTAGAAAATCAGTTATTAAAGTTGGGTTAGAAACCAACCTTTTTAGCAAATAAGAAATCTTTTTGGCTGGGCCATTGTCTTACAATGTGCTATTTCAGCTGCTATTGCCTAGGATTTTCTAATGTTAAACTATTATATTCAGTATTTAATTTATCTATATTTACCGTTTGTTAATTGATTGTAATGGACATCAAGTTCCTTGTTGAACGCCGTTTGTTAATTGATTGTGATGGACATCAAGTTCCTTGTTGAACGTTATTGATCAATAATAGTACGCTGTTTAAGAATTGTACATGTTGCTCCATCACTTGGTTGGATGTATTCTCTGTTTTCTGTAAACATTTACATCTTTTGAAATATAAAATATTGTGCTATTACTTTGTCTCTGATGTACAAGAGGACTGATTTTTACAACAAGAAACTCTGTTGAAAATACGTCAAAAATTCAACAAAGAAGAACTAAATGATTCTGTCTTAGGTAGTTAGTATTTTTGTCAAAGATCTTCTATCTTGGTGCTTTATTAAGATTTGAATTTCATTACAAGTCCCTTTCATCTCATTATGCAAATAAGAATGTTATTCTTGGAACTGTTATCTTGATTCGTCCATAAGAATGTTATTTTTAGAACTGTTATCCCTATATGTACGTATGAATGCAAATTTAGGAAAAACAATATATCTTTTACGTCTATGTATACATTGGCATTATTTTCAGTTTTCCTTTTGGATATTAAAGTAGCGAGTCCCTGTGAGCACGGGTGCATTGCCCATGCTCTTACTCATAAGTTAAATTTTTTTCTACAACACCTGACCTAGACCTAGTGACATGTAGGGAGGCAAGGAGTGAAACTGCATTGAAAGTTCTCTAACCTGGACAAGAGTCATCCAATCAACATCTTTGAGACTTTTTTTTCATATTCAAAAATTAACCACGGTAATTCATTTGTAGGATCAAACTTACATTACTTGCTATTAGGACCCTCCAAGAGCCTATTTCTGACAGCGGATTTTGTAATTCAAATTAGTCAAATTGTCAATGCACACATAAATATGTATACGCATATATACATCATGCTAAGATTTAGTCATGATAGATGCTTTCTGTTTGGATTGACAATTTGATACCTTCATTCAACTTACTTTTGTAGGTAAGTCTTATGGTGATATTTTCAATTCTTTCATGTGGAAACTCAAATGCTATCGAATGATTTTGAATTCCCCATTTTCTTTATGGGTATTTAATTCATACATTTTTTTTGAGCTTTTACTTTTTGACTGAGTTAAGCAAATGGGCATTGCTACGAAGCAAACCTTATTATTACAAACCATTATGAAATGGGATTTGCCCAACGTCTCCCTAATTGAGTCAAATTACCGTTACCATAATTGCCATAACGTCTTTATCTTCTCACATGCAAACTAGACCTTTCTTCAGTTTAAGAACTTAGTGTAGGTCAACCTGCATCTTGGTTGCCACATAAAAAAATGACTAATTAAGAGTAGGACATAAACGATCACCTTAATCTAAATTATTATGATCAATACCTCAAATTGTTTTGGTAATGATGGACCTTTATGACTATATAATTAATCACCAATCATGATGATGAAATTGAGAAATGAATGCATAATAAAAGTGGGAAAGAATGCTAGTCAACTACATTTTATTGGGATTGGCTATTCAAATGTTAGGTTTAACTTTAGGAGAAATTTTAGTTAACCAAAGAATTCATGAACAATAGTGGTTCATGGGTTGAAATATTTAGGGCTGGCAAACTCTTAAACAAGAATATGAGTCGACAAAAGTGGTGCAATTAAGCATGGCAAAGTGAGATTTTTATAATTGATTGTGTTGCTGGGCCTTAATGGTAAGGATATAGTAATGTATAAGCTATAAATTCTATGCCTTTATATTCAGGCTTAAAAGTTTACAATGGTTTCACGTATTCATCAAGTTGTACGAATTTATTTTTTATTATTTTTCTTTGATTTGTAAATTGCTGTTGGTATTCTACTAGAATAGTTTATCATAACAAATTTGATAAAAATAACTGAAATCTCTAAGGTTAATTTTCCTCTAGATCTCAGATTCTTTAATAACTGATTTTCTACTTAAATGAATGAAATAGCTGAAATGCGAGAAGTAGAGAATATAAACACACACACACACACATACACACACACACACACACACACATAGATCCACAATAGACACAAGTTTTGCTCTGGGAAATCATTAGGGGAGAAACCTAGCTTATAAGATGATGCTGCTTCGCTCTTTTTTCTCTGATACAAAAATATGAAAGTACAATGGAAGAGGTACTCTATGGAGTTATCTAAGACCTCAAGCCTATAAGGTTGCTACATAATGTTAGTGCCCTTTGTTATGCTTTCTAACTTCCAACTCCCAATTGCTTTGCTCAACAATGGAATAAAATACAACAACGTAGAATGAATTCACTACTTCTAGTGGCTTGAGATTCAAATACATTTGGGAAGGTTTGACTTCCTCAAACCTCAACTAGTGATAAGGTTCTTGGGCTTTATAGAGAATTCTTGAAGGCCCACTTGTGGATAGCACTACATTTGTGAGGTTAGCCCTACATGTGTGAGTAACAGGGCTGATGCTACATCCACTCATACCATGGTGGTGAACTAGGTAGGTCAATTTGCAATAGGCATAACTTTCTCGTATGAACTATGATTGAGACAATACTTGCATTGTTGGAAGGGTTGGTGTAG
Organism: Pinus albicaulis; assembly: GCA_034641835.2. NCBI lineage: Eukaryota > Viridiplantae > Streptophyta > Pinopsida > Pinales > Pinaceae > Pinus > Pinus albicaulis. The sequence goes on from CM076582.1 coordinate 622,811,223, forward strand.
AATATCATATCGTGGTCCATAGTAAGTTTGGTTCGAGAAAAAATTGTCATTTGAGGCCTCAAAATGGTTTCAGAAAATTTTAGACAAATTTTCACCCCCAATATTCTAAATTGGGATTGTCACTAGAATGACCCAACAAGTTGATTCCTCTATTTTTTCCACTTTGAAAGCATTGAGATAGATGAAAAATAATATAATGATACAATCTAGATCACTCTTGCTAGTTTCCATGTAAGATTTAGTTCAAGAGATTGGAGCATATTCTTATATTTTTTCTATAGTCTAAATATGATGGTGAGTAGGGGTTGTCGATGGTCCCTTGGAATGTATGCATTATGTCTAAAGATGAGGGTGGGATTGGTGTTATTGATGTGATAAATCAAGGGTGTATATTGTGTTGAATTTTTGTAGCTATGATCGATATTCAAGTTGGCCCTAAAAATTAAATGAAAAGAAGAAAATTTGAAATTTGAAATTGAATTTATTTTCCCTCCAAAAGTCAAGTCGGCTCCTCCAAAAGGTCAAGTCAACCCATCATAGAGACATACCCATTCAGGCTCATTGATTCACTATATAAAGGGAATTCATCCTCCTCCTCTTGGCACCAATTCATATCACACACACACATCTATTCTGTGTTCACACATGCAAATAAAGGAGGAGACCAACACAGTTGTTGGTTAATAATTGTCATTGATGGAATATAAGCTCTCTTGATGAGCTCTCTTAATGGAAGATTGATAGATGCTGCACCATGACATATGATGACATGGAAGACACACCATGATGAGGAAGCTCTAATGATCTCTTACTGTCCCAATCACCTTCTGCACTAAAATTTTATGAAACAGTCACAAAGAAAAATAAATTTAGACACCTTGGAGGTATCCTTTCACAATGAATCCTAGACCATATTAAAGAGGATTTTCCCTCTTTCCAACAAGCTCTTACTTGCCCCGAAACTCCCATTAGTTTGTGAGAAACTGAATTTTTAAGATAAAAAAAAATATATTTACAGTCAAGCCGACCTATAAAAAAAATATATTTACAGTCAAGCCGACCTATAAAAAATATATATTTATAGTCAAGCCGACCTATGCAGTCATATAATGTTGGCCTTTCTTCCAATGGATGTGTTTCTTCATAGAGACAAACTACTATATATATAAATTTGCGTTCATCCATTTCGGAGTCATCATTTTTTTCGGTGAAGATAATTCAGTGTAGAGCATAGCAAGGGTAGTTCACAACTCATGAACTGAGGAGACCGAGGAAGTGATATTTTAAAAGGTCAAATCTATTGCATCAGCTCAAGACTTCTTTATGGCTCGGATCTGGTTATTTAAGACCTGTTGCAGCACTAATAATTGGACCTGGTAGATGAGATCTGTGTCTTTTATAAGCATGATCCTAAGGCAAGAATATAGGTGGTCCTGTAGCCAATTACAGCTCAAATCTGTGACTGTAATAACACAAAATTTCGGCCTAAAACCTGAATTCCGACCTTGACATAAGAGTCTTAGTACAGTGGGCTGATTGGAGTTAATCTTGGTGCAGAAATTACAATCACATACAATCTCAGCATTGCAGTCTTGTGGAGGAGATAGCTACAGTGTGAAGGTGTCTCATTTCATTATACCTTCAGACTTGTGACTGTGGTTGACATGTGAAGGACTGTCTCCAATATTGAACTCGGTTATGACAGTCAATTTAGAGGACTAAAAATTCACCACAGGCAGCAGTGACTTGAACTCGGTATGACAATGTTGAAAAAGTTCAGTAGGGTGAACTCACCATTGATGGAGATCTAAGGCTACAAGGATAGCACTGAGATACAGTCCAGCACCTTGAAGCAACTGTGTTGGAGATCATCAAGGCATAAGTAGAAAATAGTGGAGGTTTGAAAGTTGAAGAACTTTGGACAGTCAAACTCAAGTTGTTGGAGTCCAGTATTCTATTGAAGAAATTCAAGTAAGTACACCATTTATTTATTATCAAAATAAGACTGAAGGATTGGTGTCCTTGGGGTTGGTGCCCCTAAACACAAGGTTGGTGCCTTGAGAAGATAGGGTCGAAGCCCTAGAGGTCGGAGCCTCATCAAAGTCCAAGTTGGTGCTTGGCAACAGGTTGGTGCCTGTTTCATTAAAAGGGTTGGTGCCCTTCACTCATCTATTGTATACTATTATTAAAAAAAAGGATTGAAGTTCTGATTAATCCTTAATATCATTATTATACACCTCTCTGTTTTTAATTGTGAAGAATCTAACTGGAAATAATTAACAATTGAAAAGAAGTACTGATTCACCCCCCTCTCAGTATTTCCAACAATTGGTTTTAGAGCCAGCTTCTTCAATATCAGCCTAACAGCTGGAAGAAGGATTCTTAGGCACAATGAAGAACATGGAAGCAACAGGGAAACTACCTATCTTTGATGGAACAAGTTTTGGTTTTTGGAAAAAGAGGATGTCCTACTATCTAATGTCTCTTGGTCCTGAAGTATGGCACTTTGTTCTGGATGGGTACTCCCACAAATCTTCCAATTGATCAAGATGAAAGAAGAGCTTACATTACTAATGCCAAAGCTTTAAATTCCATCACTAGTGGAATTACCGATTCCGAATTTACGAAAGTCATGAACTGTGACTCAGCCAAAGAAGTATGGGATAAGTTGGTTTCTCTATACGATGGCGACTCCAAAGTCAAGAAGGCAAAGCTTCAAACCTATAGAAGACAATTCGAGAGTCTGAAAATGGATGATGAAGAAGATATTGCATCATATTTCCTTTGAGTAGCGGTAGTGGTTAACTCTCTTAGAGGACTAGGAGAAAATATTGAAGAAAGCACCATTGTTCAAAAAATCCTGAGATCGCTTCCTGACAGATTTGACTCCAAAGTAAGTGCCATAGAAGAAATGAAGGATCTAGATACTCTGAAGATGGATGAACTCCATGGAATTCTCATTGCCTATGAGATGAGGAAAGGGAGTCCAAATTTCAAAGAAGCAGCCTTCAAAGCCTCAAGATCTACAAAAGAAGGAAAAGGATGGAATTACAACAATGATGAATCTGATACTGAAAATGAATTAGCTCAATTTGTATGAAGACTAAAAAGAGGATCCAAGCTAAAAGGTAAGTACCCTCTTATTTGTTTCAATTGTGGAAGAATAGGTCATTACGCTACGAAATGTCCCCATAAACATGATAGTGATGATGAAAAGGACTCTAAAAGGATGATGTACAAAAAGAAAGGGTTTAATAAAAAGAACTTCTTCTCCAAACAAGATGAGTCCGATGAAGATGAATTTGTAGTCATAAAAAAGAAATCAACCAGAAATATGCATCATCACAAAGAAAGAGATGATGAATCAGATGAGGAAAGTGATTATGTTGGAAGCAAAGAAACATTATTCATGGCATTTACAAATGATGATGACTTAGAACTGGAAGATGAAAGAAACAAGGATAGTTTGTTGATGAATGCCATTGAAGAAAATGAGAATCTACAAAAGAAGATAATTTCTCTCAAAATAGAAAGAGAGGAAGCAAAAAGAAGGGAAGACTTCTTGAACATCAAGTTAAAAGAGAAGGATGATATCCGTGAAAAACGTGAAGCTGAAATAGTGTCCCTAAGAAAGGAATTAGAGCAAATCAAAAGGAGTTGGCAAAGCTCTCTAGCTCTTGACAACATTCTTAACACTCATAGACCTCAACATGACAAGTCTGGAATTGGTTTCAAAGGAGAATCATCAAGTACGAAGAATAATGCCAGAAGTTATGCTGATGTACTCTCTTGCCATCCAAAAGAAGAAAAATCATCTCAGGAAAAAGGTCACATCTCAAAACCAAGATTTGAAAGAGCAATTTCAAGGACGAATGTTGATTCAAGCTATGGATACTACAACAGGTATCAAACTATTTTTCTTGGGCATTGTTACAATTGTAAAAACTTTGGGCATCAAGCTAAGCATTGCAAGGCTCATAAGAATGAAGCACCAAGATTGAATAATCAACCAAACCAACTGCGTGGGCCTAAAGAGCAAGAACAAATAAAAAATTACAATTCCTTTGATCCTTTGGCTAAGTTTGATCCGTCTTGCTCATTATGTGATGATTATGATCATAATGAACAAAATTGCCCTCTCAAAAGGGAAAAAGCTAAAAACGTAAATCTCAAAACTGATAAATGTGGCCTAGCTCTATGTGCTCATAGTGAAGAAAATCATTGGTTCGTGGATAGTGGATGCTCGAGACATATGATAGGTGACCAAAAGAAGTTTATCTCATTGAACAAGAAAAATGGAAATGTATCCTTTGGAAGTGGATCTGCTAAAATCACTGGAAAAGGGACTGCTACCCTTGTAAATGGACTAGGAAAGGCTCAAAATACCTTGCTGGTAGAAGGGCTCAAACACAATCTCGTAAGTGTTAGCCATATTTGTGACCAAGGACATAATGTTGTCTTTAGTACAAAAAATTGTGAAATAAGAAACTCGTCCTCAGGAGAGCTTGTGGCGAAAGGAGTAAGAACACCAGATAATGTTTACATTCTCAGTAGAATTCAAGAAGATAAATGTTACTTAAGTCAAACAGATGAAAGTTGGTTATGGCACAAGCGATTGGGGCATACAAGTTTTGATAACCTAGTCAACATCAGCAAAATTAATGCAGTAAGGGATATTCCAAAAATGTGCAAACCAAATCAAGTTGTATGTGGCCCATGCCAACATGGAAAGCAAACCTGAACTAGCCACAAAACTAAGGAGTTCTCAACAACAAAACCTTTGGAAATTATTCATGCAAATTTGTGTGGGCCAACTAGAAGTCCAGCTCTTAAGGGTGAAAGGTACTTTGCTCTATTTGTTGATGAATATAATAGAATGATGTGGATATATTTCATAAAATATAAATCTGAAGCATTTGAATGTTTTAAAAATCTTAAGGCTCTCATTGAGAATGAGAAAGATTCTAAGATTAAATGTCTTAGAACGGATAGAGGAGGAGAATTCACCTCAAAAGAGTTCGATAAATTCTATAAAGAGCATGGAATCAAAAGAGAACTCTCTACTGCTAGGACACCCCAGCGAAATGGAGTAGTTGAAAGAAGGAACTGAACCATTCAAGAAATGGCAAGGACAATGCTACTAGCAACCGATTTGCAACCAAAATTTTGGAGAGAAGCAGTTGGCATCGCAATTTACACCTTAAATCGAACTCAACTAAGACCAAATAATGAAAAGACTCCTTATGAATTTGGAAAGGAAGACCTGCTTCAGTAAAATATTTCAGGATTTTTGGAAGCAAATGTTTCATAAAAATAAATGATGACTCACTAGGTAACTTTGATTCAAGAGTTGACGAAGGAATATTTCTTGGATACTCCACTAGGAGCAAAGCTTACAAATGTTACAACTATCATCTATGAAGAATAGTGGAAAGCATTGATGTAAAGATTGATGAAGGCCTTCCAGAAAAAGGAATTGAAGATCATGAAGTTAAGGCTTTCTTTGAACAAAGTGAAGAAGAAGAACCTGAAAAAGAAGAGGAGAATGAAGAACCTCGAAGAGAACCTCAAAATGAATCTTCACAAACTCCCTCCAAGATCAAGTTTGTTCAAAGATATCATCTAGAAGAACAGGTCATCAGAAATATAGATGAAGGAATCCAAATTCGAAGAAGGATGATAAGCACCCCTAGAAAAAATGACGTGGCTCTATTATCTTTAATAAAACATGAAAATTTTTCTCAAGCAAGCAAAGATCCTCATTGGATTAAGGCCATGGAAGAAGAAATGTCTCAAATCGAAAAAAATGAGACTTGGGAGCTGGTACCTCGCCCAAAAGATAAAAATATAATTGGAACAAAATGGGTATTCAAAAACAATATGAATGAAGATGGACAAATCATCAGAAATAAAGCTAGACTTGCCTGCAAAGGATACTCGCAAATCGAAGGAATTGACTTCGAAGAAACCTTTGCACCAGTAGCTCGAATGGAAGCCATAAGAATGTTTCTAGCATTTACTTGCTCAAAAGGATTCAAGGTTTATCAAATGGATGTAAAATCAACATTCCTGAATGGAGATCTCAAGGAGGAAGTTTACATGGAGCAACCAGAAGGATTTGATCTTGTTGAAGGAAAAGACCTTGTATGCAAACTAAAAAAGGCATTGTATGGATTGAAACAAGCCCCTAGAGCATGGTATGCAAAGTTGGATCACTATCTGCAACAAGAAGGTTTTAAAAAAGGAGTGGCAGGTAGTAATCTCTACATGAAGATGGACAAGGAAAAACTTCTGATCACTCTTGTTTATGTCGATGATCTAATCTTTGCTAGCAATGATGAATAAATGAGCCATGAATTTGCTCTAAATATGTCCAAAAAATTCGAGATGTCAATGATTGGTGATTTGTCTTACTTTCTTGGGCTACAAATATCTCAAACCTCTGCAGGCATGTTTATATCTCAAGCAAAATATCTTAAAGACATGCTTAAAAAATATGGGATGGAAGATTGTGCACCTATGAGCACACCAATGACCATAGATTGTAAACTAAGCAAAGACGATGATACTCCCCAAATAGATGCAACTCTGTACAGGAAAATAATTGGAGCTCTCCTATACTTAACTACTACAAGACCAGATATTATGCAAGCAGTAGGAATGGTAGCAAGATTTCAGTAAAGTCCTAAACAATCCCATCTAGCAGTTGTGAAAAGAATTCTTAGATATTTGAAAGGAACGACTGATTTCGGTCTTTGGTATCCTAAGAGTTCAACTCTTATGGTGACAGCTTATTCTGATGCTGATTGGGCCGGAAGCATGGATGATCGAAAAAGAACCAGTGGAAATGCATTCTTTATGGGAGATTGTCTTGTATCTTGGCTCAACAAGAAGCAATCATCTATATCCCTTTCTACAACTGAAGCCGAATATATAGCTATTGCTGATTGTTGTACACAAATTCTACGGATGAAGGAAGCCTTGAAGGATGTCAACATAGAAATTTAGCAACCAATTACTATTTTTTGTGACAGTACTAGTGCCATCAGTCTTTCAAAGAATCCGGTGATGCACTCAAGAACCAAACATATTCCAATCAAATACCACTTTCTCCGTGAACAAGTTGTTGAACACAATATCAGGGTGGAATACGTCAATACAAAAGAGCAAATTGCGGATATCTTTACAAAACCTCTTCCACGAGAAGCATTTGAGTATCTTCGCCAAAAGATGGGGGTCATTGCCCTTGCATCACATTAAATCAAGCAGCATGTCAGGGGGAGCAGCATAACAGGGGGAGTACTTGGGCACCCCATTTTCCATTGATGTCATAGGGGGAGATAATTCTATAATATTTCCATCAATGACAAAGGGGGAGATTGTTGGTCAATAATTGTCATTGATGGAATATAAGCTCTCTTAATGGAAGATTGATAGATGCTGCACTATGACATATGATGACATGGAAGACACACCATGATGAGGAAGCTCTAATGATCTCTTACTGTCCCAATCACCTTCTGCACTAAAATGTTATGAAACAGTCACAAAGAAAAATAAATTTAGACACCTTGGAGGCATCCTTTCTCAATGAATCCTAGACCATATTAAAGAGGATTTTTCCCTCTTTCCAACAAGCTCTTACTTGCCCCGAAACTCCCATTAGTTTGTGAGAAACTGAATTTTTAAGATAAAAAAAATATATTTATAGTCAAGCCGACCTATAAAAATAAATATATATTTACAGTCAGGCCGACCTATGCAGTCATATAATGTCGGCCTTTCTTCCAATGGATGTCTCTTCATAGGGACAAACTACTATATATATAAATCTGCGTTCATCCATTTCAGAGTCATCATTTTTTTCGGTGAAGATAATTCAGTGTAGATAACAGCAAGGGTAGTTCACAACTCGTGAACTGAAGAGATCGAGGAAGTGATATTTTAAAAGGTCAAATCTATTGCATCAGCTCAAGACTTCTTTATGGCTCGGATCTGGTTATTTAAGACCTCTTGCAACACTAATACTTGAACTTGGTAGATGAGATCTATGTCTTTTATAAGCACGATCCTGAGGCAAGAATATAGGTGGTCCTGTAGCCAATTACAGCTCAAATTTGTGACTGTAATAGCACAGAATTTCGGCCCAAAACCTGAATTCCGACCTTGACATAAGAGTCTTAGTACAGTGGGTTGATTGGAGTTAATCTTGCTGCAAAAATTACAATCACATACAATCTCAACATTGTAGTCTTGTGGAGGAGATAACTACAACGCGAAGGTGTCTCATATCATTATACCTTCAGATTTGTGACTGTGGTTGACATGTGAAGGATTGTCTCCAATATTGAACTCGGTTATGACAGTCAGTTTAGAGGACTAAAAATTCACCACAGGCAGCAATGACTTGAACTCGGTATGACAATGTTGAAAAAGTTTAGTACGGTGAACTCACCATTGATGGAGATCTAAGGCTACAAGGATAACACTGAGATACAGTCCAACACCTTGAAGCAACTGTGTTGGAGATCATTAAGGCATAAGTAGAAAATAGTGGAGGTTTGAAAGTTGAAGAACTTTGGACAGTCAAACTCAAGTTGTTGGAGTCCAGTATTCTATTGAAGAAATTCAAGTAAGTACACCATATATTTATTATCAAAATAAGACTGAAGGATTGGTGTCCTTGGGGTTGGTGCCCCTAAACACAAGGTTGGTGCCTTGAGAAGATAGGGTCGAGGCCCTAGAGGTCGAAGCCTCATCAAAGTCCAAGTTGGTGCTTGGCAACAGGTTGGTGCCTGTTTCATTAAAAGGGTTGGTGCCCTTCACTCATCTATTGTATACTATTATTAAAAAAAAGGATTGAAGTTCTGATTAATCCTTAATATCATTATTATACACCTCTCTGTTTTTAATTGTGAAGAATCTAACTGGCAATAATTAACAATTGAAAATAAGTACTGATTCACCCCCCTCTCAGTATTTCCAACAACAGTTTCTAAGGCATAGCTTGAACAAAATCTAAGGAAACAAATCAAAATTCTCCGAGCCACAGTTTGACCAAAATTCTAAGATTTGACTTTGTTGAAAAGTGTAACTAGGATCGGTCTTCATATTGACTATGTAATTAAGAATTTATGTAAAGAAGAAGACATATAATAAAATGTATTTTTGTTGTACTTGCTTCATGGGTTTCATGAGCAAGAATTTTATTAGAGTTCAATAGACTTCTTCTTGATGTCTATTAGGGTTTATCTTTTGTTTATAAGTGTAATTAAGATTCATGAATATGGAGTATCTAGTTTGAAGAATGTACTCCAATACCTTGTGGAAGAATGGCTCATAACAACCCTCAAGACTGCCCACATTCAATGCTGGAAGATAGCCTTATTACATAGTGAGGATGTCGGTCTACATACTTGGTGTAGGGTCGGCCTAAAATAAGGTCAAATCATTGTATATATAAAGTGACCTGCGGCTCATTTGACACCACCAACCAATGCAGATTGCTCTGAATAATATAATGGATTTTAGAGAGGATTTAGTGCGGGTTAAGAGACAGAAAATTGCGTGATAAAGTTTGGGATAAGTGTGGGCTAAAGGACGAAATGAGAATGCGGATCTCTCTGAAGAAGTTACATGTGTTAAATACAGATTCAAGGTCAGCAAGATAACAAATGCATTAGTAATCTATGCGGATATCAAGAAGGACCTAAGTGCAGACATATCTGTGACTGCAACAATATAACAAGGTCTGGGTTAAATGCGAGTTAATGCAGAGGATGCAGATCCGTTTTGTAAGGCATTCTGAAGTATAAGAAGTGTGGATCAGTACAAGGAAACCAACGGTCAAGTCTAAACCTAGTGTAGACTTCAATTCAGTGTAACATTGCAGATTAAGGATTGAAAAGTATGTGGATATCACAGTGTGAAAATAAGAGAATAGAAGGAAGGTAAATCAGAGATTTACCTTCCTACCTTCAATACACAAAAAGCAATATATCCCAAGTGAGCATGAAACAAGAAGAAGTATGTTGATAACCGAAGACTAAATCAAGGAAGAAATAATTAGAGACCGAGTTCTCTAGTGGTGATGCAGGGTAGTGCAAGTTGGTGCAGGAGAGAGGGATTAGTGTTGTGAAGCATACAAAGAAGCATTGACAAGGTCTTGGAGACATTCCTAGGTCAAGGGTTTGAGTCTTGGTCGTGGTACTTGTCATTTGAAGATCCACAGGAAGAATTCCTTATGGGTTTTCCTCTCCAAGAGGGACAGGTTTTGCCATGGCTCTAGGAGCCTAATTTTGTGTCTCGTGTATTTTGATAATTGACTTGACGAAAGACTAGATAAGCTAAAGAAGAGAAGACATAAGTAACTCAAGTAAGCTCACAAGTAATTATCAAGAAGAGAATTTGAATTAATCACCAACCCTCTAAATTCTCAACAGACTTGTGCTAATTGGTTGATCTTGTTTGATCAAATTGGATTGGAAGAATAAGATTGTATCTCTTGTTGAATTGGACAATTTCTCTAAGAAAAAGGTTGCTGGGTTTTTTCATAGTTAGGGTTTTCCTAGGTTAAAAATTTGTGTCTCGTGTTTGGGTGTCTATTTATGATCCTTGTCATTATTGTTTTTACTGTTGAAATCTTCTGTGTAATTTCTTAATGATGAATATTACAAAAGAAGTATTTTTAAAATAATCATTGGAAAGTAATTATTAGACTATAATATTGTAAAAATAAACATGGTATCAGAGCATGGGTCAAGAGCAACCAAGTTTTAAAAAGTTTGTCTTGAAGAAGGTTATCGAACAACTTGTTTAGCTCCCTCAGAATGAAAGATAGAGGGAGCTTGTGCTCATGTTTTGACTTTGGATCATAAAGAAATGTCATGAAAACATGGTTGAGTTTGCATGGTTGAATATTCCTTGAGCGTGTAACTATCATCCGTGTGATGGTGGCTGAGTATTGTCCTAGGCCTTAAGGTGACCTCAGGAAGGCCAAAAGGTCTCAATACAATAGCAAGAGAGGCTGAGAAGCCTCAGGTTTATGTCATGGACGCGTGTGAGTTGTATTAGGCTCGAGCGAGGCCAACAAGGCGAGGAACTTGCCTTTTGGAAATTGATCTCTATGTCGTTGTGTTTCACTTTGATAATATCAGATCCCTCAACTACTTTGGAACCCTTTTTTTGAGTCGTTGAATGTAAAGAAGTTTGATGTTGCTTTTACAGTAGATCCTTCGTATCATCAAACCTCTGCACAATTTGACGAGGGAAGGGCCAATGGTCTTCTTCTCAATGTGTTTATAATGATTTCCAGATACTGTTTGACTCCCTGAATATTCTGGGGAAAATTATGATATCTGGATTTTCACAAAACAAAGGGAGTTTTTAAACAAAGAAAGCCTTGATGAAGAAGTTGGAATGGATGAATCTTTTGATGATCATGCATAGTAATGATCCGTTCTGACACAACAAGGGCATTCATAGGCTTACAATGGATAAGGGGAAAAAATTAAGTATAAGGATGAATAAAGCTCTAGTACGCAGTATAATAGAGCATCCTTTAAGCTTAAACGAGGGTTCTCTTTTGGGTATGTTTGGGTAGCCTTAAATTTTTTTGATGTAGATTCAAGAATGTCACTAATGAAGGCAAGATAATATTTGCGTAGGAGGATGTACTATGCACAATCCTTACACCTGTACCAAGAACATTTTGGTAACCTGAAGAGTGATTGAAATTTTTACGAACCCGTGTTTCCTCTGAGATATTGCACTGTATTACACAGTGTGTTCAGAAGCATAATGTTGTTTTTGAAGTTGCAAATATATAAGATTCTAAAGTATTGATGCCATATGTACTACTGTGGAAAATCTTGTTAAGAGGTAGTCGAGAAGAAAAGTTCTCACATAAAGCAAGAGAAGTCATAACACTTATGCTATTTGCCCCTCTTGGAAGAATTGATAGTCCTATGGTTTGTAAACCCTAAACAAATCTTGAAGGTTATAATTAAGAAATCCCTAGGGTTTGTGGACAAAATCCTAGAGATGGACCCAAAGTATTGAAATTTGATGTTTTCACTGAACGAAGAAACCCTAGCTCATGCAGGGAAAGGCAAGAAACATGCATTAATGATTAATGATGTGGACGAAGATGGTGCGTTTGCAGATGGATTTCATTTCTACAAGAAAGCTGGGATCAAAAGGGAGTTGAAAAATTTCCTACTATCCTCAAAAGATAAACACCTTATATCTCTCTTCCTTGATTATTATTGTTTTACTATTAGTTAACTTCTTGTCTTTGTTTCTTTTGCTGGGATAAAATCGTTTCTTCCATGACCTCCTAGTGAGGGTTTCCAGTACATCGTAAAGGCTACCAAGGTTTTGCTAGTATATGAAAGATTTGGAAGAACAAAGAAAATTTTGTGGCAAGAGGATTCTCCCAGGAAGAAGCACACATTCAAATTTGGTGCTTTGCGCTCGAGAGGGAGAAGTTGTACTGACATTTATCATGGTACCTGATGATCGAAAGAGCTCCTAATTCAGAGGGAGTAGGCATGCCAAAAAGTTTGAAGGATGTCATTATGTCAAAGAGGAGTCAATAGTGACTTCCAAGTGGATCTACAAGATCTAACCTGCAGCAGATGACGACATAGAGAAGTACAAAGCAAGGTTCGTGAAGATTCTCCTAGAAAGAGGGAGACGATTATGTCAATACATTTGCTCTAGTTGTCAGGTACAATTCTGTATATGTTGATTACATCAGATGGATGTAAAGACATTTTCCTTGATGAAGTAATTGGAGAAGTGTACATAGAACTGCCTCAAGTTTTTGAGGTACATAAAGGAGTCTCCTGCTTACAGAAGAAGGATTTATGGATTAACAAATCAAGGTTGATCTTGTCATTACATGACTTAACAAGAGCATAATCACCCTTGTGACAGAGAGAACGACAGTGGCTGAAGGATATGCTTCAATCACTAAGAAGCAATAGTGGCATGGGGAGCAGCCAGGTCAAAGGAAGCACCTAGTCAAGGTGACCAGAAAGCAGTTGTGATGATGGCTCCAGTAAAGGAATGATTGTGCCAAGGCATGTGGCTCAACATGTGTTGAAGTACCAGCGTGGTATGGTTGGATATGGATTGAAATGATGAAGTGTAATTGCTAGAATATACAAATTTAGATTGGGTAGATAGTATAAAAGACAAAAAGAGTGCATCAGGATGTTGCTTCAGTTTGGGCTATGCTATGATTTCTTCGATGAGTAAGAAGCAGACATCTGTTGCACTTAGTACTGCAGAGGTAGATTATGTTGCAACTAGTTTGGCGAGTTACAAAGCAGCGTGGCTTCAAAATTTACTCATAGGATTGTTTGATTAGGTGCAAGAGATGGCCATGATGACAGGCTGAAGTACATCAAGATCATGGTACCACCACATTTAGGACATTGTATAAAAGGGAGTAGTGAGGCTCCAATGCATTTCTACAGACAAGCAAGATGCTGACATTCTCACAAAGCTTCTGTTCCACGGTGAAGCTTGTACACTTCAGGGACAAACTTATATTAGTTGAGAATGCTTCCCTCAATCAGCGAGAGTGTTGATTATGTAGCATCAAGGGGAAAACATTCTCCCTAGCTTAGGATATTGACAAGTCAAGGGTATTGACGAGGGTCCGTGTAATGTGGCTAAGGAGAATGGCCTAAAGAGCATTAAGGCCTAGAGTGCTCCCTAGGTGGGTGAGTGAGTGCCTTTAGCATCGAGCAAGAGAATTACCATTCAATTAGCATGCAAGAATGGTAAAAGCACAAGGTTTCACCATAGGTCAAAGGTGTTGACCAGGTTGTAGATGATGACTTGGATAATTGGTGACTTTGATTTAAGTGACAACTTGTTGAGCATGATGTCGATGCATAATTATTTCCACATGGTTATGTAATAGAACTTGAGGTGGATGGATTAATCAACATAGCAAGCTCTTTCAACCTTTTTCTTGCAATAGAGAAGTTTTTCAACAAGAGATCATTTGAAGAAGTTATTATGAATACCTCCCTAGCTAAGAGGGAGTGTTGAATTTTTGTAGCTACGATTAGTATTCGAGTAGACCCTTAAAAGAAAATGAAAAGAAGAAAATTTGAAATTTGTAATTGAATTTATTTGCCTCCAAAAGTCAAGTCAGCTCCTCCAAAAGGCCAAGTCGGCTCCTCCAAAAGGTCAAGTTTTCCCTGCATAGAGACACACCCATTTAGGCTCATTTGTTCACTATATAAATACAATTTTTCCTCCTCTTGGCACCAATTCGGATCACACACACACATCTATTCTTTGTTCACACATGCGAAGGAAGGAAGAGACAAACAAAGTTCCTAAGACATAGCTTGAACAAAAATTAAGGCAATAGACTGAACTTCTCTGAGCCATAGTTTGACCAAAATTTTGAGGTTTGACTTGTGTTGATTGCTTGATCTTGTTTGATGAAATTGGATTTGAAGAATCAAATTGTATCTCTTGTTGAATTAGGCAATTTCTCTAAAGAAAAGGTTGCTGGGTTTTACCCTCGTTAGGGTTTTCCTAGGGTAAAAGTTTGCGTCTTTTGTTTTTGGTTGTCTATTTATGATCCTACCACCATTATTGTTTTTACTGTTGAGATCTTCTATGTGTAATTTCTTAATGATGAATATGACACAAGAAGGATTAATTAAATTATCGTTGGAAAGTAATTATCAGATTATAAGTTTCTAAAAATCAACATGTTGGTTACTAAATAGATCGCTGGGTGCTTGAAGGGATTTGCCTAATGGCAATTTTTTTTGCACCATCGATTTTAGTAAGTTTAGAGTCTCCTTTGGAGTTGACCTCTTTGGGTTGCGGGACATCATTTCAATGCGACATTTTAAGTTGCTTTGATTCATCATCTGTTAGAGGATTCAAGAAGCTTGGATGTTTGTTGTACCATCGACCATATCAAACTTCTCAAGGAGTCATGTGGGATGGGATTTAGCGTGGATGCATATTTGGAGCTAGATAGACCGAGGGTAGTGTAATGTTGAGTCTATTTTATTTCAGGGCCATAGATTAAGCAAGAAAGGCGTCTTATTTTGGAGGGATCCTTGGGACTTCACTACTAGGCTCTAAAAGGATTGAAGAGCGCTTTCCTACCAAGAGACTCTCCTTTCCTTGAATAAGAGGTTGACTAGATCATGCTGGAGATTGGTACAAGATGTGCATTTTGTTTTGCTTCATGGACAACTTCTTGAGGACCAGAGGTCCCTTTGATTTTGTCCCACCTTTTGAGATATTGGGATTGTATTTGAATATCAAATTTATTCACAATTTGGAAGCTTTGATACACGTATGTTTTCTTCGATGAGGTCAAGTTTGTCAATTCCTTTTGTCACTCTTAGCGAGAAGACATATGCATGTAGTTCTCTGCCAAAAGATACCTCTTAATTTAAGGATGTTAGATTTTTTAGTGTTGTAGCTCACTATGAGTTTATTGATGCCTTAGTTGCTCTAAAAAAGAGGACATGGTTCTAAATTGTATACACGCTTTCATTTTTCGTTTTGGTTTTCCTTTTTAAGCTATCATATACATTTTCCTTTTTAATATAAGATATTTTACATTAAAAAAACCTATAGCTTTTTCCTAGTGTCGTGGCCTGTTTTTTATTATATATATGTGTGTGTGTGTGTGTGTGAAAAATGATTGCTGAAAATGATGCATTAAAGGATGTCGAAGTAGGTTGTGGCAGACAAGTGGGACACCTACCGACTACAACGGTAAAGAACGAGTAGGTTACACTGTGGAGACTGTGGATTTTGTAGAGTTTGCACGATGATACAAACCTGTTATCGTAAAGCGCTCAAAGGTTATTTGAGGGAGTGCCTCCATAGAATCCTTGACCCCTGACGGTTGACTCAAACGAGCGGCCCAGATTAACTACGGGGGCACTGCTCTGGGATTTATCCCGAACTGCGGAGTCCCCCCGCAGTGAAGACAACAGGCGAGCCCACGACATCAACAAGCGAGCCATCCATGTCATTGTCCACCTCACCTTTCCGTGTCATCTCACCTGTCTTGTCATCTACCTTCATTCGTTCCACTTCCGTGCAATGTCTTTTCCCGCCGAGTCTTATTTCACCTATAAAAAGGGTTTTTGTCCTCATTGTTCGTCCATGTCCGCTCTCGAACAACCAAGTCCTCGACCTTTGAACCACCATCCAAGTCATCAACTGCCTCGTCGGAACCAGGTATTCCGTATAACTGTACTTGAAATTTTCAAAGAAGTTAAAGAAAGGTATTTTGGTTGGGTCTTCCACCCACATTCGCTTAATGGATATAGAAATTGGCATTGTAGACACTGTCTGTTCAGTTGACCATCCACTGTTTTACCAACATGTCATTCTCAACCAGTGTAAATTCCCAATTTACTCTGCTTTAATAAAGTCTGGACTCTTGTCAGGCTTTGTCCCACAAATATACCTGTTCCTAGAGTTCATTCACTGGTTAGTCTTTGCTATGTACCCTTAGAAGTGTTTTGTGATGAATCAGTTAGTGGAAAATATTTTTCAAGTATCTGCTCAGTTAATTAGGCAATCTCTCTGTTATTCCTCTGCAGAATCATATTTAGGTTTTTCTGATGAATCCCTTTCCACATATTTTCAAGAGTTGCCGGAACCTGAGTTCACTCAGATTATGTTTTATTTAATGCCTGAAAAGGCATAGTTTTCCCTGGATTCAGATAAATTCCCTCTAAGCCTATTTACTGAAGACATGAGACCAAGTCTCCAAATTTTGCTAAAATTTTGGGTAAAGAAGATGCTATAATGATAGATAGGGCAATTTTGGGGATGTTTGCTTTAATGATGAAGCCTGGGGTGGTTTTAGATATTCCCACTTACTTGGAGAATTCTATAAACAATCAATTCATGAGGTTGTCACTTACTCAGAGTTTTAGGTTTCCATCCCTGGTTACTTACTTATTTCTGTATAGTCATGTGGACGGTTTTACTCAGTTGGGATTAAATATTGTCTATGT
Source organism: Pinus albicaulis (assembly GCA_034641835.2). NCBI lineage: Eukaryota > Viridiplantae > Streptophyta > Pinopsida > Pinales > Pinaceae > Pinus > Pinus albicaulis. The sequence goes on from CM076582.1 coordinate 622,828,256, forward strand.
AAATAAAAATAAGCAGTCAGTGGTCTTTTGGACAAATTTAGTAAGGAAAGAGGAGGGAAATGAGGGTATGTTTGATTTTACTTCTTTCTTTCCTATTGTGTACTCACTTTTGAATGGATCACCTGCTCCTCGGTTGCTGCCCAAAGTTCAGACATTTTTGCAATTAAGCAAGGATGTAAAGTTTGGGAATTGGTTTGCCTACGAGGGACACACTGAGATCAGATTGTATGGAGTTGATGTAGAACCTTTCAGACTTCCTATTTTTGTTCCTATGAGAATGTTTTCCTTTGAGTTCATTAGGAAAATTCTGAATGTGGACCTGTGGAGAAAGTGCAAAGAGTGAATGTCTCCATAAGCAAATGATGCAGAAGCAGGAACCTCTTTTGTCCCAGGATCTCAAGCCACTGCCACTCAATGATCAAATATTTTATTTAATGTTTTACTTTGTTTTTATGAAGAAACTTTTAATTTTTAATGATGATGTAATGACTGAAAGGAAGTAGTTTGAGAAGCTAACAATTTTATAACTGTCCATTTTGTAATATTGTATTTAAGACTTTTTCAAAAGAGGAAAGAGGTTCTGGACTTTGGTCCTCAGAAGTTTTGCAGAATTTTGTACTTTACCTTTATGAGATCAATAAAGCTTTCTGAAGATTTTCCAGCATTTGATGACTGTGATGAGTTTTTCCTGTTCCATCTTATGTATGTTTCTTCTCTTGGAATAAAGTAATGTAGCTTCTGGTATTTAATACATCTGTGAGTTAGAGTAAATTTCCTTAAATGTGCTCCTTTATTCTGATTTCATTTCATGCAACCGTTTTCTACCAAAACCAGAGATAATAGTTTCTGTGATCACAACATATTGTTAATGGTTTTCCACCAACATTTCATCTTTTCTTATTCATTCACATTTATCATTTAAAGGCACTTTGAAGGGTTTTTTCTCTTGTAAAGATTAAAGGGTTTAAGATATAAATTCTGGGGTTACAATATGAGGGGACAACAAACAATTTCAATTATAAGTTAAAATAAATGTCCTGGGCACTGATCTCCTTACAACCAGAGATTGTCTCCCAAGGAACAACACCTAGCAATTATGAATTAAACCTCTATGAACCAATTTTATGAATGTTAACACCTAAAGAGTTCATAATGAGCTTGCACACAGATTTTGTCCTACACAATGACCAAATAATGAATGCACTTGTAAAGAAACATGGCAACTAGAGCCTCATTGGTGTTGATTTTCTAGTGCAATCAAGACTAGTACAACTTTTCAAACTGATAAGTACTTCGAATGATACAATAGACTTGTTTAGTGCATTCCAACAATTATACATGATAAATTGGAGCCATTAACTTCTTTAATAGAGCAATAGAGACCACAGTAAAATAATAAGACATGAGACACTAGAAATTAGGTCAATGACCATGGGAAAAACACTAAAGGGGAAAACCCAATTAATGAGAGAGAGTTCAATTCATCAAAATGTACATCAAAATATTCCAGTCAAAAATTCCAATATCTGACCTCAATAAATGCCAAGTCAAATTAGTAAAATGAGAGAGAAATAATCAATGCTAGTCCAAGTCAAAGATTGCAAAAGAGGGTATGATTTTCAGCTTGAGGCAGTTGGTCAAAGGGCTGAAATTTGGCCTGGAATAACATAGTCAAAGCTCGGTCAAGGTTCCACAATTGACCTATGGTCAATGACCCAAAACAGAGATATATCATCAATCAAACCTAGTCAACAAATCATAGATAAACTTGGTCTCCAAGATTAGTCAAGAACTTGATCAAACAACATCAGATAGTTGTAAGTCAACGCTAGTCAAACATGAGTCAAATAGTTGGTCAACACAAAATGAATCTTTTCATTCTTCTCCTTGCACGTGTGAATAGAACTACTAGTTTCAAATCGAATGGATGGGATGGATGGATGCCAAATGAGGTCAAATGAACTCCAATTTATATGAGTGCTAGGAGGAGGGTTTTAACCTCGGGGTCGAACCCATTCAATGAGTGGGGTTGACTTGTGAAAATAGGGCAGACTTGGTCAACATATGAATTCATAATTTCTTCTTTGATTTACCAATTAAAATACCAGCCGTAGCTACTAATTTTTAACACTCCCTCTTAGCTAGGGAGGTATTTTTCATTCTCTCTCTCTCTCAAGATCAATCTCCCTGTCCAATCCATTGGTCTCTTAGTGATAACGCAAGGGAGATCAAATGTACGAGTCTCATCATAGGGAAAGATACATAACATCAAACTCATCCCATAAGCCAAAACCCAATGGTGACCATAAGATCAATGAGGCCAACCTCCCCAACCATATGAAATGGTTTCTCAGTCAAGCACAATGACCCAAGAGAGTACACAAAATCAATCTTGTCGACCAAGTCCACTTAGTCTCTTAGTCAAACACAATGACTCAAGGAAGAGAACTCAACATCAATCTCCCCGACCAACCTACTAGTTTCTTAGTTAAACACTGACTCAAGGGATTCATCACGATCAAACTCTCTGACCATAACAATGGTCTCCTTGCCAAACCCAATGACCTAAGAGAGTACATAGGGTCCATCTCCCCAACCATAAACAAGGGTCTCTCGGTCAAGCTCATTGACCTAAGGGAGGAATCCCTATCTCAATATGAAACTCCCCAAATATATAGTCTCTTGGTCCACGAACCAAGGGATGAATCCTGATCTCGATGTCAAAAGGGTCAATCTCCCTGAGCATATGGTCTCTCAATCAAATACAATGACCCAAGGGAGAGTACTCAAAGTCAGTGTCCCTAACCTACGAATCTCTTGGCCAAACATAATGATCTAAGGGATCACTCCAGGCCTCAAAACCAAACTCCCCAACCATATTAGTTTCTTAGTCAATCTCAATGACCCAAGCGAGTAACCAAAAGAATCTTCCCAACCATAAATCGTGGTTTCTCAGTGAAGCCCAAGGAAGATTCATGATTTTATACAGTGAAAGCTCTCTTTCTTCAAGAGGAATTCTCAGCCAATCCAAGCTTACAAAAGTAAGCAAGCTTCATCTAGGACAATGGCTTAGTCAAAACATCAACAACCTAGTCATCAATAGAAATGTATTCAATCCTCACAACTCATCATAGGACAACATCCTAGATATAATGATACTTGATCTCAATGTGCTTCGACCTATTATGAAAAACAAGATTTTCATAAAGCTTCACACAACTTTGATTGTTACAATATACCACAGTCGATTCCAACACTTGATCAAACAATCCAATAAACAACTTACGAAGCCACACAACTTCACAACAAGCTGAACATGCAACTATATATTCTACTTTAGCCGTGCTAAGAGCAAAAAAAGTTTGCTTCTATCATTCAATACTATTATTATCACTTTGCATTCAAAATTTTTATTTCATATCAGAGCCTAAGCCAAAACTGAAACCAAAAGTGTTTTTTCTATCATCAGTGCATGCATCCCAATCAACATCAGTGGAATCATGTTGCTACCATTTTCCATTAGAAACATATCTCAAACCATAATTAATGGTACCACACGGATATCTCAATGTGAAAATATGACAAATCTAACAAGGGTGACAATAAGAATAGTAGAAGAAAATAGTTTGAGATTGATCACAATGAAGACTATTTGTAATTGACTACATTATTATTCAAATTTTCTATCATTCAACACTATTATTATCATTTTGCATTCAAAATTTTTATTTCATAGCAGCGCTGAAGCCAAAACTGAAACCAAAAGTGCTTTTTTCTATCATCAATGCATGCATCCCAATCAACATCAATAAAACCATGCAACTGCCATTTTCCATTAGAAACATATCTCAAACCATAATTAATGGTGCCACACATATATCTAAATATTTGTTTATGTGTGCAACCCAACACACATGTCGGGGCTCAACCAAGAATTGGCCCAATGCATTCACAACATAGCAAATATCAGGTCTAGTGTTCACCATATAATTCAATGAGCCAATCAATTTGCGATACCAGATCAGAATCAAATCTTGTGGCCTCTTCAAATTTGTCATCATAGGAGTGTCCATGGACCCACAGTCCATTATACCAAACTTTTGAAGGATCTTCAACAAATATTTCATTATTTGTTTTTCACACTTCTAATCTCAGGTAGTCATGTGTTAGACCAAGATCCTTTAACCAACCCCCTCTTACACTAGACAAAGAGGTCCTCAACCCTAGCCAGAAATCAAAATCATGGGCGCATCTTCAACAATGGATCAACATCGCTCTTTTGTATAACCAAATAGCCTTCAACTTGAGAGTACCATGCACGAGGTGTCTATCTTTATATTCTTCTTCCTCTTCTTGAGACAATCCTTCGCTTGACACTTCCAACCATCTTCATTTTGGAAATCACAACTTGCTTCTTTTCGACATAGATCAAAACAAGTTTTAATCTGGTTGATTTATCTGCTCCCTTTGAGTCCGATATCTCTCCACATGAGTCTTCTTGTCACAAGCTTTGTTCTTCCAAACTTTTCATCTATTGCCACAACCTTGGCAGGTTTTATCATGTACCTGCAACCCTGACTAGGAGGCCAAGAAAGAAAAAACACAACCAAGAAAGATATACAAGGACAAGAAGAATAATGGCAATAATAAAGATTTAAAATAAGAGAGATACATGATACTTATATTTTGAGACCATGTCGACTCCCTCTCGATCTTTAGCCTTCTTGCAAATGATGTCATTCCTTCTTTGTTGGAGCTAGGGTTTCTTCAATCAGTGGAAGTAATGAATCCTAGGGTTTTGTCCATAAACCCTAGGGATTTCTTATCCAAGCCTTGTTGCTTGCTAAGGTTTTTGATCCCTAGATCTTTAATTATTAGAATTAATGATGATCCTTTATCTATAAAACCATTGTAACAACAACAACAGCCGCTTCTTGCAATAAGTTTCGTTATCTAGGTGTTAGCCTTATACCCAAACATTCATGCAACCACTTAACATGACTTCAGCTATTTATGACTTTATCAAGAGAGGATTTGGTCTATAAGGTTTGAAAAGGAATTCAGATAAGTGACATCTTCAGATTTATCAAGAATTTTAAAGAAGGTAAATAAGGTGACTTTGCTTTCAATGTTATATCATGATAACTCGACATCTTCTTGGTCTTATTCACGATTTCAAAGTAATATCTTGTCTTCATGCAACTTTCCAATAAAAGGCACACAATTCCTTCTATTTTAACAATCACGTATTCTTGCTTAAACATAATCTAGTTCCTCAATCAAGTAGTCTTTTTTCCAACTGTACTTCAACCTTGAAGAGGCACTTGACCTCCTTTTTTTTTTTTCGTTTCATCAAAAGGTGTTACGATAAGATTAATCATCCATAAAGAAAACATTGTTCTCCAAGAAATCTTGCACATCTTAAGACACAAGGGTTACTTTTTTCACAACTTGAATCAAAGAGATTTCCAAGACCATTTTCATGTCATATATAAAAAATATTTCCGAGAAGATTATGCATCAGAGATGAAGAGAGTTCCTAAAGTTCAACACTTCAGCCTTCAATCTTGATTGGCAATTGTTGATGGTAATCTTTGTAGTTTTCAATTTCAGAGTTAGTGACTTCAACACTTTATACACAGTCATCAACCCATACTCATCAATAGGTGTATGCACAACTGTCCTTGGATTGTCATAGTACTAGGTCTCCTTTCCTTCTCCCAAGGCTTAATATCCATGGATTATATCATTCTTCTAATGTGCTAACATCAATGACATATCTTTCTTACGTAATGCAACATTTTCAAAGAAGAGCATAGTTACATGTTTCCCTTATATGGCTATCTCATGATTCGAGTCAAAATCTAATTTTTTATACCAATCCTTGAAGGGTTCCTCCAAAAAAATTATCTTGTGGTCCCATGGCTAATTTATAACGACTCTTTATACTCCAAAAATCAACAAAATTCAAGTTCTTTTATAGAGCTATATTTAGCCCTTGGACATAGCCTTCAAGAATATGCCAAAGAAAAACAATGATAGCAAATTTAGAGATTGCAGACACATACCTTTGATGCAGATCATATTAATTGTAGATCAAACCACCTCCTTAGATGATGCATATTGTAGCCATAAGTCCAAATTCTAGAATTCACAAAGAATGTTTCACTCGAATTTCTTCAGGCATAAAACATCTTGGATATTTTCTTTTAGGTTTTGTCATCATGATTCCTTAATGGATCATTGTAACACATGATTTCTTTAAGAGCTCGTACATGGATGACTTTCAAGCCGAGTAATGATTCAAGTGACCTTGCAAAACTCTTTTGCACTCAGTAGATAAGAGAGAGTGACATAATTTTGAAAGATCACATTTGTAATGTCCTACTTTACATCAGGCTTTACCACAAATTTGTTAAGTTTAATAACTGTCATGAATCTGTCATCAGTCCTTTCCAATCCATTCCTAAGCATCTTCGGCTTAGTGAGAATCATCAAGGTCAACAAGTATCAAGTCAATTTTTCATAAGATTTCCACAGGGTATCTTTTAATTGTCCATACACTTAGTAAAAATCTTGAATTAGGTGAATTTAGGCCATCTTCACTTGTCCCAAAAAGGTCGATCTTCACCACAAAATAGACTTAGAATTTACCTCAGAATGGGCTCAGATATTATCGCTGAAAAGGCTCAAACTTCACTTTAGATCCTTGTGCATTTTCACAGAGATCATTGTTCCATAGATATTATAGGCTCAACCTTGATCACTTTCAGACCTTGTTTCACAGAGAGAAGAGGCTTGGACTTGTCTATTTCACAGAGATGAAGGATCTTGAACTTGTTACTTTCTCCAAGAGGTTCAAACTTTCACATGATAATTTCAAATTTCTCACAGAGATTATAAGCTTCAAACTTGGTCACCTTCCACAAATGTAGAGAGTTTGCAATTGACACTTTCCACGAAAAACAATAATTTTCCTTAATCTTAACACGTTCAAAAACCTTGATGCAATGAATGATCTTAGCCCTCGATTTTCTTACAAACTATGGTATAGGATTTTGGCCTTCCACAAACAAGTATTTTTGTTCTTTTTACAAATAGCACTTTTTTAGACTTAGGCCTACATAGGGATTCCTCAAAAAGGTGATCTCAATGCTATTTTCTTCACCATAACTCTGATACCATGTTGATTTTCTAATGAAATCATGACTAGTACAAATTTACAAACTGATAACTACTTCCAATGATACAATATAATTCTTTAGTGCATTCCAACAATTATACATGAAAAATTTCAATCATTAACTTCTTAAGTAGAGCAATAGAGATCATAGTAAAACAATAAGAAGAGACACCATAAATTAGGTCATTGGTTAAGGAAAAACCACAAGGAGAAAAATATCAATCTTTGACCTCAATAAATGCCAAGTCAAATTAGTCAAACGGGAGAGGAATAGTCAATGCTGGTCCAAGTCAAATTCTGCAACATAGGTGCAGAATTTTGGCCTGAGGCAACTAGTCAAAGGGCTGAAATTCAACTTGCAATAGAAAAATTTAAAGCTCATTCAAGGTGCCACAGTTGACCTACGATCAACTCTCAGTGAACGACCCAGAACAAAGATATATCTCCGGTCAAACCCAATAAAACAATCACAGATAAACTTGGCCTCCAAGATTAGTCAAGAACTCGGTCGAACAACAAGAAATAGTCCCAAGTCAATGATGGTCAAACATAAGTCAAATAGATGGTCAACATAGAACAAATCTTTTCCTCCCCACACTTGTGAATAAAAATGCTAGTTTCAGATCGAATGGATGATATGGATGGATGCCAAATAAGGTCAAATGAACTCTAACTTATATGAGTGTTAGGAGGAGGGTTTTGACCTTGGGGTCAAACCCATTCAATGAGTGGGGCTGAATTGTGCAAATTGTTGAATAATGTTGTCATTGAGGCCAACCCTAAAGTTTGAATTTGATTAAACACTTGTCATTGAGGCCAAATTGTTAATGAACACTCTTATATTTGTCTAAATTACGTCAAGTTGGAAGCTCCACTAAAATATTGTTGGAAACCTTAGCTCTAGCGTTTGGGTGTCTTGGTCAATGGACATACCCAAAAATTTTTCAAGGTTTTTGAAGGAGAAAATCATAGAAGTTTCCCTAGAGATCCTCACCAATGCATTCTCCTCGTCAAGCCGATTTCGGTGGTATGTGGCACGCCTCGAGAGGTCTCCAGGTTTGAGAGATATTCTCACTTGAAGTTGACTAACTCCATTCTTTGGCAAAAACCATAATACCATGGTCAAAGGTCAAAGGAAAATCAAATGAATTGTTTTAATTAAAATTGAAATTGAAATTAATTATATTAATTATTAAAGTATAAATGGATTAAAAAGAAACATTATTAAAAATAAGAGGTTAACATTATTTTTAAGTATAAACAAAATTTTATTTTAAATTAAAGTATACAATGATTAACATTATTTTTAAAAGTTATCAAAAGAATAAAAGGTATCAATCCTATTTTAAATCAAAGTTATTAAACACAAATGTCTCCCTAACCTATGATATTCGTTGCCCTAAAATCTAGTTATTCAATGTCTCATAAAAACCTTTCTTTATCTATAAAAGGAACATCCATTATGCCTTCATTAAGAGCGTAAACATGAATATAAATTCTTGACAAATAATTCTGAACTTTCTAAACCCCTGTGGTGAGAACAAACTATCTGTGGAAGGGTTTCGATTCTTTTGTTTTTGTTTGGGTTGGGATTCATTCTATTGCAGGGAGGAGCATAACTTTGAGGGTGACACATCTTTAGACCTTACCATGTGACTATAAGCTATAGCCCTAAACTCTGCATCTACGGATTAAAAAGAAGGTTCACCTTTGCATTTAGTTATCTCTGCAACCTCAAAAGGTAGAGCCTTACATCCTCTTTTCTGGCATTTGGTTGGGTCTATTTATTATTTTTGTTTTGGATTGAACTTGGTGGCTCAACCCTTTGTAGTGCATGCAAGCCGGGTTATAATTACAACAATAAGACATTTTATTCGTTCCTTTGGGAACTTCTTGGGAAACATTATTGCAAGTGGCCCTTTAGGGTATTAATTTCTAAGAAAGCACCCTCGACCTTGTCCTAGAAGGAATGTCAAAGTCTGTTGAACTCCTGACTAACACTAATGAGCCTCAGATGTTGATAATCAAAGTAGTGAATATTGTTGATGAGGAGCTTATTGGGTAGACGTAAATTCTTCATGTTGACTCTAGGTCCCGATGTGCATACTGTGCAATGGTTTGATTTGGCTTTGTGATTGAGCAAAGATAGGATTGTGTATGAGGTATGATTGTATAATGGTTAGATTGAGTAGAGTTGAGCAGTGACGCTGCTAGGGCTTGATGTGATATACATACGGAGTAGAGCATCAAAACTTTCATTAGTGTCTTTTTATATTAATTCAGAGCACATGGGGGATCTAATTTGAAAATTGTGAAACATGGTCTGCCGACTCATTACGGTGGCAGGGTGGTGCATGGGAGGAGTATGGAGTCTCCTTCAGGTTGGAGCCTGAGAACACTTTAGGGTAGTAGGGTGGTGCTAGGGCAAGTTGTATCTTGCACATGGCGTTGGAGCATCTGTCTAGTTGCAGCTGGTACACAAGGTGTTGGAGCATCCGTCAGGTTGGAGCCTGAGATCTAGGGTGTTGGTGCATCCTCCTAGTTGCAATCAGTAAAGAGGGTGTTGGAGCATAATACAGGTTGGGCCTGCAAATCAGGGGGTCAGAGCCTCCTTTAGTTGGAGTTGAAAACTTGATGTAATTATTTTTGAAGACAAATATTAAGAAACGTTCAGTAGTTTTTGACATGGAGGGGGTTTTCCACCTAAAAATCTTTGTGTCTAATGTCTTGAATATTGTGCATTGTTGAATGATATTCTTTACTTTTCATGTGACATTAATGAATGCTTATATTTATCTGTTGCTAATGGTAATGAACACTCTATGAAGGAAAATAAACTAATTGTAAGTGAAATACTGATTCATCCCCCCCCCCCCCCCCCTCAGTGTTTCCAACAATTAGTATAAGAGCAGGTTCATTTAGTAGCAACTTAACAACTAGAAGGTAGATATTAGAGTACAAATATTCGAAAATCAAAGAAGCAAGCCACCAGGTGTTCAAAGGAAGTTCCAGGTATTGAAATAATTTTAGATCCTATTACCATTCACAAAGAAATCACACAAGAAGAAATTCATGGATAGGGATAATAGGAAGGAATCTATTGAAGAAGAAGATGAAGAGATGAATGAGATCGAATTTCAAAACAAAATTGTTAGAATTATAAAGGAGCTCAATGTTGCAAAAAAAAAAAGTCAAATTTTTGGAAGCCAAACCGAAGATAGCAAAATAATATGCCAAAAGCTTTAATAAGAGGAATGAAGAATAAAAAGAGATCTCATCAACCTTCAAGTACAATTGGAAGTGTTGGAAATTGTAACTAGATCTAGTCTTCATAATGACCAAAATTGTAATCATAACGTTGTATACTTTGTATAGAGAAAGAGAAAGAAAGAATTTTATTTATCTATTTATTTTTTTAATGTAAAGCATGGGTTTCATGCTTAAGTCTAGGCCAAAAGCATGTTCTTCATGCTTTTAGGTCTTTCTAGGAGAAAGAATAATTTATGTCATGTAGTATAGTCCCATTTGGACTCATTGGAACAAAGAAATACATTGATTTTGTCAGGAAAAAACCATTTATTCCTCCTAGACCAATTCATCCCCATTAAAGGACAATTCGACCTAAGGGCGGGCTATTCATCTTCTCAAGAAGGCATTAAATACAAGGAGCTCAACTTCATTTGAGACACACATCAAATACAAGTTCAATCTGCAATAACAAAGGAGAAAAAGAGTTACAAAGGACAAAGACAAGAAGTTGAAGTGTCTTGGGACTCTCTCCCTCTCCCTCCATACATGCGAATTTAGGGTTTTGTTGTTGCCAGTTGCAGGAGGCCGAAATTGCAGGGTTGGAATTTTGAGGTACAATTTTAGGGCCAACAATCTTGGACGAAGTTGCAGTAGGCCGAAGTTTGGAAGCTGCCTTAAAGAAGACTTTGTTGGGGGTTGAGTTGGTGCTTGGGAGGATCTTGGGCTTTGGTCTTTGGGTCTTGGAAGTCTCATTGTGAGAAGATTCTATAAGAAGAGAAGCATTCTTTTTGGGTTTCCTCTTGGAGGTGTTTTTCCCTGGCTTGGAGCCTATATCTTGTGTACTTTGTCTTGTTGTGATCTTCATTGTTTTGGTAATTGCTTGATCAACATGAACTAATAAAGTAATAAAAGACCAACATATATCACAAGTAATTATCAAGTTAAGGAAAATCATCTATAATTCATAAGTCTCCTGGGTTTCCCACATGGTTTCAAAGCTAAGGTGCAAGAAGGAGATTGAAGATCACATCTTAGTTGGCACTATGAAAAGGGTTATTGTTGGAAATACTGAGAGGGGGGTGAATCACTATTTCTTTTCAATTGTTAATTTTTGCCAGTTAGATTCTTCACAATTAAAAACAGAGAGGTGTATAATAATATTATTATTAAGGATCAATAAGAACTTCAATCCTTTTTCAAATAATTGAGTACAATAGATGTGTGAGGGCACCAACCCTTCAATGAATCAGACACCAACCCTTCAATGAAACATGCACCAACTTGGACTTTGATGAGGCTCCGACCTCTAGGGCTTTGACCCTATCTTCTCAAGGCACCAACCTTGTGTTTAGGAGCTGCTACTTCAAGGGCACCAATCCTGCTTTGCTTCGTTATCGAATGATTAATTCAAAGGTGCTCTATTGCATCAATCTGCACCAAACTGCACCAGCTATTCTAAACCATACTTCTTCATCAATTTTGCACCAATGTTCTTGCACTAAGACTTCAGCACTGCATCGAGATTTTTTCACCACATCAAGACACCAAGAATTCAGTACTGTACCATGCCAAGGCTTTTGCACCACAGATTTTCCAACGTCCTTACTGCATCAGAATTTTAGCAACAATATCATGCTGCACCAAATCTCAGATTCGAAGGTATGATGATGTCTAAGACTGGGCCTGCAAGTAATCCAATCTTTCCAATTATCCGAGCTTTATTCTGTCACTTGTCCAAATGTCTGAAGTGTGCACAGTTCCGAGGGTGACTGAAGGTATGAGCCACAGTAGTCCTTCCACAAATCTGAGGGTAAGCAAGATAACACAAGTCTGTGGTTTATTCACTTGTGTTGACTGTTGAGACCACAGTTTCGAGGAAAAAATACAACAAATAGTCCCGAGGGGGATCACAAGTTCCGAAGCTGTTACAGCTGAAGCAGGTCCGAAGGTGATCACAGTGGTATGCTGCGTGTAGATTAGATTTCCTGTAGCTGCTTTAGTTATCAAACATCCCAGAAATATTCCAGACCCATCCGTAGTCTCTTTTCTTTTATTAAATGCTTTCTCTATTTTAAGTTCACGAGTTGTGAACTGTACTATTCCTTTTTGTGTTTTATCACCGAATTGATTGAGAGAAAATGAGGTTTTAAGATCTTATTAATACACATAGGATGTGAGACACGACCTTATGAGGGAGGCCAACATTAGGGATAGGGCATAGGTCGGCTATATGTCAAAAATAAGATAAATAATCTTCAAAAATCAGTTTCTCCTAGACTATTTGGAGTTTCAGGCCAAGTAATAGCTCATTAGAAAGGAAAAATTCTATTCTAGATGATGGTGAATGTTTCATACATAAATTCTGCCTCCAAGATAGAGAAAAATAATTCTTAATGTGACTGGTCATTTATTTGTGCAGAAATGGAGGTAGGGCAGAATGTCTTGGTATTCTTTATGGTTTGATTCTTCATCATAAGGTTATTATGGCATAGTGATATATATGTATTCCATCATCCATCATCTAATCCTTCAACAAGTATGATCATTCATCATCATCAAGCATCTTATTTCCATCAATGACAACTTAGATTAACAATCTCCCCCTTTGTCATTGGATGGCAATATTTTCCTTCTCTCCCCCTTTGACATCAATGGCAATGGGGTCCCAATGTGCTCCCCCTGATATGCTGCTCCCCCTATCATGTTGTTCCTTCTGAGATGCTGCATGATTTAATGTGATGCAAGAGCAATGACCCACATCTTTTGTTGAAGATACTCAAATGCTTCTCGTGGAAGGGATTTTGTAAAGATATCTGCAATTTTCTCTTTTGTATTGATGTAGTCCAGCTTGATATTTTGTTCAGCAACTTGTTCACGGAGAAAGTGGTATTTGATTGGAATATGTTTGGTCTTTGAGTGCATCACCAGATTCTTTGAAATACTAATGGCACTAGTGTTGTCACAAAAATTATTAATTGGTTGCTTAGTTTTTATGTTGACATCCTTCAGGGCTTCTTTCATCCATAGAATTTGTGTACAACAATCGTCAATAACTGTATTTGGCTTCAGTTGTAGAAAGAGATATATATGATTGCTTTTTGCTGAGCCAAGATACAAGACAATCTCCCATAAAGAATGCATTTCCATTGGTACTTTTTTGATCATCCACGCTTCTAGCCCAATCAACTTCAAAGTAAGTTGTCACAATAAGATTTGAACTCTTAGGGTACCAAAGGCCCATATCAGCCGTTCCTTTTAGATATCTGAGAATTCTCTTCACTGCTGCTAGATGGGATTATTTAGGATTTGACTGAAATCTTGCTACCATTCCTACTGCTTGCATAATATGTGGTATTGTAGCAGTTAACTATAGGAGAGCTCCAATTATTGACTTGTAAAGAGTCGCATCTATGAGAGGGGTATCATCATCTTTACTTAATTTACAATCTGTGGTCATCAGTGTGCTCATAGGTGCACAATCTTCCATCCCATATCTTTTGAGCATGTCTTTAAGATATTTTTCTTGAGATATAAACATGCCTGCAGAGGTTTGAGATATTTGTAGCCCAAGAAAGTAAGACAACTCACCAATCATTGGCATTTCGAATCTTTTGGACATATTTAGAGCAAGTTCATGGCTCATCTCATCATCATTGCTAGCAAAGATTAGATCATCAACATATACAAGAGTGATCAAAAGTTTTTCCTTATCCATCTTCATGTAGAGATTGCTACCTACTACTCCCTTTTTGAAACCTTCTTGTTGCAGATAGTGATCCAACTTTGCATAACATGCTCTAGGGGCTTGTTTTAATCCATACAAGGCCTTTCTCAGTTTGCATACAAAGTGTTTTCCTTCGGCAAGATCAAAATTCTTTTGGTTGCTCCATGTAAACTTCTTCCTTGAGATCTCCATTCAGGAATGTTGATTTTACATCCATTTGGTAAACCTTGAATCCTTTTGAGCAAGTAAATGCCAAAAACATTCTTATGACTTCCAATCGAGCTACTGGTGCAAAGGTTTCTTCGAACTCAATTCCTTCAATTTGCGAGTATCCTTTGCAGACAAGTCTGGCTTTATTTCTGATGATTTTTCCATCCTCCTTCATCTTGTTTTTGAATACCCATTTTGTTCCAATTATATTTTTATCTTTTGGGTGAGGTACCAGCTCCCAAGTTTCATTCTTTTTGATTTGAGACATTTCTTCTTCCATGGTCTTTATCCAATAAGGATCTTTTCTTGCTTGAGGAATTTTTTTAGGTTTTATTAGAGATAATAGAGCAACATCATATTTTCTTGGAGTGTTTGTCATCCTTCTTCGAGTTTGAATTCCTTCATCTATTTTCCTGATAACCTGTTCTTCCGGATGATGTTTTTGAATGAATTTGATCTTAGAAGGAGTTTGTGAAGGTTCACTTTCAGTTTCTCCATCCTCCTCTTCTTTTTATGGCTATTCTTCACTTTCTTCAAGGAAAGACTCAACTTCATGATCTTCAATTCTCTTTTCTGGAAGACCTTCATCAATCTTCACAACAATGCTTTCCACTATTTTCCGTAGACGATTGTTGTAACATTTGTAATCTTTGCTCCTTGTGGAGTATCCAAGAAATATTCCTTCGTAAACCCTAGAATCAAATTTTCCTGGTGATTCATCATTTATTTTTATGAAGCATTTGCTTCCAAAAATCTTGAAATATTTTACTGAAGTAGGTCTTCCTTTCCATAATTCATAAGGAGTCTTTTCATTATTTGGTCTTATTTGTGTTTGATTTAAGGTATAAAATCTTGTCTTGTTGTGTAACCAGCTCCAAAAAGAGAAGAAAAGAGATATAAACGCCTTAGAAATGAGCCACTTCGAGGGGGAAACCTCCAATACATTACATAAATGAACAATTCTTGGATGATACAATTTACAAAACCTCCTTTCTATATATAGGAGTACATGGGGCCATAATGTAATCCTAGCCGACCTAACAATAATAATTTAAGGGCACAATAATAACAATATGGGGGTTACAGGGGTACAACAATAATGATAAGGGGGGTTAGACTAACATAATTAGGGACTACACTATTAATATAGGGGCTTAACACGTCCCAACTGCTTCTCTCTAAAATTTTGGTTGCAAATTAGCTGCTAGTAGCATTGCCCTTGCCATTTCTTGAACAGTTCGGTTCCTTATTTCAAATACTCCATTTTTCTTGGGTGTCCTAGCAGTAGAGAATTCTCTTTCGATTCCATGCTCTTTACAGAATTCATCAAATTATTTTGAGGCAAATTCTCCTCCTCTATTTTTTCTAAGACATTTGATCTTAGAATCTTTCTCATTTTCAATGAGAGCTTTAAGATTATTAAAACATTCAAATGCTTTAGATTTATATTTTATGAAATATACCCACATCATTCTAGTATAGTCATCAACAAATAGAGAAAAGTATCTTTCACCTTGAAGAGCCACAGTTCTAGTTGGCCCACATAAATCTGCATGAATTATTTCCAGAGGTTTTGATGTTGAGAACTCCTTAGTTTTGTGGCTAGTTCTGGCTTTCTTTCCATGTTGGCATGGGCCACATACAACTTGATTTGGCTTGCACATTTTTGGAATGTCCCTTACTGCATTAATTTTGATGATGTTGACTAGGTTATCAAAACTTGTATACCCCAATCGCTTGTGCCATAACCAACTTTCATCTGTTTGACTTAAGTAACATTTATCTCCTTGGATTTTACTGAGAATCTAAACATTATCTGGTGTTCTTACTCCTTTTGCCACAAGTTCTCCTGAGGACAATAGTAATAATACCCAAGAAAAATAGTTTGGTACCTGTTGTAATAGCCATAGCTTGAACCAACATTCTTCCTTGGAGTTGCTCTTTCTTCAATTCTTTGTTTTGAGATGGGCCTTTGTTCCTGACAAGACGACTTTTCTTCTTTTGGATGGCAAGAGATTATGTTGGGATAACTCCTTGCATTATTCTTTGTACTTGATGATTCTCCTTTGAAATCAATTCCAGATTTGTCATGTTGAGTATTAAGAATGTTATCAAGTGCTTGAGAGCTTTTCCAACTCCTTTTGACTTGCTCCAATTCCTTTCGTAGAGATATTATTTCAGCTTCACGTTTTTCATAGATATCATCCTTCTCTTTTAGCTTATTGTTCAAGAAGTCTTCCCTTCTTTTTGCTTCCTCATTTTCTACTTTGAGAGAAATTATCTTCTTTCATAGATTCTCATTTTCCTCAATGGCACTCATTAGTAATTTATCCATGTTTCCTTCATCTTCCAGTTCTGAATTATCATCATTTGTGAATGCCATGAATAACACCTCTTTGCTTCCAACATAGTTATTTTCGTCATCTGATTCATCATCACTTTCTTTGTGATGAGTCATATTTCTAGTTGATTTCTTTTTTATGACTACAAATTCATCTTCCTCAGACTCATCTTGTTTGGAGAAGAGGTTCTTCTTATTAAACCCTTTCTTTTTGTACATCATCCTTTTAGAGTCCTCTTCATCATCAATATCATGTTTATGAGGACATTTTGCAGCGTAATGACCTATTCTTCCACATTTGAAACAAATAAGAGGGTGCTTACCTTTTAGCTTCGATCCCTTCTCAAGTATTCATACAAATTGAGCTAATTCGGTTTCAGCATCAGAGTCATCGTTGTTTCTATTCCATCCTTTTCCTCTTTTTGTTGATTTTGAGGCTTTGAATGCTACTTCTTTGAAATTTGGAATTCATTTCCTCATCTCATAGGCAATGAGAATTTCATGAAGTTCATCCATCTTGAGAGTATCTAGGTCCTTCATTTCTTCTATGGCACTTACTTTGGAGTCAAATCTATCAGGAAGAGATCTCAGGATTTTTTGAACAATAGTGCTTTCTTCAATATTTTCTCCTAGCCCTTTAAGGGAGTTAACCACTTCAGCTACTCAGAGGAAGTATGGTGCAATATCTTCTTCGTCATCCATTTTCAGACTCTCGAATTGTCTTCTATAGGTTTGAAGCTTTGCCTTCTTAACTTTGGAGTCCCCATCATACAGGGCAACCAGCTTATTCCATACTTCTTTGGCCGAGTCACAGTTCATGACTTTCGTGAATTCGGAATCGGTAATTCCACTAGTGATGGAATTTAAAGCTTTAGCATTAGCAATGTAGGCTTTTCTTTGTTCTAGATCAGTTGGAAGACTGGAGGGAGCTTTGTACCCATCCAAAACAGAGTGCCATACTTCAGGACCAAGAGACATTATACAGTAGGACATCCTCTTCTTCCAAAAACCAAAATTTGTTCCATCAAAATAGGCAGTTTCCCTGTTGCTTCTGTGTTCTTCATTGTGCCTAAGAATCCTTCTTCCAGCTGTTAGGCTGATAATGAAGAAGCTGACTCTGATTCCAATTGTTGGAAATGTTGAGAGGGGGGTGAATCAATATTTCTTTTCAATTGTTAATTTTTTCCAGTTAGATTCTTCACAATTAAATACAGAGAGGTGTATAATAATATTATTATTAAGGATCAATAAGAACTTCAATCCTTTTTCAAATAATTGAGTACAATAGATGTGTGAGGTACCAACCCTTCGATGAATCAGACACCAACCCTTCAATGAAACATGCACCAACCTGTTGCCAAGGAGCAACTTGGACTTTGATGAGGCTCCGACCTCTATGTTGAACCCTTAGTTAAACTGAGAGGGGGGGTGAATCAGTTTAGCACATTCATGGACTTTTAAAACTTTCTTTTAAACTTATTTACACCTTCACTTCATGATCAACTTAATATGTGAGCAACAAGTATTAAGCAGATTAGATAATGTAACAGCAGTCTTAATATGTGAGCAGCAAGTATTAAGGAGATTAGATACACCATATCAACTCATAGACATCATGCACATAGACAACAGATATAAGTGGAAACCCATAAGGGAGAAAACCACATCTTATTATTGTTGTGATGCAAAGGCAAGCTCCAACTCCCTCTCACCACTAATTTTCTGTAGGCTCCAACCTACAGGAGGCTCCTACCTCAATTCTGCAAGCTACAACTTGCAAGGAAGCTCCAACTCCCTTCTATTTTCTGCAGGTTACAACCTACATGAGGCTCCTATGTCAGTGAGGTACAACTGACATCTATCAAGCTACAACTTGATATAGAAGCACCAACTTCCATCTATTTTCTACAGGCTACCACCTACAGGAGGCTCCTACCTCAGTTAGCTACAACTGACATCTATCAAGCTACAACTTGATATGGAAGCACCAACTTCCTCACATTACAATAAAATCATATGCTGATTTACCTGGATATCAACTCTGTTCAGTTCCTTCTTCATTTTTGTACACCAGCCTTCATATCTGCCTTATATCATCTCTGGATCTTCACAGCTTCTCTATATGCTCTTCCTTCTTACCCTCTCTGTCTCATTTCTCCATTCTCTAACATATTTTTGCACATCTGTGACATATCATTTATAGAGTTCACCTCTTGACTGTTTGTATTCTGCAGGGAATTTGAAGTGAACAACCATGACTCTTTGAATTTTGCCTTCTCATTTCTTTGTCTAGCTCATTCAGAAAAAATATAACGATATGTACAAATTTCAATATTATAGTGGAGTTTTGTTTGCCTACGGAGACTTGCCTTTGCATCACATACAATAAAAATAATTTTAAATCATTTACATTCATATTTTCAGTTACATAAAACAGTTTCACTCAACCCTTTTTCCGGCCCTTGGCTCGCTGTGCGTTTGTCTTTTCTGTTGCTGTCATGCAACTTTTATGCATACCTCTGTTTTTCATGCATGTAAAATGCATTTCCCAAATTATGTTCTAAATCTGGCAGTTGTTGTCATGTAACAGTTCTGCATACTCTCTTGTTTACTGCAAATGTGTATCTGCTGCATATATAACTGCTTTGCAAGTTTAGCCCCAAATAAATCTCAAAGTCTCAAGCATATAAAAAAGGCATTTCTAATTAATCATCCAAAAGGGTCCTCAATCTCTCTAATCTGGGCAATCTCTGTTCATTGCGGAAGCTCTTTTATAAATCATTTCTTTCTTTTCATCTTCAAACCTATGGTTAAGAACGATATTTCAATCCTCTTATAACCGAGTTGGATCAATCTCTTTAATCTTGATTAAATAACCAAGGTTCCAAACATCTTATTTATGATGATCTTTCACTTGACTTCCCTTTTATTAAAGGGCATTCAACACTTCAATGTTTCTTCCAAGTCCACACTATGGTTATCATTTCTGAAATCGGTTTTGGGAAAACTCAATACGATGGCCACTTGTTCTTCATCATATGTTGTAAACCATGATTCATATTCATTTAAATAATGATTCCCCAATCTTTATTTACTTCGCTTCACGCTTCATAGCAATCACTCATACAAAGGCTTGGTTTATATTAAACCCCAAATGAGATGGCCCACAGGGTTAATAAACTCATCTTTCCATTCTATTTAAACATTCGGAATTAATTCGGGCTCAACCTTTGATAAAACATCATTTTATTGAATGTCGGTTTCATACCTTTAAACGTTGGAAACTTTGGCAATATGCGAAAGCTTGTATTCATTTTATAAATTTAGTGGTTAAAACCATTAGAATGGCAAACCCCCTTATAACATTGACTCAACGCATATAACAATGCTCCTCCATACTCTATCAACAACATTAGCTCTGTCCGGGTCCCACAACTCACTTTATAGAAATCATCTGTTGATCACCAGCTGTGCATATCTCAAGGCTTCACTATGAACCATATCATATAGCCCACACCTTTGTGTTCGGTCCACCCTTTGTTGCCTCTATGAGTCAACATTCACCTTATAATCAACCCATTATATAATATAGCCAATGCATAACAATTTATTATATATTGAGTTACACGAATATTTCACTTCTCATTAAACCTTCTGCCCTTTCAATTAATGTTCAAGCCCAATTATCAAACAAAATCCCCACTTGTGTAACTTACCAACCTTTGACTTTAGCGTGTCCAACGCACCCACGCATGTATTAACACTGGCTTTGATTTAAACCCAAACACCAGCGTGTAATATCATTCGGGCCCACAATCTCTATTAACATACCTCTCATTCTCCATCCATCGAATCGACGACGTTCGCACCGTTGCTCTACCAATTGAATGATCTAACAAATATCGCACTTTTTAAAGAACCAAACTTTAGCACGAAAATAAAATGCGAAATGGGTGGTAAACGAATACCACTTAAGCCACGTGTCAAGCAAGGAGCATTATCGCATTATTTTTCAGAATTCCGCTTACCACTTTTTAAAAGTGCGAATACCACTAGTTTTTATCTCCGAACTCGCCTTTATTGTCCTGCTGGTTCCATTGCTCAAGGTTCCATCGCTATTATTAACACTCTCCAAATATTAACCTTTGTTCCTCAAAATTTTAACACGGCACTTTCGCATGTTATAACGCATCGCTTCATCAGACTTATGCTACGCATTCAAGGTTCGATCAACCCCAAAATTACCAAGCTTCAATCTTCGACTCTCACCTTTTTTAGTTTGGATTCCATTATGCCTTAGTTCTCATTGGACTGCTCTAAATTGGGCTACACCTTCAACATTCCGGACAAGTTTTATCAAACCCCAACCATTTACACAACGCATATATAGATTGCTATGTTCGAGCTCTGGATTGATTATACAAGATAAAACAGCTAGTAAACCCCATCATTCATATTCAGTTGCGCCATTAACTTTACTAAGGGATCTTCGCCCATTTCCATCGAACCCAATCTTTGGTGATTGGTTCCACACACATTGGTTTTATTTCTACAAACCCAATTGTTATACTTAAACCCAAGGCTTATGCGAACATTTCAATCCAAAAGTTCGAACTTGGTAAACTTAATACCAAGGCATACTATGCGTTCTATATCAACGGATATACGTGAACCTTCATAGCTTATTCATTGTCACCACATATGTATGTTCGTTCATATATAACCCCGACTTCATTAAAAATCGAATGCCAACAATAAATGACACTTTATGGAATGGATACTCATATAGGTACAGATTCTTTCATATATACAATGAATTTACTTACAAAGCCTCCTTCTTTTAGGTCAGATCTTCAAATCAAATAGCCCTTTCAACCTCACTACTTTGCCTCTAATTCCTCTGCCGCTTCTGCTGCCTAGGCTGCCTCTTTCCTGTCTCCTTTGCCTATTTGCTGGTTCTTCTTTCTTCTCTTTTTCCATAGTGATAGTTCAGGTGCTGCTCCTTTCTTACTTTGCTCCTCTCTTTGCCATTAGTGACAATATTTCCAACAGTCTCCCCCTCTGGCATTGATGGCAACACATCCACCAATACTCCAATGCTTCCTCCCTCTTTCATTCTGAAAGGTGTGTTTTGTCTTCCTCTGCCTATCTTCTTTTGCTTGCTTTTCCTCCCCCTTTGACATCAATGGCAAAGGGTTGCACATTTCCTAATGTAGATTCTATCTTTTCATTTCTTTTCTCTAAGTTGTGTTTAGGCCTTCTTCTTTTGACTTTATACCTTGCTGCTCCAGACTGGTGTACAAGAGTTGTTGAGAGAACACTTTTGAGAATTATTGAACTTGTATATACATAGTAAGTTGATACCATCCCAAAGCACAGACTCCTTGCACTTGTATAGAGTGTAGGTGATGATAGAACGACCATATATAATCAGACTTATATAATTAGAGATGCATTATTGGACCAAAACTAAAATACTAAGAGTGCTTCAAATATACTTCAGTCTCTAGTATGATCTTCATCAGAAATACATATCTGTTGAGGAAGATTGTAGATGGAATATGTCTTCTTCTGCAATACACGTCTGTAGTACAACATCTGTTCAATTATGATGATGCCAATATATCTTTTATCGTTGTGGTTCACCTTTCCTGCCTGTTGGTGGTGATTTGAGCTAGGGTGCTCACAAGGATATTTCACTTAATAGCTGAAAGGTCCTTGTTACTGATGCGAACAATGAATCAACCCAGAGCTTACAACTTATTGTGAGATTATATGATATCTTTCAATCTAAGAAACCAAATGACTTTACTGCTTATATAATGTACTTTCAAAACAACCCCTTGAGACTAGATACATTCAATGTATTGGTCAGTCTCACTTATCAACCATGCAATTTTCTATATGACATAAGGGGGTATGTATGTCAATGATCAATCTCTCTTTAAAGGTGAATTACCAACAAATCCTTTATGCTGAAGTAGGATTTGGATGAATTAATAAAAGACTTTTGGGCTTCAATGGTAATCACCACTAGTCCTTCATACTTCAGATACTTTAACTATTCTGTCATGATGATTTTCTAACAAAAACATCTTCAAGTTGTTTAATTGATATCCCAGCCAACAGACTTCACATAGTTTTAAGAATGATCTTAAGAAAGAGGCCTTGAAGATATATCTGTACTGACTTGAGGAAGGCATGCAGTTATATCTAGAAATAGATAATGTTCAATGTACTACTTCAAGTGTAAACAAGATAATGATTCTTTTTCCCTTTCATTGACCCTTTTATGCTTTAATAATGCAGATAACGCTGGGATACTACCTTGATGTACTATTTCCATAATCCTTTGATCCTGAGGACCTGTACCATACTGCTGCTCCACTGATAACATTTGGTATTCTGTTGATAGGCACTTCTCTTACTCATCCTTCTTAATGTGATTCATTGTTAATTCTAGTAGTATGATGCACACTGTGATCATCCTTTATGGGTCTTTCCAGTTCTGTAGCTCGAAACATAGTTTTTGTGATTTTAGCCATTCATCACTTAGTGTGCTGTTGTCTTCTTGGCTGATGTTCTCTTTACTACCATGGCTTCTTGTTGCTTTCTCTTCTTCCATCAATCTGTTAGCTATTGAATGCTTCAGGTATACTTCTTCCTCTATAGTTCTCTGTTAGAGAGATTTTCCTTTCCCTTCCTGATCTTATAGCTGTTCTCATTCCAAGGAGCTCTTCTCAGACCACTTTTGTGGGGACTATTTATGAACTGCTCTCCCCCTGGGATGTTGCTTCATATCTATCACTGGTTGGATATTTGTGTTGCTTTCTAGAGTAGCTCCCCCTGAGACTATGATGGATTCATTATGTTATTGAGGTAACAGGCTCCCCCTTTCTCTTTTCCTTCCATACTTTATTGGGGTTCTTCATAATGTCTGCACTCCTTTTTGATTCATAGTTTTGTTTGATTTGATTCGATTCCATCATCTATCTAGAGTTCTTTAATGTATATGGAAGTTAACAGTCCTTTGCTTTGTGACCTAGCTTTAGGCATACATAACATCTTATTTTACCAAGGTACATTTGAGCTGATGTATAATATTTTGTTCCCATTTTTGAACATAATTTACATTCAACAGATTTATGTCCAAATTCATTGCATGCATAACAGTAGCCATGGAAATAATTTTTGTACCTGGTGAAATATTGTCTTTTCCAGTTGCTTGCTTAAGGGGTTCTTCTCATTTGCTGCATCATTTGCTGGTTACAGTTGATATGCATGGTCTTACAATGTGCTGCAATATGTCCTGGTTTATGACAAGAGAAACATGTGATATTTTTCATAGGAGGAAAGAACCTCCTTTGACATCTTCCGAATTTGTTCAATTCATCCTCAGGAGCATATGAGCCTTTAGCAGTTGATTGTTTCATCCTCTCATTTTCTGTTCTTTCATGTTGCTGCTTGTTTCTGTTTGTTTCTTTACAAATCATGTTCTTGCTGGCTTCTACTTTTGTAGGAATCTTCTGAGCTGCTTCATTATCCTTTACAACTTTTACAAACATGATATTCCTGTTATCTTCTACCTTGGACTTACTGGTTTCTCCTTCATTGCCTATCCCAGTCTTTATGAGAGGAGACCTTTGAGCATTTAGAATTTGGTCCAACTGTTCAGAGCTTGTCATTTGAGGAGTATTCATTAATAATTCTCTTTGGACTTTTTCTAATTTCTTTCTCAGGCACACTACTTCCTCTTCTAATTTCTCTTGGTTCTGAATTTTATCCTTTATTTGCTTTAGTAGAGCGTCTTCTACTTTCCTTGCTTCTTCAAGTTGTGTCTTCAGGCCAACAATCTCTTTCTTATCTTCATATTCTTTCTCATCACATATTTGCACCAATGTCTTCAGGTCTTTGTTTTCATTCTTCAATCTTTATATTTCAGTCAAGGCTGTGTCAAGTTTGGATTTTTCCTCAACTGTATTTTCTTCGTGGTTCTTACTTCCATTCACACTAGCAGGTACCTCATTTGATTGACCTTTTTCCTTTTGAAAGGAATTTTTCTTCTTCTTCTGGTTTATCTTCTCCTTCTTGACAATGCAACCCCTAGTGTCTACTTCATGCATGAAATGCAATTTGTCCCAGATTTCTTTTGCAGAGGTTAAATCCATAATTAACTCAAGATCCTTGTTTTGAAGACTGTTATATATCACAGATTTTGCTTTGGCATTCCACTGTTGTTCTTGCACTGAGGGAGAGTCTGTGCAGTAACCATCACATACAAGTTTCCATACCTCAGGGTCATAAGCCATTAAATCTGTTTTAACCTTATCTCTCCATTCCAAAAAGTTTGTTGTATTTAACACATATACATTTTGATAGTCCATGACTCAACCAAATCTCCTTCAAGCTATTAGGCTTACACCAAAGGAACTTGGCTCTGATACCAATAGTTGAACCCTTAGTTAAACTGAGAGGGGGGTTGAATCAATTTAACACATTCATGGACTTTTAAAACTTTCCTTTAAACTTATTTACACCTTCACTTCATGATCAACTTAATATGTGAGTAATCTTAATTTGTGAGTAACAAGTATTAAACAGATTAGATAATGTAACAACAGTCTTAATATGTGAGCAGCAAGTATTAAGGAGATTAGATATACCATATCAACTCATAGACATCATGCACATAGACAACATATATAAGAGGAAACCCATAAGGGAGAAAACCACATCTTATTATATTTGTGATGCAAAGGCAAGCTCCAACTCCCTCTCACCACTGATTTTCTGTAGGCTCCAACCTACAGGAGGCTCCTATCTCAATTCTGCAATCTACAACTTGCAAGGAAGCTCCAACTCCCGTCTATTTTCTGCAGGCTACAACCTACAGGAGGATCCTACCTCAGTCAGCTACAATTGACATCTATCAAGCTACAACTTGATATGGAAGCACCAATTTCCATCTATTTTTTGCAGGCTACCACCTACAGGAGGCTCCTACCTCAGTCAGCTAAAACTGACATCTATCAAGCTACAACTTGATATGGAAGCACCAACTTTCTCACATTACAATAAAATCATATGCTGATTTACCTGGATATCAACTCTATTCAGTTCCTTCTTCACTGCTGTCTACCAACCTTCATATCTGCCTTATATCATCTCTGGATCTTCACAGCTTCTCTATCTGCTCCTCCTTCTTACCCTCTCTGTCTCATTTCTCCATTCTCTAACATCTTTTTTCATATCTATGAGATATCATTTATAGAGTTCACCTCTTGACTGTTTGTATTCTACATGGAATTTGAAGTGAACAGCCATGACTCTTTGACTTCTGCCTTCTCATTTCTTTGTTCAGCTCATTCAGAAAAAATATAACAATATGTAAAAATTTCAATATTACAGTGGAGTTTTGTTTGCCTAGGGAGACTTGCCTTTACATCACATACAATAAAAATAATTTTAAATCATTTACATTCATATTTTCAGTTACATAAAACAGTTTCACTCAGCTCTTTTTCCGGCCCTTGGCTTGCTGTGCATTTGTCTTTTCTGCTGTTGTCATGTAACTGTTCTGCATACCTCTGTTTTCCATGCATGTAAAATGCATTTCCCAAATTTTGTTCTAAATTTGGTAGTTGTTGTCATGTAACAATTCTGCATACTCTCCTGTTCATTGCAAATGTGTATCTGCTGCATATATAACTGCTTTGCAAGTTTAGCCCCAAATAAATCTCAAAGTCCCAAGCATATAAAAAAAGCATTTCTAATTAATCATCCAAAAGGGTCCTTAATCTCTCCAATCTGGGCAACCTCTGTTCATTGCGGAAGCTATTTTATAAACCATTTCACTATGAGTTATACAAACATAAAGCCAATTATATAAGCGGAAGCTTTCTCTCTTTTCATCTTCAAACCTATGGTTAAGAACCATATTTCAATCCTCTTATAACCGTGTTGGATCAATCTCTTTAATCTTAATTAAATAACCAAGGTTCCAAAAATCTTATTTATGATGACCTTTCACTTGACTTCCCTTTTATTAAAGGGCATTCAACACTTCAACGTTTCTTCCAGGTCCACACTATGGTTATCATTTCTGAAATCGGCTTTGGGCAAACTCAATACGATGGCCACTCGTTCTTCATCATATGTTGTAAACCATGATTCATATTCATTTAAATAATGATTCCCCAATCTTTATTTACTTCGCTTCACGCTTCATAGCAATCACTCATACAAAGGCTTGGTTTATATTAAACCCCAAATTAGATGGCCCACAAGGTTAATAAACTCATATTTCCATTCTATTTAAACATTCAGAATTAATTCGGGCTCAACCTTTGATAAAACATCATTTTATTGAATGTCGGTTTCATACCTTTAAACGTTGGCAACTTTGACAATATGCGAAAGCTTGTATTCATTTTATAAATTTAGTGGTTAAAACCATTAGAATGGCAAACCCCTTTATAACATTGACTTAATGCATATAACAATGATCCTCCATACTCTATCAACAACATTAGGTTTGTCTGGGTCCCACAACTCACTTTATAGAAATCATCCATTGATCACCAGCTATGCATATCTCGAGGCTTCACTATGAACCATATCATATAGCCCACACCTTTGTGTTCGGTCCACTCTTCGTTGCCTCTATGAGTCAACATTCACCTTATAATCAACCCATTATATAATATAGCCAATGCATAGCAATTTATTATATATTGAGTTACACGAATATTTCGCTTCTCATTAAACCTTCTGCGCTTTCAATTAATGTTCAAGCCCAATTATCAAACAAAATCCCCGCTTGTGTAACTTACCAACCTTTGATTTTAGCGTGTCCAACGCACCCACGCATGTATTAACAATGAATTTGATTTAAACCCAAACACCAACATGTAATATTACTCAGGCCCACAATCTCTATTAACATACCTCTCATTCTCCATCCATTGAATTGATGACGTTTGCACCGTCGCTCTACCAATTGAATGATCTAATGGATATCACACTTTTTAAAGAATCGAACTTTAGCACAAAAATAAAATGTGAAATGGGTGGTAAACGAATACCACTTAAGCCACGTGTCAAGCAAGGAGCATTATCGCATTATTTTTCAGAATTCTGCTTACCACTTTTTAAAAGTGTGAATACCACCGGTTTTTATCTCCGAACCCGCCTTTATTGTCCTGCTGGTTCCATTGCTCAAGGTTCCATCGCTATTATTAACACTCTCCATATATTAACCTTTGTTCCTCAAAATTTTAACACGACACTTTTGCATGTTATAACTCATCACTTCATCAGACTTATGCTACGCATTCAAGGTTCGATCAACCCCAGAATTACCAGGCTTCAAGCTTCGGCTCTCACCTTTTTCAGTTTGGATTCCACTATGCCTTAGTTCTCATCGGACTCCTCTAAATTGGGCTACGCCTTCAACATTCTGGACATGTTTTATCAAACCCCAACCATCTACACAACGCATGTATAGATTGCTATGTTCGAGCTCTGGATTGATTATACAAGATAAAATAGCTAGTAAACCCCAGCATTCGTATTCAGCTGCGCCATTAACTTTAGTAAGGGATCTTCACCCATTACCATCAAACCCAATCTTTGGTGATTGGTTCCACACACATTGGTTTTATTTCTACAAACCCAATTGTTATACTTAAACCCAAGGCTTATGCGAACATTTCAATTCCAAAAGTTTGAACTTGGTAAACTTAATACCAAGGCATACTATGCGTTCTATATCAACAGATATACGTGAACCTTTGTAGCTTATTAATTGTCACCACATATGTATGGTCGTTCATATATAACCCCGACTTCATTAAAAATCAAACACCAACAATAAACAACACTTTATGGAATGGATACTCATATAGGTACAGATTCTTTCATATATACAATGAATTTACTTACAAAGCCTCCTTCTTTTAGGTCAGATCTTCAAATCAAGTGGCCCTTTCAACCTCACTACTTTGCCTCTAAATCCTCTGCTGCTTCTGCTACCTGGGCTGCCTCTTGCCCGTCTCCTTTGCTTATTTGCTGGTTCTTCTTTCTTCTCTTCTGCCATAGTGATAGTTCAGGTGCTGCTCCTTTCTTACTACTGCCTTTCTTACTTTGCTTCTCTCTTTGCCATCAATGAAAATATTTCCAACACTCTAGGGCTTCAAACCTATCTTCTCAAGGCACCAACCTTGTGTTTAAGAGCTCCTACTTCAAGGACACCAATCCTGCTTTGCTTCGTTATCAGATGATTGATTCAAAGGTGCTCTATTGCACCAATCTGCACCAAACTGTACCAACTATTCTAAACCATACTTCTTCATAAATTCTGCACCAATTTTCTTGCATTAAGACTTCAACACTGCACCAAGATTTCTGCACCACATCAAGACATCAAGAATTCAGTATTGCACCATGCCAAGGCTTCTGCACCACATATTTTCCAATGTCCTTACTGCATCAGAATTTTAGCAACAATATCATGCTTCACCAAATCTCAGATTCGAAGGTAGGATGATGTCTAGCACTGAGCCTGCAAGTAATCTAATCTTCTTCTAATTATCTGAGCTTTATTCTGTCACTTGTTCGAATGTATGAAGTGTGCACAGTTCCGAGGGTGACTGAAGGTATGAACCACAGTAATCCTTCCACAGATCTGAGGGTAAGCAAGATAGCACAAGTCTGTGGAGTATTCACTTGTGTTGACTGTTAAGACCACAATTTCGAGGGAAAACTACAACAAATAGTCCTGAGCGGTATCACAGGTTCTGAAGCTGTTACAGCTGAAGCAGGTCCGAAGTATGTTTAAGCAGGTCCGAAGGTGATCACAGTGGTATGTTGCGTGTAGACTAGATTTCCTGTAACTGCTTTAGCTATCAAACATCCTAGAAATATTCCAGACCCATCCGTAGTCTCTTTTCTTTTATTAAATGCTCCCTCTCTTTTAAGTTCACGAGTTGTGAACTGTACTATTCTTTTCTATGTTTTATCACCGAACTGCTTGAGAGAAAATGAGGTTCTAAGATCTTATTAATACGCATAGGATGTGAGACGTGACCTTATGAGGGAGGCCGACATTAGGGATAGGGAATAGGTTGGCTATATGTCAAAAATAGGATAAATAATCTTCAAAAATCAATTCATCATCCATCATCTAATCCTTCAACAAGTATGATCATTCATCATCATCAAGCATCTTATTGCCATCAATGGCAACTTAGATTAACAATTATAAGGAAGGGTTACAAGTCTGTTGGGAATCTAGCTACATCTATCAAGGATTTCATATTGAAGATCATCTCCAAGCTAAGAAAGGAAGTAATAGATGTAATTTTGTTCTCCGCTTTATCTAACACT
Organism: Pinus albicaulis; assembly: GCA_034641835.2. NCBI lineage: Eukaryota > Viridiplantae > Streptophyta > Pinopsida > Pinales > Pinaceae > Pinus > Pinus albicaulis. The sequence continues at coordinate 622,858,349 of CM076582.1, forward strand.
TTCAAGGACGAAAACGTATGGGTTATTAACAGTGGTGCTTCCATACATATGATGGGAGAATGTAATCAACTTTAGACTTTGTCAAAAGGAACCTCATCTCATTCAATCAAAATTGGAGACAAGAAGAACTATATAGTGACAGGGATTGGATCTACTTCATTGGAGATTGAGTCTTGTGGAAATATTCACTTCAATAATATTATATATGTTCCAGGTTTGAAGAAAAACTTACTTTCTATTTCTTGTCTAGAGGAGAAGGGAGATAGAATTTCTTTTGTTGATGACAAGGTTTTGGTTTGGGGTAAGGGCTCTAGTATTGATGATTCTAAGGTGATTGGGATTTCTGAGGAGACATTATATATAATTTTTACACCTTTATCTCAAGTCCTAGTCCACTTGGATGTGAGTCCTTTTGAACTATGGCATATAAGGTTTGGACAACTTCATTATAATATTTTTCCATCTCTAAGTCAAATGGTCAATGACATCCCCGAATTGAAGGAAGACCATGAAGGAAACTGTAAGGGACGTGCTCTAAGAAAGAACGTAAATAAGCCATTTATAAGAAGTGATACCAGATCTAAGGAATTTTAAGATCTCATACTCTCAGATGTATGTGGACCGATGGCAATAAAGTCTCTTGGTGGGCATCAATATTATGTGACCTTCATTGAGGATTTCTCAAGAAAAACTTGGTTGTACCTCCTCAAGAACAAATATAAGGTATTTCAGAAGTTTAAGGAATTCAAGAATGAAGTGGAGAATCTAACCGAGAGAAAGATCAAGACTCCTAGATTCAACAATGGTGGATAATACACCTCCAAAGAACTAATAACATTTTGCAAGGAAGCAAGAATTAAGAGGGGGCTCATTGTTCCTTATAATCCTTGAACAAAATGGTGTGGCCGATAGGAAAAAAAAACTATTGAAGAATGTATCAGGGCCATGCTACATGATCAAGATCTCCCTAAATTCCTACGAGGAGAGGCATGTGTGACAATTGTTTACTTGTAGAACCGAAGTTCTCTTAAGATTCTCAACAACATGAATCCAAAAGACGCATTTATAGGAAATAAGACAAGTGTAGATCATCTTCGAATATTTGGGTGTCCTATGTATATACATATACCTAAGGATAAGAGAAAGAAGTTCGATGCTACGAGTCTAAAGGGAATATTTGTTGGGTGTAATGCTTCATCTAAGCCGTACAATATCTAAATTAAGGAGGATTGTCAAATTGAAGTAAGCAGGGATGTCATCTTTGATGAAAGTACAACTTACAAGAAATCAAAATATGTTCCTGTCCACTCTGATGAAGAAGAGATACCTATCTTTGAGGATATCTCAAGGGACAATGATGGTCATGATCAAACATCTACTCAAGAATATGTTGAAGGTCCACTGAGCCTGTAAAACAAGTAATTGCTCCAAAAAATCGAAATAGGTATGCTTGGCTGAGAGATACTCTACAAGAAGCATAAGGACACACAAATAAGGGGACCTTTAGAGAAAGCAAAAGACCGAAGAGGTATTATCGGTATGCTACATATATGACAAAGCTCATTGAAGTGGAACCATCCTCCTATGAAGATGCAGCTAAACATTAAGGGTGGAGGAATGCAATGCAGGAGGAATACTAGTCAATCATGAAGAACAATGTTTGGGAGATTGTCCCTAGGCCAAGTGACAAATCTATAGTCACTTCAAAATGGATTTACAAAATAAAGCATGCTACAGATGGGAGCATCGATAAATACAAAGCAAGGTTTGTAGCAAGAGGCTTCTCACAAAAAGAAGGTATTGATTACGAAGAAACCTTTGCTCCTAAAGGCAGATATACAACAACAATATCACTTGTTTCTATGACTACTACTATGGGATGAAACATTTATCAAATGGATGCTAAGCCAACTTTGTTGAATGGGACTATTGATGAAGAGGTTTACATTGACCAACCTCAAGGATTTGAAATAAATCAGAGGGAGATTCGTGTCTACGGGCTGAAGAAGGCTCTATATGGCTTAAGGTGTTGAGAATTTGGAGGGGCGGTGATTAATTTAAATTCTCTTCTTGATAATTACTTGTGAGCTTAATTATTTTACTTATATCATTTTCTTCTTAGCGTATTATGTCTTTCATCAAGTCAGTTAGCCAAAACACAAGAGACACAAATTTAGGTTCTTCGAGCCAGGGCCAAAAGCTCTCCCTCTTGGAGAGGAAAACCCGCAAGAAATTCTTCTTATAGACTTTCAGATGACAAGTACCATGACCATGACTCAAAACCTTGACCCTTGTATGCCTCCAAGACCTTGTCTCTTCTTATTCCTTGACTTCTTGAGCTGATCCTTCTTTTCTGCACTGTCTTGCACTGTTCTACATCAGCCTTAGAGAGTTCGGCCTCTAGTCCTTGGTTTCTTCTTTAACTTGGATCCTTCTTGACTTCTAGATTTATACTCAACACAATGATATATACTTCTATACGAATCCTTTGTATGCAACCCTAGACTGGTCTTCTAACACACTGTATAGATATCCTTTTATAGCACTATCCCTTCTTGCACTTATTGCAACCCTTTAACACAATTCTATAACCACACTTTAGTACACCCTAACATAAGTCATATATCTGCACTTCACTGTACCTTAACACAGTTAGGTATCCACACGTCAATCCAAATATGCCACAATATTTATTATACACCTTGATACAGTCTCTTTCTTCACTTGAACACATTCTTACTTAACACTTATTGCAGATAAGTATGATCACAAAAATCTCAAACTTGACCGAGGATATATCTTCAAATAGAATGCAGATATATATATCCTTTCTCACACTTCTTCAGTGTCCTGTAAATCACACTAAATCACAAAATCCTTGATCGATAATCGGAGTCAAATTGAAATAGTAGGTTCCTTTAAATAGTTGAACCTACTTGTAAATAAGTCGACCTGTTCTTTGACTTTGAGGCCGACTTGAACAAGTATTATAGGCTGACTTGTACAAAGTATTTTCCAACGAGATAAAGGTTGAATTGATAGGTTCTCCAACACTTATCTTGATCCTCATTTGTGTGCAATATTCAAGGCTTATGTGACACAGTCTGGAGGCATACAAGTGACTAGACTCTTCATAGAGATGACTCTTTAATTAATACAATTTATGACGAGAAAATAAATCCCTAATAGACATCAAGAAGAATTCTATTGACCTATAATAACACCTTGCTCATGAAAACCATGAGGCAAACGCGCCAAAAATATATATTATTATCTTTGTCTTCTTTTTTACATAAATACATAATTACATAGTCAATATGAAGACTGATCCTAGTTACACTTTTCAAAACTCCCTCTTAACCAGGGAGGTATTCATATAGGTACATGGTCACTGTCAAACTGAAGAATCTCATAAGAAGAATAAGATTGGTAATCACATCTATATAGCATCATATCAACCAACATTGTCCTAGTGCAAGGCTTTGACTAATAGTCCCATCTCTCAACGAGACAATGGGCTACAATGCCGGTGAGACACATGACTTATAGACACCATATTCATTGTCTCTCCAAGGTACATACTCCACCTAGGTTTTCCTAGAGTATGACCTTCTTGGACTATTCTTCTCTTGGGTAGCCAACCCTCAAAGAATATCAGTCCTCGACTACTCTTATCTTGAATTCTCTATCACATTCTCACAGAGTATCGAATGCGAGATGATTACCCAATCCTCCATTCTGTCTTCCAGGTGAAGACCAGAACGATGTGTCTATCCATTCTCTCCACATGGCCTTCACTAAAACTTACAGCTGTTAGTCCTAGTCTAGTGCATGACACATGTATTAAAGAATCATGTACATCACTCCCTCTTAACTTAGGAAGGACATAATTCAAGTTTCTTCCAAGCAAGAAACTTACCACCAGGCTCCCTCTCAACTAGGGACCTGCAGCAAAAATGGTGAGACACCCAACTGCTCATGAATAATTCCTCCCCTTGATGTTATGTATTTCAATAGTGAAGAATATTCAACTTTTGGCTTCATAGGGCATAGATCATCCATCACTTTCATCCATGAGTCATGTCATCCACCTGAAAGTGATTCATCAGTCGTTCTCATCTGGTCCACCTTCATGCCATGCTAATTTCCTCCCAAGGATCTTACATCCTTCCATATGATTGGTAGCCCTGCATAAACTCATCTAAATAAACATATACATAAGAAATTTTAAATCAAAAGTTACCTTAGTGATGATCTTACACCATGACATCTTCCTGTTGGCTTCGACATCCCATTTTTAGATTGACACATCTCCTAAAGATTTGTATTGTAAAGGGTCTTATTCTTTACCATACTTCTATTAGAGTCCACATTTATTTCTAGGAAATATCCTAGTCACATCTTCTTGGCTTCCGGATGATAACCACCTCTTCACATGGTTGCACTTCATGATCTCTTCCATTCTTTCTCCAAACTGCTTTATCTCAAGAACTTCCAATATCCAATTCCTTGTTTGCATACAACCACCTCATATTCCATATGAGGACATATTTAATTTCATTTGCTAGTGACAAATTTTGCACCAGAAGAGATCTTCCTTCCATAGATCAGTTCATATCCTGCAACCACATGACATGACTTCACAACATCCATAATCAACATATAAATATATGTACCTCATATTTTCCCTTTGAGTCATCCTGTAGAAATTTTACTAGAATGAGGAACTTCATTCTCTTGACCTGCTTCATCAATATGTCATCATATCCTAATCCCAGAAACCATAGCATAGAATCCTCGATGAAACCTTTTGATTTCTTTCTAACCAGTTAATCCATAGAGAACTCCATTAGAAAATGTCACTGACCTGTTTCCATATTGATTATTGAATGATGACCCTTGATCTTGATGTCTGCCTTCCATCAATGTTGTTTATGAGTGAGGTTTCCAGGAGCTCCTTCTTCAAGTGCTTCTCTCATGCTTCTATCATGATGCTTTTAATATACATTTCTTTCTATCATACTATTTTACAACCAACAGAAATCACTTAAAGCGAATGATGACCTCAATCATAATAGAGATCTTTCACTTCTTCTTTCTTAGATTTCTTTGTATCAGGTTCTTCCCTTACATCTGTGACATGGTCTTCTTCCTTTTTCCTCTTTTCCTTTCTAGATTTAGGACAATCCATTTTATAATGCCCAAGTTCATTACATCCAAAGCATCATACTTTTTCCATATTTCTTCTTTTATTCTGAGGACCAAATTTTCAGACTCTTCCTTTCTTCCTAGACATGGCTGCAAAGGCTTGATTCCCTTCACTTGATCCTGTATCAGATTTGGCTTTCAATCTTGTTTCCTCTATTTTACATAGAGACCATAGATCTTGTAATGATGTTGCTTCTTTCTTCCTGTATAAGCTTGAAGTGAAGTTTCCCCATTCTTCTGGTAGAGCATTCAACACAATTGTAGTCATTTCATTATCAAACATTACTTCTCCCAATTCTTGCAGTTGGTCTCTTATTTCATAAATCCTCATAAAATATGAAGTGATTTCTTCCTCTCTTGATAATTTCATCTTGTGTAGTTCTTGTCTCAGAGAGATTGCTTCTCCTGCAGTACTGACAAAGAATAGCTTCACCAGTTTCTCATATATTTCTTTTGCAGTTTTCAATTTTGATACATAGGGTATGAATGAGTCCTTAATGGATTCTATGAGAATCCGTTGGGCTCTAATTTCTCCTTTCATTTATTTGGCATGATATGGAGCATCTTCTTTTGAGGGTTGAATTGTAGATCCTTCGATGTAGCGCATAACTTCGTCTTCAATTAGATTCAAATCTGTGATCTTCATCCATGCACTAAAGTTTGATGACCCAACCAATTTGTTGCTCTCTTTGTAATAAGTCATTTTGATATATCTAGATAAGGTCATAGATACTTGAGTAGAGTGACTTCCTCCTTCTAGCAGCTTCCTTGATGATGATTAAGATGAAGTCAGGAACTTCCTCTTAGATTGAATTCTCCAATGTAGGCATTCTTGAATCCTTGATGATAAAGGATGTCTTCCAAAATTGTCTTGAATATAAATCTTTGATGGCAAATATTATCTTCTTGATTAGTGGATGCTTTGAAGAATCTTCCTTGCAAACTGATCTGACCTTTTAACCCTAACTTTGATATTTTCTTCCTTGAGTGTCTTCTTGTCAAGTAGCCCTTGTGTTCAACACCTTAGCTCTGATACCATGTTGAGAATTTGGAGGGGCGGTGATTAATTCAAATTCTCTTCTTGGTAATTACTTGTGAGCTTACTTCTTTTACTTATATCATTTTCTTCTTAGCTTATTATGTATTTCATCAAGTCAATTACCAAAAACACAAGAGACACAAATTTAGGCTCTTTGAGCCAGGGCCAAAACCTCTCCCTCTTGGAGAGGAAAACCTGCAAGAAATTCTTCTTATAGACTTTCAGATGACAAGTACCATGACCATGACTCAGACCCTTGACCCTTGTATGCCTCCAAGGCCTTGTTTATGCTTATTCCTTGACTTCTTGAGCTAATCCTTATTTTCTGCACTGTCCTGCACTGTTTTGCACCAGCCTTAGAGAGCTCGGTCTCTAGTCCTTGGTTTATTATTTAACTTGGATCCTTCTTGACTTCTAGATTTATACTCAAGGAAATGATATATACCTCTGTACCAATCCTTTGTATGTAGCCTTAGACTGGTCTTCTAACACACTGTATAGATATCCTTTTATAGCATTGTCCTTTCTTGCACTTATTGCAACCCTTTAACACAATTCTATAACCGCACTTCAATACACCCTAATATAAGTCATATATCTACCGCACTTCAATCCAAATCTTCCACAATCTTTATTACACACCTTGATACAATCTCTTTCTTCACTTGAACGTAGTCTTACCTAGTACTTATTTCAGATAATTATGATCATAGAAATATCAGACTTGACCAAGGATATATCTTCAAACAGAATGCAGATATATATATCCTTTCTCACACTTCTTCAACTTCCTGTAACTTGCACTAAATCACAGAATCCTTGACCAAAAATCTGAGTCAAACTAAAATCGCTGGTTCCTTTAAATAGTTGAACTTGCCTGTAAATAAGCTGACTTGTTCTTTGAATTTGAGGCCAATTTGAACAAGTATTATAGGCCGACTTGTACAGAGTATTTTCCAGCGAGATAAAGGCTGGATTGATAGGTTCTCCAACAATGATCTTGATCATCATTTGTGTGCAATCATCAAGGCTTATGTGACACAGTCTGGAGGCATACAAGTGACTAGACTCTTCATAAACATGACTCTTTAATTAATACAATTTATGACTAGAAAACAAATCCCTAATAGACATCAAGAAGAAGTATATTGACCTATAATAAAACCTTTCTCATGAAACCCATGAGGAAATCATACCAAAAATATATATTATTGTCTTTGTCTTCTTATTTACACAAATACATAATTACATAGTCAATATGAAGACCAATCCTAGTTACACTTTTCAACTTAAGGCAAGCGCCTAGAGCTTGGTATGCGAGAATGCATGCTTACCTATTGAGACTTGGTTTTACCAAGAGTTCTGCAGATCCTAACCTATACATCAAGGTGATATAGGGTGAACTAATCATCATACTATTGTATGTGGATGATCTACTAGTCACATGTGTAGAGCATTGGATTCAAGAATGCAAGAAGCAGTTAATGGTCGAGCTTGATATGAAGGATCTTGGGATTATGCATTACTACTCGGGACTAGAAGTTTGGTAGAAGCCAGGTGAAATATATCTTGGTCAAGGTAAATATGTGATCAAGATTCTTCAGAAATTTGGCATGATGGACAACAATCCTATGATGACTCCTATGATTAGCAATCTAAAGAAGTTGAGGAGTTCAGATTCTAGTCCAGTGTATCCTACTTGCTACAAATAGTTGATGGGGTCCTTGATGTATTTGGTAAATAAAATACCTAACATTTGTTTTGCAGTAAATTTCCTCAGTCAGTTTCAGATGGAGCCAAAACATGAACATTGGATTGCAACTAAGCATATCCTCAGATAACATCACTGCCTTCGGTTTACTGGTAATGAAATCCAACTCATGGGATATACAAATTCCTATTGGGGTGGCAGTGAGATAGATGGAAGAAGCACAATAGGTGGATGCTTCAGCCTGCGGTCTTCCATGGTCTCATGAATGAACATAAAGCAGGATACAATTGCTTTGAGTAGTGTTGAAGCTGAGTATGTTGCTACAAGTGAAGCCCGTCGAGAAGCTGTTTGGCTTAGGAAGTTATTATCAGATTTGTTTGAAGGGCCGTTTAGCCCTACATGTATACATTTTGACAATGAAAGTTTTATAAGATTGACATAAGACCCAATGTTTCATGTTAGGACAAAGCATATAAATAATAAGTACCACTACATTAGAATCCTGGTACGAGAGGGGGTCGTGGAGTTACACTACATACCTACAGATGAAAAGGTAGCAGATATTTTGACTAAAGTGTTATCAAACAAGAAGCTTGAGTATATGAGAGACAAGCTTGGTTTGGTAGACATCTCTTCCCTAATTGAGAGGGAGTGTTGTTGAATATTTCTTGTGTTTATGGGTCATACACTAGACCAAGACCAACAACCATAAGTCTTAGTGAAGGCCATAAAGAAAGACTGGACTCCATAGGATTGGATAAGCATTTGCGATTAGTACTTCTTATAGATTGTGAAATCTAGGAAAGGAAGTTGTTGACCGATACTCTTTGAGGATGAGGTAGGGCATCCAAGATACGAGTAGACGAAGAGGACTAATATTATTTGAGGATTCAGGGTTGGAAATCCAAGGTAAGAATAGTCCTAAAAGGACATACCTGATGAACATTCAGATGGGATATGTGTCTTAGAGATAGTGTGGTAGCTCATGTTGGCAATGTTGTCATTGATGGCAAAGGAGAAAAAGGAGAAAATCTTGATCAAAAAGATATGCAGGAGCAAGGGACAAGGTAGCAACAAATACATTGATGGTTTGGTAGAACATCTATGTTGGCATGTTGATGGCTTGATGCTTGGATAATGTTGCAAAGTTTGTTTAATGAAGAATTTGTGGTGACACTAATTTGTTAAGCTGAATTTTTGTGATGCAAATGAAAGACTCAATGGTAAGAAAGGCATGACTCCAAGGTAAAGGCAAAGGTGTTGCAAAGATTGTTGTGATGCATTAATGCTAAATATTGTTATTTGATGTTTCCCTTAGATTGATGCTTTTAATCTTTACATATGGCTAACATTAATATTGGATGGATTATTTTTTTGTTGTTCTAATATTCAAGATATGAAGGATTTGGGAACGAATGAGGGGAAGTAAAAGAGTCAAGATTATTCACTTCATATTTAGTATGTGGGATACAAACAACCAACAAAATATCTTTATAAATGTTGTAAACTTACGGGATTTCTGTATAGTTAGGCATATAGTTAGAATTTAGTTATATTCGCTTAGGGTGATATAATTGTAACCTTGGAGTATAAATGTAACTTTGATTTTAATGAATAATACATAGTAATCACATCATTGCAATGTAACAGTGGTATCATAGCCTGGCTCACAGGAATTGATGACATTGTTTCGTGTGATCGTGCTGGCATTTTGAACATTTATGTTTGTATGGTTTTTAACAAGCGATTAAACCTGGAGGATTGAAACGCCCCTGTTTCCACAATAATGGAGGCTCACTCAATTGTTACATCCAGGAGAAGAGGCGTGGCAACAATGAAAATCCTCGGTGGTTTTGGAAACCATTGTCCTGGCATTATCGCACTATGGAGCAGCTCAGAGATCTGACGATAATGAGCAGTTTGAATTGCTAGCAATTTGAACTGTGGCAAAGTCTACGTGCTGTTTGATTTGGGTTCAGAGTATGAGAACCTGTCTACCAGCATTTGTATTGAAGAACTCGTCTGCGAGCATAAGACTGCGCATTATTTTTGGATTGTTCTGGTGCCGCGGTGTGGTGGAAAAGATTGCACAAAGACTGCCAGTGTTTTCCTTTGCTGCGTTTGAAACGATTGATGGCGGTGATGGAAACTCGCATTTCTATTCCTGTCATGAAACTGCCAACGATTTTTTAGATCAGTTCTTTGGAGCGGACAAACTTGTAAGTTAAAAGAATTTTTTTTTGGAAACAATTGTGTATTTGGAGCCACAGAAGCGCCAATTGCTGAATCTATAAATTAATAATTTTTGTTTTGTGTTAGTGGTAGTGGTTAAAACAATTTGTTTTTAAGAAAAAAAAACGAGAAATCTATGCCTTGTTGTGGATGCAACAATAACATTAAAAACTACTGAATCTGTAAGATTAATCAGAGTATTTTTAAGAAGAATTTGTGCCTGGAAGTGGTTAAAACAAAAGTTTTTTTTTGTAAGAATATCTGAAAAATATGAACTCCTTGGTGTCTTTAATTGGGGTTGTCCTTTCTGGAAAATAAAACTACCAGGAATGGTTTAGGAAGGTTAAAAATACACTTATTTTTAATGATTTGTGGGATGGAGTCTGTGAAGGAGAAGGAGGGAATGCACAAGAGAAGCCTGATGAGCATAAACAACTAACAATCTGGCAAAGTAAGGATAAGAAAGCCTATGCCTCAATCTCCACTTCAGTCTTAGAAGAGGTAAGCAGACACATTGCTTAGAGTAAAACAACGTATGGTGCCATAAAAAAACTAAAATAGCTTTATGTTCACATTCTGAATAGGAGATAATTCAGTTATTGTTGAAATTATTTAATTTGGAAATGAATGATAATGATCCTCTACAACTTGCTTCTGAAAACAAAGCCATCAATCATGAAATTGAATCTATTGGAGTTAAAGTTGATTTGCAGCTCACTGCCCTTATAAAATATCTTTACCCTAGTTATTCACACTACTTGGAATCTCTCCAAGCTAGTGGACAATTAAAAGATTTAGATTTTGACAAATTAGTAGGGGAAAATTGCAGAAAGAGAGGATGATTTTGGCAAGAAATAAACAATAAATAATTCTAATACTGAAACCCTTTGTCTTTCTCAAAAAGACCAAAAATCTCAAGAAGAATCTGGTAGAAATACTAAGGGTAATAAAGGCCGAGGTAGGAAGAATCATAGAGGCAGGGGGCAGAACTATCCATGGAGATAAACAACAGAATGAAAAACAAAGATTTTTTTTTCTTTTGATAAACTAGCTGTAAAATGCTTTAGATGTGTTAAAATTGGACATACTGCTGCAAATTGTAGAATTCCTAGGGAGAAAATTAATGAAAGAAGAGAACAAATGCTTGAAAAGAAAGATCATCTAATTCCAGAAAAAGGACAGTCTTCTGAGAATGCACATTATGTTGTTGCTCATTGTAATTTTCACATGGAAGATATTTTTAGTACCTCTTTTTCTTCATGGTATGACAATTGGATATTAGATACGGGTGCCACTTGTCATATGACCTTTAGAAGAGATTTGTTTAATCAATTAAGTGATAATATTTACGAAGTTGTGTATTTTTTTGATAAGTCTCAAATCAAACCATCAGAGATTTGTTTAATTCAGTTAAAAATTCCTGGACTTTCATATTATACTATGAATGATGTTCTTTACATTCCACAGTTCCAAACGAATTTTTTATATCTTATACAACTAAGACATCAGGGACATTCCATTCGCATATTTGATGGTAAAGTAGAAATTAGAAGAGAAACTGACAATAAAACTATAATGATTGGTGTGGAACAAGATAAATTGTTGAAGTCAAAAGGTATGTCGTTTGTTGCATTGAACACAAATTATTTGGTTCAGCAAAATGATACCTTGTCATCTTCTTTAGTGTGGCATGCACGCTTCAGTTATATTAATTATGAAAGTACTAGAATTATGAAACAATAGGGGATTTAAGGAATTCCAACAGTTCCCAGAAAATTGACCCCATGTAATGCTTGTATATTGGGCAAGAATCACAAAGAGTCTTTTCAGAATTCTAATTCTAGAGCTGCAAGGAAATTAAGCCTCGTACACTCTAATTTATGTGGACCTATGCCTATACCAACTGCGAATGGAAATAAATACATACTAACTTTTATTGATGATTATTCGAGGATGTGTTGGGTTTATCTGCTTGAAGAAAAATCACAAGTTTTTGATGTGTTTAAGAAATTTAATCTCTTGATAACAAATGAAAGCTCAACTTAATATTGGTACTATAAGAATTGATAATGGAGGAGAATATAATACACATGTTTTTGAAAAATAATTGCAAGAGAATGACATCAAACACCGAACCACAATACCATATAGTCCACAACAAAACAGTGTTGCAGAGCGAATGAACAGGACATTGCTTAATATAGTAAGGTCAATGATGTTTTTTAAGAATGTAAAATTTATGTTTTTGGGAGAAATAGTGTTCTGTGCAACATACATTAGAAATTAATGCCCTTCCTCTATCATTAACAACAAGACTCCATATGAACTATGGTATAATCTTCTTCCTGCTGTTAAACATTTCCGAATATTCGGTTCTCAATGTTATGCTTTGATTCCTAAAAACAGAGGAATAAGTTGAGTGAACGAAGCAACAAATGTATATTTTTAGGGTATTCTATGACTTCTAAGGCATACTGTTAATTTTGGGTAGCTATGTGCAAACTCCATGTTTCACTGCTCATATGACGATGGTAATATTTTTATTGGATTCCTCTTTTAGAGAGGTGCAAGATTGATATAAAGATCATCTTGATCGGACGAGTAGAACATTGATTTTGAATTTATTTTCCACATGTGCAAGGTCGACCAGATTTATCCCACATGCCTAAGATATGTGTCACACACACTCCTCATATGACGATGGTAATATTTTTATTGGATTCCTCTTTTGGAGAGGTGCAAGATTAATCTAAAGATCATCTTGATCGGATGAGTAGAACATTGATTTTGATTTTGAATTTATTTTCCACATGTGCAAGGTCGGCCAGATTTATCCCACATGCCTAAGATACGTGTCACACACCCTCATTGATGAATATAAATTGGAGAGACTTGGAGGTCATTTTCTCATCATATCATCACACATTCTCTCATTGTGATGTGATTGTTTCGATAGCCTTTGGAGGCCTTTTTCCCTTCACACGTGTGGACCGAAGCTGTTTTTTCTACGTTGATATGTTTAGGGCTTTCTGTTTTCTGCACTGATCTGTTTAGGGCTTTCTGTTTTTTGCGTTGATCTGTTTAGGGCTTTTCTGCTACAACGTTGACCAACATTGACCGTGGTCAACCCTTGGTCGTTTGACCTCAATCTTCTACATAAATTTCGATTTTAGGAGGCCGTACAACTAGGCACTAAAATCGAGGAATTCCAGGCTATTTGACCGAAGCCCTAGTTTGTTGCGTTGAATTTTCTGAAGCTGCTTGAGTTGACTTTTCTGCGCTATCCCTAGTTTGACTTGCATTGACTTGTGATGAGATGTCTTTGAGGGTTGTAGGTGTGACACATGAAAGTGTTGGCTAACCGAGAAAGACTTTTCTGGTTGAAGCATCCTGCTGGCGACCGTAACGCAACAATATCTCATATCTTTGTTGGAAATAAGGAATTGTAAATCTGATCTATATTTGGCTTGTCTTCTATTGATCTATTATTGTGTTCTATCAACATTTTACTTTCAAGTTTATATGATTTCTATTTTGTATTGGGCCTAAGAAAGATTGAAGTAAAAGTGCATCAAGCATAGAACACCATGGTTATCTAAATTTAACACATACCCATTGTATGATGAAGATAACAAGAAGTTTATTTTGTCAAGAGATGCAATTTTTATTAAATCTGATAAAGATTCACTCATTGTTGATAGACAACTTAATCAGATATAAAAGTTTGTGACTAAAAAGTTTTATTATGAATAAGATAATATACTTCCACATCCTGAATGGGGGATTCCTATATTAGATCAACCTGTGGAGTTTCCTTCTCTCAATGATGAGAAATTGGTTGATGCAAGTGTTTCTACAGACATGACAGGGACAACAACAAGGACAAAAATGGCAAGAACTGAGACAAATGAATAAGATGAGAAACTTCCTACAACAGATGAAGAATACGAGTGACTTATTACACAATATTTGCGAAGATCAACTCGTATTCAAACATTTCCAAAGAAATATGATGAGTTTAAGGCTGGAAGTTCCTCAGGTAACTATTCTCATTGTGAATTCAATTTTTCTGTGGACTCTGAACCTACTTGTTTTGAAGAAGCTGCTAGTTGTGATCAGTGGAAAGATGCAATGCAAAATGAATATGATGCTCTCATAAAAAATGGCACATGGAGGCTGGTGGATCCTCCTGTTGGCATCAAACCTATTGGTTGCAAATGGATTTATAAAAATAAGTATAAAGCTGATGGTTCACTAGACAAGCACAAGGAAAGACTTGTAGCGAAGGGATATGCACAAAAAGAGGGTATCGACTATACAGAGACATTTGATCCTACAACTAAATGGGGCACTCTTAGATCTTTGTTTGCTATTGCAGCTCAGAAAGAATGGAAAATTCATCATATGGATGTCAAAACTTTTTTTTTAAATGGAAATTTGAAAGAAGATGTTTACATGTTTCATCCAAAAGGTTTCTCCATTAAAGGTAAAGAACAAAAGGTTTGCAAACTAATAAAGTCTTTGTATGTCTTGATCCAAGCGCCATGAGCATGGTATGAGAAACTAACTTAACTTCTTCTTAAGTTGAATTATAAAAAATTTGATGTAGATGATGCAACTCTTTTCGTGAATAAAGTTAGAAGATCAATTGTATATCTAGTTGTATATGGTGATGATTTGATGATCGCAAGAAACAATGATGAATACATATCATCTATTAGGAAGAAATTGAAAAAGGTTTTTGATATGACAGATTCAAGTTTACTTCATTATTATCTTGGAATTGAAGTTGATGAAAAACCACAACATATTTTTGTCTCTCAAAAGAAATATGTTTGTAAGTTATTGAACATAGATAGTATGATAGATTGTAATCCTGTAGCTACACCAATGGAGCAGAATTTGAAACTCACTATCGAAGAAGGAAAACCATTTGAAGATCCAACAAAGCACAAGAAACTTGTTGGAAGTTTGATTTATTTGTCTATTACTCATCTTGATATAACCTTTGCCGTCAGAATACTTTCCAGGTTTATGCATCATCTTTGTGAGGGGCATTGGGTAGCAAAAATAAGAGTTTTGAAATATTTAAAAGGAACTCAATCTTACGAAATCAAATATTCCAAAGTTTTAGACTTCCATCTTGTTGGTTATTTAGGTTCTAATTTTGATCGAGATAAAGAAAATGGAGTCTCAACTTCTGGTTATTTGATGAGAAACAAAAATATTCAACTCCTCTATTTGTCGACAACTCTTTTGCAATTCAGTTGGCCAGTAATCCAAAGTTTCATGATCGAACCAAACATATTAACAAAAAGTATCATTTGATTTGATATCATGTAGAGGCCAAAACAAATCATCTGACAGTTTGTCCAACTTCATAACAAACTGCAGATATTTTTACTAAAGCATTGGGTTGTGAAAAGTTCAAAAAATTTAGATCTTTACTTGGTATGTTAGACGTCCCTTCGAATTAAGGGGGGAAATGTTGTAATCCTACGAGATATATATATATATATATATATATATATATATATATATTTAGGCATACAATTATAATTTAGTTAGGGTGATATAATTGTAACCTTGGAGTATAAATGTAACTTTGAGTTTAATGAATAATACATAGTGATCACATCATTGCAATGTAACAATAAAATATGTTATTTTGGAAGGCATGGGTGGTAAGAGAGTGGGAGAATCTGTGAGAGATGATTGAGGTGTTATGCATGATATTACCTTACACACATGAAGCTAATGTGAAACAGATTTGAAGAGGAGAAGAGGCAGAAATAAATATGGAAGTATGCATAATTGATGACCAGGTAAATCGAAATATTATTTTCATTTTGTGTGAGGGGATTGTGGTCTCATTTCAAGCTGTGTCTTGATAAATATCTAGTTGGAGTTGGTTTAGGTAAGAGCCTCCTGTGGGTTGTAGCCTGCAGAAAACATATGGGAATTGGAACTTCCTTGCATGTTGTAGCTTGCAGAAATTTGAGGTAGCAACCTCTTGTAGGTAGGAGCCTACAAAAAATCAGATGTAATAAGGAGTAGGAGCTTTCCTTTGCATCACAACAATAATAAAATTGTGGTTTTCTCCCTTATGGGTTTCCACTTATATCTGGTGTCCATATGCATTGTTATTACGTGTTGATGTGATGTATTGGTATGCTTATTACTTGTTGTTCACATATTCAGTTTGCTTGTCATTATTTGTTAAGCTGCTCTTGTAATGTTTTAGTTAATGAGTTTAAGGAAAATAATTTTAATGTCCATGAATGGACTAAACTGATTCGCCCCCGCTCTCAGTTTAGTTAAGCTTTCATTAATTGATATTAGAGCCGGTTCCTTCTGTATAAGCCGAATAGCTTGAAGGTAGGTTTGGTGGAGTCATGGTCTATCAAAGTGTACCTGTGTTGAGTGTAGAAAAATTTTATGAATAGAGAGATAAGGTAAAATCTGAAAGGATATCTTATGGACTTGGTGTATAGCTTGTATGTGATGGCTACTGAAAAGATTCTCCCTCTTTGCAAGAACTACAGTGGAATGCTAAAGTAAAATGTGGTATGTTTAATAATCTTCATAATAAGGCTCTTGATACTATAATAGACTTAAATTCTGCAAAATAAATCTAGGATAGGTTGCATCTCATGCATGAAGGATACACTAGTGGTTGCATTGCCAAGAAGGAGAAGATAAATAGGAAGAAGAAAAATCCCTTTCAAAAGGAAAAGGTCCAGTCAAATGAGGTCCATGCTAGTGTGAATGGACAGGATTTCCATGAAGAAAAGACACTCGAAGAACAAGTCAAACTTGACATTGTCTTGACTGAAATAGGAAGATTGAAGAATGAAAACAAAGATTTCAAGAAATTGGTGCAAATATGTGATGAGAGAGAAGATGAGCATAAGGAAGAAATTGTTGGCCTGAAGGCACAACTTGAAGAAGAAAGGAGATTAGGAGAGGTTATGAATAACCAACTAAAGGAGAAATACATACAATGTGGAAGATTAGAGTATTATATTATTTCGGCTAGAAGACAGTTAGATGAAAAGAACAGGTTTTGTAAGCATCTAGAAGAGGATTTTGCCTCCATGAAGTGCTCAGAAAAGGTAGATATTAAAGATGATAATGAATCTTTCTTAAAATACTTGTAGGATAAGGGAAAAGCACCATGATTAATAAAGAAGAAAACAAGAACAAGCAAAAATATCAAAAGCCAATGAACGAGTTGAACAAATTCAGAAGATCTCAAAGGAGATTCTTTGCTCCTAGGAAAACATCTCATGTTTTTCTTTCCATGAACATGGTCATGTGGAAACAGATTGTAAGAAAAAACAAGTCAAGACTAATCAACATAAATTGAAGTAAGCAAGAATATATCCTCAAACAAACAATCAAAGAAAGTTCCCTCAAGCACGTAAGTAGAGAAAACTATCATCCACCAGGTACGCAAATTATTTTTATGGTTTCTCTTATCTGTGCAATGGATTTGGACATAAAGCTATTGAATGCAATCTATATGCAAAGAAAATTATGTTCACAAGCAAAGACACACCATTTTCTCGAGTTCTTTTCCACGCAAGATGTTATGAGTGCAATAACTTTGGCCACAAGGCCAAAGACTGCAAACTACTATATACCCTAAAGAGCTATAGACATAAGATGAAGGCTACTGCAAGAAGATCAAACAATGAAGGAAATACACGACAATCTACGGAAGTGTGGAAGAAGAATAAAATGGAGCAACTTGTTACATCAATGACATAATGAAGTCATCATGATTTCAGGGGGAGCTTCTCTAAGGAATAAAGAAATCATACTGTCAATGATAAGAAAGGAGTAAAATCTCAGGGGGAGAGCATCTCCAAAAGTTCCTTGATAATATAATATGTATTGTGAATTTTCTCTGCAATAAATAATCTTGATTATGACAATATTAAAGAAGAAATATGTGAGGGGGAGAGCAATCCCATTAATTCTCATAAGAGACATGCAAATCAAATATATGTTAATATAAAAATATAAACACTTGCAATGAATAAGGAGAACACAAGGTTAAGAACTCTTCAGAACACTAAGATAAGTATCGTGTGCAATCAAATATCTCACTGAATGCGTGTTCAAGCAAGAATGAAGCTACTGTTTTGAATCCTCAAGAAATGGTGAATATTAAAAATAGTGAAAACTGTAGGGTTTCCCATGGAACATCTGAGACATCCAACACCAAAATTCTTAGTAGATGGTCTTAGCGGTGATATATATATATATTTTTTCTGGCATTGGCTTAAGATGATATTGGTTTGGCATTGGAAATATATTAACTTGAATTCCCCATTCTAAAAGGTTGAATCTTAATACCTCAGATGGTATCAAAATGATCTCTACAAAATACTTTCTCTTTCGTATCACACTCCACACTTTTGATGAGAGAAACCTCAACAAATAAAAATGACAAATGCTATCTTCTTGCAAGTTGTTGTGTGAATCTAAAAAGAAATTTCTTATGTTGGTGAAAATGACAAGGATACAGGTCGAAGCATCGAGCACCAGTTAATGAAATGTACTACCGGAGAGCACATGCATTCATGAACTTGTAACTAGATTTCGTAGAAATATTGGAGCCAGAATTGTCTATTTGTTTGGCCTCCTACCAAGTCCAAATCTATACATTCCTCTCATAGGGTTCTCTTGCAATTGTGGCACAATTATGATCTCTGTGGCATTCATGACAATATTTTGAGAAATATGTCTGGCATTGTGCTCAGTGGGAGGTATTTTTAAATTCAGTCGTATGTTCACATAATATGCCACCCCTCGATGCATTGGACAACGTTGATCCAAAACATCATTACATTGTCGTTACAAGTATTTTTGTGAATATTATTACAAGTAGTATGCGTTGCTTTCGAATCAATTACTACACATACATTATAGATTGACAGGGACATAGTCATGTGATAGATAACAAGGATAGGGTATTTCACAGACGTTACAGAAAGCGAATGAAGCGTTCAAATTTTGCTGCCCAACATAATACATATCAACCAACATTTATATATGGTTTTTATGCCCTCAATGCTAGTGCACATCTTCAAGGGTTTGTGACATTCTAATATATTTTTTTAATTATCTATGCCATGCAATGGAGAATTATTGCAATAATTAATTTTCCATGATTTGAAGGAGTTAAAGGACGTCATGGCTTTCTATGAATATTGTGAGTGCCATGGAAAGAGGGAAAAACTCTCGTTTTGTGCTAGTGAAATGTTGAAAGGGTGGAAAGATGGCTTGTTACAAAAACGCTGGGGGCCTTGGGTCATTAGTTAACAAAGATATAACATGAATTGAGCTACGCAAATTGAATTCCATCCCACGACTTTTTCCACGGGATTTTTAGAAATGCGATAAGGCACCCTTGTCACAAAAGGTAGGGATCAAGATATACTTGATGGTCATTTCTTTAGGTCGTATGGGCCTTTTCTATCAATGTTGGTGCTAAGGAAATTCGGATTTGGCATTAGTTTATTTTTGAAGAAGGCGATTTGGGTTTGGTATTAGTTTATTTTTGAAGAAATCCTCTCTGCATCGTATTATATGCATTTGTACATATTGCACGCTATAAAGGGATATGCTTGACGATGGTGCCTAACCCATTTTATTACAAATCATCAACGAGATGCCTTCTTAATGCCCACCTTACATCAAAGTGACATATCTTGTGCTAGGGATTTCTTTCCATGCTAAAATATGATTATTGGACAACCATCATTTTACACGTGACAACACAATTGGAAAGATAACTTGATACTGAGGTTTTCGAACGTTGCTTATGGATTGCACTACAACAAAAATCAAACTCTGTGGTATCTCACAGCTTGAGTGGAATCCCACACCTCCATCCAACGATCGATTACTAGATATTTTCCATTTTCGATTTCAAATGTCCCAAGGGTTGCGATTCTAGAGCACTGTTTGGCTCCCAGATCTTCTATGTCAGCAACGGCCAAATTGTGGCATCAGGTTTTTTTCATCATTAAATTCACTGTTCAACACCGAATGGTAGTCAATATAAGTGTGGACGTGGTGAAGGGTTTTTATTTTTATAAGCTTACATGCAAATTTTGAACCATAGATGACTCTGCATAGAGAAAACTCAATTGTTTCTTGAGGGAGCACATGATGAATGGAAACAACATAAACTTGGATATTTACAGAAGGTCGATAGCATGGCATATGTTATCTATTGATATATTGTATGATCATATACATAAGTTTACCATGTTATATTATCTATGGCCATCTATTTGTTTTGGTTTGGCATCAAAGAAGACCATCTGCACACTCTCTATGAATGTACAACCATCATGCTTTTAAATTTTCTTGCATAAAACTGTCGCATATGTATGCATGATTTCATGGATATTTGAAGAACCATTAGTTGTTGGTGTGTTTCTTATATCATCAAAGTGTTTTCCTATTGTATTATTTGGTGAAGCTTCTTTGATTTCTAGGTTGTTGCTAAGACGTTTTACACATTTTTTTTATATTGGTGGAGATGAGCTACACGGTCATCATTCAATGCAGAATGAATCATATCGAAGTGCTTGGGAAAGCCCATACTTCAGAAGGATGTCATTATGAAATGCAACAACTGCTAGAAAGATATGCAAGTACACTTGGGGTTTTCTTGATGTCGAGGTATTGAATGACATTCAAACTACTGGATTCTGTAATAGCACCATACAACCATTTAGAGGACGAGTTTTCAGAGATGATTCATATTACAATGATGTGAATTGAAGATGAAAAACATATATTGTTGGGATGTGGAGTTTTTTTTTCAAGGTGTAGCAGATTTGGTTTAGATCAACATCTAAAATGCTTAAGGGGTTTTATGGTGCTTTAAAGTGCTACTTCCATATCTTTAAACATTGGAGTTCAGTGACTTTACATGGTCAGAGAGTTTTGTTAAATTCCCTTTCTCATGCTTACCATGCTTTTCTTACGAAGTGTTCTCACAACAATTTTTTGCAGTGCTCTTATTTGGAGCAGTATTCATTTTGGAACAACATTCATTCAATCTGGAGCGACCCTAATAAGCCATTTGGAGTGGAATTCATTCAATGATAGTATCGACATTGTTTATGCAGAACAATACATTGCAGGTTGTTTGTGTCAGTATTTTCATCCTGCCATCAATGATCAAAATATACTCTTTCCATATTCATATTAGGGTTTCATTCATAATTTTTTTATCATTCCACTAGGTCTTGTAAAAATTTGGTCACTGATTAGGATATTGAGATCATTACTACTCCTTTCACCTCCATGGTCAATGAACATCATAATGGTTAGGTAATTCATTGTTGAAAGAGTCCCATAGTCATCATGGTCATCATTCAACTCATTCTTCCATGTTGTGCCATCATTAGGTCATAGGGTCAAAATCATGAAAATTGGTCATTTCACCATCAAATTAATCTTTTGAAGGAGTAGTAATAGTCAAAGGTCTTCAACAATTTTAGGTTCCAAACTATCATTTCCAAGCAAGTGGTTTTGTGTTTACCATATTTATCTCTCAGTTGTGCTTGGAAAGTTAATTTCCCTCTCCTAGGGTTTTGAGGACATTTTTCTTGGTTTCATGACTTCCATGGTTAAAATCATCAATAAGACTTGTATCATGATGCTCTTACACCTCCCCCTATCCTTAATATACCTTCCTAAACACTTCCCATCACTTTTATCCCTCAAAATCATCATTTTTCCACAAGCCCTAGCCTATTGCTAGGTTTGCTGCACTTATGGAGTGACCTTAGGAAAATAAAATTTTCTCCTATATGGATTGTCCACATGACTTGCTTGATGTGTCAAAATATAACTAGACAGAGAGAGCTTTCCAATGAGCTATCTTGAGCTCGATTTGGAGTTGAGGAAGGCATCCAAAAGTTTCCTGCAACAACACCCTGCATTTTTTCACCCTCATTCTGCACTTTTTGACCAGTCTTGGTAGAATCAATTTTTGACAGGTCAAATTTAGTCCATTCTACAAAGTAAAGGCATATTTGAAAATTAGATAGGATAAGATTTCCAACAAGCTATCTTGGGCCCAATTTGGACACCGGGAAGGCCTCCAAAAGTGGTCTGCAAAAATGCGCTACGCAAATCCTTCCGTGAGGGCACAAATCCTTCTGTTGAGGGTGAAAATGCTTTGTTGAGGGCGTAAATGCTCTGTTGAGGGTGAAAACGCTCTGGTGAGGGTGTATATTCTTAAAAAAGGGCACAAATGACCAGGACACCCTAGAAACATGTTCAAGTGGCGAAAAATCGTTTCCAAAACTTCACCAACCCACTCATTGACCTCCAGCAAATGTGTAAATGTTAATTTTGGGCAACGACTTCTTCAAATTATCCAAGCTCGTATTGTAATCATGGCTGATAGATACCCTTGGTATCTATTCAGCTTCTTGCTTTCACGGAATGTCCTCCTTTGGGGCCCTACGTCTCTCGACATCCTCGAGAGTACCCCTGAGTCCTGAGGGTCTTCTCTTCTTTCTTCCAACAATGTCATTTGCTCAGGAGCATACATGGTTGTGGTCTCCCTCTTAATACCAACTCCTCTTGTGAGAGAAGACATCTATTAGAACATCCTCCCAAGGCAAAATATCAAATAAGTTAGAGTGTATCAGATGGGAGTGATGAAAAGTACAAGGCAATATTTGTTTCCCAAGGCTTCTCTCTAAAGGAAGGCGTAGACTATGATGATATACTTGCACCTGTGGTCCGATATACCACCATTTGATCTATTATTGCTCTTGCTGCTACAAAAGGTTGGATTCTACATCAGATGGATGTGAAGATCGTTTTTCTGCATGGTTCGATATAAGAAGAGGTGCATGAGGAGAAACCTCAAGGGTTCGAAGTCCAGGATAGAGACTCTCATGCATGCAAGTTGAAGAAAGCCCTCTATGGGTTGAAGCAAGCCCCCAAGGCTTGGTACGAGAGGATAGATAGCTACTTGATGAAGCTGGGCTTCACTCGAAGTAATGCTGATCGGAACCTTTACTTTAAGGTTGATAAAGGAAAGCCTCTCATTCTGGTTCTCTATGTGGACGATCTCTTCCTGACAAGTGCTGACCCTCTCATTCATTAGTGTAAGATGGAGCTTGCTTCCAGGTTCGAGATGAAGGACGTAGGACTTCCTAGGCTTGGAGGTCTGGCAGAGACTTGGTGAGATTTTCCTCTCTCAAGGCAAATATATTGTGAAGTAGTTGGAAATATTTGGAATGTGGACTGTAAGTCTGTATCGATGGAGCTCAACTTTAAGAAGTTCAGTGGCAGCGCTGCTGGGCCCGTGCTAGCAAATCCTACTGAGTATCGTCAACTCATAGGGGCCCTGATGTTCTTAGGGAACATCTGTCCGGACGTATGTTGTGCAATGAATACTTTGAGTCAACACATGGTTGATCCTCATAACATTCACTGTGTTGGTGCCAAGAAACTCTTGAGATATCTCTGGGGCACGATAGACCATGGGCTGAGATAAACTGTCGGGAGTTTGAGACTCCGTGTATATGCTGATTCTGATTGGGATGGCAGTGTGGTGGATCACAAGAGCACATCTAGATGCTGCTTCACACTCGCGTCTGCTTCGAGTAGGAAGTAGAAGTTGGTAGCTTTGAGCATCGCTAAGGTTGAATACATTGCGGAATGTATGGCCTATTGTGAAGCCACTTGGTTGCGAAAGCTCTTCAGTGAGCTGTTCAAGAATGTGCTAGATGCCATTGTTATCCTTTGTGATAACTAGAGGGGGATTCATTTGTCAGAGAATCCTGTGTTCCACGATCGATCCAAGCATGTTGACATCGGGTACCATTTTATCTGGGATATGGTACAGAGAGGCGTTGTAAGGCTCAATCATATAGGAACTGATGAGCAGGTCACGAATATTCTCACAGAGCCCTTGGGGAAGGTCATGTTCCTAACCTTCCGTGAGAATCTTGGAATCGTGGAACAACCTTATTTGGAGGGTCTTGTTGGACGATGAGCTCTGGGAGCTCCAGGGGGGCTTTGGGGATAACTTCTTGGAGCTATAAGAAACCATAGGGCTAGGCTTGCCGAACCTTGTTGGTGTGCTTCCGCCCCACCGTGATGATATTGAGTTGGTTTACCTCTCTCTGATCTGTGCCCTGTATGCATCCTACCCATGGAGTTTCAGACTCATGGGAAGTGCCTCTCATTTGGCCAATGAGGTGGGAAATGTGAATAGAGACCATAGCAAGACCGATGGATGCATCAGAGGTTGCCGTACTATCTATGTCTAGGATGGCACATGTCCAACCACTTGATCTGGGATAAAGTCTAGTGAGGTTTCAGATCTCCAACTGACTTCGGGTACGACTCTCTTGAGTCCAAGTAAGGTTTCGGACCTCCAACTGACTTTGGGTTAGTTAAACCAATTTCGGGTTGGTAGGTGACTCCTTTGAGTCCTATAGAGGTTTCAGACCTCTGAGATGACTCCGAGTTAGCTGAGAGTGATGTCTTTGTGACTCACCTTTTGTTTTGAAATAAATAAGCCAACGAAGCAAGTTACGGGGAGATGACGCATGATGTTTAGATGGCACTAGTGGATGGAGTTCTCCCTAGTTGAGAGGGAGTGTTAATTTTGGGCAACTAGGTCCAAACTCCTTGTTGTGATGCTCAGATGATGATGCCAATATTTTTATTGGATTCCTCTTTCAGAGAGGTGCAAGATCAATCTAAAGATCATCTTGATCGGATGAGCAAAACACGTATTTTGAATTTATTCCACATGTGCAAGTTTGGCCTGATTTATCCCACATGCATAAGAGATGTGTCACACACCCCCACAGATGACTATATATTGGAGAGACTTGGAGTTCATTTCACACACACAATTTGTGGAGGCATTTTTTCTTCTCTCTTGGATGGTGATGGAGCAACGTTCTTGGTTATGCATTTAGGTCTTCTTGGTGCGGCCTCTTGGTGGAGTATTCTTGATGAGACGTCTTGGGGTTGTGTGACACATTGGGTTGGCTGACTTTATGAAGTCTTTGCTGGTTGAAGCATCCCGTTGATCACTGTAACACCACCATTCTTTATCTCTGTTTTGGCTTGTCTTCCTTCGATATTTTGGTATATTCTATCTACACTTTCATTGAGCCCTAGAATTTTTTAATATATTTGCATCTAGCATAGAACATCTTCAGAAATTTACAGTAAGAGATCATGCCATTAAAATATCATTTTCATCAAGTGCATATGTTGAGTATTGAGAAATTTATGTTAGAATTTGGTGTTTGAAATTGTTTCAAAACCCTAGTATCCCCATTACATTTGTAAAAATTCCCAAATTACACTCTCTTACACCCTCATAACCTTCCCACAATTGCAAATACCCATTCCCTAACCCCTGATTTGCAAAATCCCCTTTTCCTAAACCTTTCTCCCAAAACCCTAAGCCCTAGGTGTTACATCTACCTAGGCTCCCAATCCCCAAAATCCCTATCCTAATCTCATTATACTACTACTCCATATCCCCTCCCCCATTTCACACACCCCTAGCAACATTTCCATCATTTTCCCTTTCCCATTCCCCATTCCTAAAACATATTTCACACCATCCAATTCCCTAGGGTTTTGACAAAAACACCATGTCACAAGAGGAAGAAAACACATCATTCAGTGAAGGAGAGGAAACAGAGGTGAGGAGACCCCATAAAGGGGGAAGAGTACTCAGAATTGAACCTACCAACACTAGGGAACTCTTGGCTTCTCCATTGACTGACATGCTTCAAACATGTTGGCTATTATGATTTCTGTGAGAAAATTCAGAAGGTCCAACACTATCCCATGTTGACCAGACTTTTCATATCTGGACTCCATGACAACCAAGTTACTTTAGCTGGTGTCACTTTTAATCTATCCACCACTATTATTTCAACTACCACCAGGATCCCAAATGTTGGGGAGAAGTGGTTCAAGAAAGGTAATTTGAAGAAACAAGACTTTGACTTATTTTTAAAACCAAGACACCAAAATCAGACAAAGGGGTTCATTCCTTTTTTTCACCTCCTGGACAGATATGCACCAATGATGAAGATAACCATGAAATACTTTTCATGTGAAGGTAGATTTCCAAGGATTTATTCCTATCACATTCGGCTCTTAATGGATTTCACTAAGGTAAGGATGCTTAACATATCCTATTATCTTTTCCAGATCATAGAGAAGATGGCATACATTGCCTAGAAAAAGGAGTATGAACAAAAAATGAGAAGTATATTCCATCACTCCCTCATTAAAATCATAGTCATCCACCATCTCAATCAACTAAACATTGCATGGGGTACCTTCATAGCTAATGATATTTTCAATGAGACATCCACTTAGCATGCACAAATGTCCCTTCATCATCTCAGCCATTCACTTCCATCCCTCCATCTCAACCCATAACACATTCATCATCATTAGATCAGTCCCCTTCACCTCCTTCATCTCCATCAGATCAATCCCCTTCGCCTCCTTTATCTCCATCTCATCATGACATTGGGTCACCTAGCAGAATTGAGAACATTGAGCCTAAGTGGGATAGTATGGTTGAGGTTGAGCCATTGCCAAAAACCTGCCAGAGAGGTCACATGCATGTGTTTGCTCCACATAGAGTGGAAGGGGCCATGCCTTTTACAACAACAAAGTAGGTGGAAAAGGGAAAAGAAAAGGTGATTGAGGCAGTCAGTCATGATGAGGAGGTTCTTCATGAAACAAAATAATAATTTCATCTTGTTGACCTAAATGAGGATGAAAATGACAAAATCACTAATGCAACCATCAAAGGTAAGGATGTCATGATTAAGGAGCTCTAAACTAAACTTGATATGGCCTGATATGTTATAAGCTTGCTTGAGCAAGAGAATGAGTAATTGAAGACCAAACAGGTCATTAATGAGGTTAAGTATGTCACTGCTCAAAGGGAGGCTGAAAAGGCCAAAGCCATGCTAGATGAAACACTTGAAAAGCATTGCTTGCTTGATTAACATTATGAACTAGTACCAAGACAAAGACATAGAACTAGAGGGCTGAAAAGAGCTCTAGCACTAGAAAGATAAAGGGAGGTTGAGCTTGCTGTTCAACTAACCCTAAATGAGTAGCTTGATATAGTGATCAATGAAAACAGGGAGCCATGGATTGATAGAGACAATCAACACTTGGAAAAGCTGCTAGCAAAGACTAACAAAGAAAATGACCTATTGAGGAGGAAATTCAAACACCATGCTCTAAAGGAGAAAATTGCAATGGCCAAGCTCAAAAGAGCCAATGCAAAGATTGAAGATTTGACCATGGAGGAGAAGAAGAAATTGGACATACTTGCTGAGGCTTCCCTCCAAGCCTAGCCACATCATCATCAGCCATTCTACCAATTTTGAGGCATTTTGGAACTTTTTTGCAAAATCTGGGATTTTCTGAGTTTTTTTATAACAGGCATTTAGCAGAAATTTGGTCATTTGCGCAGTGCCCTAGGCGCTATGCAAATGATTGTGGCACTTTTTGAGGGAAAGAAAGCCACCATTGGATTCCTAAAGGCATAAGCATTCCAGAAAACCATGTTTCCAACATTCGTTTGCAGTTTTGATAGGTAAAAAGGTCAAAAAACCACCTAAAAATGACCTTTTTGCCCCTGTTTTGACCTAGGCGTTGCACAAATACTAGTCTTGGGAGAATGACTTTTTGAAGGGGCAAATGACCTTCATTTTCAAAACTAGAGGCATATTCAGAAAGAGGGCTGGAAAGGGATTTCCAACAAGCCATCTTGGGCTTGATTTTCACACCTGTAGGTCAGTCAAAAGTGGCCCTGAACATGGAGGGAAAAAATGACACTGCCAGGGCGCAAATGACAAAGGGAGGGCGCAAATGACACTGCCAGGGTGCAAATGACACTGCTAGGGCGCAAATGACCATTTTGCTGATTTTTTTGGAATTTCTATGAAATTTTGACTTTTCTTCAGAAAATCATGTTTATACCAATGTAATTAATTATGGTAAATGTAATAATGCTATGAATTAGTTACCTAGGGGTAGATTCATTGGGTAAAAGTTATCATTGAGTCAAAATGAATCAGTTTGAGTGTAATTAGGAATGAGTCACTTGGACCATCCTACACTTCAACTTTCAGTTCAGTACTTTGTGGATCTCTTCCTCACCTCATGGATTCGACCCCTAAGGGTGAGTGAATGTTGTTTTTATGTCTATGTAGTCCCTTTATTCACTCTTAGCAAGGGTTGGAATCAGTTTGGATGTTAGCTAGTTAATCAAGGAACTATTGTACTTAGTTTGGCCAATTAATAAAGAAGAGTTGCAACTATTTTTTGGGATACATGTGGTATGATGTTTATTATTGTTTCTCCTTCAGTTTCATATGTTAGAATGTGTTGTATTCATGTTCATTACATCTCTATGGTATGATATCTTTCAAGTTGATAGGAAGAACACATGCTTTCTTATGCTTTGTTTTGGGAAAGATTTCATAATTTTTCCATTTTCCTCTGTTTAGGTAGAATACATCTCCCATGTTCTTCCTGGCTTTCTCATCAGCCTCAAAACCATCTCATCAAAATAATCTTTAAAGTGGTAAGCCTCATGCCTACTTTGCCCCATTGAATCCCTGCAACCCTATCTCATTTTCCCTGACCTAACTCCCTTGACCTAATTTCTTCATCCAATGAAACCCAACCAAATCAAATCAAAACGAACCGTGCACTCAATATCTAGCCTAAAAACCCTAATTCCTCTAGCCCTCTTGGCTGTGACCTTGTGGAGAGAGCCCTCTCTAGTTTGGTAGGGCTAACTACCAAGCCAAAAGTTTGGTATGTTGTTACCTCTGTTGGGATTCCTTCTTAATCCTTGGGAATCTGGCGGAGTGATAATATAGGTTATAAAACATTAATAAAATGATGACGACTGCACTAAAGACTCTTTCACAGGCTACAAGACATTTGTAACCCCCTTTCCATTGATGTTAAAGGGGAAGGAGATCAGAGGAAGGAAGATACTTCTCACAATGAAAGGGGGAGGACAAATGTGTTGCCCTCAATGCCAAAGGGGGAGATTGTTCACAATATTGTCATTGATGAAAAATGAGAAAAAGGAGCATACCATGATCAATAAGGTATGCAAGGGCAAGGGACAAAGGAGAAACATATACATTGATGGTTTGATAGAACATTGATGTTGACATGTTGATGGCTTGATGCTTGGATAATGTTGCAGAGATTGTTTAATGAATAATTTGTGGTGACACGAATTTGTTAAGCTAAATTGTTGTAATGCAAAGGCTAGACTCCATGATAAGAAAGGCAATACACCAAGGCAAAGGAAAATATGTTGCAAAGATTGTTGTGATGCATTAATGATAAATATTGCTATTTGATGTTGCCATTAGATTGATGCATTTAATCTTTAAATCTGGCTGAAATTAATAGTGGATGGATTATTTATTTTTGTTCTAATATTCAAGATATGAAGAATTTGGAAAGAAATGAGTGGAAGGTAAAGAGTCAAGCCTATTCACTTCATATTCTTATGTCGGATACAAACAACCAACAAAATATATTTATAAAATATGTGATTTTAGAAGGCATGGGTGGTAAGCGAGTGGGAGAATGTGTGAGAATTGATTGAGGTGTTATGCATGGGATTACCTTACACACATGAAGCTGATGTGAAACAAATTTGAAGAGGAGAAGAGATAGAAATAAATATGGAAGTATGCAGAATTGATTACTAGGTAAATTGGCATATTTTTTTCATTTTGTGTGAGGGAATTGTGGTCTCCTTTCAAGTTGTGTCTTGATAAATATTTAGTTGGAGATGGTTGAGGTAGGGGCCCCCTGTGGGTTGTAGCCTGCAGAAAACCTATGGGAGCTGGAGCTTCCTTGCATGTTGCAGCTTGCAGAAATTTGAGGTAGCAACATCCTGTAGGTAGGAGCCTACAAAAAATCGGATGTAATAAGGAGTAGGAGCTTGCCTTTGCATCACAACAATAATAAAATTGTGGTTTTCTCCCTTATGGGTTTCCATTGATATCTAGTCCATATGCATTGTTATTATGTGCTGATGTGATGTATTGGTTTGGTCATTATTTGTTAAGCTGCTCATGTAATGTTTTAGTTAATGAGTTTAAGGAAAATAATTTTAATGTCCATGAATGAACTAAACTGATTCACCCCCCCTCTGAGTTTAGTCAAGCTTTCATCAACTCATGGAAATCCTCCTAGCATAATGCTTTCAAATAAAGTTAATCTTGTCTAGTTATGACCTTAAAGGACAATGCTGGTAATGATATAGATGCTTGAAAAGATGGCTTATCAATTTGAATTTTCTTATAAGAATGCTTCAAGATTGAGATTTCTTGTACCATGCATTGACATTATGAATACCTCCCTAGTTAAGAGGGAGTTTTTGAAATTGTAACTAGATTCGGTCTTCATAATGACCAAAATTGTAATAATGAGATTGTATACTTTGTATAAAGAAAGAGAAATAAAGAAAATACAATTTTATTTTATGTAGAGCATGGGTTTCATGCTCAATTCTAGGTCAAAAGCATGTTCTTTGTGCTTCAAGGCCTTTTTAGGAAAAAGACGAATTTATGTCCTATATTATAGTCCCATTTGGACTAATTGCAACAAAGAAATCTATTTATTTTGTCAAGAAAAATCTATTTATTCCTCCAAGACCAAGTCAGACCTAGTCAAGCACAAGTCAGCCTAATGGAGGGCTATTCAACGCCTCAAGAAGGCTATAAATACAAGGAGCTCGACCTCATTTGAGACACACATCCAACACAAGTTTGATTTACAATAGAAAAGGAGAAAGCGAGTTGGAAAGGATGAATAAAAGAAATCCAAGTGTCTTGGAATAATCTCTTTCTCTCCACACATGTGAAGTTAGGGTTTATTGCTGCTAGTTGCAGGAGGCCGAAATTGCAGGACCAAAATTTAGAGGTGCAGTTGTAGGGCTGAAAATCTGGGACGAAGTTACAGTAGGTCGAAGTTTGGAAGTTTCCTTTAAGAAATCTTTGTTAGGGGGCCGACTTGGTGCTTGTGAGCATCTTGGGATTTGCTCTTTGGATATTGGAAGTCTCACTGTAAGAAGATTCTATAAGAAAAGAAGCATTCTTTCTAGGTTTTTCCCTTGGAGGGGATTTCCCTGGCTTAGATCCTATATATTGTGTACATTGCCTTGTTGTGATCTTCATTGTTTTAGTAATTTCTTAATGAACAAGAACTAGTGAAGTAATAAAAGGCCAACATATATCACAAGTAATTATCAAGTTAAGGAAAATAATTTATAATTCATAAGTTTCCTGATTTTCCAATAGGAAGAAGCTAGAAAAGTCGAAGAATCACTTAGAAGAAAAGTTGAAGAAAATAACAAAAAATGGAAGAACATAGAAAAGGAAAATCACACAATCAAGGAGGAAGTTTCTCTTTTGAAACTCCAAGTGCAAGAATAAAAAAGGAAAGAGAAAGACTTGGCAATACAACTAAAGGAATCTGATCAAAGGTACGTATTTGAAATTGATAAAATACAAAAGGAATTAGATGCATCTTCAACAAAAATTAGTAAGCTTAGGAAATAAAATGAAGGGTAGAAGGAACAAATACAAGTTCTGAACAAATAAGCAGAAAATTTCACTCTTCTAAATCTACGAGTAGAAGAAGTAGAAAAAAGAAGGAAAATATTGAAAATTTGGTTTCATGAATATATTGATCAAAGGCAAGGAAAACCTGACGCAACCCTTATTGAAATCAACAAGCTCAAGGAATGGGAAGATGAACATTTGCAGGCTATTGGAAAGAAAGATCAAGAATTGGCCCAGTTGAAGATGAAGGCAAAAGAAGCAGGTAAAGGCACATGTGATAAAAGTACAAGTGTTACACAACCATTTGTCACTGTCCTTGTACTCCTCGTTCTTTGATCCTGGAGGACCCATACAGTGACCTTTATGTACTTTCCAAGCATGGAATACATACCCTTGAACCACACTTTTTCTGCCAATTCATCTCTCTTTACAACTTTTCTAGAAGATCCTTATAAAAACCTGGCTTTCAAGGTCGGCGCCTTCTCTCAGTGTTTGACCCGCGCCGTTAGCAGAGATTTGCACTAAGACCTGCATGGATCGACGCTATGTCTTAATGTCGGACCCACACCGATCCTATTTTGGAAAGTTTTTTAAATAGAAAGGAAGCTTCCACGACTAGAAGCTTCGCGAGGCAGCGAGTTGGAAGTTTGTTTTGAGGATATGGCCGAGGAATTCCCCTTTGGGCTTCTTGTTCCCAAGAAATAGGAACTACTCCAAAGGATAAGCTCTTTTCCCATTATTGGAGGGCCCATAACCTCCTCCTCCATTGTTATATAAGGAGACCTCTTTCACCTCTGCTACCTTATTCAGAGTCTGAGTTAGAAAGTTAGAGTAATCGTAGAGAAGAGAAGAAATTATAGCTTCGGGACAATAGTGCAGAGTGTGATTGTTTTTGTGTGTTGAGAACATAGTGAGATCTTAGACCTTTGTGTATGAGGGTGCTGCAAACATTCTTGGATACAAACCTGTCGAAGGAGAGCCTCAACATCAAGGCTTGGTTGTAAACTCCCCTTATATTTATCATAATAAAATGCATCTGATGTTTATATTCTACTCTTGTTTACATTTATAATGAGATTTCTAACAATCCTTGATCAGTTAGATAAGTTGTAATTGTTTTATGTTTGTCATGATTTTTCGTTTGTCGTGGTGTCTTGACTGTCTGCACAGGTAATCAGACGTTGGTAGCAGTGCTTATCAAACTTGAGGAGAGCGACGGATCAAGAAGCTTCGACAGAAGATGACAACATAGCATCAGGACAAGGTAGGTCATCTTCCTTGCTCTGATTTTCATTTGCAATCTAGGACGGTAGATGTTAGTATGTTCCCGTAGTTGCTAGACCCACCCTAGGGCTAGAGGGACCACCTCTGTTCGTAGAGGGGATTTACTTAGACAACAAACTGGCGACTCCACTATGGATTAGTGTTAGTTTGTCGTCTCATTGTTTGTTGAGAGTTTGCTTCGTCAAGTCGACTTCGGTCGTTTGATTGCTTCTCTGCCTTGCTTGGCTTGCTTGACTGTTTTGAATCCTCCTGTTCAGCTCCAGAGTGCCAAGATTGGCCTTTGCTCAGTAGTTTTTCCTTTTCCCATAGATTTTCGGCTTGGCGCGTTTTTTCGTTGAATAGTTGCACCAATTGGTGCTAGTTGCCTGTGTTACAGGTGCGCCAACCCCTGTTAGGCGCGGATTACAACTTGACAGTCACGCCGAATCCTGTAGGATTTGGTTTGACCTTTTTACTGAGTCTTTGGTTAGTAGTTCTTGGCTCTGGGTTGTTTCTTTGACTTGTAATTGGTCTTTTGGATTGTTTTGACTTTGTAGTCTCGATTTTTCTCAGTTGTTTGTCCACTATCTCATCGGTGAAGGTTTGTAGCCCTAGGGTTTCTAGGTCTTATGCTGTTTGTTCGACCTTCTCCTCACTGAGCCTCCTGAGCTGAATTCGAGTCACTTTGATCTCTGTCATCTCAATTCGCTGGTCGATTGTGTTAGTCTTTCTTGATCCTTTGTGTCTTTGGCTTGTTGAATGATCACTTGCAGTTTCGTTTAACCCTCCATTTCGTCACTTCGAGCATAGATCACATTGCTCGTTTGGATTGTTTTGAAAGCTTTTGGTTTGCTTGAAAGAGTGCGTCATTGGTTTGAGTGCGTTTTAATGTTTTTATTGCATTTGATTTATTCATTTTAAATATTTACATTCATAGTGCTCAAAGCTAGTGTTTGCTGTGCTTTTTATTATAATAGTGCATCGTGTGCTTCATTCATTGAAAAAACAAAAAATTGCATTCTTTCGTTTAGAATCGGAAATGAAAAGTTCTTTTTCATAACTAACTCTTAGTGAACTAGGAAAGAGTTTTTCATT
This sequence comes from Pinus albicaulis, assembly GCA_034641835.2. Classification (NCBI taxonomy): domain Eukaryota; kingdom Viridiplantae; phylum Streptophyta; class Pinopsida; order Pinales; family Pinaceae; genus Pinus; species Pinus albicaulis. The sequence goes on from CM076582.1 coordinate 622,892,565, forward strand.
TCTCGTTTGGTTGTATTAGGTGCATTAGTGAACTCCTTCTTGTGTTTTTCATTGATTGCTACTTTGTTAAAGATCTCTATCCTTCTCTTAGTTAGCATTCATTGAAAAAATGGTGTTCTTTTGCATGTAGTGTGCATTTAGGAATTTGAGACTCCATTCGGTAGGGCCTTGGAATTGAGACATAATTCAAGATCAACCTTAAAATCAATTCAATCAATCTAAGGAAGCATTGGAACCTAACGTAAATATTTTAGAAGTTTAGGCTAGTGCGTGTTCCGATGTTGTTAAACTTGGTGGCTGTCGTTCGCCACCTGGCATTAGATAGCGCTAATATGGGCTTGTACTCCTTGTACCGTCACGTATATAAAGGGAGACCCTTATAGGTTCAAATCCTTTATCCATAGGAAGCCGAGTCTGCCGCCCTGTAACCGTGATACACCGAACACAACATTCGAGGAGACTACCTGCATGTACGTCAAGTCCTTGGTCATTTCTCTTTCATTTGATCACCAAGGTGTATATGGAAGTTCACGGAAACGTGGTACACCCTCTTGATTAGATTACATGAGTAGTCATTTTGATCTTTACGTGACTCCTTAAAAACTGAAAAGATCATCGAGCTCTTGTCCTTTCATGCTCGTTTCAACCTGAAAGTGATAGAGTCACCTTTTGCCTGTTTCTCGACTCTTAAAATATGAAACAACAGAGTTTTTTTTCAATGTCTTAAAATATTAACTACCCACAAAATATTCCTGGTTAAGTTATCTTCCTTAATGTTTTAGGGTTGTTTCCAATGGCAACATTTTCGGAGTTTACCAACCAAGGAATCCCCTCCAATGGGAATCCTGGTCCTTTTCCTGCTTTCGGGAATGTTGGTGCTCGTTATATGGAAACATTGTCCCTGTCTGGGTTACCTGTTTGGTTATTCTCGACCTCTATCGTCTTAAGTGTTCCATCCACTGTACAACCACCCCCTCCACCGGAACAACATCACGTTGATTCTAAGGTGGACCTCTCCCCGTCTTCGCTTGTTTCTTCGTCCTCTTTTTCTACTTCGCTTGGTGAAAGTCTGGATTCTAGTAAATGGGTGGCTAAGAAGAAGAAGAAGCCGAAGAACAACAAGTAAGATAAGGGAGAGGCCAACTCTGCGGCTATTGCGCCTCAGATGCTTTCCATTGATAAACCATCCAACCTTCCATGAAAAGTCAAATTCCCTTTATTGTTGTGCAAAGGTGACCATCTTCTTTGGGACTGCCCTGGCATTCCTAAGGTACTTGAAGCATGGTCTAACGACTGTCCGCCGTTGCCTCTGGCTTCTGGAAGTCATATTGGTGGCACGTCTTCGACTAGCCATGACAAGATTCATAAGAAACAGGGTAAGATTACCAATCCCTGTAAGTTGTGTGAAGGGCATCATCCCATTCACCTTTGTTCATACATGGATGAAGCCTCTAAAGTATTGGATACCCTTTCAGATTCTGAGTTCCGTCTTCCCGTTGGTTACCAGAGGATTTCTTCGAGTACTCAGCTAGCTGATCAAGTTATTGATCGAGATTTGTCTGCGGTCAATTCCACTCTCTCTGAAAGTCAGTCTCCAGAGTCCATTTCCGACCAATCATTGGTTGAGAAGAAAGATGACCTAGTTCCACCTGCAGTTCACCAGGTCTTTTCTGTCGAGAGTGGGCCTCATCCCAGTCAGGTTCATTTTGTTTCCTCTGATCCCCTGGGATCGGAGGGCGATCTTCTCGTTTCCATGATCCAGGTGGGTGATCCTATGACTCCTGTCCCCTTCCAGAAAGTGATCCTCCTTCTCTCGTTCTTGGAGCCCAGGAGGATGGTCATTCCGCTCCCGTAACTCAAGGGGATAATCCTCTTATTCCTATGGCACCCCCTCCATGTAGCTTGGTCACTTCCTTTGATTGGAGACGATTCATGGGATATCGTTTTCCTTCTTACGTTCCCTTTGAGATCACTGTACAGGCCTGAAATATGGTCGTAGTGGGCATGATTATAGATGAAGGCTCCTCGGTTAGTATTTTTTCTTCAACTACATGACAAGCTTTGGGTTCTCCATAGCTTGTGCCTGTTACTAAAAATTTGTTGGCTTTTAACAGAGGAACAAGTCAACCATTAGGGATCCTTCCGAAGTTGCCTATTACTTTGGGAGCGAAAAACGTATATATAGACGTGATGGTGGTCCAAGGCCCCTTGGATTTTAATTTACTCTTAGGGCGCGACTATGCTTATGCCATGGGTGCGCTTGTCTCTTCCCTCTTTCATGTGATCTGTTTTCCACATGAAGGTGAGATCGTGACCATTGATAAGCTTTCATTCTTTGGTCCTGATGTGACATCTGGTCTACTGTCGTCCCTTCTTGGTCCTTACTTGCCGGTGGTGTCCTCCCCGCTACATGTCCATTATGTGGCTACCTATCCCATGCCCACATTCAGTGATAGTGCCGTTGTACATCGTGTGCTGGGGGTGTTGGGTTTTGACTTCCAAGATGTTTTTCTCCCATCGGATGCAAACCTTTTGGAAGCCATGAATTTTTATTTGTCATGATCAAGCTCAACGGAGCACAGTTCGTTTTCTTGTGTCAAGCTCCTTAAAAAATGAAACAAGGTCGTTAGAGCAGAGTTCGTTTTCTTGTGTCAAGATCCTTAAAAAATGAAACAAGCTCTTATGAGGACAATTTGTTTACTATGTCAACCTCATTAAAAAATGAATTAGGTCATGAGGATAGTTCTTTTACTATGTCAACCTTGTTAAAAAATGAAACAGGTTCCCTTTTTAGATTATAGTCTTTGATTAGATCTCGTAAAATCCAAGTCGAGTCTTTCTCTTGATCTCCTAATTGAACCTTCATTCCATCCACTTATTGGTAACCAATAGTCTACTCGAGTGAATGCCATGAAGCTGGGGGGGCATGTACCTCGAATTGAGTCATCATGCCAGGGCATGCAAACTTATTTCAAGCATAGTTTGTTTCCATTTCAAGCTTGTGTAAAAATGAAACTGGTTTCAAGCATATTTTTTTGAAAAGTTTCAAGCTTGTGTAAAAATGAAACCAACTTCAAGCAGAGTTTCCTGATTTCAGGCTTGTGTAAAAATGAAACCATTTTTATTTTACCTCTTGTGATTTCCATTTTATCAGCTTGTTTTTCCAGATGAGCCTTGGTTATCTCATTCCATCATTACCATTTTCTCGACCGATCATATGCCATCACTTGGTTGTTTTACCCATTCTCGAGGAACTGCTGCAATGAGTGGTCTTTTTAGCCAGCCTCTTGACCTCTATTTGTTCTGAGCAGTTCCACCATCAACGGAGCTAGTTGCTACCCTTAATACCACTCGTTCCTCTAGGAGGAGTCAACTTTTAGCTCTTTTCTGACTCTCAAAAATTGAAAAGATTGCCGAGAATCTTGTCGTTTTGAACTCATTAAAGTCTACGAAATGTCATCTGCCCAGTATACGTTTACCCTTTTTTGGGCTGGGACGGATTATCTACGAAAAATGAATACCTTAGCCTATCGCAACTAAGAGGTTCTCCCAGATATTGTTTTCTACCTTTTCGGATCTATGGGACTACCTATGAAAAGGGACTTGTTGGAGTTTTCTTTTCCACTTCTTTTCAAACTCTCTAAAGATGAACAAATGCCGAGTTCTTCCTTTGTCAGACTCGTTAAAATATACATGACATCGGAAATCGTCACCATGACGTAACTGAGTTCCTCCTTCCTAGGGCTCGTAAAATGTACTAGGATGGATTTTTCCGAAGGAGAAAATTATACGACAAGCATAGGCTATCCTCTTCAAGCTTGTGTAAAAATAAAGAGGTACTCGCCAAAAATGGTGGGGTAAAATGGAAGTTATTCGTCATTTGTGTCAGCAGTATGTCACTCTTGAACATGACACTTATCTGCAGTTCGTGTCGGGTTGGGATATATTCACTCTGTCACTTTACCTCCATGGGTTTGGTAAATTCTCTTGCCTCTCATTCGATTACCAATCTTGTCAACATGACCTCTGATCCTATTTGAGTCAAATGTTGCCAAATTCCAGAGTCATGTCACCAATATGTTCAAGAGAAAATCCTTCTACAGTTTGTACATTCTCGATCCTTTGTTTCAGTCTTGATTAACACTCATATCACATTCTCTGTTTCGTGTCGATGATGTGGGATTCATTATGACCCTCCTTCGACGGATCGCTTCTTGTTGACTTCAACTCATTATCCGGGAAGTCGATCTAGAGACTCCTTTTTGCTACCTTAGAGTTTGCATGCCCTAATGTCTAGTTCTTCGCATTCAACGACAGGTTCTCATCATTGGCCTTCGATCGGGTGATTTCACAAGTGTTCGACTTCAATTCACTGTTCACATTTCGTGGATTGTACTAGTAGTACCTTGAGGACCATTGTCATCATTGGTGGTTTCTCTTGTGCCTGTTAACAGTTTACATCATTGATTGGTAATCAGGCCATTTTCTAATGTGTTTGACTTCAACTCATTTATTCGCATGCTTGAAATTATACTTGATCGGGTCGTGATGGAGCATAAGACCCTGGATTTTATTCTCTAGAGTCCAAGTTGTGAGGTGATATGATTTGTCCATGATTGGATACATGTTTCTTTTAGATGGATGGCTGTGACCATACCATGAGTCTATATGTGATCCTTCTTAGATGGATGGCTACGACCATACCATAGTCTCTTTTATGGATGGCTGCATCCATACCTCGATTCATGTATTTTCATCAGAGTTTTAAGTTATGTATATGTATCTATAATTGATTTTCAGGTCTCTTGACGACAATGTCTTGTTCCTTGCATGTACTTGTAAAGCATTTCACCCCTCACTCATGTTCAGACTTCATACTTTAGGGGGCATCTGTTACACAACAATTTGTCACTGTCCTTGTACTCCCCATTCTTTGATCCTAGAGGACCCATACATTGAACTTTGTGTACTTTCCAAGCATGGAATACATAACCCTGAACCACACTTTTTCTGCCCATTCATCTCTCTTTACAACTTTTCTGGAAGATCCTTATAAAAACCTGGCTTTCAAGGTCGAAGCTTTCTCTTAGTGTCTAGTCTGCGCCGATAGTAGAGATTTGCACTGAGACTTGCGCCGATCGGGTCTCTATCTTAATTTTGGATCCATGCTGATCCTCTTTTGGAAAGTTTTTTAAATAGAAAGGAAGCTTCCGCGACTAGAAGCTTCGCGAGGCGTTGAGCTGGAAGTTGTTTTGAGGATATGGCTGAGGAATTCCCCTTCGGGCTTCTTGTTCCCAAAAAATAGGAACTAATCCAAAGGATAAGCTCTTTTCCCATTATTTGAGGGCCCATAACCTCCTCCTCCATTGTTATATAAGGATACCTCTTTCACCTCTGCTACCTTAGTCAGAGTCTGAGTTAGAAAGTTAGAGCAATCATAGAGAAGAGAAGAAATTATAGCTTAGGGAGAATAGTGCAGAGTGTGATTGTTTTTGTGTGTTGAGAACGTAGTGAGATCTTAGACCTTTGTGTATGAGGGTGCTACAAACGTGCTTGGATACAGACCCGCCGAAGGAGAGCCTCAACATCAAGGCTTGGTTGTAAACTCCCCTTGTCTTTATCATAATAAAATGCATCTGATGTTTACCTTCCACTCTTGTTTACATTTATAATGATATTTCTAGCATTCCTTGATTAGTTAGATAGGTTGTAATTGTTTTATGTTTGTCATGATTTTACGTTTGTCGTGGTGTCTTGTCTGTCTGCACAGGTAATCGGACATTGGTAGCAGCGCGTATCGAGCTTGAGGAGAGCGATGGATTAAGAAACTTCGATGGAAGATGACAACATAGCATCAGGACAAGGTAGGTCATCTTCCTTGCTCTGATTTTCATTTACAATCTAGGAAGGTAGATGTTAGTATGTTCCCGTAGTTGCTAGACCCACCCTAGGGCTGGAGGGATCACCTTTGTCCGCAGAGGGGATTTACCTGGACAACAACAAGCTCCAAGAACAAGATTGATGATAATACTGACAACAAGATCTCTCAAGGATCAAATCGAAATGAAGGAAAAAAGGAGATTAAAAATTAGGGAAAATTTTGGGAGAAAAAATTCGCAAATGGGGTATTTTTGGGACATTTTTTCTGAAAAAAGTATTCACCAATTAGGTTAAAAATCCATCTAGTTTTACATATACATGATTAAATGGATGATATTCGTCAAATAATTACCAAATTTAATAGTAAATTAGATGTTTTTATTGAATATTCACATACATTATATATATATGATTTTTCAAACTAGATTAATAGCCTACAATTCTATATATAGGAAAATATTCTAATCCTTAAAAAAATACTCTGTTAAAAATGTTACGGTTCCAAGGAATAACGTTGAAGCAATCAAGAACAAGGATCAACAAAGAACTGTACCACCTCCAAGGAAGAATGAATACAAAATATCATCCAGAAAAGATAACTCATCTAGGTACACTAATTTGTTTGATGGTTATTGTTTTTCATGTACTAACTTTGGACATATGGATAGGAATTGTAAAGCTTATAACAAGTACAATTATCGAGGGCATTTTCAAAACCCTAAAATTAAATTTGCAAAAACACAAGATAAGATTCATGATGACTTTGATATCAGAAATTATATGTCATCTGCTCAAACATTTAGGCCCAACGTTGAATGCTACAAATGCCATAATTATGGGCACATAACTTGCAACTGTAGGTACAATATGGAATCAACAATGACTGACAAACTTAAAATTAGGTACAAGAAGGTCTGGAGGAGAAAATAGGTACAAGAAGGTCAAGCAGATAAGAAAGTATCAACAATCATTCTTTCAGGTTTTGTAAAGGCAAAAAGTCACGATGAATCAACATATAAAGTAAATAATGACAAGGTTTAGGAAGATCTAGCCAAAGAGCTGGGTGATACATTATTTTGAAGAATCTGAATTGATTGACTCCCTGGAGTTTGAAGAGGGGGAGTCTATGCAACAATAGTTGCATGCTTTTGAAGACCTATCTATTGACAGTTTTCCAGTTGACAAATATGCACTGTTATGGGCAAAATAATAGCTTTAGATTGACAAGTCATGAAAAGAATTCCAACAAGATGTGTCAAGTCATGAGATTATAGCAGGAGGAGAAGAACACTAAAGGAATACAGGTTCATAGTGATCATCACCTCTTTCAAAATTGACATATCATTAGGAGTCAAAGGAGTCATCAACATTGTGAGTATGAGGAATAACAAGCTTGTAGAACAAAACTATAGAAGGTATCAAGTATGACAAGTTATGAAAAGAAAAATTGATCCATTATCAACAATGGTAATTCGTATGAAGCATAACATGACAGGGGGAGACAAGTTGTTGCACCAAGCATTGAGAAAAGCATTTCAAAGACTAACATGTATCTTGCAGGAAGACAAAGGAATGGATTTTGACAAGGGGAGCACAAACAATTTACAGGTCCACAAAATTAGGTAGATTGTCATGGGGAGTCACCCTTTGCCATAAATGTCGAAGGGGGAGAGGAATCAAGAGAAAAAGATTGAGGCATGAATTCAATGGGGAGCAGTGGTTGTAAAAGGACATGTGCTGCCATCAATGACGAAGGGGGGGATTGTTTAATGGTGTTGTCATTGATTTCAATCGTGGAGTTTGACTTTGACTAAAAAGCCATCATTGATGTCAAATTATTAATAAATACTCTTATATTTGTCTGAATTACATCAAGTTGGAAGCTCCATTGAAATATGGTTGGAAACCCTAGCTCTAAGGTTCGGGTGTCTTGGTCAATGGACATACATTGAAAATTTTCAAGGCTTTTGAAGGAGAAAATCATAGGAGTTTCCCTAGTGATCCTCACTAATGGATTCTCCTTTCCAAGCCGATTCCAGTGGTATGTGGTACGCCCCGAGAGGCCTCTCAGTTTGCAAGATATTCTAGAAGTTGATAAAACACATTCTTGTTAAAAAACCCCAACACCATGGTCAAAGGTCAAAGGAAAATCAAATGGAGAAATTTAATTAAAATTAAATTAATTATATTAATTATTAAAGTATAAATTGATTAAAAAGAAACATTATGAAAAATAATGGGTTAACATTATTGTAATAAACGATTTTTAATTTTAATGAAAGTATAAAATGATTAACATTATTTTTAAATGTTATCAAAAGAATAAAATATATCAATCTTGTTTTAAATTAAAGTTATTAAACACAAATGTCTCCCTAACCTATGATATTCGTTGCCCTAAAATCTAGGAGTTCAATGCCTCATAAAAACCCTAATTTGTCTATAAAAGGAGCATCCAATATGCCTTTATTAAGAGCACAAAAATGAATATCAATTCTTGAAAAATATCATTTTGAACTTTCTCAACCTCTGTGGTGAAGATGTCTGTGGAAGGGTTTCAATTCTTTTGTTTTTGTTTGGGTTGGCATTCATTTGATTGCAGGAAGGAGTGTTTTCGAATTTAGTTGTCTTATATTGATTACATAAATTGTCGACCAGGGCTAGCAAACTGACGAAGTATAAGTGCACTATATGTGCTAGGAATCATAATTATCCATGTTAAATTAAATTGTCAGTGCACGTGATTGGATTATTCATTGAAACTAATTCTAAGAAAGATGATCACACTTTTATAAAATGATATCTAATTATGAAATCCACACAACCAACAAAAATCTCAAACTCATAAATTAATTTCACACTTGCAAAATGAAATTTAACTCATAAAAACTCACACACACACTGTTTTCCTCTGAGGCAATTGGGGTCAGTTAATTATGTCAGAGCATCTATAATATTTTGTTTTGTTTGTTTTAAGTTTGGAATTTTTGGATGACCAATGTATAAAAAATTTGCATTCAATTTTGCTTAAACTTTAGATAATATTAAGCAATAAGGAAAATGGTTGTTTCTTTACTTCAAACAATAATTTTGAGATTGCAAGTGTTAAAGCAAAAAATGTAAGAATATATGATTAATTAAATATTCAAATTGAATGTTTTAATAGTCATAAGTGTGAAATACTGTCAAACAATGTTTAAAAACTTAACAAAACATGTTTAATATTATGAAGATGCTGATAATTAATTGATGTAAAGGGACTTACATAAACAGACAGTTCAATAAGCCATTCTCTAATATAGATAATAACCTCAGGGGATTTAAGATAAACTGAAATACAACTTTTTATTACCTTGTTATCTTCATAAACATTAAACATATGCAGAAAACAAGGTGTAATGAAAACTGGAAAATTTACAAAAGAACAAGCTGAATGAAACAAATCCAGAATCCTTTATTTATCATTAATGATCAAAGCTTGTACACTTCTGTTTACAAAATGCTCATCCAAGGGTGCGCCCCTTAATAACTAGTAGGGATAGTTATTTATACTAGTTTCTATGACCAAGAAAATATCTAAAACGAATTACAATAGTAGCATAAAATAATAGGAAAAGAAAACTACTGAATGATCTGTCACTGTTTTGAAAGAAACCGTTGAATGATCTGTAATATTTTGTTTTGTTTGTTTTTAAGTTTGGAATTTTTGGATGACCAATGTATACAAAATTTGCATTCAGTTTTGCTTAAACTTTAGATAATATTAAGCAATAAGGAAAATGGTTGTTTCTTTACTTCAAACAATAATTTTGAGATTGCAGGTGTTAAAGCAAAAAATGTAACAACTTAACAAAACATGTTTAATATTATGAAGATGCTGATAATTAATTGATGTAGATGGACTTACATAAACAGACAGTTCAATAAGCCATTCTCTAATATAGATAATAACCTTAGGGGATTTAAGATAAACTGAAATACAACTTTTTATTACCTTGTTATCTTCATAAACATTAAACATATGTAGAAAACAAGGTGTAATGAAAACTGGAAAATTTACAAGAAAACAGGTTGAATGAAACAAATCCAGAATCCTTTATTTATCATTAATGATCAAAGCTTATACACTTCTGTTTACAAAATGCTCATCCAAGGGTGCTCCCCTTAATAACTTGTAGGGATGGTTATTTATGCTAGTTTCTATGACTAAGAAAATATCTAAAGCTGATTACAATAATAACATCTTGAATCCTACCAGCTTAGATGAAGTCTATGTGCAGGCTACACATTTAGAAGCTAGAGGAAAGAATACTTTTGATGAGGATAGTAATTTCAAAAACAAAGGAAAGAAAAGTGTTGCAAATTCAAGAAAGGAAAAAGGAAAGTTCTTTTGCAAGAACTGTTCAAAGACAAGTCATGATGAAGATCATTGTTGGAAGCTTCATCCTGAATTGAAACTAGAAAAAAACAAGAACATTAAGGGGAAAGAAGTGGTGCAAGACACAATTCCTAGTTCTAGCTCTTAGAATTGTCACAAAGATACTCATGAAGAAAAGAGGAGGATAGAGCTTTTCCATGTGAGAGTAATTTCAAAACATACCAAAATTGACACACTATTTGACAGTGGGTCACAAGCGAATCTTATATCTGAAGACTTGGTCAAGCAGCTTAAACTTGAGATCATTCCACATCTGAAGCCTTATCCACTTGGATGGATATGCAAGGATGCCAATTTGCAAGTCTCAAGGAAGTGCATATTGCGCTTTGCAATAACTGCACACTTTATTGACACAGTGGAACTTGATGTGGTGCCGCTTGATATATCAGGTATTGTTTTGGGAAGTCCTTATTTATTTGACAGGAAGGCTATCTTTCATCGCCATGAAAAGAAATATCACTTGTTCAAAGATGGTAAAGAGTACATTGTGAGAGCACACAAGAAGAAGCTGGAATCTTCTTTACTCCATGCAAGTCAATTAAAAAGACTGGTTAATGCAAGTCAAAGTCTAACTTTGTTAATGTTGAAACGACCAGATTTTGAGCATTCGCCTTTTTATGATGTTGCTAATGATTTTCCTCAGTTTGATAACAATTTGTATTTGAAAGAAGATGATGTTATGTTGCACAAATTACCTTTTGGGTCAGCCAATGCAGAGAATGAAGTGTCAAAGCAAAGCAATGCAAGCAAGGAGGACACACAATTTAGCATGGGACAAAGTTGGTTTCAGAATGGTAGAATTTTCCATGGGAAAATTTTGCAAGGTGAAGGTTATTTTAAGTCTTTTGGGAAGTTTGATCAGTGTAGAAAAAGTTTGTTTTCTGCAGATTACAATTGCTGTTCTGCAAATTTTAATAATTTTCATCATGACTCCGTCAATCTTAGCAATGGTCGATTAGTTGATTCCAGAGACAGATTATCATTTTCACAAAAGCTCCATTTGATGAAATCGGGTAGATTTCAGTTATTCAAGGGTGGAAGAGTGGATAAATCAGTCTCCACATCATCAATTTCAGTAATCAGAGAGCTTTTGGAGTCCAAAAGCTTCCCATTTGGGAGGTGTGATCAGGAGATCAAGTCCCTTGTAGAAAAATGCTCAAAAATGAAGTTGCTCAGAATTGTTCCAAACCAAAACGACAGGAAAGAGCTCGCCAAAACGATCCTGTAGCTGTGAACGACACTCAAATCTGTTACCGTATGGAGGAGATATTTCATTTTGAAATCGCCCAATAACTTTCAATTTTGAAAGAAATTTTTTTAATATATTGTGATGGGATAATTTTATTTTTTATTAAGGTTTAATTAATTAATTAAATTATATATTTATTAATATTTATATGATTTTTATTAATCATATATTATATTATTAATTATATGTTTTAATTAATTTTTTTTTTTTTTTAAATTAAACCTTATTTAAATTTAATTATTAAACCATACTATATATTAAATCAAATTCGAAATTTTAAAAAGGTTTAAAAACCCACATGTCAAAGTTTAAAGGTGTAATATATGGTATGGCATAACGTATGGTTATGTAAAGGTTCGCGTTGGCTATGGTACACGTGTTTGAAAACATGTGATTCAAATGTGGTCAAAGGTTTGGAGCGGAGTTAAAAGTTAAGCCTCGAGGTAAGCCCCCCCTCCTACATGACCTCTCGTTATGACCGGCGACAATCAAACCGGCGGACGTTACGTCAAACCGTTTATGTTTAATGCTGCAGTTTGTTCACATGTCCAGCGGGTTAGGGTCACATTAAATGCTAACCACTCAACTGGCGGGTTTGTTGGCGGACCCCCAAATTCAGCGCCAGACTCCAGATTTGTCGGAGTTATCTGGCAGTTAGCTAGACTTAGCTGGAGTTTTTCTAGGTGACACTGGGCAAACTTCAGTTAGCCTTAACTTTGACTAGGAAAGTCCATTTGGGACGATTTTTTTTTTGATTTGGGGGTATTGAAGCATTCTGGAGCTGTTGGGAGTGTTTGCAGAGCCATCAGGGCACTCTATCAGTGATTTTACCAGCGATTTTGGTTGTGGAGCCACTAGGGCCTAATGAACGATCAACTGTGTTGGACTATACTCATCTAATGGAGGTGAACAAATAGTCGATTTATACTGATTTCAACCTTCTGTTTCTGAATTTTCAGCTTATTTTTCCTTTTGAGGCTTTCTACACAGTGTAATTCGTATTTTGAGCATTAATGAAAAAGGGAAAAGCCTAATTAGAGGCTTTTGGACCCAGCAGAGGTAGCCCAAGAGAGGGGTGAACTTCTTAAACAAATGCTTACTGTCATGCTGTGTATTTTTGCTGTGTTATTTCAGATTCTGCTACATTAAACAATAACTTTTCATAAGCACACTTTTCCCAAGCAGACTTATACAGTGAACAAAACTCATTAGTTCATCTTCAAACCACATTACTTCATTTGTAGAATACTTGAACTTGCTTATTCACACATAAAATTTTGATTAATGAATACTTTGCACATAAAAAAATATTTTCATTGATCGGATCTATTTCAGTGTTTACATTTTATTTCTTTAGGCAGAGCCAGTTTGTGGGCCAGAAGCTTCTGGTTTCATCCCTTCTAGTAAAGGTGAAATAACCAGTAAAAGCCCCCTAATGTCAATCTCTGTATGAGAAATACTTTGTTCTCACAATTTCAGATCAGGTGCGCCCCTTAATAACTCGTAGGGATGGTTATTTATGCTAGTTTCTATGACTAAGAAAACACCTAAAGCTGATTACAATAGTAACATCAAATAATAGGAAAAGGAAACAACTGAATGATCTGTCACTATTTTGAAAGAAACCATTGAATTATCTATAATATTTTGTTTTGTTTGTTTTAAGTTTGGAAATTTTGGATGACCAATGTATAAAAAAATTGCATTTAGATTTGCTTAAACTTTAAATAACATTAAGCAATAAGGAAAATGGTTGCTTCTTTACTTCAAACAATAATTTTGAGATTGCAGGTGTTAAAGCAAAAAATGTAAGAATATATGATTAATTAAATATTCAAACTGAATGTTTTAATAATCATAAGTGTGAAATACTGTCAAACAATGTTTAACAACTTAACAAAACATGTTTAATATTATGAAGATGCTGATAATTAATTGATGTAGAGGGACTTACATAAACAGACAGTTCAATAAGCCATTATCTAATATAGATAGTAACCTCAGGGGATTTAAGATAAACTGAAATACAACTTTTTATTACCTTGTTATCTTCATAAACATTAAACATATGCAGAAAACAAGGTGTAATGAAAACTAGAAATTTACAAGAGAACAAGCTGAATGAAACAAATCCAGAATCCTTTATTTATCATTAATGATCAAAGCTTGTACACTTCTATTTACAAAATGCTCATCCAAGGGTGCGGCCCTTAATAACTCATAGGGATAGTTATTTGTACTAGTTTCAATGACTAAGAAAATATCTAAAACTGATTACAATAATAGCATCAAATAATAGGAAAAGGAAACTACTGAATGATCTGTCACTGTTTTGAAAGAAACCGTTGATGATTTGGCCCCCAAAACGCTGCTATGCTGTCATGTTGTTGGGATTCGAAATTACTCAATTGTTTCACATAATTTATCCCATCTTTCTTCACTTGGAATATCCATATTTACCACTTTTCTGAATACTTCATCCACCTCTGTATAGCTTTCGAATGTTTTCTGGTTGATAAACAGATGTTTTATTTCATGTTTTATGATCAAATAAAACTCTAAGGCTTCAAGAAAATCCTTCCTTGTTATATGTCCTTTAATTCCTACAAATTTGGCTTTGTTTGTTGTTATGGTATACAACTTTTTGCAATATTCCTCCAAATTAATCAGTTTATCACTTGGAGCTACCAATCCAAGTAGTCATTTCTGGTTGAAGACATTGAAATTTGAATGAAACCTTTGGACAACAATGTCCAAGGTCTGATATTTTGTCTCCAACTGATTAAGAAAATTCTTCTTCTTTAAAATATTTTTTATTTCTTAAATGGTGGCTGTTCTGTCATCAATGTTTATTTGTTCTAATTCGGTTATGCTCTTTGAATTCAGAACCTTTATCATGTCTGTGGCTTCTACTAGTTTAGTCTTAAGTGCTGCTTTCTCCTTTTCTATAACTTCTCTACATCTGGTAATCAATTCCTGCTGTTCAAAAATGGTTTGTATGGATGGCCATACATATGTCATTGATTGGCTGATATTTGTTGAAATAATTTCCTTGGCTTGGGCCAAGGTATCTGCTATTAACAAATCACTTTCTAACTTCATAATCTTGTGTCCCAATTTGTGGGACTTCTACATTTCCTCCATATACAGAGTGTCATTTTTAATCTTCTATGTTTCTAAATTTTTAAACTTTTCCAGCAACTTCTTATTTTCCTGCTTCTGTGTGGCCAATTCCTGTGCTATCTTTGTTGGATCACTTGTCGTTGATGTAGAATCAATGGTCGTTGATGATGAACTGGGTTCTGTACTTACAACTACTATAGGGACTGCTGTGACTAGAATCATGGAAAGCTAAGCTGATTCTTTCTATTTAAGTAGTCCTTAAATATGCTCCTCCATTTTCTTAATCTGGATATTTTGCACAATAATTAGCTTGAACATTTCTTCTCTGTTCTACTCACTTTCTTCAATCTCCTTGGTTTGTGGATCTTTTGTAGAAGGAAACTTTAATTGTTTTCGCAGAGCTGCAATGTCTGCATTTTTCTTTTTAATATTTTTTTCTACTGCATTAGAGTCCTTTGGATCATATCTAATTTTAAATACAAGGTCTTCCAAAGACTTTAGTTTATTGTCCTTAGTTAAAGAAGACAAATTTTCAATCTTAAGCTGAGATTGAACATTAGGTAAGGCAGTCCTAAGTTTGGAAAGAGACATGGATGTAGTGGTCATGGTGGAAAACATCATCTCACCGGACTGTCTGTGCATATCCATTTAATCAATTGGATGAATTTTATTGGTATCAAATGAGAATATAGTCTTCTTGTAGTCTGATGGAGATTTTGGAAATGGAACTTGGGCTTGTAAGAAAGCCTTTTACATCCTGCCTTTCTCATTGTCAAAAGTAGAGAGAAGTCTGTGTTGAGCATTGGAGGTCTACTTCCAAAATTGGCTGTAGACATTTGACTTCAGTGTCTGATTCTTCTACTTCATTTCCATGAACTTTGAAAATATATTTTGATCATCAGGTGAGCTGGTTCCAGTAGTCTGAATGATCTTCAGAGGCTCTTGAGAAGGTGAAGATCTAGGAGGAGCATTAGGAACACTTGTTCCTGCTGATGTGGAGACCTCTGCATCTCCAAGATCAATAAATTTTGGCTGCTTTTCTTCTGTAGAGACTGTCAAGCCAGTCTTTGGCTTATTCTATTGAACTATGAATTCTTTGATCAACTCCATGGTAGATGAAGTCTCTTCTCTTACCCTTTTCTATTGTTTACTCTGAGAAACTAGAGTCTGTATAGTAGAGGTGGAAAAAATTTGTTCTTCTACCTCTTGAAGTGTACCTTCTGCCCACTGCTCCTGATTCATAAACTTCTATATTTATGGTCTTGGAGTATGATTGTAAGGAGTTGTTTTTAATTCAACCCTTAAACTTGAAATTATGCCAAAAGGGTCATAAGACCAGGTAAAGTTGGGATGAAAAATCATGTTTTTTAAGAGTGTATCTGCCTCAATACCAACTGATCTGGTGTTGTAGATAAGTGAGCCAATATTGGACTTGGTCTTGAATTGTGACTCTCTTCCCTGATACAAAATGAAGGTCATCCATGTTGATCATCTGCCTAATATATTCCAAAGAGAAAATTCTCATGGTACATATTTTGGCAGCTTATATGGTGCAAGTTCACAACCATATATCCTTATTTCTGTGTAATTTTGGTGTAAATACTAGTCACTAGTCTTAACTTGATCACTTAAGTGTAAAATTCTTTTTATTTCTTCACCAATCCTAGGCTCTGACTGACTACTAAGAAGCTATGCCACTGTATGTATGAATGTATCAATGAAGTCTGAGTAAGTAAATTTGGTTGAAACCACTCTGACCATCTCAGTCCAATGGATGACTGATTGATTGACTCCCTTTTCATCTTGTCTGCTGAGTGTGATTGGCAATGAGTCTCCATGCTGAAAAAGAAACATGTGAACAAGTACAAAACTGTACTTAAACATTCCCTGTGTAGTTAATTTCATAAATTGCTCATGTATATTATCAGCCAAAAATTGACTGTAATTATACATGAAAACAGGTTGTTGATCTTTATTAAATATAGAAAAGAATCCAAGGATGGATTCATCAACAGTTTTGTCATCTTGGTAACCTAACAGATAGGAAAGTAGGGAAATAATGTGTCTAGAGGCTTCAGGGAACATCGAAGATGGATATGGTGGATTTCTCTTGGGCAATTCAACATCTTCTGGTAGGAAAGTATAAAAAATCTGGGATCTTTGGGGAAAGGTCAACTTATGGTACAATTCCATAAGGGCTACTTGTGAAAATAGGCTCATGGAGTCTGATTGAGGAATTAACAACATGTTATTGATGGTTTCAACAGTAATGGTAATCAGAATGTCTCCATTCTGAGCCACTACTGCTCTTTTAACATGGTCATATCTGGTTTGGCACCATATAACCAGGTCTGGAAAATCATGGGTTTTGGGAAAACTAAAGAAGGGCAGAAGGGATTCCCATAATCTGATTGGATCTTGGCTGTCAAGGTAATTTTGCTTCAACCATAAGTACAGTTCATGAAAATCGAACTTTCACTGTGTCAGCAATCTTGTAGAAGGAGTCTGCAAGTGGGATATGGTCGAGGTCGACCGAGGTGACAATAGAAGGGTTTTCCTATGAATCTGGTTTCTTGGTTTTTCCCTTTGGAGCCATGCTAACAGAGAAAGGGGAAAATAAATGGGGAATAAGGTGACAGGGGAAGAAAAGATGATCTGGTGTGAGAGCAATTGGAATTGATGACAATGCACAATAGAACTGTATACCTGCAAAAAATAATAGATCGATTAGGCGAAAGTGATAAACATGCAAGCTTGGATTTATTTATAACTGAGAAGGTTTATGATAACAATTTGATAAGTGACCGTAGCAGTTAACGACAGTGGAGCAGTGTGATGACATGGCCAAATAATGGTCTGGGAGCGAGATCACAACAGATGAATAGGGTAAACGACTAGGGACAGAGTGGAAACAAGAAAATGAGGTGGCAAAAATAAGTTGGATGATGGATAATGGTCAAAGTTTAGGGGGTCAATTAGCTGTTGGTGGAAGAAAACAACGAGTGAGGGATAGGTGGATTTCCAGGGGGCGGGTGTGAAGTCATGAGAGGGCGACATGTAGGGATGGCCCGCTCGCCATCAATACTACTTTTCAAACCCCCTCCGCTTTAACGTGAAATGGACCGCGGGGGGGGGGGGGGGACGAAATGTTTCCTCACCATTGATTTGGGCAGGGAAAACATCTACCATTGAAAGATGTGCGATTTTTATCACAACGACAAATGACCTTTTGTCCTTTAGTGACTTTATAATAAAAAATATGTGCCAAGGTTACAATAATGGTTTTTTCCAAAAAATAAGGATTACTGTTTTTTCAAGCAAATTAATCACAAATTAATAAAAACTAACATTATATGGCGCATTTAAACAAGCAGTCTTATAAAAATTTATTCTTTTACAACTAAAGCATACATTTTTATATGCTTTCCTAAAATTTTATTCATGCCTTCATTTTTTAGGGTAGTCTACCTCTATCATTTTATTGATATGAATCTGAAATAACCATAGTCCTAACATTTTTTGTTTTTCTCTTTTTTCATTGATATCCTAACTTAACATTTTGATTTTTGATTTTTTTTCTAATATTCTAACTTATCAAAACCAAATAATGTTACAACACACACACTCTGCAAAATATCTAAATTGTGCTTTAAAGGAAACTTAATTTCTAAAAGTATAATCTCATCTATCAATATAACACACTCTTGCATGAAAAATCAAAATGAATTTAAACTATGTTCACGCTTGCTCAAATTGATAAATCACTCTTGCTTTGAAATAAAACTTGCAACACTCATGCTCTGAAATAAAACCTACAAACTAATTCTTTGATTAAAATTTATAGTCTCGTTCTCAATTCAAACTTTCAATGCTAACTCAATTCATGTGCTCCTGAATCAATAGAATAAAATGATTAATGAAACAACCAAACTTCTTGCTATTTAATTCGAAATTAATAAAGAAAAAAAACAGTCTACATGGTGCATCCAAAACTCATGATATGATAAATGAACTCTACTTAAACAAGAAAACGTTACAGCTTGAGTGGGCCCCCCACAAGCGGGTGGTCACACAATGCAATTTAATAATCAACCACACATAAAAATGAAAAGGATTTTTTTATAACTGAGTTGAAAACAAAGTTTTAATTTCTCACTGTCGCGTCAAAAAGTCACTATGTTTTTGGTTGTTGCAAGGTATTTTTATAAAGCCCACATCATTAAATGTTCAGATCTCTATGCCTGACCTTGCTAACAGAATACTAAAATTAACCATGAAAAGATATTATAACGAAAACTGCTCACGATTTTCTATTAACAAAGCAAAATTGTGTGGCGTATATCTCGTTCCTCGCTCACCTGTTATAGCTGTCAGAGTTGACTTTATCCTTGTCTACGCAATTGGAAGCTTCTCGTACCAGTTTGGTTCATTAGGATAGGAGGGAATAACTGAGTGCTCTTTCGATATATTTCTCCCTCCATCTGGCACTTGGAAACCTATCAAACAACGAACTTGGCTGTAGAATCAAACATTAGCTGCACAATCATCTCATTTCGGTAGCTAAATCAAATATTAGCTTAATAATAAAGACCATTATTAACTTATTAAATTCAAGGCTATTATATACCTACCATGCTATAAACCCTGTTATTTGATGTCCATTGAGTGATTATGGTGGTAAAAAAGGAATAAAATAGGTGAAAAAGAGGTGTCAAAAGAAACAATTATGAGGCTCAACATTCCCCCACATGGAGGTCATTGCATGTCCTCATGCAAAAATTAAAAACTGATAGCCTTTCTCTTTCATTGAATTTCTTCACAAACTTGAGCTAGAACATCCAAGTTTGTCTTCTTTACCCTCTTCTTAGTAACTTCCATTCTGGGCTTCTTCATCAAAATTTTGTATTTTAAACTTATGGCCTTCCTTTTGAGAGACTTGTTCTTTTCCTTTAAATTTTTATTCTCTTCATACCACAAGTTTAGATGCAGTAAAATATTACCATTTTTTGTCCTTTGAATGTCACTTTCAATCTTCAATGTTTCATGTTCTTGTTTCAAATGTCTGTTTAGTATCTCCAATTCAAAAATTTCTTGTTTAAAAGTATTCACTATTGGAGGTTCTTGTGGATTGTTAGACTGAATTCCTGTTTCTTGAATTGTATAAGAAGATGCCTTTTCTGTAGCTCCTTTCTCCAGAGACTCAATATAGTCATATATCTCCTGTTGAACGGGGTCTATCTCTAGTGTTGTTATTACTGGGCTAGAGGTTGGTGTCAAAACAATTTGTGATGGAACCTATGGTTCCTCCTTTTCTTCTAAATAACAAAATTCTATGAATTGTTGAGTTGACTTCTTTATTGTTTTGTTAAGCCTTGTGCTTCTCCTTATTGTAGATAAGAGAGGGGTTTGTTTCTTAGTTTTCTTCTGTTATGTGCCAACCTTCTTTGTTTCCTCTGTTTTCTTCTTGGGCGTGTTTTCTTCTTTTTCGTCGGCTTTCTTTCTTCTAACACTTTTCTTCCTTATATTCTCTAAAACATGTACAAGGGGAATTTCATCTTCAGAATGTTGTTATGGTTGTGGAAGTGGGTTATTAGTAGGGTTTTCAATCAATTTTCTTCTGCTTCTCTTTACCTTACTGCTACTAGGTTCTTCCTGCTCTGTTTCTTTAAAATGTTTCGTAGCTAGGAAATTCTCCCAGTTATTTCCTAGATTCTCAAGATGGGCTTCAATACATATTTTTATAGTACCATGATGATATAGTGTATTTTCAATGAACTGGATTTTTCTCAGAGTATTTCCAGACATCTTCCTCAAGCTATTAAGTAGAAAATAGGGTAAATTGATTTCATTCCCTTCAAGAAAATTCATCATTAATCTGAAATGGTAGAAAAACATGCTACCGAATCTACCCTGACAAGTAATGAACTTCTGAATAATTAACAATAAATTACTCCATTTACTTTTGAGAGATGTGCTTGGAATACCCTTTTTAAAAGTAGTAGTATCCATACTTGGTTGTTTTAGAAACACCTTCCATTCATTCCCTTCAATTCCCTTGTTTTTAAACCACCTCTCGCCACTCCTGGGTAGTTCAGTGACCTTGGTTATGAAGGATTCTGTCACCACAATTTTGATGTCCACGATTTCGGCTTCAGTTCCATCAAAGGCACGGGCAAACGTCTTGGTTACCTCCTTGTCATAGCCATCAATTTTTTCTATGAAATTCAACCACTGCACTTGCTGTAGCATCTCCTTCACATGTGGGTATCCTTCTATAAACTTCTTTCCATTCGACTCTATCCTAAAAATGACTCCCATTCTAGAAAAGTTTCACCTACAGTTTCTTCTTCGAAAGGGTCTCGAAATGGTATTAGGTTCAGAAAGGGAAATTGAAAATGGCAAATGGAGAGTGAAATGGAAAATGGAGATGAGTGAAGCGACTTTTTGGAGAAAACAAGGTATAATAGATATGAGTGAGTAGGGCTATCAATGAATAGGGTTTCAAAATGAAGTGTTTGCACAATGATGAATGATAAATGAGCTTTCACGACTAACTTCCTTGACATGCCATGATATATATATATATATATATATATATATATATATATATATATATATATATATATATATATATATATATATATGATTCAGTCGGAAGTTAGGATATCAATCATTATTTTGAATGGCGATACAACGTCTATATTATTTCATAATCCTAACGTTTTTACCTTTATTATTAAATATAATATTCACATACCTTCATACTTGTGATTCTACTACTTGATTGTTTTTGTTGAATTGTCCTCAGGTGCTGCCAATGGTAGGCCCAATCATTTCCTTCTGCTAACACCTTAAATCATTCTAGTAAGTTATTCCTGTCAATATTAGCTACAAAATTTCATCAAAGCTGCACATTCTCAGCAATTCTATAGCTACTTATTCTGAAAATAAAAAGAGGGACATGGAGAAAATGGGATTTAGAACATGGTTGAGAGAGAAAATTTATGGTGCCAAGAATAATTGATTTTCACTCTATATTTTCTGTATAAACATGCCAACATTGTTGGTTTTTAGGCTTATATAATTATTTATTTATTTTTAAATTTTTTGTTTCCATTCAGAAAGAAAAAAAAAACTTGCGAGTCAATTTGGAGGAGAAGGGAAATCCTTCTTAACCAACTTCAAATCAATACTGTCTTGCAAATATTTAACAAATTCCTCCTTTGTCAATGACTTATGATAAATTCTTAATTGATGACCACTTACATGGAAGGTGACTTTTTTTTCATCAATGGTCCTGATCTTGACTGCACCATTGTCAAAGACCATTTCAATCTCATAAGGCCCAAGCCAATGAGTTTGAAATTTTCCTTGAAAATCTTTGAACTTTGAATAAAAAATTAATGCTCAATCTCCTGGTTGAAATTTCCTTTCTTTTATGTATTTGTCATGCCACTTGGAGCTTTGTTGTTGAACTAATTTGGTTGTTTGGATAACATCCTGTCTCATTTCATCAAGTTCATTTAGTTGCTCCATTCTTTGTCTTTGTGCCTCTGAAAGATCAAGACCCAATTTGACTGTTGTCTTGAAAGATTTTACTTGAAACTCAATAGGAAACAAGACTTGCTTCCCATAAACAAGTTCATAGGGAGTATGTCCTGTAGTTTTTCTCCACATGGTACGGTATGCCCAAAAAAATTCTGGAAGCTTTTCTGCCCAATGTCTTCTATGCAAATGCATAGTTTTGGTAAGAATTTATTCAATTACTTTATTAGTGGATTCCACATGTCCATTACCTTGTGGGTGATAGGGAGTGGAATTTCGATGTTTGTTTATGTATTCCTCCGTTATCTTTTGTACCAACTTGGATGTAAATTGAGTAGCTTGATATGTCACAATTTCCCTTGGGACACCAAAATGAGTAAAAATATCCTTGAAAAGAAATGAAACTACAACATTTTTAGTAGCAAAAGGAAGTGATTTGGCTTCAACCCATTTTTTAACATAATCAATGCAAACAAAAATGTACCTTTTTTTGTCTTGATGGTGGATTAGTTGGGACAACAAAATCTAGAGACCATTTTTCAGAAGGTTCAATGAGTACCTGAGGTTGTAGAGGAATTTCATCAAAGGGAACATGTTTCCCCATTCTTTGAAAACTGTCACATCTCTTAGCATATTCTTTGTCATCCTTAAAAAGGTAAGGCCAATAATATCCTAAGAGAAGGACTTTGTAAGCATTGCTTTTATTAGCGAAGTGTCCTCCACATGGCTCATCATGGCAAGCCTTTAGTATTTCTGGTACTTCATCTTCTTTAACACACCTTCGAATGATTAGATTTGGACTTGTTTTATACAATTCTTCATTTATCCATGAGTAAGATGCACTAATTTGAATTACCTTTATTTTTTTCTCGAGGAGACAAATATGATCGTAACTTCCCTGTAGCCAAATAGTTAGAAATATCTGAAAACCATGGATATTTAATAGATATTGCAAAAATGTATTCATCGGGAAAATGATCTTTTACAAGTATATCATTGTTCTCATTTTGAATCCTAGATAAAAAATCATCAATTGTATTTTGTTTTCCTGGTCAATCCAAAATAGTGATGTTAAATTCTTGTAACAATAACCATCTTGTGATTCTACCATTAATGTCTGGTTTATTCATTAAGTACCTAATTGCAGAATGGTCTGTATGTACAAAGGTTTTTATAACTGGTGATGTAATGTATGAATTTATTGATGCCATGAACGACAACTAAAAACTCCTTTTCTGTTACATTGTAATTTAGCTCTGCAGGAGCCAAATTTTTACTGGTATAATAAAGTTCGTAAGGAGTTAAATGCTTTTGTCCTAATACAACTCCCAAAGCTATTTCTGAAGCATCAGTTGAAATGTGAAAATGTAATTTCTAGTTTGGTCCTCTTAGAATGGGTGCTTCAGAAATTTTATCTTTTAATGTTTGAAATCATTTTGGAAATCAGAATCCCAGATGAATTCACAATCTTTTGTGAGCAATTTGAAAAGTGGAGATGCAATTTTTGTAAAGTTTTGTATGAATCTTCTATAATAACCAATAAAACCAAGAAAATTTATGACATCTTGTTGACAAGTTGGAATTGATAATTTAAAAATAACTTCTACTTTAGATGTGTCCACTCTAATTCCATTTCTTGAAATATGGTATCCCAAAACAATCCCCTCAATAAACATCATAAAACATTTTTCATGACTTAATGAGAGATTTTCTTCCTTACATCTAATGAGGACTTTTTCCAAATTCTGAATAGCTTCTTCAAAAGAATTTCCATAACTTTAAAGTCATCCATATAAACTTCCACACAATCATGAATTCGATCAGAAAAAATTCCTAACAATGCCCTTTGGAATGTTGCAGGTGCATTACATAATCCAAAAGGAAGTACTTGGTAGGCATAAGTTCCCCATGGGTAGATAAAAATGGTTTTATCTTGATCTTCTGGAGCTACTTAGATTTGGGTGTATTGATATATATGAGATCATAATGTAAATGTGCTTGAGGGTTTGTAAATTGCAAGTGTTAAAATTGATGTTTTCGAAAGCTTTTATGTTAATTTTTAATCACATAAAGCTTGAAAATAAACTCTGAAATATGCAGAAACAATCGAAAAATACACCATAAAAATAACCACAACACAAAAAATGATGAAGGAGTTCACTTCTCCTGGGCTACATCTCCGTAGTCCAGCTTCCAATGTCTTGACCCTCTTTCATTATGCTCAAAATGGTGATTACATACATTTACAATGCTCAAATGGCTTCAAAATATGTTTCATCAGCTTCAAAATACCCAAAAGTGGCTGTCTAGCCACTTTCTGCTCCAAAATTGGTCAAACACTCAAGAAGTTATGAGCCTCCCTAGTTTTGCTGCTAACCACACCACAATTTCCCCAAAATTTGGACCGGTCCTACAATTTCACCCTAATTCCTGCTAACTGAGCAACATTTTTGCACCATTTTGGGCAAAATTGTTAGACACTTAATTTTCCCAATAACGCCATAAATCTGCATTTTAAACCGTAATCAAGGCACAATAATATTTTTTTAATATAAAAATTCAGGTGGTTTAATCCAGCGGTCACAGAAACAGTTAACGATTAGTGTGGTTGATAGCACAAGGCGGTCATGGTGGCGGTTAATCGACAGTCTATACTTCACACCCTTGGTTCATTAACACTCGTCGTATGGTATGTCATATGGGAGGGGGGGGGGGGGGGGGCTAAGCCCTAGCCCCTACCACCAAACCTCTGCCATATGCTCTTTAATTAAAGTTTGCAACGTATGGTTTAATAATGAATAATGGTAGCGCATTGGTTAAGGCTCAACGTTGTTATGTAATAGGTCACAATTTCGATTCCGGTGGACTACAGTTTGGACTTAAACCATATTTTGGTGGCCCTCATGCTGACACGTGGCGACCTCTTGTTGGGCCCCATGGCAGCATGAGGTTGGCCACCTTCCAACCAACCATAATTCACCAAACCAGAACCAATCAAGTTCGGACAAGTGGCGAGGCCTTATTGGCATAAAAATAATTAACTTTCAACCAACTAGAAGAGGCCACGTGATAATCTGCCACTGACCCAAAATACACAGTTTGTTGCCATTTTTTTGAAAAAAATTCCTGTTTGGAAAACAAACATAATGCGTTTCCAGGAGCATACTGTGTCCTTTTTTCATGAAATGAGTTGCACTGGATTCAGAATGATGAGATATATGCGGTTGTTCAGGTTCCACACAATTTCGATAACTTTCATTTTTTAGCATAATTTTTGAGTACCTGATCACACCTACCCACTTGAAGATTTTGGACCCCAAAAGCTCTTTCATTACTAAATATTTGGATGAGGGTACAACCACCTCACCCTTCCAGTGTCAATCCACTGCAATTTTCCTAAATTCAACAATTTGAGCTTTTCATGAAAACTAACATTTTTCTTTGATTCTGGAGACCCTGTCTTGCTGTTGTAGATACCATCTTGCTGCAATTTCTCAAAATTTGCAGAAAAAGAAACTATCCTTAAAAAAAAAACCATGTTCCCTCTTCAGTCGTCAATCAAAGGAAACTTAAAAAACTTGAAATTCTTCTCACCTTGAACACTTTTGACATAACGATGTTTAGCTTTTCTTGCCTTGTACTTGACTCGACTCTTGACCAAGCGTGATTTTCATTGCCATCCTACATCCCATTTCAAAGAAAATACATTGTGAAACCCACAAGAAGAAAATTTGAACCCAATTCCCTCCTTGTCAAATTTCTTTGGCACTTTCTCTTTGATGTTTTCAATCATTTGCACCGACATCTTGTTCGCATCACTACTCAACAATGATGCATGCTTCTGCAATTTTACCACATCTTATTGACTTCTTTTTGAAGGCAACATGTTAGACTCCTAAAACATCTTATCACAACCATTAGAAACATCAATGAAATCAGATTTTTTATAGGATGCATCTCCTTGAAAGGACACATTCACAACATCTTGATGCTTGAACAATAAAAAAGGAAAATTTTGACTAGCATTCACAACTATGTTAAGGGGATTGGAATTTTTAGTTTTGCTAGTTCATTTTCAATATTGAATGATGTTTGGAATTTATTTAAGTTCAGAGAGTCAGATTGTTGTTGAGGTAAATCCCCTCTGCGGACAGAGGTGATCCCTACTAGCCCAGACCGGGTCTAGCAACAATCGTTCACGCTATAGCGCAGGTTCCTAATTGCAGATAAACCAACTAGTGATGAAGGCTTACCTGGAATCCAACGCCGTCGCTTGTAGAGAAGGTAGCACTCCCATTCCTTAGCTCTGGCAGATCACAATCCTCACGATCTCCGTGATCGTACACCTGCACACGCAAGAAACAAAACAAATGCAAGCGTAAAATCTAGTGCATACAACTATATGTCAGTCAGAGAAGACATAACTCATGATCATTATCAAGAACAAGAGTGGAACCATAACCAATAGTCTCTTATCATTAATTAATCAAAAGAAGAATACAACCATAGCTCTGACGCTGAATTCTCCTTCGGAGGGTCGTCAGCAGAACGCGTCTCGATAAAGCCTGTCAGGGATGGGACAAACCTCTCTCTTCGGATGTCTCGACAATGATCTCCTTGCTTGGATTTGGCCTTAAGGGAATGGATCAAAGCTCTTGCATCATTAGGCTCTTGGGAACTTGGAGACTAGCTTGCAAATGAGATGAGCAAGCTTTTATAGATGGAGGAAGGGGAGTTGGGATCCCTATAATCATGGGATTGGCCCTATCCCCAAGGAAGCTTCCATGAGAGGTGGCAAAACCACTTCCTCTACATGGAGATCCGGAGCCAAACCTCCCAACTCAAATTAGATACCAGTTCCTGGATCAGTTAGGACGAAACTTCCGCCATTTATTTTTAAAAAACACTCCTTAAAATGATTGGCGCGAGTGCGACTCTGGGACAGAGCGCCAATTGGTGCGCCCTCTTTGAAGGATTCCCCCCATTGGTGCGGGTAATGAACTGGATACCCACGCCGATGGAAAAAGGGGTGTTTTTGGGGTTTTTCACAAGGAGTTGTCTTCAGGGAAATGATAGTACATGTTTAGGGGAATGCCATGAAAGTGTTTTCAAGTTATGTCACTGCTCACAGGTCACGAAATAAGCCCTCCAATTGTACGGGATGGGGAATTGTAGGGACAGTGACAAATTGCTGTGTAACAGATGCCCCCTAAAGCATGAGGCTCGAGAGAGAGAGAGAGGGGTGAATTTCTTTACGAGAACGTGTCCAACTGAAAACACCACCGTCGGAAAACCTGCATAGAGAAATGCAATTGATATCTCAAATACATGATATATACGTGGTATGGGCGCAGCCATCCATAATAGAGTATGTAATAATCTAGATCCGAGGCATGGACGCAGCCATCCAATGAGGATCGGTAAATAGACTCGGGTATGGTCGCAGCCATCCAATCAATGAGTCATGTAACTAATCATAATAATCAACAAAATCGTAGCCTGGATCGTAACAAACAGGAATCCAGGGTCTTGCGCTCCATCTCAACCCGAACAAAGTACAAGTTCAAGCATGCGAATATGTGAGCTGAAGTCGAGCATGCAAGAACATCGCCTGATTACCAGCCAATGATGAAAGTTGTTAACAGACGCGAGAGGTACCACCATTAATGCCGATGGTCCTCAAGGTACTACAGGTACAATCTATGGCATGTGAAGAATGAGCTGACATCGAACACCTGCAAAATCACTCGATCAGAGGCCAATGATTAAAACCTCACGTCGAATGCGAAGAACCTGCCATTGAGGCATGCAGGCTCCAAGGTACTAGAAGGGAGTCTCTAGATCAGCTTCCTGTATAATGAGCTGAAGTCGACAGGAAGTGACCTTGATCGAAGGTGGGCCATAGTGTTTCCCACATCATCAACGTGAGACAGAGGAACATAATGTTTTTGTGAATCATGATCAGATGAGAATCAAAGGAAGGTTGAAAACTTGCAGAGGTCAACTTCCCTTAAACACATGGCGGCACGACAGTGAGTTTGGCAGTATTTGACATCAACGGATCAGAGGTCATGGCGACGAGGCAAAGAGCAGATGAGAGGTCAAAAGGATCACCCAAACCCACGGAGGCAAGTGGAAAACGAGATGAGATGTCCCCAACCTGACATGAATGCAGACAAGTGCCATGTTGAAGAGCGACATACTGCCGACACGACAATGATTCTGGTTCCATTTTTCCCCACCATTTCTGGCGAGTACCCCAATTATTTTTGATAACAAGCTTGAAGGGGATAGCATATGCTTGTTAATATAAGTTCGTCCTTCAGACGAATCCATCCTAGTACATTTAACGAGCCCTAGGAAGGAGCGACTCGAATAACGTCATTGCGACTGAATCCAATGTCATCAGGGTTTAACGAGTCTAACAAAGGAAGAACTCGGTGTCTTTTCATATTTAGAGAGTTTGAAAAGACAGCGGAAAAGAAAACTCCAAAGGTCCCTTTTCGTAAATAGTTCCTCAGATCCGAAAAGGTAGAAAACTTTGTCTGAGAAAACCTCCTAGTCGCGATAGGCTAGGGTATTCATTTTTCGTAAATAATCTATCCCAGCCCGAAAAAGGGGTAAACGTATACTGGGTAGATGTCGTTTTGTGTCCACTTTAATGAGATCGAAACGACAAGGAACTCGACAATCTTTTCATGTTTAGAGAGTCAGAAAAGAGCTGAAAGATGACTCCAAAATGACTTTTTTCGTGTATTTACCGAGTCCGAAAAAGTATAAAATACAACTCGTGTCACCGTTTAGGCCGCATAAAGACCTGTTGCTACACAGAAAGGCAAGTGTAAAACCCATTTTCGACAAAATATATTAAAATATTAATAAAAAATGACTTTTAAAACCTATTTAGATTTCAAAAAGTTATTAATAAGTCTCAAATGGTAAAAACAAAATTACTTTTACTATTTACCTCATTGGAGAGCAGCAGTGGTCCATTTGTGTGCAAACTTCTGATGGCGAATACGACTGATCTAGGCTACTATTCAGATCCTCGTTTGTCCCAGGTAAGAGGCGCTTCCCTGAACTCCATTTTGATCCATTTTATAGAGATTTCCATTGCGGATTGGGCTTCTGTGGAAGATTTTTTAAAATTTTAGGGCTCCGCCCATTGGCGCGGGTATCGAGCATGGACTCGCGCCAATGGCCTTTTGCATACAAAGTGGTCACGCCAATGGCGCAACGTGGTTTTTCCGTTTTAAATTTCCAAATAGAGAACAATCCAATGGATTTTTCTATGTAACAAAGGTCTAATCAAGGGTTTTTGATCATGTTGATGCAGGCAACCAAACACAATGGTCATCGAATGGAAGGAAAGGGAGCATGGGGAAGAGGATGAACTGGCCATGGAGAATGAGGCCTATATGAATGCACTTAAGAACTGTGGACTCAAGAAGTTCTTCCTGACACCCTGCTTACGAGCTCAACCTGAGCTCCTACAGTACTTGGTGAGTATTTGGGACGAAAATGAAGAAGTGTTCAAACTTCGGGACCAAGTGCTGGAATTGGAGGTTTCTGATGTATAGTTCATAACCGGACTGTCGCGTAGAGGTCCAGTGCCCATCTTGATAGGCATCAGACCATCTGGTGAAAAGATGGAGCAGGTAATGGCAAGGGTGTGCCCAAGGGCACAGATCGGATCAGGAAGCGGGAAGGTGGATATCCACACTATCGAGGATCTAGCACTGAGAGTAGTGTTACACACCATCACGCGAGCTGCAGGATCGCAAGCTCCACACGAGGCCACCAAGGCCCAACTCCTATTAGCCTCTGAGTGTATGAATCCTACACTATTTGATTGGGCTACAGCGGTGACAACCAATATCAAAAGGTAGCTTACAAAGTGCAAGCAAGCCAAGATGAAACAGTTTGGCTACGGTTCCATTTTGGTATCGTTCATCCTGGAACGATTACCAATCTTTCAGGGCCAAGGGGCCATTGTTGCTGAGCCGATACTAAGAGAGCCAAGGATGGCTCGCTGGGCAGCACTTATGCCCAGATCAGGAGGAGGCCAACAGATGTCCTGGAGGCCGGAGTTTTTTGGATGGTTACGGCGGTAGCTGATCGTGGTCGAGGATTGGCCCTATGCCGGGACCGATTTCACCGGAGACCCAGACCTTCCGCTCCCGGAGGGGGATGACTGGGATGAAGAGTTGGGTATGACCTCTCTTTTTGATTTTTATGTTTTATGATTTTTTTTTGGTAATACATGTCCGTTCTAATAACAGTTGTTATGCGTATGCAGATGTCGGCCCAGAGAGACCCACGGGCATGTCGCCCATTGCACGGAGAACCCATGCTGATCATGACCCTCAGGCTGAGGGTGGCGAGGGAGGTGAACTGATTCAGAACCTGGAGGGCATTGCCCGGGGGATCCCGGACTATGCACGACTAGCAGATGTTCCGCTAGCATACCAACAACACACTGTGGGGGTGCCCAGTCGCCTCCACCGACTACTGAGACGCTTAGTGCGCGCGGTAGCATGTTACCACGAGCACCATGCAGATTAGACACCTAGGGCTTCTTTCATGCATATTTTTTGAGAGACATGTCGTCTCTAGATGTATTAAGATGAACATGTATATTTTTGATTTTATGTGATGCTCACTATGTAAACATTTCGACACATATATATATATATATATACATACCTATTTCTGGATGGATCTTCTCACATGTGATGATGTTTTATAAATTGCGCAAATGTCTATCTACCAAATTAGCTACTGCATCTGTTAATGTATTCATATGTCTGGGTATGTGCTGATATGTAATATAGTCAAAATTTCTTTCCAGCAGACGAATACGCAAATACAGATGTAAAATGGATGGATTCCTTATTGAATAATGCTCGTTAAGTTGTAATACTACAAGTTGTGAGTCTAGATACACAAGTAATTCACGAATTCCAAGGTCCACGGCCTCGGTTAATAATTCCAATACAACACTATATTCCACGATATTATTTGTAGCAGGACCTAGACACACACCTTGCAGGTTAACCAACTCACCAACAAGATCATAGATTACCCAGGCTGCCGAAGACAGATTCATAGTACTGCGGGAGGCACCATCTGCGAAACCCACAGACGGAGTAATGGACATCTGCACAATCAGGAAGACCTGATCAGCAGAAAGACGGTTACATCGCACACCACACCACACATGCACACAAATGAATATACACACCTATGTACACACACCACACCAAAAATAACTTCAAGCGTAGTATTTCTTAAGGTACAACCCATTTCTAAGCTGCGCCAACGGAACTCCTTCATAATCAATGAGCTCATAAGCCCCATTCTTCAATACTCGTTTTACTATATAGGGCCCATGCCACATGGGTTGGAGCTTTCCTGCCCCGAGCTTGTCGTGCGCTGGGTCGTACAGGAGGACAAGGTCCCCTTCGACAAAGGAACATGGAGAGAGATTGATCAAAGTGTGCTTTGACCTAATTTTTCTGTGCTTCAAGGACTAAAGCAGCCAAGCGGCGGGTTTCATCCAACCGTTCCAAGTACAAGAGACGCTCTTCTTCAGGAGAAGTATCGGGCAAAAGTTCCACAGCTAGCTTTAAGGAAGGAATTTCGCACTCAACCGGAAGAGTCGCTTCCAGACCGTACACCAACTGGAATGGTGTGAATCCGGTCGCACTATTTGCTGATGTCTGGTATGCCCATAGAGCTGAGAGCAATTGGAGGTGCCAATTGGACTTATGAATTCCAACTGTTCGTTGAAGCATTGTGACCAAAACCTTGTTCACAGCCTCAACCTGGCCATTTGCCTGAGGGTAATATGGCATTGAGCTATCGTGTCGTAAGCCCAACCTTGATTTCAGCTCGACCATCATGTAATCTCGAAAGTGAGTACCGTGATCGGTAACAATGGCCTGAGGGACCCCGAAACGTGCAATGATATGGTTGAAGATAAATTGGTCAGCTGTCTTACCATCAGCGGCTAGTGTAGGCATCGCTTCGGCCCACTTAGTAAAGTAGTCGACATCGACGATTATATATGCATGCCCCCCGGCCGAATGAGGGTTACACGTCATAAAATCTACGCCCCATTTTGCGAAAGGGTCGACGGTAATGATAGGATGCAGAGGGAGGGGTGGCGCGCGCATCTTGCGCTGAAAAACATGGCACGCGTGACATTTGCGGACTGCAACAATACAGTCTTTGAAGATTGACGACCAGAAGTAACCCGCACGCAGAATCTTCTGGGCGGTGGCATATCCAGACATGTGACCGCCACAGGCGCCACTGTGACAGTCATTTAAGACTCGTTCGACCTCTTCCAAAGTCAAACATCGATGGAGCACCGAATCTACTCCAACCCGGTATAATGTATCTCCTACAATGCGGTGGGGTTGAGACTGATGCCGAATCTGACGTCGGGCATCTTTGGTCAACTCAGAGCGAAAGAATGACATCTGAAGATACACTATAATATCGCCATACCATGGGTCACGGGTGCTGATAAGGAAGATAGTTTCGTCTGGTATATGTTCTTCAGAATGAGATGGGGGGGAGTCTGTCGGGAGGGAGCAAATAAGATCTGCGAAAATCAGTGATTTGGTCGATTTAGCAGTAGTGAACTCTAGGTCGAACTCCTGAAGGATAACGATCCATTTGGAGTATTTCCCCCCCAGTAATTGTCGAGAAAGAACATATGTCATGGGGTTGCAATCCGAAACCACGGTTACGGTACGCAGCAGGATGTAGTGGTGGAAACGTTGCACAGCTTGTACAACTGCTCAAGCTAGCTTCTCGACATGAGCGTACCGCGTTTCTGTGTCGAGAAGATTTCGCGATAGATAGTAAACAACGTGTTCGTTGCCATCGTTGTCATCCTGTACCAGAACCATAGCTATGGTGCTAAAGGCGGTGGCCAAGTATAGAGTGAAATCACGGTGATAGTTTGGAGGCCGAAGCAACGGAGCATTAACCAGTAATGTCTTCAGCTTCTCAAAGTATTGCTGAGAAATGTCGTCCCAATGAAAGGGAACGTTCTGCTTTAAAAGACGCGTGAATCCTTTTGCCACTTCCGCGTAGTTCGGTATAAAGCGTTGTAGAAAGTTATCTTTTCCCTGTAGACTCTGCAATTGATATAACGAAGAGGGTGATGGAAGATTGACAATGGCCTCGACCTTTAGGGGGTCGAGGCGAATCCCGTCCTTGGAGACTATGAACCCCAAAATACGGCCATAATCCACGCAAAAGACGCATTTATGAGGATTGAGCCGGATATTATAATGTCGGCAGCGAAGGAAAATCTGGCGGAGGTGTTCTGGGTGGTCCTCTCGCCGAGCTGAATGAGCTGGAAAATCGTCCAGATAAGGCTGAACGATATGGCGTATGTCATGGAACGTGTAAGACATAGCACGCTGGAAAGTAGCTCCAGCGTTCTTCAAGCCGAACGGGAGCTTTTTATAAGCGAAAGTACCCCACGGACAGATGAATGCAATCTTGTGTTGATCAGCAGGTAGAATATTTATCTGATTATACCCGGAAAAACCATCCATCAAGGAATAAATCTCACTCCCAGCACATTCGTCAATGATTTGATCTATGAAAGGAGTGGGGTAATTGTCTTTTGGACAGGCCCGATTAGTATCTCGGTAATCAACACAAACTCTAATAGTGCCCTGTTTCTTATCTACAGGGACAATGTTGGAGACCCATTCTGTGAGTGGAATCGGGTAAATGAAGCCCGCGTTCAGAAGTTTTTCAACTTCTTCTTTAATGGCAGCGGCTTTGCGAGGATGCACCGGGCGCAGGTGTTGGCGCACGGGTTTCGCAGTAGGATAGGTAGGAATGTCGTGCACTACTATGCTGGGATCAATCCCGGGCATTTCCTCATAGGACCAGGCAAACACGTCTCTGAATTCTCGAAAAAGGTCAGTATAAACTCGTATCTCATCAGGAGAAAAACTATCCCCGGTTTAACGGAGATGTCGATTGGAATGGTTTGAGTGATGTTGCTCAGGTTTCCCTTTGAAAGCACCTCATGTGTCAATATGGGCGTCTGGAGAGGTGGAGTGGGAACCTGAGATGCAAAACGCTCTAGAAAATCTGACATTGCCCCCAAGCTAGGCATGAATAAGGAACGATGATGTCCATCGCTCCAAGGCAGCTCCTCAAGAGACATTGTTTCGACAATGGCTTCATCAGATGGGAAAATATCTTTGAGAGGATCAGGTGAGTCGGCCTCGCCGAGCCAGGGGGATTGAGAATAAATGTCTAAAGCCATGCTCAAAGGAGCATGCTGAGGAGGGGGAGGATCAGATGCAGTG
Organism: Pinus albicaulis; assembly: GCA_034641835.2. Classification (NCBI taxonomy): domain Eukaryota; kingdom Viridiplantae; phylum Streptophyta; class Pinopsida; order Pinales; family Pinaceae; genus Pinus; species Pinus albicaulis. The sequence goes on from CM076582.1 coordinate 622,927,150, forward strand.
ACGATTTCACAGTAGTTAATCTCTACTGGAGTTAAGGGCATCGATTCTCCAAACTTAGCCACCTACTCAGGCGTAGGGATGAGCCATGGGTCGTCAGACCTAGAGATCATATTAACTTGAGCGGTGTGCAGTGGTGGTGCAAGAAAAATACCCATGAGGACGGGGTCCTTGAAGAGACCGGGTCCTACACTGTCAGGGGGATTTGGGATCTGATCCACGTACGGAACGTTGTTCTCGGAGGTGGAGGTGAAGAAAGACAACTGATCCACAATAATGATTTTGCCCTCGTGAGGGAACTTAATAAGTCGAAAGAGGGTGGACGACACGCATAACATGGCGTGAGTCCAACTACGGCCGAGAAGTATATTGTAGTTAAGCTTGGCGTCAACTAATTCTACTTCTACGTTGACTGTCTTCCCCTGTAAGGTAATCGCTAAACTCTCGAGAACACCCAGGGGTTTCGATTCTCGACCATTAAATGCCTCTAGGGCATTAGGAGATGATGAAAGGGCCGGAGAGCCAATGGCCTTCCAGCAAGCAGATGAAATGACACAGGTAGAAGCACCTTCATCCACAACGGCCCTATGGATGTTAAGACCGTTGATCCCGACTTGAATAACAAGAGCGATCTGATGTGGAAGTCGGGGTCTAAAGTTCTCTAAGTCGAAGGTGAGAAGATTAGAATCAGTGGGATCGATCCCACCGATTGCAGACAACAAAGCTTTCCGTTGTGACGGGAAACTTTGAAGAACTTCCAATGTAGACATGGTAGAAGGCGCCTGTGCCAGATCCTCAATGATACTGTAGTGCTGAGCGGCACGGGCATTCGGATTGTAGGAAGATCTTCTTAGAACACCTTTAGAAGGTGGCCTCACAACAGGTTCAGCAGTAGGCTTCTCAATCTCCAATGAACCGGAGACAGGTGGGGGAGGTGGACCATCCACAACTTCCTTCCCAGGTGTTTGACGCGATTCGTTGTAGTTCTTCGAACATGTAGCAATAGAGATAGGTGCAACACCATTCATCATAAAGACCTGAGACCCAAATGGTGCAGATGGTGAAGGCTGTTCAACCATCTGGGTCTGTTGAGACGGGAACGGTTCTTTAAGAACTGCCGGAGTCCCTTTGGAGCCTTTTAGAAGTTGACTAACTTCAGATTGTCGTGGATAATCTTTTGCATAATGATCTCCTTCACAAATGAGGCAGGGGTACTTTGGTTTGCGTTGGGAACCTTCCTCGGTATGAGGTTTGGATTCTGGCTTTGGGGCGTTGGATTTGGATTTACCTTTGCCCTTCTTTTTCCCTTTGGAGGCTTTCTCCGTAGGATTGGCCTGAACGACATTAACCTCCACAGTTTTGCCAGAATCGGGAGGAGCAGGAGGAGCAGAATTATTGGATGAGTTGGAATTCTGCTTCCCATTTGAAGATTTCTTCGAATTCTGAGACACGGAACCAATAACAGCATCCACTGCCGGGGTAGGTGGAGCTTTAGAGGTTCCAGACTGTGGAGCATCAGGCAAAATATCATAAAGCGTGCCAAACTGAGAGTATACCAGATCCAAATATTGGGCACGCGCTATGGCTTGTTCTTCAGTCACACATGCTCCCATAGCAATATCTTGGGCGATTTTGTTAACGAAGGCGGTGGTGAACCAATGAGTTAGTATCTGATCAGGTATATGGAACTTGATCAGTCTACGACGACGTCGCCACTCATGAATGTGATCAGAAATGTGGGTGGCTTTGTCCTGCTTCAAAGAAGTTAGGAGGTGCGTCCCGGCTTCGTAGCGAACCGGTAACTGAAAGTGAGTCAGAAAAGCCATGGCTAACGTATTGAAATCTTGGAAGATGCCACGGGATAATTCGATATACCACTTAGCAGCAGCGCTAGTCAAAGTGCACTGGAAGAGGCGTAGACGGATTGAATCATCCACCCAAGAGTTGGACGAACAACAAAGATGGTAAGTCATTACATGAGCTTGGGGGTCCTCCCCAACTTTACCCTCAAACTTGGGGCAATCACCGGGCACCTTGGTAGGAACCGGAGGTCAATAAGGATTGTGCAGAATTGGATCATTCGTTAATTTCGAAACATCCGGTAATTCCAAGGTAGCCAGAAACGACAATGGCGGATTGGATGGAATACCTGGCCCTGGATAAGGACCAGTACCTGTACTCCATGTTGGTTGAGAATAACCTTGCACCCAGGGGTTCTGTCCCGTAGGATTATGACTGTAGGGGGTATACGTCGTGTATCCAGCCTGATTCGGTTGCTGGTGACCAGCGTATGGGGCTTGATAACCAGAGTATGAACCCTGATTGTAAGTTGGCCCTGTGTAAGCAGCATTTGGATTTGGCTACTGAGTATAGGTGTAGCCGGGTTGCTGAGAGTAATAGTTAGAACCTTGGGGCTGGCTATAATTTGGTCGATATTGACCATGAGAATAGTAATCGCCTTGGGGTCAAGTGGGCTGCTGATAGGTGGGACCCTGCTTAGCCTGATAATTAGGGTGCAGCGGTTGATTTGGCTGCGACATTGAATAAGTCGGCTATTGGGCAGGGTTGACAGGATGTGCAGGCTGGCCTGGCTAAACAGGCTGACCTGGCTGAGCGGGCTGCCCTGGATAAACAGGTTGACCCATATAAATGGGTTGTACCGGTTGTGCAGGTTGTCCTGGCTATTGAGCAGCACCAGGTTGTGTTGGATGGGCCGGTTGGCCTGGTGGAGGGACACCAGGTTGTGAAGGATTGGCTGGTTGGCATGGTGGTGGGATGCCAGGTTGTGCCGGATGGGCCGGTTGGCCTGGTAGCGGAATGGAGCCAGGTGGTTGTTGATAACCGGTTTGACCTGCAACAGGACCATAAGATGGTCCTGGCTGATGTGCAACGTTGGGACCAAGAGGATACTGCGGTTGCAAAGGTTGAGAAGGTTGGACTTGCCCCCCAGGACTGTATACCGGCCCGGGTTGGTACCTCGGTTGACCTGTGAGTCCTTGAGGTTACCTAGTTGGGACTCCAGGGAGAGGCTGCACGAGTTGATCAGAAGGGTTGTAATACTGTCCTTGCAGACCGTATAATGGCCCTTGCTAGCCTGGAGGGTAGCCTTGTATGGGCTGTCCCTGCGGGTCATAAGGATAGCTAGGCTGGCCCGAAGGTTGGCCTTGAAAAGGTTGTCCTTGTGGGTTAAAAGGTTGTCTAGCCTAGTTATAAGGTAAACCCTGAGCATGAAGTTGAGCCTCAGGAGCAGGTAAACGTAAAGGGTTCCCATGCTCATCATACTGATATGGAAAAACGTACATGGGTGTACCATCCTGTGCATAATGCGAAAAGTACGAGTGGTTGGGATCTTGAGAGGACTGTCCGACTTCGGGGTTCGACTGTTGTAGAGACAATCGATACTCCTCCAGAGAGATGTTCTCCGGCATAGCAGATTCTATGTAGATATCTTCGGGAAGGGATGTGGTCCTTACAGACTGGGTAGCAACGGCGGGTGCAGATGCGGCCACACAAAAAGTGGGCATGGAGGGTACAGAAGTAACCTGAGGGGATGATGTAATGGGCGTTCGTGGAGACATCCCCAACGAATTAACAACCGGCCCGGTAGAAGGAGCTGATATCCCCCATAGAGGCAGCGGCGACAATGATTTGACCCAAGGATCTATACCCGGCGGGTAATGAGGGACCAGGGGATGACATAACAGATGGTTCAGGGTTGTCTCCTGGAAATAATCTTCGAGGAAATAACTGGTAATCTTCACCGGACGTGGGGATTTCCTCGCTAGATTCACTCATGCTTGAGCCTGCCGCTAGATCTCGTAATAGACGGCGAGGACTAGGAGGAACAACAGCAGCTATAAAAGGCGAACCCGATGTAAGAGGAGGGAAATCTTCCCCTACTCCCAATCCAAACCAAGGGTCGGGAAAGGGCCGATTGAACTCAACTGGTCCTCCAAAGGGCTGCTCAGACAGAACCGGTCCCCCGTCGGGAAACTCAGAAACGATGGGCTGCTGAGGTTCGGCAGAGGATTGAGAAGCCTCTGATGAATCGTCCGTATATGGACTACCAGTAGACGAAACAGAAGGTTCCGCCACTGTGACAACAATGAAAAAAGATCAAGCACAACAAACACGGGCTGAAAAAGAGTCAAGACACACATTCAAACGGCCAACAAGCAAAATCTAACAGGGCGTGTGATCGCGGGTGATTTATTTTACCACATTGAAACTTAGAAACTTCACCGTTTCATGTTTTAAGAGTCGAGAAACGGATGAAAGGTGACTCTATCTCTTTCAGTTTTGAAGCAAGCGTGAAAGGACAAGCGCTGGTGATCCTTTCAAATTTAAAGAGTCGTAAAAGATCAAATGACTACTCAAAGAATACTTGTAGTAAAGGGTGTACCAAATAACCGTGAACCGCAATATACACCTTGGTTTCAAAAATGAAAGAGAAATCAACCAAGGACTTAACGTACGTGCAGCAATCTCCCGAATGCCGTGTCCGGTGTATCACTTGATATAGGGTGGCGTACTCGGCTTTCTATGGATAAAAGGATAAAACCATGGGGTCTCCCTTTATATACTCGACTTTATGGCATTTGTGAGAGCACAAGTCCGTACTAGTGCCGCTTCAAAGCCAAGAGGCGAACGACAGCTACTAGGTTTAAAGACGCCAGAACACATCTCTAGCCTAGACCACTAAATGTTGCGTTAATGTTTCAATGCTGCCTTAGTGTAAATTGAGTAAATTTTAATGTTTATCTTCAATTACGTTTCAGTTTTCAGGCCCTAGAGAGTGTGATGTCACAAAATCTCCTAAATGCACACTATATGCCACAGTATATCATTTCATTCGATGAAAGCTAACTACGAGAGAGTTGAGAGCTTTTCACATAAAAAAATGATCAAAAAACAATAAAAAAAGCCTCTAATGTAGCTAATGTAACCAAAAAATTTTCTCTCAAAGTCACTAATCACTAATAACACCGAAAATATTTTAATTTGCACTAACTTATCAAAAGAAAAAAAGATTTTTTAATGTTTCCAATGTTTAATAGCAATAAGCACTAAACAAAATGAAAACTAATGAAGAGAAATTTGAGATGTGATAGTAAGGGAGCAAAAATGAACAAATTCACTCAATGACAAACACACAATCAGACCTCAAATCGACAAAACAGTGTCTCAAAACCAAAAGAATCCCAAAGACTCAAATGGACCATGTAATCTAGGCCCAAACAAGGCAAAGCGAAATTCGAATGAAAAAGAGAACAAACACTCAAATAATGCAATAAAGTGATAATCAATCACTAAATGAATGTAAAGAAGCAATCACAAGGTCGACTGAACCAATAGAAACCCAAAACTCCCAAGGGAGGCTCGACAGACAAGAGGACCTAGGTGCCCTAGGGCCAGAAAGTGAAATCGATGGAAACGGGCAAACAACCAAAGGATGAAGGTCACAACCAGTCAAACAAGGCTCCAGAATAGTCAAACAAGCGAAAAAACAAGGCCAAAGTCACAGATCAGTCTCAGAAGGCTCAAAACACAGAAAACCCTAATACCTCACAGGATTGGCGCGACTGTGAGGCTGAAATTAGCACCAGAATGGAATTGGCGCAGGTGATACATAAGCAACCTGCACCAATGGGCGCGACTATCAAGCTAAAAAGCGCGCCAGTCGAGTTAACTATGGGAAAAATAAAAAAGAGCAGTCCAGGCACAGACCAGTGATGAAAAGGCCAAACAAAATCCAAACAAACAAAAAAAAACAAACCCAAAGAGCTGACCAAGCAAGCAAATTCAAGAATCAACCGAAAAGACAAGACGACACTCCAAGCATTTAGTTCATAAAATAAATAAGAGATTGACTAAAGCAGCGTTGATATACTTCGTTAATGCAGAGAAAAAGCGTTTCGAAGGTTATCTGGCTAACTTTAGGCTCCGTCGGTAGCTTACAAAGCATAACAACAAAAAGCCAACAATCCCTAGTGGAGTCACCAATTTTTTGTGGAGGTAAATCCCCTCTGCGGACAGAGGCAATCCCTACTAGCCCAGACCGGGTCTAGCAACAATCGTTCACGGTATAGTGTAGGTTCCTAATTGCAGATAAACCAACTAGCGATGAAGGCTTACCTGGAATCCAACGCTGTCGCTCGTAGAGAAGGTAGCACTCCTGTTCCTTAGCTCTGGCAGATCAAAATCCCCACGATCTCTGTGATTGGACACCTGCACACGCAAGAAACAAAACAAACGCAAGCGTAAAATCCAGTGCATACAACTATATGTCAGTCAAAGAAGACATAACTCATGATCATTATCAAGAACTTGAGTTGAACCATAACCAATAGTCTCTTATCATTAATCAATCAAAAGAAGAATACAACCATAGCTCTGACGCTGAATTCTCCTTCGGAGGGTCATCAGCAGAACGCGTCTCGTTAAAGCCTGTTAGGGATGGGACAAACCTCTCTCTTCGGATGTCTCGATAAGGATCTCCTTGCTTGGATTTGGCGTTAAGGGAATGCATCAAAGCTCTTGCAGCATTAGGCTCTTGGGAACATGGATACTAGCTTGCAAATGATATGAGAAAGCTTTTATAGATGAGGGAAGGGGAGTTGGGATCCCTATAATCATGGGATTCGCCCTATCCTCAAGGAAGCTTCCATGAGAGGTGGCAAAACCACTTCCTCTACATGGAGATCCAGAGCCAAACCTCCCAACTCAAATTAGATACCAGCTCCTGGATCTGCTTAGGATGAAATCACCATTTATTTTTAAAAACACTTAAAATGGCCGGGCGCGGTGGAGTGCGCACTGTGGCCGCAGTGCCATCTGGTGCGCCTCTTGAAAGGATTTCCATTGGCGTTGGGTAATGAACTGGCTACCCGCGCCAATGCAAAAAGGGGTGTTTTTGGGGTTTTTCACAAGGAGTTGTCTTCAGGGCAATGATAGTACATGTTTAGGGGAATGCCATGAAAGTGTTTTCAAGTTATGTCACTGCTCACAGGTCACGAAATAAGCCCTCCAATTGTGCGGGATGGGGAATTGCAGGGACGGTGACAAATTGTTGTGTAACACAGATTTATCAACAATTTCTTTTGACACAAGTTATTTTTGGTGACTGGTGGTTGGAATATTAGTTTGAGTAGTTTTTGAGGTACTCTCAACAATCTTTTTGGTAGGAATCTCTACAGTCTTTTTGCTAGAGCTATCAACAGTTTTCTTAGCAACATTTTCTGGAGTTTGATTTTGCAATGGTGTTAGAGGTTTTCTTGACAAAATTTTCATTATTATTTTTATTTGGGGCATCTGATGTTTTATTACTCCTAAGATTATATTGTCTATGGACTTCCATAATAGAATTTTCAAATCCATCTGATTCTTTAGAATCAAGTTCAATTTTGGATAAATGAAATAGTTCTTGTTCTTTCTAAGTAAGAAACACAATTTCATCATCGTTAATACCCATCAAATTAATTTGGTTCTATTCTACCTCTTCTACTACTTCCCCATCATCATCAACATAATTATCCTGAAATGGAGGCCTAATTTGCTGATCAGGGCCCCTCTGTTCTCTTTTTTTGATTTGGGGAGGATTTCTCTTGAGATTTTGATTACGATTTTGAGGTGCAGGCTGATTTTCTCTGGGAGCAACCCTCTCATTTAGATTAATCCTTTCCATCATTCTTTCTATTGTTCTAACTAATGAATCTTTTTTCATCAACAAAATAAATTGAGGGTTCTTCTTTTATTGTCACTCCCCTTTCATTCTTAATTCTATCTCTCTTTGCTAACATATTTTCTTCTACACTCACTTTATCCCTTTGCATTTCTTCTATTGTTGATGAATTTCTTTCTCTAAGTTGGTAAGACATGTCTGCCTCAAAGCCATTTGGGAATTTGATTAAGGCTAAACCTTGTGGTGGTTTAATGTTAGTAGGAATTGCATTATATACACTGTTAAATCTAGTGCAATAGTCCTTAACACTTTCCCCTGGTGCCCTCCTAATGATTTCATGCTCAGATAAAATCTGAAGAGGGTTCTTTTTAATTTCCCACCTATTACGAAATGTCTGATGGAATGCAGGGAGATTATTAATGCTAGCAGCAGGTAATGATTTAAACCATTTTCTCACCTCTCCAGTTAAAATTTGTTAAAACAACCTCATTTTTACGTTTTCCTCATCTACCTCCTGAAGGTCAAAACTATCATTCGTCCTATCTACATGCTGTTCGATGGTGATAGGTCCAGTTCCATCAAATTGTGGAATCCTCGTCTGATATTCCTGTGGCATGTTTGATGAAGGAGCATGAAGGTCAAAGGGATCATATCTAGCTGCCATTATAGGAATATGAGGATGATTAATTTGTGGATTGATCATAGGTGGTTGTTGGATGAAAGGTAGAGGTTGAATCAAAGGTGGAGGTTGAATCAGGGATAAACGCTGAACTGTAACCTGGGTTTTTGGCAGAGATGAAGGTTGGATTGTGGTTGAGGATTGAGGAGAAGAAGGAGTTTGAGTAGCTTGATGAGAAAGTACCAGAATAGTTGTAGATACTATAGAAGGTGTAGGACTTGCTGACCTAGGATGCACAAATTGCGATGAAGTGGATGAAGCTGCATAAGAAGTCAGAGCAAAGAGTTCTATAGACTGTTGAACATAAGTGTCATGAACGGAAAGGTCAAGACCTGAGATTAAACCCTGTAATTTATCAAAATCCTAAATAATCTGAAGGTCTATATCAGAAGGGGCAGACTGAGCTTCAAAATAATGACGCCTTAATGTATCTTGGTCTACCACTATTTGATCTACCCAATTGGTTGAATTAGTTCTGAATATTTTTTTTTCAAAAGGTAAGTCAAACTCAATGACTTGTAGAGTAACAAAGTTTTTTTTGGGAGTGATTATTCTCTATGGGGAGGACTGCTACTTCCTTGGCTCTCTGCTATGATTTTTCTTCTCAGCAGTTTTTCAGGGTCATCTACAATTACTGTAGGCTTTGGATCAAGATGAGATATAGTGTAAGCTCTTTTAGGAGCCAGATTTAAAATCTAAGGCACACTCACACTTATTATTTACAAAAATAAAAAGGAAACCGATATTCTTGAAGTATTTCTATCATACAATTCTTTAACCAGGGTTATGAATTCAAAAGAAATTATAAATTTTTCAATTTTGTTCCCTAGTATGGTCGCCACTATGTTATCATTTTGTAATTTAAAATATTGGGAGAATAAACACAAAGGACAACATCAAAACCACTTTGGAAGCTGGGATTTAGCCCTTCTAGCTTCAGAGAGGGATCTCTTTGTAAAATTTAACTTTGTTTTGAATATATATTAGGCTAGTTATGACTGTACTTGATTGCTTGTTTGATTTTGGTTGTTTGGTTGATTAAGTGACTATATTCCCATTGGGCTATGGGGTCAAAATATAATTGGTGTTGCATCAATATTTAAAAGAGTTCTAACAAGGCAAGCTAGGTTGCATTAACTGGATCCTTTAAGATCTTAAATGGATTATGGAGATGACGAAAAGTGAAATTCAGTAGAGATTGAAAAAAAATTAAGTATCCTTCAATATGACTTCAGTGGAAAGCATATAAATTGCAAAAGAAACCATAATAATGTGTTTTTATTAACATGTCCTATTCATCACACTTTCTGTTTTACAATTACTATTTTTTTGATACACAGAGAAAAGGAAAAATAGTGAAATAACACAGTTACAGTGGATGAAATTCACTAGTGAATACACCACATGAATCCTGTAATAAGTCCCTGTATTATCGATGCTTCAACAAACTTGAAAATTACAATTGATTAGTAGGAAAAATATATTTAGAATCCTAGAATACTTCGAACAGTGAAGCATTTATATGAATCCTTTACAAAACTGATTACATTAATGTTGTCTCAACAGACAGTATTATTAGCAAAAATTGAATAATAAACTCTAAATGTGACAAAAATTAGGCTCGGTGGAGGTGATCTAGAACACTGGCAATATTTTTAGAGGAAGCGGTTGTTGAGTGGACCTATTTGTGGGCTATGCTGGCTGTTGTGCTGGTTGATGTGATGGCTGTAGCTGACCTTTCTGATTTAATTTTCACTCCAGTAGTTCACACAGTTTATCCCATCGATCTTCATCTGGAATAGTTAACTTGATTACATTTTGGTAAATTTCATCCTCTTCAGTATATCTGGAAAAAGTAGGTTTTACCACGAAGATGTGGTGTACCTCATGTTGAATGAAAATATCATTGCTCATTGCTTCCAAGAATGCTTCACTTGTCATGGTGCCTTTGATATTGGAGAATTTGGCAGTGTCCCTGTAAATTTCCCTTAGCTTCTTCACATAGTCTTCATGAGTTATCATCTTATCATTAATCACAAACAAAGAAGGCATACCCTTCTGCGTTGAAGGCTCTAATATGTTGAAAAACCTGTTCACTGCTATCTCTAAACTGTGGCATTTCTCTTCCAGCTGAACAATCATATTCTTCTTAGTAATAATCTTTTTCACTTCTAAAATGGTCTCTGTCCTATCATCCACTCCCAAGTCATCTAGCTCATATATGTTCTTGGAATTTAAGAACTTGATGATATTATTTGCTCTGACAGGCATATATCCAAGCTCTTCTTTGATAGTTGTGATGGCATCATTTGATTTCTTAATCAATTCCTTTTGTTCAAAAATGATTTGGATGCAGGGCTAAATATCATTGATGGATTCAATTATATCCGCCTAGATGATTTCTTTGACTTGGCCCAATGTCTGTCCAATGAACGATTCTCTTTATGACTTCTACAACCTCTCTATCATTTTCTAAGCTCTCTAATTTTCAGTTACATGAGAAGCTTCAGTCCTTGATCTCTAATCTTGTAACACTTTGACTTGATCTTGTAGCTTCTTGATTTCCTCTCTTTGGATAGACAAATTCTCTACTACCTTTGTTAACTGTTCTGCACCATCTGCTGTGTTTGTTGTAGAATTCATAGCTATGGGGATGGTTGTAAGAGGTACAACCTCCAAAGGAACCATGGAAGGTTTTGCAATATGCTCCCTCTTCATGATCATTTTTTCCATTTTTGTCTCCTTTTGTCTCAACTGTGCATTTTTCTCCATGATGAGCTTCATCATATCCGACTTTTGAGACTCTGTTTCTTCAATATATTTGGTGAGAGGGCTTTTTGTGGCTGAAAACTTTAGTTGTTTCCTCAATGCTGCTATGTCAACATTCTTCTTCTTTATTATTTCATTTGCAACATTCATGTTGGAGGGGTTATATCCTATCTTGACTACGAAGTCCTCCAAAGATTTTATCCTTGTATCTTTGGCTAGAGAGGAAATTTTCTCCATATTTAGCTGTGTTTGAATTATTGCCAAGGAAACCTGCAATTTAGATAAACTCATGGTTGTATTAGTTAAGGTAGAGGAAATCATTTCACCCATTTTCTTGTGCATCTCCATTTGATCAATGGGATGAATGTCTTTGATGTCAAACTAAAATGAAGTTTTCTTGTAATTAACTGTTGTCTTGGGCTGTGAAATATGTGCCTCAAGAAAGGCAATTTGCATTTTACCTTTTGTTAGAGTCAAATGCTGACAACAACCTACTCTGAGAACTAGAAGTATACTTCCATAATTGACTGTATGTGCTATTCTTCAATATTTCATTCTTCAATTTTATTTCCCTGAATGTATCAAACAATGTTTTCTCTTTCTCCCCTAGGACAACCTTAGTTGTTTGAATAGATTGTTGCTGGTCCTGTGAAGTTGTAGATGTAGTAGGAGAAAGGGTGGTTGGCCACCAACTTGAGAGGATGCAGGTGTCTCCTTATTAATTATGACAAATTCTTGTTCTGAATCTTTATTTGGATTAACTTTAGGATTGAGTTTGGTTCTTTTCCTGTACATTATCTTAAACTCCTTGCTTGTAGTATTAGTCACTGAAGGTGACTCTTCTTCTCTCAGTATTTTTCCTGTATTCATTTTTTGACATACCCTATTTTCATTTTCTTATATATATATATATATATATATATATATTGGAAATAATTTTCATATTGAAAATTATTTACAATGTAAAATCACAAATACAAAATACTCAATCACCTTGAGATCCTATAAATTATACGGCCCTAACATACATCATGGCAAGAAACATTAAATGACATAAAAAGAATTTAAATCTTCAACATTTGACCCAAAAAACAGCATGGATGATTGCTTACCTTGTATGGAGGCTACACCATAGAATGGATCACAAGCTCTGAAAATTTTGGAGGGTTTCAAGCTTCAAGACACTGGAAATTTCCTCTAAATAGAAGCGTAACAACTGAATTCTATACACCGCAGGAGCGTAACAACTGAATTCTATACACCACAGGAGTGTAACACTAGAACTTTTGTATTTCATAGAAGCGTAACACACTGTTACAAGAGCGTAACACTGAGATTTTTTATTCCACATAGGGTAACAACTGAGTTCAAAAATGAATTACAATGCCCAAAAGCGTAACAAAACTATCCAGTAATGTTATAAGATGCCCAAAAAAGTAACGCAAGTGGTTTTTAAGCGCTGTAAGCAAGTTTTAATGAGATTTTAAGGCTTTTCTTCAGAGCTTAAAGAGTATGGTGGGGTAATTAAAGTGGAGAAATTTTTCTCTCACACATATTAAAGGGCAACAATGAATAAAAGAAGTTTGCTTTTCTTTTTATAGGCTGAAAATGACCCTTTTACCCTTTCTCATGACATTTACCATGGCCTTTTAACCCTTTTACACTTGAAAAGTGACTTGTTGCTCCTTTAAGTGAGATGAGAGGACAAAGTTAACCTCTTTTGCATTCTTTGACATTTGAGGTGACTTTAAAGGTCCTTGAAGAGACATCAAGACACAATTTTCTTCTTTTTCATGGGGACAATGATACTGCTTCTCTTTAAAACTTTGAAATCTCTTCACACCTTTTGAACTTTCACATGGGATAATGACTCTTTCAAAACCAGATAATATGTATTCAAAGCTTGAAATGAATCTCTTTGATTTTGATTGGGACAGTAGGTGGAAATGACCTCCCTTGGAGCTTTGAAAGTCAATGATGACTCTTTGGTCTTTAAAATGAGACAGTGAGACCGAATTCTTGAATTTTTCATGAAACAATGAGACAAAGATGAGATGTTTTGAAAATTTTAAAAAGTTGAGCCATATGACATGAGAGGTGGCTTTTATTTCATCTTAAAAGCAAGCTAGATCCTTTATTAGGGTTTTATGAATGGAATGGAGGGTTGTTGCCTTAATTTAGATGAAAATTTGAAGATTTTTCAAAGGAAAAAATGAGCCTAGAGAGTGACCTATAAAATGATGATGGCAATGACCTTGATAACGATGATGATAAGTGAAATTAAGAAGCAACATACATGGTTTAAACATTATTCAGTGACCAAAATTATTTCTGAGAATTGGTTCGAAAAAAGTAAAAATTTTGACCTATGACTTAGTGGAAAACAACTGAAAGATTCATTTGATGACTGACATACTTGGGCTAACAGGTAGTTGATGAATGATACATTCATGGTTTATATCCTATCTTACTGTCCAACAATGAGGAATAAAGCGCCTAGGATTGCGGCCAAAGGGTTGGTCAAAGCAGGAATTGGAACAAACGAGTGAGAAAGATTAAGCTCCACGATTTTCTCTGCACATAGCAAATCATAGAAGTAATAAAAATCACATTTATGTTTAGATTTTTATGAATAGTTTGATTAGTATCCAAAGGCATGAAAGCCTGAACCATTTAATTCACGACTGTTATAAATATCGGGATGTGTAAATCTGAAACAAGTTCGATTTTATTGTAAGAATGTTATATGCGAAAACTCTGTTTTTATTAATCGAAGGAGGAGGCGTTCTGGAATCATTGATGTGTAGCTAGTAGTGAATAGATCAGATCCATTCTATTGTGGAGGGCCCTTGCATAGAAGAGGTTTATTAGTTTAAGTTTATGTCATTTCATAGTTTAGTTTCTTATACTTTCATTGCGTTTTTCTGCATAGATACTTGCTCTGTTTGCTCTGTTTTCTATTGTAATTGATAACATAGATACACTCTGTTTACATTTTCGCTTCATTGCCTAAATATGTGCTTTAATTTCATACTGTAGACATATACTTTGATTTTATTTCCATTGCAGATTCTATTTTGGATTACCATAGTATAGAAGATCAATTTTCCTATTATTCTTTCACTGTTGTTATCTTCATTTGTAGAATATTGTTATGTTAAGATAGACGGATGATTTTAATTAAATAGACTTAGAGATAATCTATCATAGTGGTCGGCATAAGAATATTGAATATAACTTCAGATTTATCATTTACCTTAATTTCTTTTCATGTAAAATAGGTTTATCATAGATTAGTTTTACTTCTTTTAAACAATGCCTTTTCTTCCTTCTTGCAAATTATATTTCTTAGTCATTAAAATCATTCTTATAATAAGCTCGAATAATTTTTAGTGCTATCTTGTCTTAAATTTCATTCACATAAAGATTCCAAAAAATCCAAAAATATTAAAATTTCTTCTTGTTTCTTAAGCTTTACTTTTTCTCAAAATCAATCATTAACTATTAAACAAGCTAAAATAGGATTTTCAACATAGTTTTGGATAACTGATTTAGATTTCATTTCAAAAATCATAAAGTTTTAAGTTTCTCAATTCCATTTGTACATTCAAGATAAACACAAAATCCTAAAAACAACTTTAAACATATAAAATCAACACAATAAATTAAGTAAGAAAAGGCTTCTAGCATGTATAGTGCACTTTCAATTCATAAGATTACCAACTCTGGTCGATAATTTATGATAGAAATTTAAGACATTAAATTGACTAAACATTTTAGCGTCGTTTCTAGGGAAGTGTAAATAGTAGACTTATCTCTTAATCTAAAAAAAAACAACACAAAAACAACAAAAACATAGAAAATTGACATGCGTAGAGAAAGAGATTCTAGAGGTAGATTTGTAGCTAGAGGTATAATTTTGATCCCAACAACACCACTCATTCCATCAAGATGTCTTAGTGCCACACCATCCACCCAAACTTGTATTCCATTCTGAGCAGGTAGACATAGACTTCTTGAAGTCTTAAGATAAGAAATTCAACCTAGAGACTCTCCAACTTCATCAACTGAAGTAGTTATAGAAAAAGAAGACCTTAGATCCCCAACATAAGGAGTAATATTTCTAACCTCTACTGGAGAACAAATCTTAGCCCATGTACTAGAAATCCCTAGTGAGGAAGAATAAGAAGAAGAAGTATTCTTTAATATACCATTGATAGAGGAACCAGAAGAATAAGAAGAGGAACCAACAATCCCAAATTTAGAATTCTATATTAGTTCTGAGGAATCTAAAATCGCTGGAAAAGAGGAAGGAGAAGTACACAATGTGAATGATGAAAAATTAAGACTAGGAGGAGGTGGACCTAGGATTGGGGGTGGAGGACGAGGTAGAGGTAGAGGAAGAGGAGAGGGAGGAGGAGATAGAGGAGAAGTAGATCCTGTTGGATTTCTTATATTGGATGAGGATACAACTGCCACAATGAAAAATATCTCACCCTCCATCCTTCCCAATTTTCATGGATTAAGGAGTGAATATCTCGAAACATTTATGTTTGAATTCGAAGTTTTATGTAGATCATATGGCTACTTATTCGATTCTCAAAAATTGAAATTGTTCCATGAGACTCTTAAGGATGCAGCGTTAAAATGGTTCATGTGCTTAATAATAGATTCTATTAGGACATGGGAAGAAATGAAGAGTGCATTCTTATAAAAATACAAGGATTACTGCACACCTCATAATCAGAAAGATGAAGTTTTTAGGATGATGCAAAGAGAAGATGAAAACTTGGAGGACCTAATTGAGAGCTTCAACTATAATCTAAAAAGGGCTAAGATGGAAAATTTGGATGAAGATACTTTAAAGTCTCTCTTTTTGAAATCTAGTAGAGATGAATGGATAGATATTCTTAATATGATGGGAAAATGAGGCATTTCTCAACTACCATTTCCTGGCATCTCTGAACTATGCACACATCTTTCAAGAGGAAAGTCAAGAATTGGAAAGAGTTCAAGAGATCCTATTCTCTGTAGAGTTGATAAGTTTGTAGCTGGAATGGTAAGTAGGGCTGAAATAGGAAATTTGATTGATGAATTCAAAACAAATATTTTAGGGAGTCTTAGTGAAAAAATAGACACATTGAAATTACAAAATAAGCAAAGGGTTGAAAGTGATGCCTTATCTATATTTTTTCCTCATAGGGTCCTATAATAATAGGGATCATAATTTTGAATTGGCTATGTTAAGTCTTGTAATATTGTACATACCTTTGCATTTTTGCAAATGTTTTCCCATATTAAAAAATGAAAAAGAGGGTATGTCCTAAAAGAATAATCAAAGAAAGCCAAGCTCCATTAGATAAATTATCCTGCAAAGAAAAAATTCAGAAGGTCAAAGAGTATCAATGCTAAAGTTTGAGAAGAAAAGAAACATAAGGAAAGTGGGTAATTCAAATTATAAATTTAATCCACTAGATTATAAAGCCATGCAAAACCTCAAATCAAAGCCTATTTGTTTCATTCATCCTTCAATAATCCTCAACAAAGGAGAAATTTCACATTTTTAGTGATCAAAAAAGAAAATTTCTAGGGTCACTGCGCGCTTGAGGGAGATGTTGCACATTTGAGGGAAGTCGCTGCGCGTTTGCCCAAATTTCTCAGACCATTTCACCTGGACACTATGGGTTTTCCCAAATTTCTCAGACCATTTCACCTGGATTCTACACGTTTGGAAGTGGTTGCTGCACACTTGCCGTGGTCACTGCGTCTTTTCTCAGGAAGAAAGAAAACCATCTTACAACCTCCTATTTCATCAACAAATTCCAGATCTATGCATGGGTTTTTTTCAAAGCTCCATTAATCAGTAAGTAAACCTTATCGTTATTTCATTGATATATTTTGTGACTTATAATCATTTTAAGCACTTCCCAAGGAAGAAACCATAGTTCTCATTTCAAACCTAATATCTGAACTGTTATATATTTCCTTTCACATTCCACATAATATATTTTTCCATATCCCCATTCCTAAATGCAATACCATTCATAATATCCCTGAATCCTAGGGTTTTCACTAACCTAGGTTCCCTTCACATTTCCATTCCCTCCATTTCATTTCATCACCCTAGGGTTTCTACTTCAAATATGGCTGGAGAGGAGAACAAAGGTACTAGTGAGGAACAAAGACCAAAGAAAAAGCCATATAAAAAGGGAGGGAAAGTCATTAGACTTGAACCAATAACCACTACAGAGCTTATGGAATCTCCCCTTACTGTGTCATGTTTCAAGCATGTGGGTTGTTTTGAATTTTGTGAGAAAGTGCAGAAGATCCAGTATCATCCTATGTTGACAAGATTCTTCATTTCCAATCTTCATGATAGACATGTCACTCTTGCAGGGGTTAATTTCGCTATGTCCACTAATATCATTGTAGGTGCTACAGGGATTCCAAATGTAGGAGAAAAATGGTTTAAACAAGGAAACCTTGATCATTGCTACTATGAGCCATATCTTAAACCAAGATACAAGGATGAAAAAAAGACAAATTTTCCTTTCTCTCATCTCCTTGACAGATATGTCCCCATGATGAAAATAATTATGAAATACTTCACCTATGAGGGGAGGTTTTATAGATTCTATTCTTATCATATCCGACTCCTCATGCACTTCACTAGAGTCATAATGCTTCACATACCCTATTATCTATCCCGTAGCATTGAAAAAATGGCTTATATTGCCCAAAAGGGAGATTATGGTCATCAAATGCAGAGTCTTTTCCACCACTCCCTCATCAAAATGATAGTCATGCATCAACTTGATGAAATGAAAATTCCATGGGACACCTTCATATCAAATGAGATTTTTACCACCCCACCTAGTCAGCATGGGCAGAATGCCCCTTCATCATCTCATCCTCCTACATCTATCCCTCCATCTTAGCCTGCTGTTAATACATCATTGCCAAGTTAGCTTCATTCACCCCATTCACCTCATATTGAGCATTCTTCTTCACCTTTTTGTAACCCTACATTGCCATCATATCGTGATTCAGAATCATCAAGCAGTGAGGAATATATTGAGGCAACATGGGCTACTTTGGCTGAAGTTGTGTCATTTCCCAAAACTTACCAAAGAGGAAATAGCCATGTGTTTGCATCACTTGGAGTGAAAGGGGCCATGCCTTCTTCATCAACATGAAGACAAATTCACCAAAGCAGTAATTAAAGGCAGAGAAGCAAATATTAGTGAACTTGAAACTAATCTCGAGAGGGCTAAGTATGTGATTGACTTAAGCAAGAAAATAAGTAGTTGAAGACCAAGCATGCCATCAATGAGGTGAAGTGTATCAAAGCACAAAGAGAGGTAGAAAAGGCTAAAGCCTTGCTTGAGGAAACATTGGAAAGGTTTGGTGAACCTGATGATGAGGAGGACCTCCAAGATAGAGACCAAAGACTAGAGGGCTGAAAAGAGCTCTAGCCCTTGAGAGACAAAGGGAATTTGACCTAGCAGGCCAACTCACACCAAATGAACAACTTTCCCTAGAAATCAGCAAGGATAGAGAACCATGGCTTGATAGAGCTAATCTACATTCGGAGAAGTTGCTAGAGCCTAGGCCAACAAGGACAATGAGTTGTTGAGGACAAGGGTCAAAATTCATGCACGTAAAGAGAAAATTGCATTGACCAAACTCAAAAGAGACAATGCTAAAATTGAATATTTGACCAAGCAAGGAGAGAAATAGAAATTAGATATACTTGCTAAGGTGTTACTCCATGCCTCAAGCACTTGATGAGCAAGTACCCTCACCATTTTGACAAAATTTTGGCACACTTTGCACTTTTGTTCATTTCTGTGTTTTTGAGTATTTTTGCACACAAAATTTTCCAAAGGCGTAGCGACCTGGACGTTACGATATTTTTTGGGGTCTCCAAATGACAAATGAACACAACAAACATGTTCATATTGATGAGGACATCAATCCTAGAAAGTTTCGGAGTTTTTGATAGGGAAAATGAGCACCATTTTGAAAACTGGAGATTGTTTTGGAAAATAGACTCAAAGAGATTTCTAATGAGCCATCATGGAGCTGATTTGGATACCGGGAAGGCATTCAAAAGCAGCCTTGAATAGAGGTCATGTTTTCTTCCTGAAGATTGTGCGTTTGACAGGGAAATTGCATTTTACACAGTCTTCAACAATTTTTTGAGTTTCACTCCAGTTTGACTTTTTACCTTGGGAAATGAGAAATTACTTATGTAAATGGTCAATATGAATGTAAATATCATGTTTTTACTTTTATCTAGGGTAAATAAATTAGGTAAGTCAATCAATTGAAGTGTAATGAATCAGTTCATTAGAGATAGCAATGAGTCACTTTTCTCATCCTACACTCTAGCTATCAATTTAGCTTTTTGTGTAATATGTCCCTCACCTCATGGATTCGAACCCTATGGATGAGTGGAGGTGGTTTTGAGGCCTATTTAGCTCAGATATTCATATAAATCAAGGGTCGGTCAAATGTGAACTTCTGAACATTTTGTTTGCTGACTGATCTTCTTGCCAAAGGGTTACTGTACCAATTTATAGTCGACACACTGAATCAGTAATAAAGAAACTTCTTTACATGATTCATGTGATGAGCCATATCAGTGAAGTATAATTTCAATTGTTCATGTTATTTATTTAAGTATTCCATAAACTTATATGTGTTCTAAATTTGAATGTTGTGACAGGAGTTTTACTGCATAATTTGTTTAATTACACTCTGCTTTTAACTGTTATGCATTTCTATGTTTTCTTCTAATATCCGGTTTAGAGAATTCTTAATTTCCCTCTGATCCCGATTGAACCCTCCATCCTTCTTCATTATATGGTTTAAGGAATTCTTAATTTCTCCTTGATCCCGATTGAAAAACAACTTTATCATTCAGCCTTGAGATCTGATATTGCTCACCTATCTTGCCTTGTAACACTTTATTTATAATTTGATTCAGTTCTATTTCAAAGCACATTGACTCCATAGCCCAATATAAAGTTGATAAGCACCTATTCATCCAAGTGATTAATGCCACCAACCAACCAAAACCAATAAAAACCAACCCAATCAATCATACATAACTAGCCTAAAATATATTAAAATAAACAAAGTTAAATCATTAAGAGAGAGCCCTCTCTGAATTTAGGAAGGCTAGATCCTAAGTTCCAAAAGCGGATAATAGTTACCTCTGATATTTCTTTTAAACACAAGAAAAACCTTTGGAAATTTCGGAGTGATATCATATTGGCGACCATACTGGGGACGAAAAACCTTTTATCTTCCTCAGGAACATACATCAAAGTTCAGATCTGATCACTGATGGTGGACAGTGACCATATACAAAGAAAGATGCAATTATTCACCTAGCGACTCCATGATCCAAAGAACCCAGCTTTTGAGCATTCATGGCGACTCCACAACACGCTGACCAGAGTTCCTGCTGAACAAGATGACAAGGTTTGCATAAAACATTCTATCTTGTGAAGTTTTAAATACATTGAGGAATCAGTTATCAAAATTTCAGCTTGATGAATATTTCCTAGAGGCTGTCTTTCACATTCTGAAATCAAGGAAATGTATTCCTGAAGCTAAAACATGTTTTCTAGATATTTTCTAGATATAGTTGTTGAAAGATATGAAACAATTATTGAGATTTTAAATACTCAAATTCAGACATACAATTTCCGAGATCCTGTGGAAATTGTAGTACCTCTTGTCTTACATAGTAAGGATGATTGTGCTTTCAAGTTCCAAATTGAAGATGTGGGTTCAAAGTTTAATATTGAAGACACAACTACTCAACTAGTCATTGAAGGCCTAGAAGCAAATATAATACATCATGCTTTTATTGATCCTATAGCAGAGTATATGGAGGTTCTTCTTAACACAAATTCTCAAGCATGTACTCTTTAGATACATGAACAGTTGCCATTTCATATTATAACTTTGGTTATGAGGACACATAATCAAGTTATACTACTGATTTTCCTTACAGACAGTCAAGTTGTCCATTTGTTTCTGCAGCTACTTGACTAGCTTCATTGGCATTTTTGTATTACCCGATTCAACATAAGTTTCAGCAGTATAGGATAGGCAGTAATGTGAAAATAAAACTCAGTGCTTTGAGCATTTTTTCAAGAATTATTTTGAATTTCAGTTCAGTTTTCATTTCAGTTTTCAGTTTAGTGTGTTTCATATTTCAGTGTGCAGAAAGGTTTGGTTTCAGTTTGAGATTTTCTTCATAGAGGTTTTATAACAAAACAGGTTGCAGGTTTGGAAGCCAAGTCAAAGTTCCAAAGCCACTGATCAGAAAGTTCTTGACATCTCACAAGGAGATGCCATCCCCAAGTGGAGCCACTGTTAGGGTCCTATTATAATAGGGATCATAATTTTGAATTGGCTATGTTAAGTCTTCTAATATTGTACATACCTTTGCATTTCTGCAAATGTTTTCCTTAAAAAATTAAGAAAGAGGGTATGTCCTAAAAGAATAATAAAAGAAAGCCAAGCTCCATTAGCTAAATCAACCTACAAAGAAAAATGTTAGAAGGTCAAATAGTATTATTGCTAAAGTTTGAGAAGAAAAGTAAACATAAGGAAAGTGGGTAATTCGAATTATAAATTTAATCCACTAGATTATAAAGCCATGCAAACCCTCAAATCAAAGGCTATTTGTTTCATTCATCCTTCAAAAATCCTCAACAAAGGATAAATTTCGCATTTTCAGTGAGCGAACAAGCAAATTTCCAGGGTTGCTACGCATTTGAGACGGTCGCTGCACGTTTGACGGAAGTCTTCGCAAATTTTCCCGAATTTCTCAGACCATTTCACCTGGACGCTGCACATTTGGAAGTGGTCACTGCGCGCTTGCCATGGTTGCTGCGTGTTTGCTCCAGATGCTGCGTGTTTTCTTAAGAAGACAAAAAACCATCTTACAACCTCCTACTTCATCAACAAATGCTAGATCTCTACATGGGTTTTATTCAAAGCTCCATTAATCAGCGAGTAAACCTTAGCGTTATCTCATTGATATATTTTTTGCCTTATAATCATTTGAAGCGTTTCCTAAGGAAGAAATCTTAGTTCTCATTTCAAACCTAATATCTAAACTGTTATATATTTCCTTTCCCATTCCCATAATATTCCCCATTCCCTAAAGGAAATACCATTCCTAATATCCTTGAATTATAAGGTTTTCACTGACCTAGGTTCCCTTCACATTCCCATTCCCTCCATTTCATTTCATCACCCTAGGGTTTCTACTTCAAATATGGCTGAAGATGAGAACAAAGGTACTAGTGAGGAACACAAACCGAAGAAAAAGCCATATAAAAAGGGAGGGAAAGTCATTAGACTTGAACCAGTAACCACTAGAGAGCTTATGGCATCTCCCCTCACTGTGTCATGTTTCAAGCATGTGGGATGTTTTGAATTTTGTGAGAAAGTGCAGAAGATCCAGTACCATCCTATGTTGACAAGATTGTTCATTTCCAATCTTCATGATAGACAGGTCACTCTTATCGGGGTTAATTTCACTTCGTACACTAATATCATTGCAGCTGCTACAGGGATTCCAAATGTAGGAGAAAAATGGTTTAAACAAGGAAACCTTGATCATTTCTACTATGAGCCATATCTTAAACCAAGATACAAGGATGAAAAAAACAACATTTTTTCCTTTATCTCATCTCCTTGACAGATATGTCCCCATGATGAAAATCATTATGAAATACTTCACCTGTGAGGGGAGGTTTTCTCGAATCTATTCTCATCATATCCGACTCCTCATGAACTTCACTAAAGTTAGAATGCTTCACATACCCTATTATCTCTCCCACAACATTGAAAAAATGGCTTATATTGCCCAAAAGAGATTATGGTCATCAAATGCAGATTCTTTTCCACCACTCCCTCATCAAAATGATAGTCATGCATCAGCTTGATCAAATGAACATTCCATGGTAGACCTTCATATCAAATGAGATTTTTACCACCCCACCTAGTTAGCATGGCTAGACTGCCCCTTCATCATCTCATCCTCCTGCATCTATTCCACCATCGCAGTATGTTTTTCATACATCATTACCAAGTCAGCTTCATTCATCCCATTCACCTCATATTGAGCATTATTATTCACCTTTATATAAACCCACATCGCCATCATATCATGATTCAGAATCATCAAGCAGTGAGAAAGATATTGAGGCAACATGGGCTACTTTGGCTGAAGTTGAGCCATTTCCCAAAACTTACCAAAGAGGCTATAGGCATGTGTTTGATTCACTTGGTGTGAAAGGGACCATGCCTTATTCATCAACACAATAGGTAAATAAAGGAAAGGAAAAGGTAATAGAGCCAAACATTGACGATGAGGAGGGTAAACATGAAACAGAGCAAGAGTTTCAATTGATTGACCTAGCTGAGAAAAATGAAGACAAAATCACCAAAGTAGTAATTAAAGGAAAAGAAGCAAAGATTCGTGAACTTGAAAATAATCTTGAGAGGGCCAAGTATGTGATTGAATTCCTTGAGCAAGAAAATTAGCAATTGAAGACCAAGCAAGCCATGAATGAGGTGAAGTGTATTAAAGCACAAAGAGAGGCAGAAAAGGCTAAAGCCTTGCTTGAGGAAACATTGGAAAGGTTTGGTGAAATTGATGATGAGGAGGTTCAACCTCCAAGACAGAGACCAAAGACTAGAGGGTTGAAAAGATCTCTAGCCCTTGAGAGACAAAGGGAAGCTGACCTAGCAGACCAACACACACCAAATGAACAACTTTCCCTAGAAATCAGCAAGGACAGAGAACCATAGCCTGATAAAGCCAATGTACATTTGGAGAAGTTGCTAGAGAAGGCCAACAAGGACAATGACTTGTTGAGGACAAGAGTCAAACTTCATGCACGGGAAGAGAAAATTGCATTGGCCAAGCTCAAAAGAGCCAATGCTAAAATTGAAGATTTGACCAAGAAAGGGGAGAAAAAGAAGTTAGATATACTTGCTAAGGTGTCACTCCAAGCCTCAAGCACTTGATGAGCAAGTACTCTCACCATTTTGACAAAATTTTGGCACACTTTTCTCTTGTTCATTTATGTGTTTTTGAGTATTTTTGCACACAGAAAATTTTCTAAAGGTGCAACAACCTGGATGCTACACTCTTTTTTGGGTCCTCCAAATGACAAATGGCCACCACCAGCATGTTCATATTGATGAGGACATCAACCCTAGCAAGTTTCAGAGTTTTTAGAGGAGAACTGGTCCATCAAAAGTGCCAAAAACCATCAAATTTTCATGTTTCTGCCTCCAAATTTGCCTGTTCGTTGTGCGTTTACCAGTCTTGGGAGAACAGGTTTTTGACAGGGAAAATGAGCACCATTTTGAAAACTAGATATATTTTTGGAAAATAGACTCAAAGATATTTCTAATGAGCTATCGTTGAGCTTATTTGGATACTGGGAAGGCACTCAAAACCAGCCTTGAATAGAGGTCATTTTTTCTGTCTGGACGCTGCGCGTTTGACAGGGAAATTGCATTTTACACAGTCTTCAACAATTTTTTGAGTTTCATTGCAGTTTGATTTTTTACCTTCGGAAATGAGAAATTACTTATGTAAATGGTCAAGGTGAATGTAAATATCATGTTTTTACTTTTATCTAGGGTAAATACATTAGGTAAGTCAATCAATTGAAGTGTAATGAATCAGTTCATTAGAAATAGTAATGAGTCACTTTTCTCATTCTACCCTCTAGCTATCAGTTCAGCTTTTTGTGTAATATATCCCTCACCTCATGGATTTGACCCCTATGGATGAGTGGAGGTGGTTTTGAGGCCTATTTAGCTCAAATCTTCAAAAGAATCAATGGTCGATCAAGTGTGGACTTCTGAACATTTTTTTTGCTGATTGATCTTCTTACCAAAGGGTTATTGTACCAATTTCCAGTCGACAGACTGAACCAGTAATAAAGAAACTTATTTATAGGATTCATGTGATGAGCCATCTCAGTGAAGTATAATTTCAATTGTTCATGTTCTTTCTTTAAGTATTCCATAAACTTATATGTGTTCTAAATTTGAATGTTGTAACAGGAGTTTTACTGCAAAATTTGTTTAATTACACTCTATTTTTAACTGTTATGCATTTCTATGTTTTCTTCTGATATCCAGTTTAGAGAATTCTTAATTGCCCTCTGATCCCGATTAACCTCTCCATCCTTCTTCATTATCTGGTTTAAGGATTTCTTAATTGCTCCTTGATCCCAATTGAAAAAACACTTCACCATTTAGCCTTGATATCTGATATTGCTCACCTATCTTGCCCTGTAACACTTTCTTTATAATTTGATTCAGTTCTATTTCAAAGCACATTAACTCCATAGCCCAATGGAAAGTTGATAAGCACCTATTCATCCAAATCATTAATTCCATCAACCAACCAAAACCAATCAAAACCAACCCAATCAATCATACATAACTAGCCTAAAATCTATTAAAATAAACAAAGTTAAGTCATTAAGAGAGAGCCCTCTCTGAATTTAGGAAGGCTAGATCCTAAGTTCCAAAAGCAGATAACAGTTACCTTTGATATTTCTTTTAAGCACAAGAACAACCTTTGGAAATTTCGAAATGATAACATGTCCTAAGTGCAGAAAGAAACATGCCTTAAGAGAATTCCCTATTGATTTAAAAATCATAGAAACCTATGTCATATGTATAGAAAATCATGAAACAAAGAAATGTCCTTCTATTCCAGGTCTTAGCCATTTACCAAGAGGAAATAACTCCACACCAGGTATATCCTCTTTGTTTTATTGTTAGAAGACCATGGCAAGGACAACAAACTAAAGGTTTCAACACTCAGATGTATACTTAGCCCCAACATAATAACTGGAATGCATCAATGCCATGGTAACAACCCTGGTCTCAACCCCAACCTTGGACACAAGGAATGCAAAATCCTTATGGTAAATATTCTCAATATCACCAATATCCATAATCTTATCCAAACTATCCACCACAATATTTTCCTCAAACCAGTCAACAACTTCAATTTGAAAATAAAAATCCACAAATTTCATTACCATTTCCATAAAGGCCAAACCAACTACCTGCTCAACCACTTCCAAACCCAAAAAATAAAAATGCACAACCTATTTATAACATGGAGGGGCAAAATTTTCAAACTTATATGATAAATCCACTAGATCTTAATAATGTTCAACTTAGATCTGGTAGAATATTAGAGAAGAAGTTGCCTTCTGTTATTATTCTAGAAAAATAAAAAGATGATCATTCTGATGAGGAGATTTCTCTTCATCAAGATAAAAATCTTCAAAATAGAAATAATCATTATGAAGAATGGACATCTCTTTATCAGAATCAAATTTTTCAAAATCAAACATAAGATAATCCAATAAACTCAACTCCCATCATAGGGAAACCTTTGGTATCTATACCAAAACCTTTTTCCCCTAAAATATTACAAATTGATAAAGGGGTATAAAAACAAATCATGTTTCCTAACTATGATATATTAGATGAATTGAAGAATGTTTATATCAAAATTCCTTTGCTACAAGCCATTAAAGAAATTTCAATCCTTGCAAAAATAATAAGAGAGTTGAGTATAAAGAAATCTAGGAGAAAAAAAAGGAAGTAAAAAGAATACAGTTAGTAGGAAAAATTGCAGATATCATGATGGGAAAAACAACCATACATAAATATTTGGATCTAGGAAGTCCCATTGTGAAAACACACATCAATGGTATCGAAATCCCAAACACATTGATCTACTTAAGAGCAGCCATAAAAATCATGAGTAAACAAACTATGGAACAACTAAAACTTCAAAACCTTCAATATACACATACATTATTACAACTAGCAGATAGATCAGTAATCAAACCTAATGGTGTATTAGAAGAAATTTATGTATCCTTATATTCTTGGGAATATCTAGTTGACTTTATAATCTTAACTCCCAAGAATAACTTAGGAGGAAATCCATTGATATTAGGAAGAACCTGGTTATCTACAACTGATGCTTTCATCAATTATAGATCTGGTGGCATGTTTATCTATGATGGAAGTTCAACAAAGAAATTCACATTATATCCTCAAGAAAAAAACAATGATAGAAGTATAAAATGAAGAATGGATGGATGATTAAAATGACATACAACCTATTTTTCTATCTCACAAATTAGTGAAGAAAATCAAATTCTAAATTCAATAAAAAATCATGAATTATCTTCACAATGTGAGAGTAGTCAAAATTTTCAGGAACATTGTAATATCAAATACTTATCATCTAGAAAAATGTCTTTATGTTCTATGGAAGAATTTGGTAATTCTTCAATTGAAATCTTTCCAGGTAAAACTTTAAATATGAACAAAAACCTAGAAAATTTTCAAAAGGAGGAATTAATAAAAACATTGCAAAAGCATTCTTCTGCATACGCATGAGAATACACTGACATGAAATGAATCAACCTTGAAACTTGCATACATCATATCTATATTGAGGAGAATTCTAGACCAATCTGACAACCTCAAAGAAGAATGAATCCAAATCTTAGGGAAATTGTCAAGGAAGAACTACAAAAACTGTTGAATGTAAACTTCATTTATCCAATACCAGACAGTCAGTGGGTTTCAAATTTATTGATTGTACCTAAAAATAATCGAAAATGGGAAGTGTGTATTTATTATAGGGAATTGAATAAGGCCACTTTAAAAGATCATTTTCCATTTCCTTTCATAGATCAAGTTTTAGATACACTAGCAGGGAAGAAATATTTTTCATTCTTGGATGGTTTTAGTGGGTACAACTAAATTCAATTAGCACCAAAAGATAAAGATAAAACAACCTTTACCTGTCCATGGGGAACTTATGCTTATCGGGTGCTTAATTTTGGATTATGCAATGCACCTGCAACATTCCAAAGAGAAGTATTAGGTATTTTATTTGATTTAATTCATTAATGTGTGGAAGTGTATATGGATGATTTTACAGTCTATGGAAATTATTTTGAAGAAGCCTTTGAAAATTTGGAAAAATTTCTCATAAGATTTAAGGAAGAAAATCTCTCGCTAAGTCATGAAAAATGTTTTATGATGATTTTTAAATGAATTGTTTTAGGACACCATATTTCAGGAAATGGAATTAAGGTGGACTCATCTAAAGTTGAAGTTATTTCCAAATTAGCAATCCAAAATTTTCAAAAAGATGTTAGGTGTTTTCTTGGTTTTACAGGATACTACAGAATATTTATAGAAAAATTCACAAAAATTGCATCTCCACTCTTCAAACTGCTCACAAAGGATTGCGCATTTAACTGAAATCCTGAGTGCCAAAAGGCATTTGAAACTTTGAAAGAGAAGATTTCTGAAGCACCCATCCTAGAGGAAAAAATTGGAAATTGTCTTTTCATATCTCAATTGATGCTTTAGAAACAACTTTGGGAGCTATATTAGGACAAAAAGACTTGACCCCTTATGCCATCTACTATACAAGTAAGAATTTGACTCCGGTAGAGTTAAATTATACTGTTACTGAAAAAGAGTTTTTAGCCGTTTTCCATGCTATTAACGAGTTTAGACATTACATCACTGGCTATGAAACTTTCATTCACGCAGATCATTTTGCAATTACATATCTAATGAATAAATCCATTACTAATGGAAAAATCACAAGATGGTTACTATTATTGCAAGAATTTAATATCATCATTTTAGATCGACTTGGAAAATGAAACATAGTTGCTGAATTTTTGTCTAGAATTCAAAATGATAATAATGATACACCAGTAGAATATAGTTTTCCTGATGATTATATTTTTGAAATATCTACTAAATCTCCATGGTTTGCAGACATTGCTAATTATTTAGCCATAGGAAAGCTACCATCATATTTGTTTCCTATAGAAAAGAGGAATATAATTCAAATGAGTGCATCTTATTCATGGGTAAGTGAAGAATTATACAAGACAGGTTCAGATATCATCATTAGAAGATGTGTACAAGAGGTTTAAATACGTGAAATATTGAAAGAATGCCATGATGAGCCATGTGGAGGACACTTTGTTGAGAAGAGAACTGCCTACAAAATCATTCTCTTAGGATAATATTGGCCCTCCCTTTTCAAGGATGCCAAGTAATATGTTAAAATATGTGATAGTTGTTAGAGAATGAGGAAACTTGTTCCTTCAAATGAAATTCCCTTACAACCACAGGTACTCATCGAACCCTTTGAAAAATAGGCTCTGGATTTTTTTGGACCAATCAATCCACTATAAAGAAAAAAGAGGTATATTCTTGTGTGCACTAATTATGTCACTAAATGGGTAGAAGCTAAAACACTTTCCTTTGCAAATGAAAATTTTGTAGTTTCATTTATTTTTGAGGATATTTTTATTCGTTTTGGTGTCCTAAGGGAAATTGTGACAGATCAAGGAACTCAGTTTACATCTAGAATGGTGCAAAATATCGTGAAAGAATACAAAATCAAGCATAGAAATTCCACTCCATACCATCCATAGGTAAATGGACAAGTAGAGTCTACTAATAAAGTGATTGAAGCAATTCTCACAAAGATTGTGCATTTGCATAGGAGGGATTGGGCAGAAAAGCTTCCGAATGATTTATGGGCCTACCATACCACATGGAGAAGCACAACAGGGCATACTCCCTATGAACTTGTTTATGGGAGGCAAGTCTTGTTTCCAATAGAGTTCCAAATAAAAACTTTGAAACATCAGTCAAATTGGGACTTGACTTGTCAGAAGCACAAAGGCATAGAATGGAACAAATCAATGAGTGTAATGAAATAAGACAAGATGCAATTCAAAAAACCAACCTAGTTCAGCAATAGAGATCTATATGGCATGAAAAATACATTAAAGAGAGAAAATTCCAAGTAGGAGATTAGACACTTCTTTTTGACTCAAAGTTCAAATATTTCCAAGGGAAATTTCAAATTCATTGGCTTGGGCCTTATGAGATTGAGAGTCTTTGATAATGGATAAGTCAGGATTAAACCTATTGATGAAGAAAAAGTTCCTCTCCTTGTAAATGGAAATCGACTAAGGATTTATCATAAGCCATTGACAAAAGAGGATTTTGTCAAGATTTTTCAAGATAATGCTGATATGAAGTTGGTTAAGAAGAAATTTTCTTCTCCCCCAACTTAGAAGTCTTCTTTTTATTTCACACACACACACACACACACACACACACACACACATATATATATATTAAAAAAAAATTAAATAACAAAATAATTTTTTTTTTTGTATAATTATGAAAACCAATCATTGATTCACATTCTTATACAGAAAATATAAGGTGAAAATCAGAGATTTGTTTATGACACCTTACATTTTCTTCATTCCTATTCTAAAATTCCCAAATTCTTTGCATTTACCTTTCTTTTTCAGAAAATAAAAATATAGCTACAGAATTTTTGAATTTCTGTATCTCTCATAAAATTCTGCAGCTCTTATGAATTTGTTCAGCTCATATACAACAAGAGTTTTTAACAGAATAAGTTGAAGACTACACTGAAGAATACACTGGAGAACACTTGAAGAACCAAGACAAGAAGAAATAATTAAAGGTTAGCTACATCTAAGGTATGCAAATACAAAATTTTATTTAAATAATAAGTTTGCAAACATTGATATATGAATTAGATGATCATATTATAACACCGACTCAATTGAAATTACTAAAAAGACCAATCATGTCAAATCAAGATCCAATTTCATGTTTCGCCAACAAAACCTCATCATTTACATGATCTCCCCAACGCTTAAATCTGATTTCATTGATTATTGGTCTAAATGGTCATCTCCCTTTTCAAAACCCCACTCATGCTCTTAATAACCTTGAAACCTCGCTCATTCACTCATTCACTTGCATGTCTCTACCATTCCACAACATAATTCATCCACGTTCCCAAACTGATACTGAAACCCTCAAATTACTTGGTCAAAAGAGACAGTCCTGAAGGTGAAGCTCTCGACAACTATGGGTCTGATTGTGAGAACATAACCTATAGGGAAGAATTTTATGGAAGGATACTCGCAAATGAAAGAAATATTAAAGAAAGTGCAGTGGCTTAGTTTTGTGGAGAAATTCGAGGGATTTCATAAAGAAGTCACTAAATCTTTCCCTAAAGCCTTTGATGGAGTAAAAGTTGAAATCGGTGATATCAAGATAACAATCACAGAATCCTTCATAGCAGAGGCTGCTGGACTATCGAATATAGGAGAAAGATGGTTTAAAAATAGAGAGATCAATGGAGAAGAATGGAAAAGCTTCCTGAATAACCCAAGTATGGATATTAGTATTTTCAAAAAAGGGATTCTTAGCATAGCTCTTAAAGGAAAATTGAGAAATATGTTGTTGATAACTCAGAAATTTGTTACTTGTGAGGGAAGGTTTGGATGTATGTTCTTTTGAAATTATACGTTGTTAATGAATTTTATTGAATATAGAGAAATATATCTTCCATATTTTTTATTGAATAGCTTGAGGAAGATGGTAGGAACTGTTCAGAAGAGAATTCAATTCATAGATAATACATTGTATCATCATGGATTAATAAAATTTCTTACCTAGGAGAAACTTGGGAAAATTTCTTGATCCAAAATCATTTCCAAGAAAAAGAACAAGAACTACCTAATGGTAATAAGGCTAAAATAGGAAGAAAAAGAAAAGTTGAAAGTTTTTTTGAGAATGAACAACCATCTCAAGAATATTCAGAAGATGAAATCCCCATTGCAGAGATTTTGGGAAAATTCAAGAAGCAAGTTGATAAAAAGAAAGAGGATAGCATGAAAGGAAAGGAAAAAGTCATAAACATAGAAAAACCAAAAATTCAAAGTCCTCCGCAGCCAGTAAGAAGAAGTTCAAGACTTAGAAAAACAAACAAAAAGTCACCTTCAAAAGTGACAGAACTTGTTGATTTAGAAGATGATCGTCAGGTTCCATCACCTAATACTGTTTCACCCACACAGATTCCAAGCCGAAGAACTCCAAAAACTGATCCAACACAACAATAAATCTATGATTATATTAAGTCTTTAGAGAGAAGAGATGTACGAAAGACATCAAGTTTTGAAGAACATCCTTCTAGTCCACAAGAACCTCTAGTAAATACTTTGAAACAAGAAATTTTTGAACTAGAGACACTAAATAGACATATCAAACAAGAACATGAAGCTCTAAAGATACATAATCAAAATGAAAAGACTATAAATGATAATACTCTTTTATATTTGGGATTGTGGTTAAAGAAGAACACAAAGCTGAAAAAGAAGAATATACATCTAAACAAACATATCATAAACCTGAAATATAAACTCCTGATGAGGAAGCCAAGGGTAGCAGTAACCCCAAAGAAGATAAAGAAGATGAAGCTAGATGTCTTGGAAAAAGTATCAGAGAAGATGTAGTAGCATGATGAAGACTCACAATTTTGTATTTGCATGAGGACATGCAATGGTCTCTTAGTGGGGGTGTGTGGAGCCTCAAGACTGCCTCAATTTTGACATCCATTTTCACTATTTTCTCCTCCTTTTTGTCAACTCCATAAGTCCAAACAAGTATTTATTTGCACATTTTTAGCTTGGTAAGATACCTTAATTATCTATTTTTCATATTTTAAATGTTTCTTATTATTTGGATAAAACTTGTATTTAGCTACAAAAATCATGCAATTTTGCAGCTAAATTATTTTTCTGTAGCCACCGTCATGGTTTAACAGGTTATGAAAAATGAATGAAGAAGCGAAATACAGGGGCAGTTGATGAAAAATCCATTCATGGATTCTATCCTATTTACCTGTCCAGGATCGAGGAGGAAATCTCCTAGGATTGCGGTCAAAGGGTCAATGAAAGTAGGAACTAGAACAAGCAAGCGAGAAATATTAAGCTTCATGATTTTCTCTCCACGTAGAAAATCATGAAAGCAATAAAAATCACATTTATGTTTAGATTTTTATGCATAGTTTGATTAGTCTCCAAAGGCGTGAAATCCTCAACCATTTAATTCAAGACTGTTTTAAATACCAGGCTGTGTAAATATGAAACAAGTTCGATTTTATTGTAAGAATGTGTATCCTAAATCTCTGTTTTTATTAATCAAAGGAGGAAGTGTTTTGGAATCATTGATGCGTAGCTAGTTGTGAATAGATCAAAGCGATTATGTTGTGGAGGGCCCTTGCATAAAATAGGTTTATTCGTTTAAGTTTATGTCATTTCATAGTTTAGTTTCTTATACTTTCATTGTGTTTTTCCGCATAGATACACACTCTGTTTGCTCTATTTTCTATTTTAATTGATAGCATAAATACACTCTGTTTACATTTGCGCTTCATAGCCTAAACATGTGCTTTACTTTCATACTGTAGACATATACTTTTCTTTGATTTCCATTGCATATTCTCTTTTGGATTTCCATAGTATAGACGATCATTTTTCCTATTATTCTTTCACTGCTATTATCTTCATTTGCAGAATATTGTTATGTTAAGATAGACAGATGCTTTTGGTTAAATAGACTTAGAGATAATATATCTTAATGGCCCACATAATTTTATTGAATATAACTTCAGATTTCTCATTTAGCTTAATTTCTTTTCTTGTAAAATAGGTTTATGATAGATTAGTTTTTCTTCTTTTAAAATTTCCTTTTCTTCCTTCTTGCAAATTATATTTCTCGATCATTAAAATATTTATTTTAATAAGTTCGAATACTTTTTAGTGATATCTTGTATTAAATTTCATTCACTTAAAGATTCGAAAAACATACAAAAATATTAGAATTTCTTCTTGTTTCTTAAGCTTTATTTTTTCTCAAAATCAACCATTAACTATTAAAAAATTTAAAATAGTATTTTCATTATAGTTTTGGATAATTGAATTCAGATTTCATTTCACAAATCATAAAGTTTTAAGTTTCTCAATTCCATTTGGACATTGAAGATAAACACAAAATCCTAAAAACAATTTTAAACATATAAAATCAACACAATAAATTAAGTAAGAAAAGGCTTCTAGCATATATAGTGCATTTGCACTTCATAAGATTACCAACTCCAGTTGATAATTTATGATAGAAATTCAAGACATTAAATTGACTAAACAATTCTCATGGTGATGAAAGATTGATATACTATCATAAATATATGGGCTACCTAAAACAATACCAGAAATATCAAGCGGAACAACATCAAGTTCAACTTCATCAAGAAAGTTTGCAGTGATTACAAATCTAAGTATGCATTTCCTCGTAACTTGTAAGTTTGCATTCTTGCATATCCAACCTAAAGGATAAGGTCCTGGATGAGGAATGGCTTCTAAATTCAACTTCTTGACTAAGTCTTCAGAAATATGGTTTGCTTGTGAACCACTATCAAACAGGGTATCAATCTTGGTATGCTTTGAAATAACTCTAACATGGAAAATTTCAATTCTTGTTTCACCATCTTGAGTACTAATTTGACATCTTGAAGAACTATTACTTGTAATTTCCTTACCTTTCAAACCCATTGCGGTGATCTTTGTTTCATCTTTGGAATCAAAACCTAAATCACGTGTTATTGTTGCAACTATATTCTCCTTCTTGTTTTTAAGCTTGTTGGGTCTCATCTCTGGATGAAGTTTCCAATAACGATCTTCATCATGTCCATATTTAGAACAATGTTTGCATGTGATTTTTTCTTTCTCCATCTTTATGGATGCATTCTTCTTACCTTTACCTTTGAACTTACCCTTTCCTTTCTTTTCAGACTCAAAGGTATCCTAACTTGTCTCCTTTGAAACATGTTTCCCTCTTGCCTCTAGATGTGTGGCCTGTACATATACCTCATCTAAATTTGAAGGATTAAAAATGAGAATAGTATGTCTTAGGTACTATGAAAACCTCCAATGAACTTTAGCGAAGTTTCTTGAGATGTAAATTCTACACCCAAAATTAATGCTCTTCTCCTAAAATCTTGAGTATAGCTTTGCACACTTTTTCGTTTACCTTGCCTAAATTTTTTCTAGTTCATTATAGCCTTTTGCATGTATGCTAATGGATAAAATTGTCTCCTTAAGGCACAAAAAAAATCATTCCAAGAGGTTAATACCTTACCATGTTTCTTCGTGTCCTCTCGAGTTTTTGCTTCCCACCAAATAAGAGTTGCACTTTCCAATCTTAGTGAACCAAGATGAATCTTGGGGTCATCATCCTGAATTCTTTGTATCTTTCAATACACTTCAAGATGACGTACCCAATTTTCTAATATTTTAGCATCTACCTCTCCATCATACATAGGAAAATCAAACTTAATGTCAAGCTTCAAAAATGGAGTTTTACCATGAATTTTTGGAGATTGTGGAGGTGTTTGTGAAGGGCTTTTTGTGGAAGAATATGATGGTGAAGATGGTGGTGAGGAGAATGGTGGTGTCAAAGGTGGTTTGTCACCATTCCCATTACTTTTTGGACGCTTGTCTCCATCTCCTTCTTCTCTCCTTTTGAAGACTTATGTCCCTTTGGAATATTGGAGCTCTCACCTTGCATCCTTGTGCTTCTCTCCTCATAGAGAAATTTCACTATTATTTTCATATCAAAGAATGATTTCCTGAAGTATTTTTCATCCTATGAAATATTTTCAGGCTCTCCTTCATGTGACATACTTGTTGAAGCTTCAACTGTAATTTGAAGAAGAATTTGTAGTGGAGCTTGTGGCAAACTTGCTCTCCTTGTCCTTGACCTAACTTGAGAACTTGCAACCACAAGATTTCCTTCTACTCTCGAGCTTCAAAATTGTAAGCATCACATACACTTGCACACAATTAAATCCTCACAAAAACAACATAACCTAAGATCTAATACCAAACTTGATATGTATGATATCTTAATGTAAATTTACTTGAGAGTTTGTAAATTGCAATTGTTTAAATTGAGTTTTTGAGAGCTTTAATGTTAATCATTAATCACATAAAACATGAAAATAAACTCTGAAATATACAGAAACAATAGAAAAATACACCATAAAAATAACCACAACACAACAAAAGATGAAGGAGTTCACCCCTCCTGGGCTACATCTCCTTTGTCAGCTTTCAATGGGTTGACCCTCTTTCATTATGCTCAAAATGGTGATTACATACATTTACATTGCTCAAATGGCTTCAAAACCCATTTCATCATCTTTAGAATACCCAAAAATGCCTGTATAGCCTATTTATGCTCCAAAATTGGTAAAAAAATTGAAGTAATTATGAGCATCCCTAGTTTTGCTGCTAATCGCACCACAATTTCCCCAAAATCCTGATAGGTCCTACAATTTCGCCCCGATTTCAGCTAACCGAATGACATTTTCGCAAAATTTCGGATGAAATTGTTGGACACTTAATTTTCCCAATAATTCCATAAATCCGCATTTTAAACCATAATCATGGTTCATTAAAAATATTTTTTAATATAAAAATTCAGGTGGTTTAATCCAGCGGTCACGGAAATGGTTAATGATTAGTGTGGTCGATAATACATGGTAGTTTAACCGGCGGTATATACTTTGCGCCCCTGGTTCCTTAACACTGGTCGTATGGTATGTCATATGGGAGGGGGCGGGCCGGGGGGAGGGGGGCTAAGCCCTGGCCCCTACCACCAGACCTTCGCCATATGCTCTTCAATTAAAGTTTGCAGCATTTGGTTTAACAACGAACAATGGTAGCTCATTGGTTAAGTATCGACGCTGTTATGTAATAGGTCATGATTTCGATTCTGGTGGGCTACATTTTAGAATTAAGCCATATTTTGGTGGCCCTCGTATTGCCACGTGGCGGCCTCTGGTTGGGGCACGTGGCAGCTTGTGGTTGGCCACCTTCCAACCAACCATAATTCACCAAACCAGAACCAATAAAATTTGGACAAGTGGCAAGGCTTAATTGGCCTAAAAAAGAATAACTTTCAACCAACTAAAAGAGCACACATGGCAGCCTACCACTGGCCCAAAATACACAGTCAACTACCATTTTTTTGAAAAAAATTCCTGTTTGGAAAAACGAACAGAACGAGTTTCTAGGAGCATACAGTGTTGGATTTCCATGAAACAAGTTGCACTGGATTCATAACGACGAGATCTACGTGGTCGTTCAGGTTCCACAACATTCCAACAACTATCATTTTTGAGCACTTGATCATGTATACAGTAAAACCATCCAAGAATGAGATATATTTATTTCCTGCGAATGTATCCGAAACTTGATATATAAAAGGAAGTCGAAAGTGGTATTTTAAAGTGTCTTTATTCAATTCCATAAATTCAACACATACTCTCCATTTTCCATTCTATTTAGGAACAATTACTAAGGGTGAAACCCACTGACTGTTTGATATTGGGTAGATGAAATTCACATTTAACAGTTTTTGTAGTTCCTCCTTAAAATTTTGCCTCAAATTTGGATTCATTCTTCTTTGAGGCTGGTGAATTGGTTTGGAATTTTCTTCAATGTAAATATGATGTATACAAGTACTTGGATCAGTTCCCTTCATGTCAATGTATTCCCATGCATAAGCAAAAGAATGTTCTTGTAATAATTTCATTAATTATTTCTTTTGAGATTCTTCCAAATTATTATTGATATTCAAAGTTTTTTCTGGGAAGATTTCTATTGTAGAATCGCCAAAATTTTCCATGGAATGCAAAGATTATTGACTAGTTAATAAATATTCCATTTTACATTGTTGTTGAAGACTCATTATTTTCTATTAAATTCAAAAATTGACCTTCATCTATTTGTGAAGTCGAAAATATTGGTCTTATATTAAAGTCATCATCTATCTATTCTTCATTTTCAACTTCTATTGTTGTTTTTGTAGGTGGATATAGTGTGAATTTATTTGTTCAACTTCCATCAGAGACAAACATATCACCATATCTGCAACTTATAAAATCATCAACTGTCACTAGCCATGGTCTTCCTAGAATCAATGTATGTCCTTGAAAGTTATTCTTGGGTGTTAGAATCATGAAATCAACATGGTATTCCCAAGAATCTAAGGATACATATATATCTTCTAAAACACCATCAGGTTTGACTACAAATCTATCTCCTAACTGTAACAATGTAGGTGTGTATTGAATATTAGGGAGTTTTAATTGATTCATAGTTTGCTTACTCATGATTTTTATGACTGATCCTAAATCAATTAATATATTTGGTATCTCAACACCATTGATGTGTGTTTTCACAATGGGACTTCCTGGATCAAAATATTTCTGAATTGTTGTTTTACCCATCATGTTATCGAAAATTTTCCTAGTTGAATTCTTTTGAATTATTTTCTTTTCCTTCCTGTTTTTTAATGCTTAACTCCATAATTTCCTTTGAAGAAATTTGTATTTCTTTAATGGCTTGTAGCAAAGGAAATTTTATGCAAACATTCTTCAGTTCATCCAAGATATCATAATCAGGTAATAGAATTTGTTTTTCTACCCCTTCATCAATTCTTAATCTCTCAGGGAAAGGTGAGTTTGAAATATATACTAAAGGTTGTTCCATAATAGGAGTTGAGTTTATTGGAATATCATCAGAATGTGTAGAAGTGACTTGTTTTTGAAGTTTTTATTTTTCATTGAGATACTACTCTTCTTTAGAGACAATTTCTTTTTTCAGATTCCTGAATAACAACTGTTGGTGACTTATTTTCCAATACTCTACTAGATCTAAGTTAAAAATTGTTTAGTTCTAATGGAGTTATCATTTAAGTTTGGAAATTTTGTCCTTCCACATTGTAAACAGGATGTGAATTTTTATTATTGTTTGGGTTCAGAAGTGGTTGGGCAGGCAGTTAATTTGGTCTTTGTGGAAATGGTAATGAAAGTTGTGGACTGGGATTTTGAGGTTGAGCCTGAGGTGGTTGATTAGGCTGAGGGAAATATTATGGTGGAAAAGTAGGATAAGGTTGTGTTAGGTCCCTATATTACTAGTGTAGTCCCTTATTGTTGTTAGTGTAACCCCCTTATTGTTATTGTTGTACCCTTGTAACCCCAATATTGTTATAATTGTGCCCTTAAATTATTATTGCTATGTTGGCTAGGATTATATTGTGATCCCATGGACTCCTATATATAGAAGGAGGTTTTGTTCATTTTTATCATCCAATAATTGTTCATTTATGTAATGTAAAGGAGGTTTCCCCCTTGAAGTAGCTTATTTCTAAGGCGTTGATCTCTCATTTATTTTATTTTTGGAGCTGGTTTCATAACATTTGGTACCAGAGCTTTGGATTCAAGGGTTTAGCTGCTCCAAATAGGTCATCGTGAAATTTTCGCTGTAAATTTTTTTCTACGAAGGTTCAGAAGCTGAAATATTTACATAGTGAAGCTGAAATCCCAAGGAATGTTGTGTACAGATTTCAGATCTTGGTTCGCAATATTTTCGGACATATGATCTGTGGAAGTTAGGGTTTTTTCAGGTTCCCTAATTTCAGCTAAAACAGGTCATTGTGGAATTTTCACTATAAATTTTTTTCTACGAAGGTTGATAAGCTAAACATTTTACAGAGTGAAGCTGCAATCCAGAGGAACTTCCTGTAAAAATTTCAAATCTTGGTTCGCAATATTTTTGGAGATATGATCTGTGGAATTTATGGAATTTTCAGGCTCCTGAATTTCATCTCAAAGAGGTGGCCGTGGGAAATAGTCATAACTCTCTCTTTGAGTGTCGGATTGGAATTATATAAAATGTGGCTGCAAGAAAACGAACTGTAGTTTCATGTGTATCAATTTTAGAGCCAAAGGATGAAACAATGACACGTGGCACATCATACAAGTTCGCTCTACTGAATCAGTCCATAATTAGATCATTGTGGGATATTGGGCATAACTTTATCTTGAAGAATCCAAATCAGGTTAGACTTGTGGCATTCAAAAAAAGATTTAGAGGGCTACTACAGGGCCAAATTTCAGATATTGAAGATCCAAAATCACAGAGATAATTCAGTTTCAATATTGAGCTCCTCAAAAGCAAGAAAAATGTGTGTATTTGTTTTTTGAATTGCATAAGTCTTGTGTGAAAAATCAGTTTGAAGTGATTCTAAGGGAATATTGAAGCATATATATCAGTATTGGGTTTTAAAATTCGACCTAAAAAGGATTCGACACCCATTAAGCCTTTAGAAGGCTCTACTATGACTCATGAAGAGGAAGAAGCACAACATGACATATCAAAATTACAAGAGCAAGTGCACCAAATTTCGCTCTTGCAAAGAGAAACAAAAAATGAAATGGAAGTTTTGAAGAAAGGCGTGGAAGTTAAGATGGATGGTTTGAAGAAGGGCATGGAAGCTAATATGGATGGTTTGAAGAAAGGCATGGAAGCTAATATAGATGACATGGAAGCTGGCATGGAAGCTAAGATGGATGACATGGAAGAAAAAATGAAAGACAACATGGAAAACATGAAGAATGATCTAAAATCAGGCATGGAAGGATTGACAAAGTTGATACAAGAAATGTTTCCTAATGGCGAAAAGATAATAGAGGAAACTCATGATGAGAACAAAATAAATGTTAATTGTGATTTCATAAACTCTAATGTTGGATGGAAGAACCACCATATTCCAAAGATGGATATGAGGAAGTTTGATGGCAAGGATACCGTAACATGGATACTACAGATGGAGCAATATTTGGATCTTAATAATGTGAAAAACACACAAAAAGTACGCATTGCAACTTTACATTTAGAACAAAATACATTTGTATGGTATCGATGGCTTTGCTCCCATAAAAAAATTGTCACTTGGTCAATTTTTACGGAGGAAATGATAGCACATTATGAGGATACAAAGAGAAACACCTTCTTTAGCCAATTGATAAACCTCAAACAAAAGGGTTTAGTGGGGGAGCACATTGAGGACTTCCAAAAATTGAATAGAAGGGTAACTAATATTCCAGAGGAACACATGATTGATCTCTTCATAGGTACTTTAAAGGATAACATCCAACATGAAGTTCGCGTTTTGGAACCTGATTCATTGGAGAAGGCATTCAAGTTGGCAAGAAAAAATGAATGTAAAATTATGGCGACAAGGAAGCCTACCACTCACTTCTATAAAGAAGGAAGTGTTGCTATGCCTATATTTCCACAACCTACAAGGTTGACACCACAACAATTGGAAGAAAAAAGAGCAAAAGGGCTTTGCTACAGTTGTGATAGAAAATACAATAAAGGTCATAAGTGTGCTGAGAAGAAATTATTTTACATAGATTGTGAAGAGGAAGAAGAAAATGAACAAGAAGAGGATATACACCAGGAACTAACCCTAGAAGAGGAAGAAATGAATCTGACCATATCGTGTAATGCACTGGCAGGAATTACCACTCCTCAAACTCTCAAGATAGAAGGACAAATCAAGAAGAAAAAGGTAATAGTGTTGATTGATTCAGGTAGCACCCATAATTTTATCCATTGTAAGGTAGCCAAGGAATTAAATTGTTTCCTATACCCAGCACCAGAATGTCAAGTGATGGTTGCAAATGGAGGAACTATAAATTGCTCTGAAAAATGCCATAATATCAAGCTAACCATGGGGGAATATGTGTTGACTAGTCCAATGCTTTCCATTCCTATGGGAGGTGCTGATGTTGTACTAGGAGTACAATGGTTACAATCATTAGGGACGGTAGCTTTTAATTTTCAAGAACTTTTCTTGAAATTTTTTTCAGAAGGAAAGGAAGTCGAATTACGGGGTATTGAAGGGAAGCCGGGAAGGATAATAAGATCTAATGTCATGACAAAGCTTCTAAAGAAAGAACAACGAGGCGTAATTGCACAATTATGCTCACTAGAAGTTCCAACATCAAAATCATCTATTTCTGCAGATCTCCAACAAGTCTTGGACAATCATTCCAAGGTGTTTGAAACTACCAAAGGACTCCCACCTATTTGTGATCATGATCATGCTATTCATTTGATTCCAGGAAGTGTTCCTCCAAACATCAGGCCTTACATATATCCTTATGTCCAAAAGAGCGAAATTGAACGTATGATTGCAAATATGTGAGAGGCTGGTATAATTCAACCTAGTCAAAGTTCTTTCTCTGCTCTAGTAGTATTGGTGCACAAGAAGGATGGATCATGGCACATGTGTCTAGATTATAGAGAGCTCAATATGCTCAATATTAAATATAAATTCCCCATTCCTGTGATTGAAGAATTATTGGTTGAATTACACGGAGCAATTTATTTTACCAAGTTGGATCTTCGTTCATGATATCATCAAATTAGAATGAAGACTGAAGATATTCCGAAAAACAACATTTCGAACTCATGAGGGTCATTATGAATTTTTGGTCATGCCTTTTGGCCTTACCAATGCACCTTTTACATTTCAAGGGTTGATGAATTCCATTTTTAAACCCTTCCTTAGAAAATTTGTGCTAGTATTTTTTGATGACATACTAATCTACAACAGGTCTTGGAAGGATCATGTTCGATATGTTGACAGGGTTCTCAAGCTATTGAAGGAGAAACAGTTATATGCAAAAACATCCAAATGTTTCTTTGGAGTACAAGAGGTGGAATATCTAGGTCATATTGTATCTCACGAGGGTGTTAAGGTAGACCCTAACAAAATTAAATCCATTAAGGAATGAAAAGTCCCCACAACCATAAAGAAATTGCGAGGATTTCTCAGGTTAACAGGGTATTATTGCAAGTTTTTTAAGAATTATGGGAGAATAGTAGCACCTCTAACAACATTATTGAATAAAGATGCATTTTCATGGACTCCTAAAGCAACTAAGGCCTTTGAACATCTTAAAGAGGAAATGTGCCTAGCACCGGTCTTAGGTACGCCAGACTTCACAAAAACCTTTATTGTGGAATGTGATGCCTTAGGAAATGGAATTGGTGCTCTTTAAATGCAAGAAGGAAGACCCATTGCTTTTGAAAGTCGTCCAATCAAAGGAAATTATTTACAGAAAGCTATTTATGAGAAGGAAATGTTGAAAATACTACATGCACTAAAGAAATGGTAACCTTACCTAATGGGAAGACACTTCAAGGTAAAAACTGATCATGATAGTCTTAAACACTTTTTGGAACAAAGAATATCTTCAGAAGAGCAACAAAAATGGGTCACAAAGATGTTGGGTAATGACTTTGAAATCATCTACAAAGAAGGGAAGCTAAATGTTGTTGTAGATGCACTCTAAAGAAAGGATGAAGAGGTGGAAGCATTGTTTTGTGCCATTTCTATTATCCAACCATATTGGATAATTGAAGCAAGGGATGAATGGAAGAAGGAAGAAGAAGTCGTTGGAAAAAATTTCAACTTTTGAGAGTCAAGAAAATAGTCATAAGATCTACATAAAACTTCACATTAAAAAAATAAAAGTTTCAAGATCCTCATTTCTTAAACCGTGGAAGTTAGGAAGGAAAAAGGGTGAGATATTTTTCATCGTTACTATAGTATCTTCATCCAAGATAGGAAACCCAACATGATCTGGTTCTTTTCTATCTCCTCCTCCTCTTCCTCTTCCTCCACCTCTTCCTCTTTCTACACCTCTTCCACCTCCAATCCTAAGATATTCACCATTTACATTGTGTACTTCTCCTTCCCCTTCCCCAGCCATTTTATATTCTTTAGAACTAATGTAGGGTTCCAAAATTGGGTTTGTTATTTCCTCTTCTAGTTCTTATGGTTCTTCTATCAATGACATATTAAAATAGGTTTCTTCTTCCTCTTCTTCATTAGGGAACTCTAGTTTTTGAGCTAGAAGTTGTTCTCCAGTTGAAGTTAGGAAAATTACTCCTTCTATTGGAGATGTAGGATATTCTTCTTCTAGTACGACCTCAGTTTATGAATTTGGTGAATCTCTAGATTGGATTTCAAATCTTAGTACCTTCGGAAGTTTATGTCTGCATGCAATGGATGGTATACGAGTTTGGGTGGATGGTGTGGCACTACGAGGTCGTGGTGGGGTGAGTGGTGTTGTTGGAATTAAACTTCTACATCTACTTACAAATCTACCTCTAGAATCTCTTTCCCTACGCATGTCATTTTTTTTTCAAAATAAAAAATACAAAGGCTCCTATTTACATTTACCTGGAACAACACCAAAATGTTTGTCAATTTAATTGTCTTAAATTGATTACATAAATTTTCGACCAGGGCTAGTAAAATGACGAAGTGTAAGTGCACTATATGTGCTAGGAATGCTAATTATCTAAGTTAAATTAAATTGTCAGTGCACATGATAGGATTATTCATTGAAACTAATTCTAAGAAAGATGATCACAATTTTATAAAATTATATCTAATTATGAAATCCACACAACCAATAAAAATTTCAAACTCATAAATTAATCTCACACTTGCAGAATGAAATTTAACTCATAAAAGCTCACACGCACACACTCTGCAAAATATCTAAATTGTGCTTTAAAGGAAACTTAATTTCTAAAAGAATAAAATCATCTATCAATATGACACACTCTTGCATGAAAAATCAAAATGAATTTAAACTATGTTCACACTTTCTCAAATTGGTAAATCACTCTTTCTTTGAAATAAAACTTGCAACACTCATGCTCTGAAATAAAACCTACAAACTAATTCTCTGATTAAAAATTACAGTCTCATTCTCAATTCAAACTTTCAACGCTAAACCAATTCATGTGCTCCTGAATCAATAAAAGAAAATGATTAATGAAACAACCAAACTACTTGATATCTAATTCAAAATGAATAAAAGAAACAAAAAA
Source organism: Pinus albicaulis (assembly GCA_034641835.2). Classification (NCBI taxonomy): domain Eukaryota; kingdom Viridiplantae; phylum Streptophyta; class Pinopsida; order Pinales; family Pinaceae; genus Pinus; species Pinus albicaulis. The sequence continues at coordinate 622,972,079 of CM076582.1, forward strand.
TCCTACATGATGCATCTAAAACTTATGAAATGATAAATGAACTCTAATTAAACAATAAAACCTTACTTCTTAAGGAGGCCCTTCACAAGCAGGTAGTCACGCAATCCAATTGAACAATCAACCACACATCGAAACAAAAATAATTTTTCTATAACTAAGTTAAAAACAAAGTTTTAATTTCTCACCATCGCATCAAAAAGTCACTGTGTTTTTGGTTGCTGCAAGGTCTTTTTATAAAGCCCACATCATTAAATGTTCAGAGCTCTATTTCTAGCCTTGCTAATAAAATACTAAAATTAACTATGAAAAAATATTATAACGGAAATCACTCACGATTTGCTATTAACAAATCAAAATCGTGAGGCATATATCTCATTCCTCGCTCGCCTATTATAGCTGACAGAGTTGACTTTATTCTTGATCATGCAACTGGAAGCTTCTCGTACCAATCTAGTTCATGAAGATAGGAGGGAATCATTGAGTGCATTGATCACCATCTTTCCATATATTTATCCTTCTAATTGACACTTGGAAACCTATCAAACAACATACTTGGCTGCAAAATTGAACATTAGTTTCAAAATCATCTCATTTCGGTAGCTAAAGAAAATATTAGACTAATAATAAATTTTTTTTTTTTGTTGGTAAGTTAGGCTAAACTATATTAATTCAAACTAAAAATTTACATAGGGGTCGGGCTGAGATGGTAAGCTGTGCTTATCCAATCCTAGTCTTTGATGCTTTCAAGATAGCACAGGTTTGGGGCTGCCTCCTAGGAGGAAACCAACCCTTTAATAACATCGAACAATCAAAATTTACAAAGTGTGTCGTGACACATAAAAAAACAAAAGATATATAGTACGTGCTGAAATAACAGAAAATAGAAAAGAGTCGACCAACCATGCAGTTATGGTGTTCCTTCATCATCCTCAGTAACAGGGTCCTCCTCCTCGATGCGACATTCATACTCCTACACTATGGCCTCTTCCTTAGCATAAGGCATACACTGAGGCTTCTTAGCAGTTGCGTAGAGGATGGGAGCGACCGGGTACTCAGCATCAAGAACATGCGTCCAAACTCCATTCGAGTCCATGATCCATACATCGGTGTCCTCACCAGAGGCCTCCTATAACCGGAGAGGCTCATATTTGCAAGGAGTAGGTTGCTCAGGGTGCACGATGGTGGATTTCCTGAGGACCCTTCTACCCCTCTGATTCTCCTGAGCTAGGGCGATCTCCTCCTGGGTGCGCTCAGAGCACTGTGGCGCCTTTCTGTCATGGATTCCAGAAGAGGAGCCCTCGATGGATTCCAAACGATTGTCCTGACCACGCTGATAGCGACTCGAGAACGTGCCTCTTTGGCTACCCCTGATGGTCTTTTGGCGCTGCAATATTCCTAATTAGCAGTGGCTAATTGGAATATTTGATTTTGCTCAATTTTTCCATCTATAGTTTATTAATAAATAAAAAGGTGAGTAAAGAGGGTCTAACTCACTTAGTGGAATAAAACCCACTCCCTAGTAGCACAACGTTGTGACTTAAAGGGAGCCAAGGGGGGCCAAGCACCACGTAGAGAGGGGGCCCACGTATGCACTAGGAGAGACTGTGTAGATGAGGATGAGCACGTGGCAAGGGGGAGGCTACGTTGAGGAGATAGGCCTTAGGGTTTGGAGGAAGGCCAACGTTATAAAGGAGGGAGGAGCCTTCTCATTTAATTCATTCGTTGTTGATGATATTGAGCTGGTTGTTTTGACTTCTTGAGCACGCTGGCTGTTTAGCCTGTCTGCAGCACTGTTTAGTGCGTTGAGTGTCTCCGGTCAGAGATCTCGCCCTTAGCCCCGGGGGACTTCGAGTGCCTACTCGGGAAAGGTAGTTTCTTCAGCATTTTGTGGGAGGTTTGGTGTTTGGGTTTTGTTGTGGAGCCGAGCATTCAGAGAGACTGCGTAGTCGTTGAGAGGGAGGATGCAGTTCATCTAGGAGGAGCTTCAGATTGGGATTTTGTAGGGGTTTTGAGCCGAGAGATTGAGAAGAGGATCAACCTTTGCCTTTTGGAGGATTTTGGTGGAGTTTGAGGCCGTATTTTATTCATTCCTATTCAGCCTCTACGCAGAGCCTTGGAGGCCAGCGTAATTCCCCAAGGGGGTGTTTTTCGGGGGTCAGCCATTTCTGATATGGTTTCCAGGTTTTGCTGAGATTGGTGAGTAGAGGAGGATTCCAGATTTTCAGCTCATTTCGGCAAGGGGAAAAACCCCTAGTCATCACTTCATTTCAGCAGTAGCAGCTACATGGAAGTTTTCCAGCAGCTGGGACGCAGTTCAGAGAGCAGCCATTTCCTGTGTATCCTGAGAGTATTTCTTCACTTGCCTTGAGCAAGTTTAGGTGCCATCACTCTGATCACCTATTGTACTTCATTATATTTCTCAGTTTAATAAAATGGCTTAGCATTCTCTCTCTATATTTCTGGATGATTTGTTGTACATTCTTTCTATGCTATTGTATGTCTACTGCACTGTTATCTTTATATATTTTCGGGCATTCTAGTTCTATACCACTAGGTGTGTTTATCTCATAGTCTTAGACAGAGTCTGGAAAGGGCCAGGTAACCTCCAGATTTTGTCCTCTTTTCAGAGGCGGCATATCTGGTAAACACCCTCCTAGTCCATCTATGGTTGGAGTTTGCCATGTTTTCGAGATATCCCCGAAATGGGATATTACAGTGGTATCAGAGCATAGTTCTGGCTCAGCTTGTGGAGCTAGTTGTCTATGACACCGGGGAAGAGGCCATATATTTGTTACAGAGGCAGAAAGTACAGAGATCGGGAGCATAGGTTGGAGAACACCTACGGAGAGGGAGACTGTGTTCGGGTGGTGGACATAGAGAAGGAGGAGCCTATGACAAACGTAGAACAGGAGGAGACTGAGTTAGATTTAGATCAGAGAGAGCCGATGGAAGATGACACTGAGGCCAAACAGTTTGGGGAGGCACTCCTCAAATCGGTGCAGGATTTAGCGAGGTAGATTGAGGTGATGGGTCAGAGATTCACTGCTGTAGAGGCTAGACAGCGTGAGACCCTGCAGGTATTCCAGGTAGGTGAGGGATCAGGTACATCCCACCATTTTCCGGAGCATGGTGCTGCTCAACGTGATACTACTCAGCTGATGGCTTCACATGCACCTACAAGCTCTACCATGCCCACTTTCTTGGGAGCAGACACAGGGGCAGGAGCCCAGCAGGAGGCAGAGCCTGGACACATGGGCGAGTATTTTGCAGAGTATCAGGCCTATGGGTAGGAGTTCAGGGATGCTCTCTCGTTCAGAGAATTCGTTCAGCTCCAGCGGGACAGTAGACCCCACGACCATCATAGAGGGCACCGACATTATCATGATGGAGATACCCACCGTACATCTAGCAGATTCCATTTGCCTACGTTTGATGGTTCATCAAACAGTTCGGCAAAGTCTTGGGTGGAGAAGCTAGACATCTATTTCCAGCTTAACCAGATGTCGGAGACGGAGGCCATTAAGGTGGCGACATTACATTTGGATGGTGAGGCCCAAGACTGGTGGTTCCATGGGATGGTTACACTCGGAAATTCTACAGTGACGACATATGCCGAGTTTACCAGGAGGTTGATGGAGCGATTTGACTGGAGGTTTTCGGAACAACACTTTGTTGAGCTAATGAGGCTCAAGTAGACTAGGAGCCCCGAGATATACATTGCAGATTTATTGAGTGTTTTAGTGATGGTGCCAGATCTATCCGTGGCACGGATGATCTATATGTTTGTGGAAGGGTTAGCGGAGCCACTTCGGGGTCTAGTCAGATCTACTAGGCCAGCTACACTCCAGAATGCTATTAGCAAGACCCGGGATTTATAGGATGCATTGCCTAGAACTCGGACACCTTACCCCCAGAGACAGGGCTTCCATCCCAAGGGGAAGGATGTGAGGATTCTGCCTCCAAAGGGGAATCCAGGACGGGCACAGACAGATGATGATGCCAGGAGGGAGTTGAAGAAGAAGTGACTGTGCTTTACTTGTCAGGAGCCGTGGGCACCAGGACATAGGTGTGCTACTGGCAAAGCACATTTCATTGAGGTCTTCTCCGATGATAGCGGGGAAGAGGATGAGGGGGATGACGAGGAGGACGGAGACAGTCAGACAGCCCAGGATCAGTTGCCACCTCCACCTCCAGGGATAGGAGGTGCAGCTTTTGCACCCACAGGAGGGACCCTTGCAGCATTGTGAGGAGTTCCCAAGTATTTTACGCTGCGCGTACGAGGGAAAGTACGTGGCCAGTGAGTGTCAGTTTTGGTTGACAGTGGAGCAACCCACAACTTCATTGATGCACAGATGGTCGAGCGGAGAGGTATATCGACCGAGAGCTTCAACGGATTCTTAGTTTTGGTCCCAGGAGCCCAGACGATGTAGTGTGCCAGGTATGTTCCAGAGTTAGCAGTGACGATGGGTACCTACACCGTGACCGATCACTTTTTTTTGGTCAACATACCGGATACCAATGTGGTATTGGGTGTTCAGTGGTTGATTACTCTGGGGAAGGTCAACACAGATTGGGAGGCCTTAGAGATGGAGTGGGATGATAAGAAGACCAGGAAGCACAAGAAGATCCGCGGGATGCACACTTACCCACCTCAGACTGTTTCGGCACACCGGATGGAGGCAGATTTCCGGAAGGGAGACATAGAGTGGGTGGTTGAGTTGCGGGCATTAGAGGCAGAGACCACGGGTCAGGCAGTTCATCCTGATATACAGGCCATCCTTGACAGGTACACTGCAGTGTTTGGGGATATACCACCAGGTTGGCAACCGGACTGAGGGTTCGAGCACACCATTGAGATTAAGCAGGGCATTCAGGTGGTAATTACTACCCCTATAGGCATCCCAAAGCCTATCGGGATGAGATTGAGCGGGCCATCCAGGAGTTTTTGTCTCTTGGGCACATCAGACCGAGCACGAGTCCGTTTGCTTCTTCCGTGGTGTTGGTGAAGAAGAAGGATGGCACCTTGAGGATGTGTATTGACTACAGGGCCATGAACAAGAAGACCCTTAAGAACAGGTGTCCTATACCCAGGATTGATGAGTTGATGGATGAGCTGAGAGGAGCCAAGTTCTTCTTAAAGATTTATTTGAGATCAAGGTACCATCTGATTTGCGTGAGGGAACAGGACATTCCCAAGACCGCCTTCAGGTGTCATTATGGGCACTTTGAGTTTCTGGTTATGCCCTTCGGGCTAACCAATGCCCTAGCTACTTTTTAGTCTTGCATGAACCATATCTTCCGCAGTCATTTGAGGAAGTTTATATTGGTATTTTTCGATGACATACTCATATATAGAAAGACTTGGGAGGAGCATCTCCATCATATAGAGGCAGCATTACATATCTTAGAAGAGCAACAGTTCTATGCTAAGCTCTCCAAGTGTGAGTTTGGGATGACAGAGATGTTGTATTTGGGTCACATTATTGGAGTGGACAGAGTGAGAGTCAATGAGGAGTAGATCAGGGCCATCAGAGATTGGCCGGAGCCGAGGAACGTGACGGAACTTCGAGGATTCATTGACATCTGTACTTATTACAGGAAGTTCGTCAAGAGTTTCTCACAGCTTGCTGCACCCCTTACAGATTTGACGAAGAAGGGGGCATTCAGTTGGTCGGATACAGCGCAACGAACCTTTGACAGGCTCAAGGAGGTGATGAGTAGCTTCCCAGTGCTTGCATTGCCGGATTTTACGCAGCCATTTGTTTTAGAGTGTGATGTGTCGGGAGAGGGGATCGACGTAGTATTGATGTAGGGAGGACACCCTATAGCCTTTGAGAGCCAGAAGCTCCTTCCACACGAGATGTTGTATTCTATATATGACAAGGAGTTGTTGGTCATTATGCATGCACTGGCCAAATTCGGGCAGTATTTGGTGGGGAACAGGTTCAGGGTGAGGACTGATCAAAATAACCTCAGGTTCTCTTTGGACCAGACACAGCTATAGGAGAGGCAGCAGAAGTGGATCAGTAAGATCCAAGCATATGACTTTGACATTGAGTATCTCAAGGGTAAGAATAACGTGGTAGCAGATGCCCTTTCACGTAGACCAGCCACGTTATCTCTTATGAGCTTGGATACAGATTAGAGGGCTCGAATTTTAGTGGAGTACTCCAAGGATAGATTTGTATGTGAGGTTATGGATGGACAAGTGGCAGATGACAGGTACAGGGTGGTCGATGAGATCATCTACTACAGGGAAAGGATCTTCTTGACTGAGGGATCTCAGCTCAAGAAGAAGATACTTCAGGCATCACATGATTCACCATTGGCCGGCCATCAGGGGTTTACCAAAACCTACAGGGCCATTAGAGAGAGGTTCTCATGGAAGGGCCTCAAGGAGGACGTACTCCAGCACATTAGGGAGTGCGGTGTTTGCCAGCGGAACAAGGGGGAGATGAGCCATCCCGCAGGATTATTGCAGCCTCTTCCCATCTCGGAGGGGAAATGGGAGAGTATATCGATGGAGTTCATCACAGGGTTGCCCACGATGCAGGGCAAGGATTGTATATTTGTCATCATTGATCGACTGAAAAAGTATGCGCATTTTTTCGCCATATCCGCGCACTACACAGTAGCATAGGTGGCTGAGCTGTTCTTCAAAGAGGTTTTCAGGCTACATGGTCTTCCTAAGACCATCATTAGTGACAGGGACAGCCGCTTCATGGGCGGATTTTGGTAGGAGCTTTTTCGGTTGGTGGGGATAGAGTTGACACTGAGTACTAGTTATCACCCACAGACGGATGGACAGACGGAGATAGTTAATAAGTGGCTGGAGGGCTACTTGCGTAACTATGTCAGTGAGCAGCAGTGAGCATGGCTGAAGTGGCCACATTTGGGGGAGTACTGCTACAACACTACACATCACATGTCCATTGGTATGTCACCATTCTACGCTTTATATGGATATCACTCTTTGTCTTTTGCTGATGTGATGTTTGGTGCTAGCAAGGCTCCGAGAGCCAAGATTTGGATCCAAGAGAGTCAGGATATTCTCCGAGCTCTCAAGGATAATATGGCCACAACGCAGAACCAACAGAAGCTGTATGCTGACAGAGGTCGGGTGGAGAGATAGTTTGAGGTAAGCGACTTGGTCTACCTATGATTACAGCCATACCGACAGTCGTCACTGAAGCAGAAGGGAGCTGAAAAGCTCAAGCCCCGCTTTTACGGGCCATATAGGGTGATACATAGGATTGGACAGGTTGCGTATGAGTTGGAGCAGCCCCAAGGCAGCAAGATCCATAACGTTTTTCATGTATCATGCCTGAAAAAGGCACTGGGGTAGCAGGTGACAGTGACAAATGAGCTACCACCCATGGATGATGAGGGGCATCTAGTGTTACAGCCAGAGGCAATTATTGATACTAGGGAGAGGCAGCTACGGAGCAGGACAGTCTAGGAATTCTTGGTGAGGTGGAGGAATTTGCCGGATGAGGATGCCACTTGGGAGAGTGAGAAGATTTTGCAGCATCCATCACTTCAATTTCTTGAGGACAAGCAACATTTTGCTGGGGGAGACTATAATATTCCTAATTAGCAGTGGCTAATTGGAATATTCGATTTTGCTCAATTTTGCTGTCTATAGTTTATTAATAAATAAAAAAGTGAGTAGAGAGGGTCTAACTCACTTAGTGGAATAAAACCCACTCCCTAGTAGCACAACGTTGTGACTTAAAGGGAGCCAAGGGGGGCCAAGCACCACGTAGAGAGGGGGCCCACATATGCACTAGGAGAGACTGTGTAGATGAGGATGAGCACGTGGCAAGAGGGAGGGTACGTTGAGGAGATAGGCCTTAGGGTTTGGAGGAAGGCCAACATTATAAAAGAGGGAGGAGCCTCCTCATTTCATTCATTCGTTGTTGATGATATTGAGCTGGTCGTTTTGACTTCTTGAGCATGCTGGCTATTTAGCCTATCTGCAACACTTTTTAGTGCGTTGAGTGTCTCTGGTCAGAGATTTCGCCCTTAGCCCTAGGGGAATTCGAGTGCCTACTCGGGCAAGGTAGTTTCTTTAGCATTTTGCGGGAGGTTTGGTGTTTGGATTTTGTTGCGGAGTCGAGCATTCAGAGAGACTGCGCAGTCATTGAGAGGGAGGATGTAGTTCATTTAGGAGGAGCTCCGGATTGGGATTTTGCAGGGGTTTTGAGCTGGGAGATTGAGCATAGGATCAACATTTTCCTTTTGGAGGATTTTGGTGGAGTTTGAGGCCGTATTTTATTCATTCCTATTCAGCCTCTGCGCAGAGCCTTGGAGGCCAGCGTAATTCCCCAAGGGGGTGTTTTTCGGGGGTCAGCCATTTCTGATATGGTTTCTGGGTTTTACCGAGATTGGTGAGTAGATGAGGATTCTAGATTTTCAGCTCATTCCGGCAAGGGGAACAACCCCTAGTCATCAGTTCATTTTAGCAGTAGCAGCTACACGACAATTTTCCAACAGCTGGGACACAGTTCAGAGAGCAGCCATTTCCTGTGTATCCTGAGAGTATTTCTTCACTTGCCTTGAGAAAGTTTAGGTGCCATCACTCTGATCACCTATTGTACTTCATTATATTTCTCAGTTTAATAAAATGGCTTAGCATTCTCTCTCTATATTTCTGGATGATTTGTCATACATTCTTTCTATATTATTGTATGTCTGCTGCACTGTTATCTTTATATATTTTCAGGCATTCTAGTTCTATACCACTAGGTGTGTTTATCTCATAGTCTTAGACAGAGTCTGGAAAGGGCCAGGTAGCCTCCAGATTTTGTCCTCTTTTCAGAGGCGCCAAATCTGGTAAATGCCCTCCCAATCCATCTCTGGTTGGAGTTTTCCATGTTTTCGAGATATCCCCGAAACGGGATATTACAGGCGCTGACGCAGAGCCATGGGCGGTGGGGGGGGGTAAATTAACCGAGTGGGGGTGGCCGGTCCAAGTGCGATGACTTTCTCAACGGAAAATTAAAGTAGGGGGGTGTGCAGCTGAGAACTATGCAGCAAGAGGGCTTGCAGAAGGGGGGCACACATCAAGGGAGTTTGCCTATGAAAGCACGCAGCGGGGTGAATCTATAGATGCAGGGAATTCCATAGGGGGGTGCACAGACAGGGGGAGCACCACGGGGAGCGCTTGGCCTGGAGGGAAGCAACAAGATGGGTTCCCAGTGGGCTAGCACCAGTTTGGTGGTGCGTAAGAGGGAGGGTGCGCAGCTGGGGGAGCACGCGGTGAGACTAAGACAACAACAGAATGGCAAGGGAGGCGAAGAAGGCTTTGGAGGCCAACTGGAGCAGCATGGGGATGACACAATGAGGAAATACCTAACCTTTTGAAGACTTGTGGCACACGCGCAGATGTTGTGCGATCTTGTGACACATTCGCGAATGCGAGTTGGGACAGTTCTCATGGGGTTGCATGTGATCCAGGGTATGAAAGAAGATCAGGTGCATCAGGGTGCTCATGTAAATTATTGCTAGGAGGAGGTTCTGCATCAATTTAGAGCTGGCAATGTAGGACTTGGTCAACCTATGCATGGGAGGAATTGGCTTCGCACATTCACATCATGTCACCTGCATCTAGGGAAGGATGATACTTTTGGAGGAGAGTTTGGCAATCCTCGCGCAAGGAATCATCCCAAATTTGACAGAAGTTAGAGTGATATAGCATTGTGTGGCTATCCACTCCTTTTTAGGCTAGGAGATTAGAAATTGTGTTTGCCTTTCTGCGCACATGGTGGATTGTAATGGCCCTGTGATGTTGTAGCACCTGTTCCAGGAGATTGAGACGATTAGCGAGCCTCCAACTTGTAGAAACCTTTAAGGGGGAAGTGCCATGAAGAATACGGGTGGCTACTTGAGTGATGATTTGCGAGTCTCCCTCAATTTCCAATGCAAAAAAGTTGAACTCAATGGCTCTCAAGATACCCTTGATGAGCCCCTATAACTCCGCGGAGTTGTTGCTATCCCACCCTAGGTTTCCATAGTAGGCATGTAGGGGTTTACCATGGGAGTCTCTAAAGATACCCCAAAATCCTGCTTTCCCTAGGTTACCTTTAGAGGTTCCATCAAAGTTGCATTTGAAGAAGCCAACTCGGGGGGGGGTTCCATTGTTCAGGTGCGCGGGTTCTGCCTGTGTTCGGGGAGGGGTTTTCCAATGGGGTCTTGATGCATATATGCCAGTTGTTCCAAATGGTGCATTCAACAGTGGTTGTCGGGAGATCATCCTTCCCCAGTGAGTCATGGAGAGAGTTTCTTCTAGGTTACTGTGTAGCCTGACCCATATTTTCTCTTGATTTGAGGCTGTGTCTTTAAATATCTTGCTGTTTATTTCTTTCCAAAGATTCCAGATAAGTAGGCCTAGAATCAGCTGCTAAAGACGATTAAGAAGGTTACTGGAATATGTTTTATCCGACCATTTTCTGATGGTATTGGTGATGTTACCCCTGCTTCGATTTGATCTTTTGTATAGAATTTCAATCCTAGGAATTTTGCTTCTGTGATCCATAAATTGTGACTAAAATCTTTCGGTGAAAATCACATCAAAATAGATTAGGTCGACGCGTTTCGAACTAGCCAGTGTGGTTCATCATCAGGACAAGATGGAAAATCTGATCAAGAAACCCCTTTAAATAGAAAGTATAGCTCTTACTAGTCGTTTGTAAAATAATGGTTAGTTTGACTCAAATAATGAAAATTAATTTATTTTATTTTAAAAAATAATTAAAGTTTATAATTAGAATTTTAATTCTTTATATTTATTTTAATAAAAATAATAATTATTAATTTAATATGTTTTAAAGAATAAAATAAATGTTTTCTATTTAAATAATTTTTTAGAATAATACTAAATCATTTGATTTTTATTATTATAAAAAAAATTACAAGTTAAAATAATAATAATAATAATAATATTTAAAGTTTGAATTTATATATTTTTATTTTATTTTAATAATTAAATGCTATCAAACAGTTAAATTAAAAAATAAATAAATAAATAAGGATAAAATTAAAATTAAAATAAAATATTTTTTTTTTAATTAAAAATAAAAATAAAATAGATAAATAAAATTTTAATTAAAAATAAAAATAAAATAAATAAATAGAATTAAATAAAGATAAAGATAAAAATAAAAATAAAGTAGATAAATAAATAAATAAATAAAATAAAAAAATAAAAAATAAAAAATAAAAATAAAGAAATAAAGAAATAAGTAAATAAATAAAAAAATAAAATAAATAAAAATAAAATAAATTTTTTTTTTTTATAAAAGGAAATTTAGGAATGAAGGGAAGGAATCTAGCATTTTCTGATCATCAATCCATCATCTCTATTGAGGTTAACCAGCCTCTTTTCAATTTCTAGGACTTCTCTCAATTTACGGTGGAAGAAATGGTCAATCCTCGCAATAACCTCAACATCTTTAATGCAAATGTGATGGTTTGTCTTCTCAGCATGCTCCGCTAGCACAAAGGAGCGAGATCTACCATGCTTCAGGTCAGCTACATGTTCATGAATTCTCTGACTAATTGATCGACCAGTTTCACCAATGTAAGGGGTTCCACATGAACATGGAATCAAGTAAACTCGCTTACCATCCTTCGGGAAAATCGGGTCCTTAACAGATCTAAGCGAACTCCGAATGGTGTGAGAGGGCTTAAAGGTTGAGGAAAAATTATGTTTCTTAAGAATCCTAGCGATTTTATCTGTAGTACCTTGGATAAATGGAAGGTGAACACCAGATAACCGATCACAGGGATCTTTCTTACCCTTAAGGACCTTTTTCCACTTTTCTAAAAGCATTAAGACCTTGACTCATGTTATAACCATTATTCTTAAAAAATTTAAGAAGATGATCCTTTTCACCTTCAAGGTGGTGTTCATTAGAGATTCTAAAGGCTCTGGTAGCTAGACTACTGAGAACACCAAGTTTCTGAGCAGGGAAATGGTGAGAACTAGCATGTAAATACTGCTCAGTGTGCGTCTTCTTTCTAAAGAATTGATGAGAGAGAGAACCATCATCATTCCTAGAAATGAGGACATCAAGAAAAGTCAAGCTACCATTATCTTCGAAATCCATGGTGAACTTAATGAAGTCAGATTGATTATTAAGATGCTAGAAGAAAAGGTCCAATTTCTCCTTCCCATGAGGCCAAACGACACAGGTGTCATCAGTAAACCTTTTCCAAATCTTAGGTTGAAAAAGAGAAGAGGAGAAGGCCCTAGATTCAAATTCTTCCATGAATAGATTAGCTACCACATGGGAAAGGGGGGAGCCCATAGCCACACCACAAGTTTGTTCGAAGAATTCACCTTCGAAACTAAAGAAGGTCGAGGTTAGACAAATTTCAACCAGATGAGCAGTGTCAGGATCTGTGATCCGAGAAATGACATCAATCGCTTCCCTAATGGGGATGCAAGTATATAAAGACACAACGTCAAAACTCACAAATCTATCCTCACGATCCAACTTCAAGCCTTTCAAATCGTTAATAAAAGAGCAAGAGTCTTTAATAAAGGAGGAGGTTTGACCTACAAGCGGTTTAAGCTTAGAGGCTAGAAATTTAGCGAGCAGATAAGTTGGACTACCTATGGTGTTAACAATAGGGCGAAGGGGAACTCCATCCTTATGAACCTTAGGCAACCCGTAAATCCTCAGAGTGAGGGGGTTAGTTTCAATAAGCTTTTTACTCAAAGAACCAACCGTGCTACTAGATTTTATAGCTAAAGCAACCGCTTTTGAGACTTTTTTAAGGGGATTATTGTCCAACTTCTTGTAGCTCCCACTATTAAGAAGGTGATCCAACATATTATTATGATAATCCTCTCTATTTAAAATAACTGTCGCACCTTCCGTATTTGCCTTAAGAACAACAATGTCACGATTATTGTTTAAGGATTTAAGAGCCTCAAACTCTAGCTTGCTGATGTTGCTCTTAGGGGGCTTAGCTTTTCCGAGGATCATGGCACAATCTTGCCTAATAGTGTCTTTAGTAGCATCAGGTAAATCCCTAATTCCGAATTCAATATCACAATTATGTCATGAATAGGGATTTTCCTAGGAGCAAGAGCAAAATTAAGACCCTTCTCCAATAAACTAAAGACAAGTTGATCAAAAGAAAAACTTGAGAGATTAATAACAGTCCTATTGAATGTGCTAGTATTGTTGTTAAAACTATTAATGTTGAGTTTATTATAATAATTATTATTATTATAGTTACTATTCTTATTATTCTTAAGATTATTAATATCATTGTTATTAATATTCAAATTATTATGGCTGTCAATATTATTAATAATATTATTCAAATTGTTAAAATCAAAATAAATCTTATTACAATTATTAATAAAGTTATTATTTTTATCATAATTACCATTATTTATGGAAATATAAAGAAGAGAAATCGAAGGATCCGAGCAAGAATTTCGAGGAGAATTAAGGTTAACGGAATCCATACCTTTTAAGAAATCATAGGAGATAGAAAGACCATCAACCAATAAACTGTTTGAGGCCGGAAGAACTCTAAAATTTTTTAATGTAGAAGAGGAGGCAACGGAATTCTGAACTTCATATCGACTCTGCGTGGCTGACTGATTATCCTCACCTGCTACCAAAGTCGTGAGAGAAGAATCAGCACTGGAAAAATTAACTTTCAGAAGCGGAGGGACAGGAGATATCCCAACGGACTGCAGACTACCGGAAACACGAGACTGAGGAGACCCTATAACCTCTTGTTGGCAATATGATGTAGAAGTGTTGTCCTTGATGGCAACCCACTTGATGAAGATGATGGAAACCTACTTGATGAAGTTGTCCTTGATGGAAATCTACTCGATGAGTTGCCTATGATAAGCAACCTATGTGCTAAAGATGTAAGAATGATGTATCTTCAGATCAGTTCAGATATTGGCAGAGAAAAGAATTCCAGTAAGTGCCAGAAAAATGATAAATATAATATGTCACAATGTATACGCTACTTTTGTGAAGGCAACCCGCGTATATACTCTACTTTTGTGAAGGGAACCCACGTATACATTTAGGATTAGCATATACGCAGATTTTATGAGGCTAAGTTGTGTATACACGCGGAAACGAACGCTAAAAGTCGCGTATGCCCTTTTGCGCTCTAAAATTATGATACCAAGGGGCTTTACCATGGTATTGACCCATTGTATTGAGCACTGGATTATCTATTTGATCCCGTCTAGGAATACCATTGGAAATAATGTGGTTTTGGCTCATGGTATTGAAAAAGGGAAAACCTATATAAGGAGAAGAAAATCATTGTGCAAAGGGTGTGCATGAGTCTGGGTTTGAATGAGTACTTCATTATGAAGTATATCTGTATGGAAAGGGTAACAGTTTGATGATCTGAATCTGTGATGCACCTATGAAGAAAATGATGAAGAAGTGAATCTAGATCTGAAATGTATTTGTATCTTCTAGATCTATTTATGGAATGTTCTGATCTGAGATGAGGCGAACATGTTTCTGAAGTAAAGGGTAATATCTGAGCTATGCATCTGTTCTGAAGAATTGCGCTGAAATGTCTGAAGAAGTATATGCTGGTTCGTTTCGGTAAAAGCGCGTGTATACGCGGATCTGATGAAGGAAAAGCACGTATGTCAAGTTAGGGTTTTCTGAAGTATGTGCAGAGGTATACGCGGGTTTATATGAATGAAGGCGCGTATGTACGCGGGATAAGTGAAAGAAAAGCGCGTATGATAAACTAGGGTTTGTTGAAGTTGTGAGATGTCTAATCTGTTCTGCTGTCTTGCTGATATTTATTTCTGATATATACTGTTGTCTGTCTATGATGATCTGGGTTGTTCAAAGATTAATTATGCTGTTATAGAGCAAGTGGTTGGTTTGATGAATGTTCCTTGATCTTAATTGTATGGGTTGGATCCAGTGTGAAAATTGATGAAACGTGGTCCATGGTGGTGCTGAGGGTTGTAGCCTTCAGTCAGGGGGTTGTAGCTCCCTTCCAGGTGAGGCTGGTAAACGAGAGCAGGGGGCCGTAGCTCCCTTCCAGGAGAGGCTGGTAAACGAGTCAGGGGGTTGGAGCTCCCTTCCAGGAGAGGCTGGTAAACGAGCGCAGGTGGGTGCCTGCGTGCTGGTAGAGTCTGCACCAGCACATATGTTGTAAGATGTTTTCTCTATAATAAAATATTGAAGGCCGAGCAACTGCAGCGGTGGTTTTCTCCCGACTTGGGTTTCCACCTAAAAATCCTGGTGTTCATGTGTGATGCTTTGTGTGATGGTTTATTCTGTTCTTACTGCACATGTTTACTTTTTATAGAACATCTAATGAATGAATGATGGAATGATATAAGTGAAGAATTAATGGCATAATTAGATCTCTGTGTATACGCGAGTTTTATGAAGGATATCCGCGTGTATACGCTAGTTGGCTTCAGCAAAGTAGCGTATGGGTTTTGGAGCATGAAAAAGAAAATTTTTGAATATGCAGTAAATACTGATTCACCCCCCCTCTCAGTATTTTTCCCAACAATTGGTTTCAGAGCAGGTCCTTCTATAGAAGCTTGATCGCTTGAAGGAGATCCATCGCAATGGGAAGTCATGAAGGAGTAATGTCTATAAGGCCACCTCTATTCAATGGAGATAATCTGTTATTCTGGAAGATACGAACAAAAGCATATCTGCAAAGTCTTGGTGCAGAAGTATGGGCAATCGTGGAAGGAGGTTATCAGTATCCGGCAAGTATTCCTACTGATGCAGCAGAAAGGAAGAAATATGAAATCAATGCCAAAGTCGTCAATGTCTTATTAGGAAGCATGTCTGAACTAGAATTTGCTAAAGTGATGCAGCTAAATTCAGCAAAAGAAATATGGGACAAAATCATTCTGAGCTATGAAGGAGATACAAAGGTAAAAAGTGCAAAACTCCAAACTCTTCGAATTGAATATGAAAATTTAAGGATGCATAGTGATGAGAGTATTGCCAGTTTCTTTTTATGTCTAGATGATATTGTAAATCGTATGAGAAGTTTGGGTGAAACCATAACCGATACTACTCTGGTGGAAAAAGTCTTAAGATCTTTGACTTCAAAATTTGAGTCGAAAGTATCTGCTATTGAAGAAAGGCAAGATCTGCAAACTCTTACCATTGTTCAACTACATGGTATTTTGACTGCTTATGAAATGAGACAAGGAGGTCCCTCTCAAATCAAAGAAGTTGCTTTTAAGGCGTGTGCAAAAGGAAAAGAAAAGGAAGGTGTCAAGGAATCAGATTATATATTAGAAGAAGAAGAAGCAAATTTTGTGAAAAAACTCCAACTATGAACTGGAAGATTCAAAGGTAAGCTCCCCTTCAAGTGTTTTGATTGTGGAAGAGTTGGTCATTATGCTGCTAAATGTCCTTATAGAGAAAATCATGATAAAGGGAAACAAATTGAAAAAGGAAAGAGTTATTATACAAATGAAGTATCTAATGAGGATGAAGAAGATTCTAACAAAGATCTGCTAGTGCTCATGGCAAAGAAGAAAAAGAAGAAGGCTACTCAAAAGGAGACATCTCAGAATACATGTACGGCAAAAGATGAAGAAGATAAAACAGGTACTGATTGTTGTTCTTGTGATTCACTTTCTTGTGCAAGCAATGGTGAAGATAGTGAACGTAACAGTATAAGTCTAGAAGCAAATCTCAAGGTCAATGATGAAAGCAATGATTGGAATCAATTTCATAAGAGAGAATCTGTCTACAAAGATATGATATCTAGAATGAATGAACAGAAAGAAATACTAAATGGATAGATAGACAAGTATCAAAAGTTGTATGTTGTTGCAACCAATCAAAGTGAAAGACTTGAAGCAGAAATCATCTCTCTGAAAGAAGATCTGGAAAAATCAAATAAGAAGAATGAAGAACCCCTATAATTTGAAAAGGAAGGACTTGAAGAAGAAATCATCTCTCTCAAAGAAGATCTGGAAAAATCAAATAAGAAGAATGAAGAACTGCTACAAACATGTGAAGAACAAGAAAATTGGTTGAAGGAAGAAATTTTAAAATTGAATGATCAAATTGAAGAAGGAAAAAGGGTTGAAGAAAGTATGAAGAAGCAATGCCAAAAATTGGAAGTTGAGGTAAACATTCTCACAGGTAAATTAGAAGAAAAGGATAAAATCTTGAGATTTCAAGATAGTACTAAGATTCTGGACAATATTCTTAGTAATAAAAGATCTCCTGCTATTAAACTTGGTCTTGGTTTTCATGAAACTGTTAAATGAGAATCTAGTTCACAAGGAAGTGCTAAAGATTCAAAGGATGTCAATACAAAATCTGAAGTGTTGAAAGAAGAAAAGGGTCAACCGACAATCATGAACTCTCAAAAGAAACCATTCCCTCCTAACTATAGAAGCATCAATAATGTTGAATGCTTTAATTGTCATAATTATGGGCATGTTGCAGCAAATTGCAGAAGCAGATTGTTTCAGTCACAAACAAGCAGATTCTACACAGATAGGTACTCTGGTTTCTTTAAGGGATATTGTTTTTCATGCAGCAGGTTTGGTCATAAAGAAGCTGATTGCAATAGAGGAAAGAATAGAAGAACACAGTATGATTCTTATGCTTACTTTTCTGGTCATGCAAGATGTTATGCCTGTAACAAATATGGACATGTGGAAAAAGAATGCAGGATGAATAGATTTGAGAAATTGGACAATTTCCAGCCCACAATAAGAAGTTTCAAGCAAAGCTGGAGAAAGAAGGAGGACCGGTAAGAAACGTAGGGAATACTGACCCTACAACAGTCATCTGCTTCTAAAGCTTACTTCTCTGAATGACTGCAGAAGTGATGTGAGATACATTATAGGGATTAGTAATGTATCGTCACAAGGGGAGCAACGGTTGATGATTCTCATGGTTGTTTTGATTGTCCCCGGCTATGTTATTTCGACGGTGCATCGGTGTGAAGAAAAGACGAAATGAGAGGTTCAAATTCGGGGGGGGAGATTGATGTGAAATTTTCTATATTTCACCTTTCATACGCGGGTTCGATGAAACAAAGTCGCGTATACACGCGAGTTCCAGCAGACACAGTCGCGTATTCAATTCTGATAAGAAAATTTGTATGATAGTTGAAGATCAGGAGCATATGTTCAGGGGAAGCATCTATCTGACTACTAATGATTGTATTATTTGCACTGTATCAGTTTATTTCTCAGTTCTAAATGATGATGACATGATACATGGTTTCTTATGATGAGATTATGGATGAGCCCAGATTGCATATTTGCTGAAGAGTATTCTTTTCTTTCACACATGGATGAGATGGAAGTCTTATGATTCAGAGATACGGATAGATCATGCAGGGATTGTTGCTGATGGCTTGTTGTTGAAGGTGTTCAGGTTGCACAAGCTAAGGAGGAGCCTTGGTCATATGAAAAGGATGTTTGGATGCAAATTTTCAGGGGGAACATTAGTCTTGTTGAGTATAATGCATTGTTGGCATTATGATGGTTCTGAAATATGATCTCTTTCTTGAGGTATTTTTGGTATTTTTTACAAAAAGTCATATTTTTAATTTGATGAAAAGGTCATGTTGAGACCTATGATGTAAATTGTAATATTCAGTCATGTAAGGACTTGTTCAATTTGTAAACCCTCTTGGTTGGGTACTTGAGTCTCATATGTAAATCCACTTGGTTGGATCTTTGATTTAAGTATGAGTCCTTGGTGATAGGAAGGTCATAGTGTCATGTACTTCATTGTAAAATATGTTTGAAGATTCAGCATGAACTCAGGGGGAGCATGGTCACTTCAGTGTACATCAGATCTACAACGCTCTTCTTTCTACATGAGGAGAAAAACCTTGTGTTGGTTTTGGTCCGCCCTTTGCCCTTGATGTCAAAGGGGGAGAGTGACATGGTGTTTGAATAAGGGGAGAATATCATTATGCTTAATGTATATATCTTTTGTGGTGATCAAACACCATCGTGGTTGCCATCAAGTCCAAAGGGGGAGATTGTTGGCAATATGATGCAGAAGTGTTGTCCTTGATGGCAACCCACTTGATAAGCAACCTAAAACACCTATAAAGCAAAGATGTACAAATGATGTATCTTCGCATCGGCCGTATGTATGCAGTCATTCCAGTAAGTGCCAGAAAAATCATAAATATAATATGTCACAACGTATACACTACTTTTGTGAGGGCAACCCGCGTATATAATCTACTTTTGTGAAGGGAACCTGCGTATACATTCAGGATTAGCATATACGCAGATTTTATGAGGCTAAGTTGTGTATACACACGGAAACGAACGCTAAAAGTTGCGTATGCCCTTTTGCGCTCTAAAATTATGATACCAAGGGGATTTACCATGGTATTGACCCATTGTATTGAGCACTGGATTATCTATTTGATCCTGTCTAGGAATACCATTGGAAATAATGTGGTTTTGGCTCATGGTATTGAAAAAGGGTAAACCTATATAAGGAGAAGAAAATCATTGTGCAAAGGGTGTGCATGAGTCTGGGTTTGAATGAGTACTTCATTATGAAGTATATCTGTATGGAAAGGGTAACAGTTTGATGATCTGAATCTGTGATGCACCTATGAAGATAATGATGAAGAAGTGAATCTAGATCTGAAATGTATCTTCTAGATCTGTTTATGGAATGTTCTGATATGAGATGAGGCGAACATGTTTCTGAAGTAAAGGGAAATATCTGAGCTATGCATCTGTTCTGAAGAATTGCGCTGAAATGTCTGAAGAAGTATACGCTGGTTTGTTTCGGTAAAAGCGCGTGTATACGCGGATCTGATGAAGGAAAAGTGCGTATGTCCAGTTAGGGTTTTCTGAATTATGTGCAGAGGTATACGTGGGTTTATATGCATGAAGGCGCGTATATACGAAGGATCAGTGAAAGGAAAGCGCGTATGATAAACTAGGGTTTGTTGAAGTTGTGAGATGTCTGATCTGTTCTGCTGTCTTGCTGATATCTGTTTCTGATGTGTACTGCTATCTGTTAATATTGATCTGGGTAGTTCGAACATTGATTATGATGATATAGAGCAAGTTGTTGAATTGATGAATGTTCCTTGAGCTTAATTGTGTGGGTTGGATCCAGTGTGAAAATTGATGAAACGTGGTCCATAGAGGTGCTGAGGGTTGTAGCCTTCAGTCAGGGGGTTGTAGCTCCCTTCCAGGTGAGGCTGGTAAACGAGAGCAGGGGGTCGTAGCTCCCTTCCAGGTGAGGCTGGTAAACGAGAGCAAGGGGTCGTAGCTCCCTTCCAGGAGAGGCTGGTAAACGAGCGCAGGTGGGTGCCTGCATGCTGGTAGAGTCTGCACCAGCACATATGTTGTAAGATGTTTTCTCTATAATAAAAATATTGAAGGCTGAGCAACTGCAGCGGTGGTTTTCTCCCGACTTGGGTTTCCACCTAAAAATCCTGGTGTTCATGTGTGATGCTTTGTGTGATGGTTTATTCTGTTCTTACTGCACATGTTTACTTTTTATTAAACATCTGATGAATGAATGATGGAATGATATAAGTGAAGAATTAATGACATAATTAGATCTCTGTGTATACGCGAGTTTCATAAAGGGTATCCGCGTATATACGCGAGTCTATATCAGGAAAGTAGCGTATGGGTTTTAGAAGCAAGAAAAAGTAAAATTTTTGAATATGCAGTAAATACTGATTCACCCCCCCCTCTCAGTATTTTTCCCAACAATTGGTATCGGAGCAGGTCCTTCTGCAGAAGCTTGATCGCTTGAAGGAGATCCGTCGCAATGGGAAGTCATGAAGGAGTTATGTCTATAAGGCCACCTCTATTCAATGGAGATAATCTGCTATTCTGGAAGATACGAACAAAAGCATATCTGAAAATTCTTGGTGCAGAAGTATGGGCAATCGTGGAAGAAGGTTATCACTATCCGGCAAGTATTCCTCTGATGCGCCAAAGGAAGAAATATGAAATCAATGCCAAAGCAAGAATGTCTTATTAGGAAGCATGTTCAACCAGAATTTGCTAAAGTGATGCAAATTTAAATTCAACAAATAGAAATATGGGACAAAATCATTCTGAGCTATGAAGGAGATACAAAGGTAAAAGTAAAACTCAAACTCTGTAATTGAATATGAAAATTTAAAGATGCATAAGTGATGAGAGTATTGCTACTTATTTTTACGTCTAGATGATATTGTAAATCGTATGAGAAGTTTGGGTGAAACCATAACCGATACTACTCGTGGAAAAAGTCTTAAGATCTTTGACTTCAAAATTTGAGTCGAAAGTATCCGTTGGTCAAGAAAGGCAAGATCTACAAATCCTTACCATTGTTCAACTACATGGTATTTTGGACGTTTATTAAATGAGACAAGGAGGTCCTCTCAAATCAAAGAAGCTGCTTTTAAGGATGTATTTAAGGAAAAGAAAAAATTGGAGATGTCAAGGAATCAAATTATATATCAGAAGAAGAAGAAGCAAACTTTGTGAGAAAAATCCAACTAGGAACTGGAAGATTCAAAGGTAAGCTTCCCTTCAAGTGTTTTGCTTGTGGAAGAGTTGGTCATTATGCTGCTAAATGTCCTTATGAAGATAATCATGGTAAAGGGAAACAATTTGAAAATAGAAAGATTTATTATACAAATGAAGTATCTGATGAGGAAGAAGAAGATTCTGACCAAGATCTACAAGTGCTTATGGCAAAGAAGCAAAAGAAGAAGGCTACCCAAAAGGAGACATCTCAGAAGACATGTGCGGCAAAAAATGAAGAAGATAAAACAGGTACTGATTGTTGTTCTTGTGATTCACTTTCTTGTGCAAGCAATGGTGAAGATAGTGAACATAATAGTATAAGTATAGAAGCAAATCTCAAGATCAATGATGAAAGCAATGATTGGAATCAATTTCATAAGAGAGAAACTGTCTACAAAGAAATGATCTCTAGAATGAATGAACAGAAAGAAATACTGAATGGACAGATAGACAAGTATCAAAAGTTGTATGTTATTGCAACCAATCGAAGTGAAAGACTTGAAGCAGAAATCATCTCTCTCAAAGAAGATCTGGAAAAATCAAATAAGAAGAATGAAGAACCCCTATCATTTGAAAAGAAAGGACTTGAAGCAGAAATCATCTCTCTCAAAGAAGATCTGGAAAAATCAAATAAGAAGAATGAAGAGCTGCTACAAACATGTGAAGAACAAGAAAATTTGTTGAAGGAAGAAATTTTAAAATTGAATGATCAAGTAGAAGAAGGAAAAAGGGTCGAAGAAAGCATGAAGAAGCAATGCCAAAAATTGGAGGTGGAGGTAAACATTCTCAAAGGTAAATTAGAAGAAAAGGATAAACTCTTGAGGTTTCAAGATAGTACTAAGATTCTCCACAACAATTCTTACAATCAAAGATCTCTTACTATTAAACTTGGTCTTGGTTTTCATGAAATCCCAAAGGAACTTTTAGTCTGCTAGAAGTGCTAATTTGTCAAAGGATGTCAATACAAAATCAAGTGTTTAAAGAAGCAAAGGTCAACCCCACAATCATGAACTCTCAAAAGAAAACCATTCCCTCCTAACTATAGAAGCATCAACAATGTTGAATGCTTTAATTGTCATAATTATGGGCATGTTGCAGAAAATTGCAGAAGCAGATTGTTTCAGTCACAAACAAGCAGATTCTACACAGATAGGTACTCTGGTTTCTTTAAGGGATATTGTTTTTCATGTAGCAGGTTTGGTCATAAAGCAGCTGATTGCAATAGAGGAAAGAATAGAAGAACACAGTATGATTCTTATGCTTAATTTTCTGGTCATGCAAGATGTTCTGCCTGTAACAAATATGGACATGTGGAAAAAGAATGTAGGATGAATAGATCTGAGAAATTGGACAATTTCCAGCCCACAATAAGAAGTTTCAAGCAAATCTCGAGAAAGAAGGAGGACCGGTCAGAAACGTAGGGAATACTGACCCTACAGCAGTCATCCGCTTCTAAAGCTTACTTCTCTTAATGACTGCAAGAAGTGATGTGAGATACATTATAAGGATTAGTAATTTATCGTCACAGGGGGAGCAATGTATGATGATTCTCATGGTTGTTTTGGTTATTCCCGTTATATTTATTTCGATAAAGGCATCTGTGCATGAAAAGATGTGAATGTATGTCTGAATTGAGATGAAGGGGTGAAATTTTCTATATTTCACTTTCTAATACGCTGTTCGATGAAATAAGTCGTGAGGTATACTTGAAGTTCCAAGAGAATACTAGCTTGCGTATGCATTGATGATAAGAGAATTGATATATAAATTTAAGACGTATGAGGTTCGGGGAGCATCAGACTGACTGCTAATGATTGTATTATTGACACTGTATCTGGCTATTTCTCAGTTCTAAATGATGATGACATGATACATGGTTTCTTATGATAAGATTATGGATGAGCCCGGATTGCATATTTGCTCAAGAGTATTCTTTGCTTTCACACATGGATGAGATGGAAGTCTTATGATTCAGAGATACAGACAGATCATGTAGGGATTGTTGCTGATGGCTTGTTGTTGAAGGTGTTCAAGTTGCACAAGCTAAGGAGGAGCCTTGGTCATATGAAAAGGATGTTTGGATGCAAATTTTCAGGAGGAGCATTAGTCTTGTTGAGTATATTGCATTGTTGGCATTATGATGGTTCTGAAATATGATCTCTTTCTTGAGGTATTTTTGGTATTTGTTACAAAAAGTCATATTTGTAATTTGATGAAAAGGTCATGTTGAGACCTATGATGTAAATTGTAATATTCAGTGATGTAAAGACTTGTTAAATGTGTAAACCCTCTTGGTTGAGTACTTGAGTCTCATATGTAAATCTACTTGGTTGGATATTTGATTTAAGTATGAGTCCTTGGTGATAGGAAGGTCATAGAGTCATGTAATTCATTGTAAAATATGTTTGAAGATTCAGCATGAACTCAGAGGGAGCATGGTTACTTCAGTGTACATCAGATCTACATCGCTCTTCTTTCTACATGAGGAGAAAAACCTTGTGTTGGTTTTGGTCCGCTCTTTGCCCTTGATGTCAAAGGGGGAGAGTGACATGGTGTTTGAATAAGGGGAGAATATCATTATGCTTAATGTATATATCTGTTGTGGTGATCAAACACCATCGTGGTTTCCATCAAGTCCAAAGGGGGAGATTGTTGGCAATATGATGCAGAAGTGTTGTCCTTGATGGCAACCCACAATATCATTATGCTTAATGTATCTATCTGTTGTGATCAAACACCATCGTGGTTGCCATCAAGTCCAAAGGGGGAGATTGTTGGCAATATGATGCAGAGTGTTGTCCTTGATGGAAACCCACTTGATGAAGATAATGGAAATCTGCTTAATGAAGTTTTCCTTGATGGAAACCTACTTGATGAGTTGCCTATGATAAGCAACCTATGTGCTAAAGGTGTAAGAATGATGTATCTACAGATCAGTTCAGATGTGACAGAGAAAACATTTCCAGTAAGTGCCAGAAAAATGATAAATATAATATGTCACAATGTATACACTACTTTTGTGAAGGCAACCCGCGTATATACTCTACTTTTGTGAAGGGAACCCGCGTATACATTCAGGGTTAGCATATACGCAGTTTTTATGAGGCAAAGTTGCGTATACACGCGAATACGCACGCTCAAAGTCGCGTATGCCTTTCAGAGAAAACATTTCCAGTAAGTGCCAGAAAAATGATAAATATAATATGTCACAATGTATACGCTACTTTTGTGAAGGCAACCCGCGTATATACTCTACTTTTGTGAAGGGAACCCGCGTATACATTCAGGGTTAGCATATACGCAGTTTTTATGAGGCAAAGTTGCGTATACACGCGAATACGCACGCTCAAAGTCGCGTATGTCTTTTGCGCTCTAAAAACTATGATACCTAGGGGCATTACCATGGTATTGACCCATTTTATTGAGCGTTGGATTATCTATTTGATCCTGTCCAGGAATACCATCGGAAGTTGTGTGGTTTTGGCTCATGGTATTGATAAAGGCCAAATCTATTTAAGGAGAAGAAAACCATAGTGCAAGAGTGTGCATGAGTAAGGGTTGTGAATGAATAAATCTCTCTAAGGAATATCTGCATGGATGAACTCTGTTCTTGATTGATAGATCTGAATATATGATGCACCTATGAAGAAAATGATGAAGAGGGATCTCTAGATCTGAAATGTATATGTATTTTCTAGATCTGATTATGGATTGTTTAGATCTTGAGTCAAAATGTGTAAACTCACTTGGTTGGGAAGTTGAGTCAAAATGTGTAAACCCACTTGGTTGGGTACTTGAGTCACTTATGTAAATCCACTTGGTTGGATCATTGATGTAAGTATGAGTCCTTGGTGATAGGAAAGGTCATGGAGTCATGTACTTCATTGAAAAATATGTTTGAGCAAAAAAACCTTGTGTTGGTTTTTGATCCGCCCTTTTCCCTTGATGTCAAAGGGGGAGAGTGACATGGTGTTTGAATAGGGGGAGAATATCATTATGCTTAATGTATCTATCTGTTGTGATCAAACACCATCGTGGTTGCCATAAAGTCCAAAGGGGGAGATTGTTGGCAATATGATGCAGAGTGTTGTCCTTGATGGCAACCCACTTGATGAAGATAATGTCAATCTACTTAATGAAGTTGTACTTGATGGAAACTGAATTGATATACTAATTAATGATGTAAATCTGATGTGTCTACAGAGCAGCTCAGATGTAATGATGAAAGAAATTCCAGTATGTGCTAGACTAGTGATGAAAAGTGTGTGTCTCAAGGCATACGCAGGTTTGTCTAGTAGAAGTAGTGTATGCACGTGGGAAAGTTCATGTCAAGTCGCATATGCTCAATTGCGCTCTAAAATTGTAAAACCAGGGGTTACTACCATGGTATTGACCCATTGTATTGAGCGCTGGTTTGTCTATTTGATCCCGTCCAGGAAAACCATCGGAAGAGGTGTGGTTTTGGCTCATGGTATTGATAAAGGGTAAACCTATATAAGGAGAAGAAAATCATTGTGCAAAGTGTGTGCATGAGTAAGGGTTGTGAATGAATAAATATCTCTAAGGAATATCTGCATGGATGAACTCTGTTCTTGATTGATAGATCTGAATCTATGATGCACCTATGAAGAAAATGATGAAGAGGGATCTCTAGATCTGAAATGTATATGTATTTTCTAGATCTGATTATGGATTGTTTAGATCTGAGATGAGGCGAAATACTCTCTGAAGTAAGGGATGAAATCTGAGTTGTTTATCTGATCTGAAGAGCTGCACAGTCCTGAAAAGTTACAGATGTATACGCATGTTCGCTTCAGCAAAAGCGTGTGTATACGCGGGTCTGATTAAGGAAAAGCGCGTATGGGCAGAAAGGATTTTCTGAAGAATGCATTGAAGTATACGCGGGTTGGTCTATATTAAAGCGCGTACATACATAGGTTCAGTGAAGTAAAAGCGCGTATGGAATCTAGGGTTTTACTGAAGTATGTGGTATGAAATATCTGATCTGTTCTGTTGTTTTACTGCTATCTGTCAATGATGTATTCATACAGAACTGGGTTGTTTGAATGATGAATATGCTGTTGATTATGTTAATTGAAGATCAAGTTGTTGGTTGATTGGTTGATGATTCAATGAATGAATTGATGGGGTTATAAGTTTCAGATTGATGAATGTTGAGCTTAAATGTGTGGAGTGGGTCCAGTCTGAAAATCTGATGAAAAGTGGCCTACAAGATATGTTGTATGGAAGCTGTTGGATCCAGTGTGAAAATTGATGAAACATGGTCAATGGTGGTGCTGAGGGTTGTAGCCTTCAGTCAGGGGGTTGTAGCTCCCTTCCAGGTGAGGCTAGTAAATGAGAGCAGGGGATCGTAGCTCCCTTCCAGGAAAGGCTGGTAAACGAGAGCAGGGGGTTGTAGCTCCCTTCCAGGAGAGGCTCGTAAACGAGAGAAGGTTGTAGCCTTCTGCAAGTGGGTGCCTGCGTGCTGGTATGAGTTTGCTTCAGTACATGGTTGTAAGATGTTTTCTCTATAATAAAATATTGAAGGCTGAGACAACAGTAGCGGTGGTTTTCTCCCGACTTGGGTTTCCACCTAAAATCCTGGGGTTCATGTGTGTTGTTTATGTGTGATAGTTTATTCTATTATTACTGCTCATGATTACTATTTATTGAACATCTAATGAATGAATGATGGAATGATATAATTGAAGAATTATCTGCAGAATGAGATGGCTGGACATACGCATGTTTTATTAAGTATATCCGCGTGTATACGCGAGTTGGCTACATGAAAGTCACGTATGTGTTTTCAAGTAAGAAAAAGTAAAAAGTCTTGAGTATGCCCTAAATACTGATTCACCCCCCCCTCTCAGTATTTTTCCCAACAATTGGTATCAGAGCCGGTCCTTCTGCAGAAGCTTGATCGCTTGAAGGAGATCCGTCGAAATGGGAAGTCATGAAGGGTTAATGTCTATAAGGCCACCTCTATTCAATGGAAATAATATGTTATTCTGGAAGATACGAACAAAATCATATCTGCAAAGTCTTGGTGCAGAAGTATGGGAAATCGTGGAAGGAGGTTATCAGTATCCGGCAAGTATTCCTACTGATGCAGCAAAAAGTAAGAAATATGAAATCAATGCCAAAGCCGTCAATGTCCTATTAGGAAGCTTGTCTGAACCAGAATTTGCTAAAGTTATGCAGCTAAATTCAACAAAAGAAATATGGGACAAAATCATTCTGAGCTATGAAGGAGATACAAAGGTAAAAAGTGCAAAACTCCAAACTCTCACAATTGAATATGAAAATTTCAGGATGCATAGTGATGAGAGTATTGCCAGTTTCTTTTTAAGTCTAGATGATATTGTAAATCGTATGAGAAGTTTGGGTGAAACCATAACCAATACTACTCTGGTGGAAAAAGTCTTAAGATCTTTAACTTCAAAATTTGAGTGAAAAGTATCAGCTATTGAAGAAAGGCAAGATCTGCAAACTCTTACTATTGTTCAACTACATGGTATTCTGACTGCTTATGAAATGAGACAAGGAGGTCCCTCTAAAATCAAAGAATCTGACTTTAAGGCGTGTGCAAAAAGAAAAGAAAAGGAAATTGTCAAGGAATTAAGTTATATATCAGAAGAAGAAGAAGCAAATTTTGTGAG